>CM068494.1:22183750-23396666 GCA_034769265.1 Remorina albescens
TAGCACAAAAAAGGAGAAAAATGTTGCTTTGACAGCTTCATATAGATCTTACATATTTTCAGTCAATTGTTAGTGTCTTATCAAAGCGAAAATTTAAAGATGCCATGGGTTTCACACTCAGCAGAAAAATGTGTGGGATAGAGCCAATGTCCTTGAGGTGAAATGGGGCCAGCTGTCGTCCTCTGTTGATATGCTCTTTAAGAGACAAAGTACTGCGACAGCAGAGCAGTCTGCCATTTTATTAGCATGAGAGGGAGTCAGTGACCCGGCTTTACTGAACGACAGGCATTACTGCTATGGTGCAGTTTAAGACTCATTCTTGCTTTCATAATGTCTTACTTTGAATTAGATGGGATGCTTCTTGGATGTCATTATCATGATGCTGTGATTCTTCCATTTAAATAAGTTGTACTTTTTGCCCCTGCAAAAACTATTATCACTCACTGGCTGGGCAAGTTCGTAATATGTAAATAAGAAATCATTAGATCAAAGGTTGAAGTTATGAATAGTTATTCAGTGTTTTTCAAAGTTTCAAATGTGCTACATGTGTTAGGAGCGTAATTTTAGTTATGCTTGAGACTGCTGTTTGTGATGAGTAAGAAACATGTGCCAACATTTAGTATAATATCTCACACTGTCTCTGGAAACTGAAGGCAATAAGGAAGAGTCAAACATCAATTCCAGAACAACCCACGTGAAGCTATTCCAAGTCCTCCCCCCAATATATTTATGAATGACTTAAACTCCGGACATTAAAGATGGGTGAAGGATTAATGGGAATCTGAAAATAAATACCATGACCCTCGTCTGGTGTCAACAGCATTGCTGCATACGAGCACTTACTAAACGATGAATTTATAAAGAGTTCTGCCTGTGTGAGATGTGTCATTAGTGGTGTGTGGATAGTTGAATTGTTGTTCTTCAATATATCATTTTTTAAGTGAAATGATGTGTGCCTGCAGGTGTCAGCTGTAGTATTGACTCCAGGCTGAACATCTGACAACACGGGTGACACATAATCATTTCTTCGTCGAGTCTAATGGGACTAATTATAGTTTTTGTCTTGAACTTGAACCGTTCTGTATTACATCCTCCCACTATTATAATCATTGATTGTTCCTTGAGCTCTTGCGCCTCCTCACAGCAATTACGAACACTTTCTGTTTGTTTTTTTGTTTTTTGTTAGCTACTGCTTAGTTTTTTTATGTGCGCACTGTTTTGTTCGGTGATATGTTTTAGGACAGATAAAGGTCACAACAGGCCTTTTGGAATATACTGCTGATATATTTTTAGGTAAAACTGCATGTCATATGTTATGTGTGGTGTTTCCGTTCCAACATTTAGTCTGTAGGAGGTAGACATTGTGTGTAACCACACCATGTTTTTCATTTTGAGTGCAGGCCATGGATGTGCCTGTAGATACGAAAACCTTAATGACTTTTTGCTAATGGCTCAATAAAAATGGAGAAACCCATGAACCTTTATTAATGGTTTGCCTTTATTTATGACTGTACATGGCCACTTTATTTCCAAAACAATTTATTTTAGCAGGGCTCAGTGATGCAAGGAAGTCTTTATTCGAACATCTGAGTTAAAGCATCTACACCTAATGGGTATTAATACTGAATTAAATGTGTCAGTTTGGATGAGCATTCCTGTTGAGGCCTAGCCTTTACATTAAACTGTGTTTTGGCCAATCAATAGCTCCCAAGGTGAGTATTTGTCTTTGCTGTCATAAATCTGCTGTGCTCTGTTATAGGAAACACTACTCTCTGGCCCTGATATAATGTATGTTTAAACTTGTTTTACCTCCTGCTCTCACCTGTGTATCTGTTCAAGCTGCCCAACTGGCAGTATCAACTTTATACCACTCAGAAGTCCAGCCATCATCTCCATTTCTCAAGTTCCAACAGGTCTACTTGTAGTTAAAACTCATATCTATTCTTGAATCCTCTCCTTGACGAAACAAAGAGCAGATACTAACAGGATGACCCAGTCTGAAGTTAAGCTGCAGTGGCTGGCCTAACAGCCTTGTTAGGGGAACTATGGCCATCAAACTGTCTGACCAAAAAAATTATGCTTAGCAGTGTCATCCAGTGTCATTCAACCACTTCACTCATTCTCTGGTCCCACACACTCAACTAACTCCAACCAGCCAACTCTGCGTCAATTCTGGCTGCATGTTTCTGTCAGTATCAACTAGCTTTTCAAACAACAAAGTTTCAGCCAGTTGTACAAATGCCAATCTAACATTTGCGTGGAGGAAAACAGAGATTAGCAGGATCACTAACAGGTTAGCTAAACTTTTGTGGCATGTAATAGCAGCCCAGTCGCATTTATAGAACAGGCTAGCTCACTGAATAGGATGCATTATGTATTACTGCTGTCTTTTTCTTCTGAACAGCAAATCAATAGAATGTATTTATTTTGTGTAATGTGGCAATTGGCAATGCCATTGTTTCCAGTGGTTAGAACCCTGAACTCCTGCCAACACTTGTTTATTATATCTGCTAAAGAGCCAATAATGGTCCTGCAGACTCCATTGTTTGGTGTAGTGAGAACACATGAGAAAGCAAGGTGAGCAGATTGATTGCTTTCTGTCTCGTTCACTCTTGATGGGTTTTTGGCCATTCCTCCTCCTGCTCTCTGTCTCTTTGTCCATCGGCTCCATCTGGAGTCTGTGCATGAGAATGTATTTATCAATGTGTGTGTGTGTGTCCACACCGTGATGAGCTCTCAGCCAGGGGCTGGGTCATTGGAGAAGCTTGGCTAACGCCTTGCAGACAGTCGGTTCAGGTTGCGGCAGTTCTGTCTCGGAGCAGAATGTGAGCCCCCCTCAGTAAAGCAATCCAAACCCGGGCTTCCTGTTCCTGCCTCAGCCCATTAGCTCAGAATCAGAATCAGCCAGTAGCTCTGGTTACGCCCTTCTCCTGTCTCGTCAAGAGCATCAGTCTCTGTACCCCGGGCTTAGACAGACAGATGAGCTGACAGGAATATTTTATTTTCTGGAAGAAGGAAATGAAATGCCAGACTTGGCCCATTCATCTGGATCTGAGTCATAACATTTGTTAGGGTCCAGCATTTCTTATAAGATGCCACTGGGAAGAGATTATATCAGGGGAAAGTGTAATGTAATTATCGTCAAACATATGCCATAAAAAATTAGATTTTAGTAAATGAACTTTTTTTTAATGGAGCACAACAGATCGGAATATTTTTCCCCCGAAAAGAATGAACATTAACCGATTATGGCACTGCCAATGTCTTGTGTGCATTAGATCCAATTGCTTCTCATCACTTGTGGAGCGACGGTTACTCTACAGCTTGTGCAATTAGGCTGATTAAACCATCACATCGTTCAAGTGGAAATTTAATTTAGCACCTCTGTTTGTAATTAGAAGTTATTTTGTGATATGTTATTTGCCATTGTTTTTTTACATTCAATTGTTACTGCTTAATTAGTCAGTTTGAAATTCAGTTCCAACAGGCAAAATTAGCACACCAACACACAAGCTTAGTTGATATACAGCACATTTATGTATGCAGAGCAGCAAGAAACCTCATCAGTGCAGCGTACTTGTTTGCCAAAGTGTTGTTCCAGTTGCTTCCTTCCTCTGACCCCTGTGTGAGTGCAGGGAACTGAAATAATGGATTTCAAATTTCAGGTTATGGAAAAGTTTTTGATTAAGCACAACTACGGGTTCAGTCGGAAAGTGGCCATTACACTCTCTGAGATTGAAAACGTCTGCCCCACTGAACTGCCTCCTCCCCTCTGAGAGGTGACAGCACAAGACCATTAAATATTTATGATGACATGGAGATGCAGATAGCTGGCTGTGGCTTTCTCTCATCTTCTCGGCCATTATTGGCCGTTTTCAGAAGAAAAATTCGGAAGTGCCTTCTTTTAAGCACAGTTGTAGATGATCACATTTACATTTTGGTGTAACGCTGAGGTGCAGAGGTTAAAATAAATAGATTCACACTGAATTTGACATCCACTCGTCATTAAATATTGTCACATCCAAAGTTTCTCATTCGACACAGCCTGATGATCTAATTAGTGAAAGTGGTGTGATCTTTGTGGATTTTCTGCCTCTTTTTTTCCCAATTCTTTCCAATGATTAATTTTACATGCAAAGTTTGTACAATTCCACAGTCACTGGCATATACTTGAGGATCACAAGGGGGCAGTGTGCTACAATGATTTTTAGTAGCGAGCTGAATCTCATGGAGTTCTTGGTACTGAAGCGCTGCATGCTATTCTTTTTGCTTTTTGTTTTTATGAAATCACTCAGAAATATACTTAATCCAATCTCTAAAGAGCCTTTTGATTCCCTTCACAGTGCAGTATCAGAGCCTCTGCAGCAATGACCACCATCCAGACGCAGAGCAGCTGCCAGTGGAAATTTAGCAGTTGCCCCCCCCCGAGGGATTAAACTCTATTTCTTGTGCTGTGGGGATTAAAAAGAAATAAACAAATCTCACATGAGCTGAGGTTTGCTGTGGATGGCCTTGGTGGAAAACCAACCTTCACTCATTCTCTATGTCACTCCATCTCATTCTCCGTCTCCGTCGCTCCTCAGATCCCTCCCACTTTAATTAAACCTCTCATCAGTCTTCTTTGGAGGCTGGTGACAAGAAGTGCAGCAGCACTTATCACCGCTCCCCTTTTAAGATGAATCTAACAGGATAGAAAGCCTGCAATGTTTAAATTGGACAGATACCTTTCTTCGGTATCAGATGATGCCTCATAACACAAATGCAAATCAATCTTTAAAGTGGCTTAAATAAAAAAACAGGACTTTAACTTTCCTCCCTGACTAAGACGAATGACTCCTAATGATGTGAAAATGAGGGATAGTGCAGCCCTGTCGGAGCAATTGTATATGAATAAGACATATGACAAGTGTCTTATACAGGGCCAATAGCCACTTACAAGTAGCTAATTAGGCTGATGAGTGGTCCTTAATGGAGAGTGTTTCATATCACAGCTGAAATAAAACCTTTGACTCCGAATGACAGGACGTACAAACTGTTAGGAGAAAGGTGCTGTCTGTTTTAGAGCACTGGCTCACTCATTCTTTTTCTGTGTATATCTTTTGTCTGGTCTCTGAATGTGCGCCTGTGTCAGTGTGGATCTAGACAGACCATCACATTTACAAAATAATGTATAACTGGTTATCTGTGCTGATAAAATATTAAATTTTATTATGTTCAAGTACAGCAGCACTGCGGTGTAGTGGTTAGCGCTGTTGCCCCACAATAAGAAGGTTGTGGATTCAGTTCCCGGCCTGGGGCCTTTCTGTGTGGAGTTTGCATGTTCTCCCAACGTCCAAACACATCATGTTTAGGTTAACTGGTGACTCTAAATTCTCCGTAGGTGTGAGTGTGATTGGTTGTTGGTCTCTGTGTGTGCCGGCCCTGCCAGCACCTGTCCAGGGTGACCCTGCCCTCGCCCAGAGTGAGCTTGGATTGGCTCCAGCACCCACACGACCCAGAAACAGAAAAAGCAGTAGAAGATGGATGGACGGATGTTCAAGTACACAGAATCAGAGGTGTGTGTGTGAATAGAATCCGCACTAAGCCTGACCTTACAGTCAGCATATGTTTGCATTTTTTAGAGACACGGGAGTAAAGAGAAATGCAGGGGTTTAAATTATTTGTCAGACTACTTTGTGCTAGGGAGTGTGTTAATAACTGAATTCATTTTGAGCGTCTGTTGTAGCTCAGTAGTTGACTCTTGGCTTTGTAATATTGCAACATCTCTTTAACAAATAATTTGGTGATCTTATTTATTGGACTTGGACCTTGGTTCTTTTTCCTTATTTATGATTTCACCTTCCTCAGTCTTAGCCTTTGTATTTAGCTTTGTATGCTTGGTTTTTTGTTTATTTCTATTTTTTAAGGAGTAAACACTCTTTAATATTAAACCTGCCTCCTGCATCTTCTCATGGGTTGTTTTCCTGAGAACTGTGACATCTATTGATTTAGTGGTCATTGTTTCATTCCAGGATCTCCAAGTGAGTCCCTGTGGGTCTGTTGCTGTTGCCGCTGGGCACTAACAGAGCAGGGGCTCATTCTATTATTCATCACCTCAACCTAATAAGGATAGCTGATGCAAATCTGCAAACCATGAATGTCACCCAAGGAACATATGGTGAAAGAATTACAGACACCAGCGGGGAAGGTAGGCCTTTATCACATGGTGTCATCGTTCACCCAGTTTCAGATCAGCAACTGTTCAGGGACCAAAAAACAAATAAATCACCATAGTGATTAGCGACCACCTCATACACCTGCATACATAATGCATGCTTATGAGAGAGAATTTAGCTGTCATATTTCTCTTAGTAAATGTATCTCCAAAGGGGCCATTGTATATCAGACCAAATCAAAATGAAAGATTGGCTTTGGACTGTATGGTAGTCTGATCTGTGTGTGTGTGTGTATGCATGTATACACACACATGCGTCTATATGTGCGTGTACTAGGTATTCTCAGCCAGTTGTCAGCCAGTTGGATGACCATCGACCCTCCATCATTAGCATTGCTTTCACTGCATGTCTGACATCCCCCTGACATAAACTACAACACACACACACACACACACATGCACACACACTAAACTCTTGCCAGCACTTTAACAAGCTGCCAGAGTATTTGGTGCAAAACAAGAAGACCAAACAAGCTGAACAAACACCAAATTTCTTAACTTTTATAAATTCTGCTGGCATTTGAATAAAAGCAATGCAAAAAAAGAAAGAAAATGAAATAATTTGTTTGCTTCTTTCAATTCTATCTGCTGAATGAATGTGTTGATTTATAACAGTTGATAAGCCCGTGATTGTAAGATCTTTTTAAAATGGATAGAGATTGAGATTAATATGACGTGACGGGATATTTTTTGAGGAGCTCAGCAGTTTAGAATTTGCTGATTGTACCTATGCTGAATTGAAAATCAAAAACAGACTTGGTGTAACATTTTGAAAGGGTTAGACTTTAAGGGTTAAACTTCTCTGTCAGTGTGTGTGTGTGTGTGTGCGTGTGTGTGTGTGTGTGTGTGTGTGTGTGTGTGTGCGTATTTAGGCGGGCAGAAGTGCATGTTTCTCTTAAAACAAATTGCATTGGAGGATATCATTTCAAAAGGAGAGGGAATCTTTTTCACCATTCACTTCATATTTGGTTTGCGTGTTTTGCGTCTTCTAGTGGACGAAGTCCCATGCATGTCTGTGACTTAGGTTGATGTGTTGCCAAGTCCTTGTAAGAGCAAATATAAGTTTGTAGGAACATTGAGACTGAATATTTCAATTAGATTTCATCACCTAAGATTTCATTGCTGTCCTTGAAAGTGATAGAAAGAATCAAAGATATTTCCTTTGCTTTTATGTCAGAGAGTGAGTTAGAAGATTGAGTTCAAATAGAGCCTACAATAAATGGTGTGATTCAGATGTGGACAACAGCAGTGCATAATCATGCAAACGTATGTCAGCTGTTGGGCAAGAAAAAAGATAAATAAAGTTAAAAACAGCGTTATAATCATATTATTTATTCACCAGAGAGAACTGATTAATTTTTCACCAGTTTAACATCCAGTTTACTGCATCTTGTGTTTGCAATACTTTAGTAACCATAAAAATAATATGATAATGCAAAAAATGTATGCAATAAAATATTTCTGTGTTATACATTTATAAAATATTAGGTGAATTTGGGTGTGCTTAGATTGATTCAAGCAAAAGGACAGAAGGCAAAGGGAAACAGCCCAACTGGCTCTCTTCACCATTCAAATATTGGCCTTCAAACATCTCCAAAGCTCATAAATGAATACATCATAGTCTGGGAATTCATACATGAGTTATACTACAGCAGCAAACCTGCCAATTCCTCTGTGGCAACAAACTAAATGCAGTAGTTGCAGCCATTTGTTTGCTGGACATAGTATCTCCTGTTAAGAAAGTCCGGACTCCAGCTCTGTGCCGACCACCCAGACAAGACTGCATCAGCTGTCTTGTCTCACTGTCACAACAAAAAGCAGATAAGAATGTTTGCAAAAATATGTTGAACAATTTCTTAAAATACGACATTTCCACACAATATTGAGCACCAGCACAGAAGAATCACCTCCACAACCAATAAAACAAATGGAAGGATTTTGTTTTACTAGAAGGATTCATTTGTAAATGTCAGGCAGAAAGGGACCATTTATTTCACAAAGGGCCATTCATTCATTTCTCTCTGAGCGGCAAATAGGAGGCATCAGGCCTGTGGGGACTGGGAGACTGTTTGCTGTTGCTAGCGGTCGTACTCTGAAAGTCATTCATCAGAGGCATTTCCCCTTTCCCCAAACTCTTCCCAGCCCAGCTGTCATGATTCTGCCGAGATAAATTAGCTGTGTCATCCTGTGTTTCCCTGTGCAGGCATGGATACTCTTACTACCCCTCGGGCTGTAAATATAAATCTGCTCCATTCAGCAACAATACCCATAAAGTAAGACCCCTGAATCAATTTTCAGATTAATGCATTGATGTCTCATAAGTCACCATTCATGGTGGGGCTGTCACACTAGGTGGTTTCAGACCTCAGTGATGTTTGATTACCAGACCTTGGTATTAAATGAATTCAGAGAACACACCGGCTATTCGGTGTTTAAACATCTGATCTGAGGCAGAGGAGCAGCTACTTTTAGCAACTGAAAGGCTTCACACTGTGCCTTAAAGAGCCCTATAGCTCTCCTAGCGTACAATCACTTCAAAATAGGTCAACATGGGCTTTTAAAGACTCTCAGCTCTTTCAGTATTTTTACACCAAGCACACTCATGTCCAATACATCAATTTATATTTGGTGGTTTTAAATTCTGACTATAGTTCTGCCAAGAAGATTCTTCATTTCAGTCCGATCAGATGCATTTATAGACACCTATCCTTTGCAAAATAAAGAGATGATTGGACAAAGGCAGTTTTTTTTTCGTGCTAGTTTATTGATGACAGCAACAAATAGAAGGTGCAGTCTCCGTGTTTTTTACCGTGTTTTTGCAGTATGGGTAGTTGTCAGGATGGACTTTAATAACTCTGAAAGAGGCCTAAAAGGTTTTGATGTCATATATTGATTTCCAGAGTGACACTTTAAACCAGAGTAAAAAACAAATTTAAATCTCTAATTCAAATTCTTTTTGTTAACTTACATTGCCCTTTACAATGTGAGCTATGCAGCATAATTACTGTTTGTGTTTCAGCAGCCAACAATGTTGCATTTTTCTCAATTTTGACAAATCTCTGTTCAGCCAAATGAAATTATAACAGTTCATAAACCAAGAGCATCTTTTCACACAATGTAACTCTTAATTGTTTTTAATGTGCAGAGTGCTTTCGATACTGTCACACAATATTCAGCTTTGTTTCAGTCTCACGGCCCGAGGCCCTTAGCATTCACAGGCTTGCAGTGAGCTCCTGAGCAATTTACACCGACACTCGTCTGACATTGGTTTTACAGTATAGCAACACTTACCTGACAAGAATTGAATATAACCTTATGCCCTGGCAGATTGAGAGGGTACTGGAAAAGTTGTCTTTCTGACATTTGTCCCATATAGCAAATCATGTACACAATTATCCTCAATTGTCCCTGTAAATCACCACCTGCTGCTCTGTCAGCACCTGCAACTATAAAACCCTGACTGCTTCTGCACCTCCACGCCATTTCTCTTCCTTTTCTCCATCACTTTCGCCTCTTTCCCTCTCCCTGTCTCTTTGCCTGCTCCCTTGTGTATGACTTGGCATCAAATATTCCCAGCAGGAGACAGAAGAGACAGCAGCAACCAAGAGAGGCTGAGAGAATATGGAGATCGCAAAAAGCGGGAGAAAGAGAAGGGTGGAGTAAAGTACAAAGATGTGCGTGAGGAGGTGGAGGAAAGAAGGGGAAATGTAGGGTGTTTACACTCTGGTGAACAAACAGGATGGGGTTGGCAGGGAGCTAAACTGTACTGACGGCAAACCAAGAGAAGAGAGGTAATGACAGAGGTATAGTATGTACAGTCAAGTGGATTAAATACATAAGGGTAATGACAAGGGAGGTCTAGAAGGGGAACAGTGTTTGCCTTTTTAAATGTGTCAAGGTCCAGGCTGGCCAGCCCCACCCAAATCTGGATCCATGATGACATTCACTCTCTTTGCAGATAAAGGAGGAGCATTTTCATTCACTTGTAATTTCTCAGTAGCTGCAACCCAAATCCACTGACTAATCTGGCAATGATCTACAATTATTTCTTACCTCAGATTATCCACAA
This sequence comes from Remorina albescens, assembly GCA_034769265.1. Lineage (NCBI taxonomy): Eukaryota > Metazoa > Chordata > Actinopteri > Carangiformes > Echeneidae > Remorina > Remorina albescens. The sequence continues at coordinate 22,194,034 of CM068494.1, forward strand.
GTAGAGCCATTACAATTAATTTGGATGTTCTATATATGTACATACAGAGTTGAACAGCAGATTTCTTTTTTTCGTGTTCAGACTAAGCCGTGCCTCAAACTAATTTCCAAACCTTTCGTTCTACTAATAATTGATACAATATACGAACTTGCTTATCTTTTCAATAGCCACAGATCGACAACTTATAAAAATCCAAACACGCAGCAGCGTGGGTAGTCAAGCGATTAGTGCACATGCCATGTTTCACAGTGTCTCAGGTTCACCTCCAACCTGCAGGTCTATTCTGCAGTCTCTCTTCCACTCAATGTCTCTATAAAGGCATAAAAAGCCCCCCTGCCAACAATAAAAAAAGAAACAACAGAAAAATACAAATATACATACATGCACTAGGGCACCCAGCATCTGCAGGAAAAGAAAGACAAACCCTTTTTACCAGCACATCCACTCAAGCCAGCATTTGTGCATGTACACCAGAAGACCTTGGGATAAAAAAAGAGATCGAAAAAGACATAAATTATAAGTCAATAAAAACATAATGCAAACAGAAAAACCACTAACAATAAAGAAGACTGTGGTGTCTATAAGTATATATAATTAGAGATCAGAGCTATTCGCCAGATAGTTCTGTGACGTACATTATCTTGTAACATCTGCTGCATCTTTGAATACTAAAAAATGGGATGATAAAGAAGAAGATAACATGTAGTCCAGTTCTGATCGCGGCATAAACTGCTTGCAGAAATACCTTTTTTTTTGTGCTCATCTGTGCTGCTTTCATTTATCTTCAGCTGGCTTTTAAACATTCACTGCTTCACTGGCCTCACTGTGTGAAGCTGAGGTCTTTCCTCATTTGGAGAAACTGTCAAAGCAAAAAAAAAAAAAAAAAGTCTAAAAACAACCATCTGCTGATAACCTTCATTCACATTAGCTCCTACCGATGAAGCAGTTAATACTCTGTGGTGTTAAATTGCCTGCGATGGAAATTCATGACAACAGTCTGCAATGCATACTGACATTTGTGAACTGAGAATGTACAATAAATGTATAATTACTTCCCTTTTTGTTTCATTGTAGACTGGTCTGAGCCCCAAAATGTGTCCATAAACTTACCTTGCAGACAGTCAGTGTGTTAACGATAGTCGCCATCATTAAAAGTTTTATGTTCTAAAAATCAGTTTCCAGGAGACAGATTGGCACTCGGATGAGGATTGAATTGACAATGATTATAAAAGGGCCATATGTGCATTCCCTTTTAAAGCAACAGCTGTGGGATGTCTGAACTCATTGTTCTTTGAAAAAATAAATGTGCAGGCATTTTTATAGAATCATACTTCTGCTATGGAGATAAAGCTAAGTTGAAAAATCAATAGCTTTTTAGCCCAAGTCTGCATTTTTCTGGGAGATAAATTACTGTTTAAATGGGATTTCTTTTTTTATTTCTCTTCATTCACTCATAATTCACAAGAAGGTGTATTTGAACAGTACTTTTTAATGCATTAGTATATTCATAGTGTATTTTATTTAATCCAGTCTGTAAACATGACATTTATTTATGCCTCAGATTCTAAAGTATTAATAGACTAAATATATTACTCTGAATAATTAACACAGTTTGCTTTCACAATGGGCTCATTAGTGAAACTCTCCAACTGCAGTTCCTGAGCAGTGTGTATTTGCTATTCTGTTGTTGTGACACTTGTAGTAGGATTGTGTTTCTTTGTCAAGCAAGTGCATCATTATCCCTTCACCCAGACGGATTAGCTTGTTGCACAGAGCCTCTCCTCCAATATGTCTCCCTGTTGATGAGCTGGCTGTGGAAACGGAGGTTGAACGAACGTTGTTAAATGCCAGAAGCTCCAGGCTCCATCTCAGGTGAATGCTGATGCACCGCCCACCATGTTTTTAAACATAAATTACAAATAATCTAAAATCACACCCTAAAGTTTATTCCTACACTTCAGTTATTTTCAGTTTGTGCAGCATCCTCTTTCACTTTAGTTTCCCACTTTCTTACTTCCCTGTACACATGCATGTCATCGTTCTGTGAATGGCAATCTGACCACTCATGAGACAACTCTTACATATGCAATGATTGTATTATACTCAGCTACTATCACGGGTCCATAGTAAAGCAACCAATCCACCGTGATCCTAACCCAAACGTGATTAATCGCACAGGCAGAAGAGTAGATTGTCCTCAGAAGTGATGTTATGACGTGTGGACGTATTATCGTCTGGAAGAGTGTGAGAGAGAAAAGTATGAGTAAGCAAGCAATGTTCTGGAAGAACCCTGAAACACGGAGATTAAACTGCTGCAAGATGTGACGGTGGGAGTGGAGGTATTATGGTATGCATTGTTTTTTTCAAAACAGCCAGTTATCCCAAATAACACCGAAAATTACAATCCACCGTCTGAACCTCAATTGTTTTGACACTTCTTCAAGATGCTTGTCTGCTCACTGATGCATTTAAATCACAGTTCAGCGAAAGATTTGGTTTTAGGACCCCAGAGCAGAAACAATCGAACAAAGTGGTGCAATAAAAAGACTTGGATGTGCAGGTAGCTGGTGGGCGGCGTGGCAGGTGATAGTAAAACAGCAAGGACGCAACAGCACTGGAGCAGGAAACTGGCATGAGGAGAAACTGCAAAATCTTGCTTCTCATAGACACTGCAGAGCAAACACAATCAGGCAACAAGAGGATGGCCAGAGTTTAATTTCACACACAAACTGACTTCTTTTCACAGATTGTGTCACAGCCAAAATGCGCAGCGAAGCTTCAGAGCAGTCCCACTGCCGTGTCCAGTAACTCACATTTAAGTAGTTAACAATGTGTTGTTTAGAAGTGACTGAACTTAGCTGATGATTAAAGCTCTAAATATGGCACCTTTTTAAATGAGGTGATTGGAAAAGCAAATCAAATACTGAAATAATTCATCCATGGAGCAAGCCATCACCAACCTCAAGCAGCATTTTGCCAGATTGCAGGCAGGTTGTAATTTCTCTGTTACTACACAGGATGACACGACAAAAGTGCACCCCATTCACACTACCTTCCCCCACATGTTCACACCATGTGCTGCTCACTTTGTTCCTCCCAGCAGGCTTAAACTACTCAAACGCAACAAATGCCAAAAGTCGGAACGGAGAAAGAATCCAGCCTACATGCTATCAACTCTTACTCTGGATTGGATCATTGTGTTATAATGACCAACCAGCCAAACTGGGGCATCGCAGGGTCAGAAACCCCATTCAATCTAAGATGGGCTTTAAAAGACTTGGGGAGATGCTTTAAAGACACCAGACATGATTTGCATTAATTAACCAGCATTGTCTTGGCCTTTTTTGTTTTCCCCATAACATTTCACATTTCTCAGTGGAACATGTCCGAGACGTGACAGTCAGGAATGTCAGCCAGTCACACCTGAGTGTCACCAAAATGTGAGGCCTTTCTTTCTCTTCTGGCTTTGGATCCGCATCATTTAAAATTCAACTGGTGGAACCCTAACGAAAGAGACCAGAGCCTCTACAGCATTACTTTCTAAAATACCACGTTCAATTTTAAAGAAGAATCCAATTTGTGAGTCAGGAGGGATTATGCTGCATGTGTGTGGGGTTGTCTATTTGTGTATTGTTTGTTGCTTGTGTCCACTGCGCCTCTGTGTGTGTGTGTGTGAGAGTGTGTGAGTGAACGTTTGATGGTTTTGAAAAGGAAGATAAATGGTCTGTAGCTACTGAAGCCAATGATTTCATTCAGCAAACAGCACTCTGCTTAGTCTGAAGAGAAAGATGTGTGTGTGTGTGGGGGGGGGGGTGGATGGAGAGACTCAGATGGAAAAGTGTGAATTAACACACAGAGGGAGACAGAGGAAAAGTGTAATTACAGCAACACAGTTCGCTGTCTCTGGGGGATTTCTGCAGACATTCAGACCGACTGCTTGAAATTTAGATGAAATGATCTTCTGGACTCAGGTTGCTGCGCAATGGATCTTTGCGATCAGTCTGAATAATCGGCCAATCCCTCCCTCCCTCCTTCGGACAAGCTCAGGGAGCTAATCGCGATTGGCAAAATACTCCTCCATCAGAGCCTGGAGCTGCTGCTCGGAGGACCGAGAGGGGCTGCGTGCGCCTCTCTTTCTCTCTCTCTCTCTCTCTCTCTCTCCCACCCCCCCCGTCTTTCTCTCTCTCTCCCCACTCTTTCTCTCTGTTTGTGTCTCTGTCCCACCCCCCAACATCATCTACTCCTCGAAAACATCAGCAGCAGTCCGGGAGCCCGGAGCTGACTTTCGGCTCCGTCACTGTCTCCACAGCGGGGCCGATGTTGGAAGCGCGCTGCGCGTCAGCGATCCTCCAAAATGTGCCAGAGCGACTCGTCTGGATCCAAACCGAGCCCGGGCTCGCTGGCTGAAGCCGGGAAGCTTTTCCTAAAACACACCACCTTACACGGCTTGAGGCACATCTTCCTCAGCGGCTCCTACCCGCGGAGAGTTGCGTGGCTGCTGGCTTTCCTGGCGGCTCTGGCGCTGCTCTTCACCTGGTCCTCCAACAGAGTCCGGTACCTGCTCTCCTCTCCCGTCTACACCAAGGCGCACATGGTGTACGCCAAGCGGCTGGTGTTCCCCGCCGTAACCATCTGCAACCAGAACCTCCTGTTGCCGCGGCGCATGAAGAAGACGGACATCTTCAGCGCCGGGAGGTGGCTGGGGCTCCTGGGGAGGAACTGGCAGGTTTCTCCGGCTGCCAGAGAAGCGCTCGCCCCTCTGAGGGGCGACGACGGAGGGAGCGCCAGAGGAGAGCCGCCCTGGTCCCCGCTGTCCCGGATTTTGGACTTCAACCACTTCCTCCCTCCTCCCCGGGAGTCCCAGCCGTCCATGAGACAGCTGCTGGACCGCCTGGGACACCAGCTGGAGGAGATGCTGCTGTACTGCCGGTACCAGGGGGAGCTCTGCGGGCCGCGCAACTTCAGCACCGTGAGTGACCCCAGAGTTTAACCCCCCCCCACCAACAGGTTGATGCTGCTTTTAGAGGAGGATGCAGCTTATTCACTTATTGGACATGGCCAGAAGTTGAACTGCTTGCTCTTTCCTGTGTGATGCTGATGTGTTGGGTGGGCAGATACCCATCAAGTGACTCTGTAATTCATTTGCTCTCAACGAATACAATCAGCAGGATGTACACACTGTGCATTCCCCTGCACTGTTGCTTAGTAATGTGCCTCAGAGGTTCAATTAACTCTCCCTCCCTGTTAAACTCCTGTCATGGAAATGCCACGATAATATTTATGCATAGAGTTAACACAGAGCGTTTACAGCGGTTTATCTTATACCTCCATAATACTCCTCTAATATTCCCATAATTTCCTATAATTTCCCCACACTCGATGCCTGAAATGTTCGGGTTGCTGGTGGTGTATTTACATTTTCAATTTATTTCTTCATGTTTAGTCTTCACTCTTTCCCTCCTTCACATACTCATTTAATCCAAATCTCTTTTGCACCTCACTGTTTGCACCTACAGACACTGTGGATATTAACATTGTACATTTCACACTACATTAATATCAAATGTTTGATTATTAAATTGGAGAAGATCCAGCAAAAATCCAGCAGTCCTTTGCATTCAGTATATTGTCCAAATGGGCCCCCCCCCATCGTCCATCACTGCTGGATCAATGTGTGCACACAATACTTTGCTCACCAGAGACCAATCTCACCCTAATGAAGACTTTTGATTCATTTAGCTGCGTTTTACAATGTTCTCCGACACTGTGACGGAGAACAGTTAGTGCTGGTCTCACTGGTAAACTGCAGCTCCATTGATTGCACTTCATCATCATGTGGAGAAGAATGTGAAAGCCAGTGTTTGTCTCTTCCCCACCTCATTACCCAAATTTGTTTTCAGTTAAGTAGATTCTTTCTTGTTTGAAACACAGCCTGATTTTTTTTTTTTTTTTTTTTCCTGGAGGGATGGGGGTTATATTTCCACTTGCAACGGGCATAAGGCAACAGGATTATTTTTGTTTTGAGGGAAATATATAATTTGAAACTTGCTTGCCTCAGTAGCTTTTGCCTTCAGTCTCAAACATCAAAACATATGCCCAACTAATGCATCAAAAAGCAGCTTTTTATTTCTTTTTTTTTTTTCTGCAACTGATCTGGAAGCACAAAACAAATTATCAGGGTCAAACACATTTCTTCTCACCAACATCTTCAAAGGTGCTTCATGTTGTATAGTGTATTTTAAAGGGTGACCAAGCAACAGCAAACAGCTTCAGAGATGAATATTATGACTGGGTTTTGGGAGTATGTGGTATTCATTCATTCATCTTCTACCACTTATCCGTTTCAGGATCCCACGGGGTGCTGGAGCCAATCCCAGCACACTTTGGGCGAGGGTGTAGAACTGCCTGGACAGGTCACCAGTCCATGACAGAGCCAACATACAGAGACAGACAGAGACCAACAACCACTCACACTCACACTCAGACCTACAAACAATTTAGAGTCACCAGTTAACCCAAACATGATGTCTTTGGACGGTGGGAGGAAACCGGAGTACCCAAGGCATGGGCGTGGTAGTGGGGGGAAAAGTGGGCCTGACTACCCAGGGCCCAAGTAGGGAGAGGACCCATGAAAATCCAGATTTTTTTTTTATTTTAATTTTTTTTGGGGGGGGGGGTTATTTTGAATTCATTGGGCCCTCCAGTTAATTGGTGTCATAATTTATTTCAAATATATTGATAACATCAACTGAGAGAATGAACTTAGTGCCACAGTCCTCCCAACATATTGGACATTCTTGGGGCCCCCTCTTGTAGGCGCAAAATGGTTTAGTCCGCCCGACGGCGGCCAGCGACAAGTGTAACGTCAGTGAGCCCAGATTGAATGACCTGGGGGATACTCATCATGCTGCCCAAAAAACATAAATCGGGGTATCAGAAGACGAGAGAGAGGAAAGAGAAAGAAAGAAGGCAGAATGAGGGGAAGCAGTTGTTGACTGCTTTCTTTCCAAAAGGTGAACCGAGTTTGTTTGTTTTGCAAAGTCCAATTAAAGTTAACGTAGTCCACTCCAGACAGCTGCTGCTGATGTTTGTATGCTAACATTAAGTCTTCAGCTTAGCTTGCCAACCAGGCCACTTGCTGTAAGTAAAGACGATTATGGGCCACCTAATGTTAGTTGTCAACATTAACCAGTTTCAGAAACAAACAGGAGCAGCAGTGGCCAGTCCTGGCGGCTCTTCTGAAGATGAGGCTGAGGTTAGGGATGAGGAAAGACAAGATGAGACCGTTGTTCAAGTGTTCAAGGGTGAGCTCCCCCCTCCGATCCCCCCTTACGTCAGTATGTTGGTTCGCGAAGGAGAGAAACAGTCAGAGAGCTTTTATTAGTGACTTTGCAACCAAAAAGACCCGTCAGTAGGCATTTACTGGGATGTAAATTACAGCTTTACATCTCGTGTCAGCAAGGCTTTATTTCTTTTTCTATTTCTTTTTTCGTAACCCTTCTCATTACAAAAGCAATGTAGCTAATTTGGTTTGATTCTGAGTGTGTAGTTGTCTCCTGTTCAAGAATAAATGTTTTTAAATTACAATTTGCACGAGTGTCATGGATAAAAACGTTAGTACACAAACCAGATGTAGCCTAATGTTTTAGGTATTTGAGCACAAGTAGGCCAAATGCATTAATTCAGGTGGTGAATGAAAGAGCCACTCATCAATATAATCTGATCTGATTGTAGCTTCAAACCCTATTTATGCTTATTTATTTTAAATAAATACCACATTTTTATTTTTGCTCACGCACCTCGTGCACTGGCATGGATAGGGGCCCACTGACATTGAGAGTGTACAGGGCCCAGAATTTGGTGCTACGCCCCTGCCCGGAGGAAAGCCAGGGAGAACATGCAAACTCCGCACGGAAAGGCCCCAGGCCCAGGAACCGAACACGTGACCTTCTTGTTGTGTGTTGCCTGGGTTATGTGGTATTGCATAGATAATCAATGATACCCCTGCTTGGCCTCAGGGTGTGCGAGATGAGCTGTCGGCATGAGTCAGGCAAAGAGAATCAGTCACACTTGAGAAGTGATGTGTGGAGGAGGAAGCTGAGTCCACCTACATACAAAGGGTTTCAGGATGTATGACTTTTGACCAGGCCAGCACACCCCATGTTGTCCTGTCTCATCATTTGTCCTCCCTTCCATGCAGCTTTTTAACCCTTGTTTCATCTGTGATTAATACCACACACGTGTAATTCTCATTAGGGTGACCTCTTCTCAATCTCAGACATTGATTTCCGTTGCTATTCCACTGGAGAACATACAATCAGCTCTGCTCCAGTTTTGCACCCTCTTGACTTATTGTGTCTCTCTTAATGGGAAGTCAGACTGAAGATGGATTTGCTCTCTATTTTTCTTGCCTTGTATATTAATAGAATTTTTTTTGCTGTTTTTGTATGAATCTAGAAAGGGCTGGGCGACATACCAGTTCGTACCGAAAACCGGTTTTTATATTTGTTTTGATATGAATTTTCATATGCCGGCAACACTGTTTAAATAGCCTAAACATGTCCGGTACGCAGCGCGTTGGTAAATTGTTTCACGAGGGACCCTTTTCATTGCTGCGCCGCTAAACACGCATTGAACAGAGCGGAAATAATAGTTGAGTTGCTGAGCGTGGTGGACATGGGCTGTGTCCGAAACCACCCCCTAATCCCTAATTAGTGCACTATATGGGGAGCTCGTCGTTTTCTAGTGGTGTCCGAAATCTTTTGCGACAAAATATAGTGCACTGAAAGTATCCCACAATGCATTGTGAAAAGTAGTGAATAGCCGATGGTCACTAACCCAAGCAAGATATCCCATGATGCATTGCGCTCACGGCGAAAATGGCGATTCCAGCAGAACAGAATAGTTTATTTTATAGCACATTTCAAAAACAAGGCAATTAAACGTACTGTTTACATGAATGTAAACAGCATTAACATCGTGCAAAACAGTATAATCGGACATCAGATTATCAAAAGCCTTTAACAAAATGCTAAACAGATTTTTTTTTCTGTCTTTAGCCGTTAGTGGGGTACGTTTTAATTACGCGACAGCGATGACGCAATTAACGGCGCCAAAAGTAGTGTCCGAAAGCGATTGTTCATTTTGTGAATGAGTTCACTATATAGTCCACTACATTCATCTCCCTATATAGGGAGTAGGGAGTAGAGAGTGAGGGGGTGGTTTCGGACACAGCCATGGATAGAGGAAGTTCTGAACAGGCGGTATGGCAACACATTAGTGCCAAAAAGCACTGGTGCGATAAAACATACATTCGGGCGTATTATATTATTTCACACGCGTAGATATTAACTGCGAGCGAGGAGGAATATGTGACCAGCGCACCGCATATGGTTCCCTCCCCCACTGTGCCAAAACTTTCCAGCGAGAGAGCAGAAATCAACTTCAAGAGAGTGGGGTGATTTTTGAGTGGTTGTTTGGTGCGCTGGTCACATATTCCTCACATAGTGTGCGCTCGCAGTTAATATCTACGCGTGTGAAATAATATAATACGCCCGAATGTATGTTTTATCGCGCCAGTGCTTTTTGGCACTAATCTGTCGCCATAAATATGCAGTAAATCTTCTCTCAATCAGTGGAAAATGTGGTGGTGCACATTGTAAGAGAACGGAAAATGTTGAGCATGTACTAATGCACTGTGTCGGATATCAGGATGAAAGAATTAGGTTACAACAAAGGGTGAGAGAGAGCAAACGGGGTTGGGATTTGGAAGGAATACTAGGAACTAGTGGTGATAGGGTGAGGGAAATTCAGAGAGAGGTATTAAAATTCTTAGTAAACACCAGATTGTTTAACAGAATTTAGCAGGTGAATGAACTCCTTTTTTGTGTGTTATTGTAAACAGGATCCCGTTCTACACACTCCGGTACGGTAGGTGGCGGTATGCACCTATAAGCTGGTATTGCAATCCATCAATAAATGCAAAGAAGAAGAAGAAGGAAATGTGGTCAACACTCAATCATGCATAAAAAAAAAAAAAAATACCGTGAAACCAGAGTAATTCTGAAAAATATCATGATATAGAATTTTGGTCATACTGCCCAGCTCTAAATCTAGATCACATTTGAGAGTAAAATCCTTCCATCTCTTAAGCCATGCAGCGACTTTGGCTTTGTGGGCTCAACAATAGTGGTGCTTTGTAAGTAACAGACCAGACGTTGACCTCAGACATAGATTAATTCGTCTAAACTTGCAAAGTTCTGCAGAGTAAAACTTTGATTGATTTGATTTAAACTTTGCAGGTTCTGTCTTGTGAGGCGGAAATCCAGCGTCTCCATTTTATCAGCCAACAGCAACGTCATTATTTTTAGCAGGCGTGAGTCATGAAAAAGCTCTGTTTGCCTTCTATGAGGTGATGGCCTTAATTTTTATCCATGTGGTTGTTTTTCTTTAGCTTTTGCATCACATTGTCTCCATCAGTAGGTAGTTTTATCAATTGCCACGTGACTGTAGATAAAAGTTTTGTTTTTCTTGGACACCTGTAGAATTTCTTATCGATTCATGGAGTTATAGTTATCCTTAACCTTGGAAACAGCAGTGGGCAGAACAGTCTCACCTCAAGGTCCTGCCTAGCTGCTGTCAATTCTCATCTGGTGTTAAAGTGTTGATTTGAATCTGTGGTGTATTTTTTGTCTGCTGCTTTGTATTGGGTTGCGATATATTGTAAGATATCTTTTGTATTCTCCAACACATCCTCCTAATTCAGATGCAGTGGATGCAAAAAAAAAAAAAAGATGTCACCCTTTAGTATCTGCTTATTAACATTTTCATTTGATGATACTAATTGATTACCTATTATATGACACAACAGTGCAATCACAAACGAATCCTGCTTATGTCTTAGCTGATGCAGTGTTGTGTTTTTGAAGCCCAGACATCTTTCAGAAGTGTGTTTTTGTAGCTGTCAAAACACACTGCACCTTCGTGTTTAACGCTGATTGTGAAATCAGTGGCGAGGAAGGAAAGTGGTTCCATGGCAACTTTAGGGAACAGCTTGTGCATTTTTGTCACATTGTCATGTGGAGGATAGCTGAGGGCCATCTCAACAGTCTCCGTCTGTCCGTCCGTGAATTATTTATCGAAGAGAAAGAGTGACATTTCAACATCCTGCGAGAAGAAGTGAGAGGATGATGTCTCTCTCAGCATTTCTAAAGAACAAGTGGAGCCAAATTTAATATTTGATTTCTGTGTTTACAAGGTAAGGAGTGAAGAGGTTCTCTTTTTAAAACCAATATATAGGGTTCAGTGTTCAGCCGTGCAAAAAACAACTGGGATTTACTTCTCAAGGAAAAGCTGCTTAGGAACCACAAACACTTGCCAACCCTTGAATGTATTTAGATAACAAGGTTATTAGAAACAACTAAAGTGTATCTCTTTGGATGGTGGGAAGAAACCGGAGTACCGAGAGGAATCCCACGCAAGCACGGGGAGAACATGCAAACTCCACACAAAAAGGTCCAGGCCAGGGAACCGAACCCACAACCTTCTTATTGTGAGACAAAAGCGATAACCACTGTGCTACGGTGCTGCCCCTAATTCTTTCTTTTCGTGATTAGGGTATTACACTTCCAGGCAAAAGTTTGGACAGACCTTTTCATTCATCTGATTCGGAAAGCGCGTCGAAACTTTTGACTGGTACTGTACATGCTACACAATCTCTGCCAGCAACACAGAGAAAGCTAAGAAAAGCTGTTTGATAGAAGACAAGAAGACACACAGAGTGGAAACCTCAGAGCTACAAAACACCATGAAAACTCCCCAAGGTCACCAACAGCACCCACTGCTGCTGTGCTTCACTCGGTGCAGTCAGCAAAATCTCCTGGTTACCACAGCAACTCTGACTACAGGCCTCCTGTAGTCACTCACCATATTATCAACACATAACACGCAGATGGCAAGCTGGGGTGGCTGGACGCGTCCACGCAGATACTGTCACACACACGCTTGCCCATTCAGGTTCTTCTGATGTCTACATGTCGCTCTGGCATGCAGACAAGGACGAACAGACGCATTCACTTCCACACAATCAAAAATAATCTTCTAACTGTTTTCTTGATGTGCCAAATGCTTTTCTCATTTTTATGTGAACAACTGTGCCTCTGCCCTTGAAGGTTTGAATTTGTCTCCCGCAAAGTCAGTCTTTGAGAGCCAGAAATGGGCTAAACCTTGGAAAGCTGCTCTGACAAACTGATCTGTTTGAGATTTTTTTTTTTATTAACAAAAAATTTGGTTTGTTTGGCTTTTTGGAGGATCCAATATGGGCAGGAATCAGCTTACAACAGTCTGAGGCCAAAAAGCAAGGCCCTTTGCTCCCTGCAGCTTTTGCCCGTTGTTATAATCAGATAATTTGTCTGGCTGATTCAGGGGCCACTGTGATATCCTTAGATTTCCCTTCCTTTACTCTGGGACTAAGATGGATTTCAGAGGGGGGTTATTGATGTTTGTATCCTGCTCTAAAGTCAGTGCACATAGGCAGTGATTGTCACTGCCTTTGACTCAGTTTTGCCACTTGAAAGGTCACATCTCATATTGTGGCCGACTATCACGCAGCTTTTTATTACATTTTATCACTTTGTGCCTTAAAGGCTCCTATATAACAATGCCCTGCAAGGGAATCCATTGTGATTCACATACCATTCCTTTCCGCACACTTCGATGAACTGGATTCGCATTATACCAACATTTCCTTTGTGAGACTTGGCTGCAACTTTTCCTGCTTTATGTATCTGGTGTTTGTGTCATTTGAACAATTTGTCATGAAGCACTAATGTCTGACTCATAAATCATCCATGTAATAATCGCCTCCCAGTGTGTTTCCAAGGTCCTCACAATATATTCACAAGATATGTAGCTGCAACATTTTTAGGTATTCTCAGCAGAAAAGAAAGGATTTTTATGGAAACCGTGCATGTTGTGATGGACTAATTTGTACCGTTATCTGAGTGGAGCCTTATCATCATTGTATGTTGTGAGCATTGTGTTTAGACAAAGACAGGGTGGAAATACAAGATTTCACATATTTCTTCTCTGCTGCTATTTTTTCCACTTCTTCAACATGAACCGCTCCTTTGTCTCTTTCTTCCGTTTTTCTCATACGGATGTCACTATATGGAAGGTTAATATTAGGATGCTCTGAAGCACGGCTTGTAATCACACTGCTTGACAACAAAGTAGAGGAAGATTTCATTTTGGATCCTGGCCATGGTTTTCCATTTCCTAATGTCTTAGATTCAATTATACATCCATTAGTTTACTGGCAATCATATCTTTGCCAGCAGGTCACAGGCCCATGCTGTGCTCTCCTGTAACTCTTCAGCAGATCTCCAAAACATGCAGTGGTAGTGTATGCCTGATCAACCATAAAGATAGCAATCTTTATCATGTCTGACAGGTACAGTTAGGTTTTTGACCAAAGAGCCCCGTGTTCATTGAAGCCCAAGTTAAATCTGCAGCTGGTGTGTCAAATAGATGAAAGTGGAAGTGGACCATTAAAATGCTCCAGTGTAACAAACTGCCTTCATTATATCACAGAGCAGATGGGAACATGTTTAAACCGAACCAATGAATGTGTCCTCCACAAATCTTTTCTCAAAACATTACTGAATTTTTCTGCTAAGTTCTTCACTGATTCATTTAATAATGGCCTTTGTAAAATGTGAGACATTCAATTTTTAAAGCATTAAAAACCTGTATCTGTAGCAGACAAGGACTTCAGAGAGTTTTTGAGAGATTTGCCTTGATGTCTAGAGTCACTGGTGTTGGGGTGTATGGGATTTCTCACGCAGAGGAGATCCCACTTGAAATAAAAGCCATGTCAAATTCACTGAAGTATATACTGTATCACACTGCCCTGAGAGGGGTGAAAGCACAGTTTATTAACAGCATCTCAAAACAAGGACTTCTGAGGTCTGCAGTTGACAGCGTAGCAAAGACTTCTAACTGTGGGTGCTTTGTAGCTGCTTTTGAAACAATCCACTGCTTCTCCCTACTTTTATTTCCACCCCTCAAGGATTACACACATACAGCTAGAAACAGAGGGTTTACTTGGGGTCAATAAATACGTTAGGATGTGGCCTGACTATTCCTTTTCTTCCAGGTTATGGGATGTGGCTGAAATCATTAAAATCCCTGTCTCTTTGTGTGTTTTTTTGCTAGATTTTCACACGCTACGGAAAGTGCTACACCTTTAATTCAGGCAAAGATGGACGACCCCTGTTGGTGACGATGAAGGGTGGAATGGGCAATGGCCTGGAACTGATGCTGGATATCCAGCAGGATGAATACTTGCCTGTATGGGGGGAGACTGGTAAGATTACCTGGAGAATACGTCACACCAAACATCCCATCCTCAGTTCTCAGGATCTCAGCTAAAAGCACAAGATATTGTTTATCTTTGGCCTGAAGTGAGAAATTGAGTTAAAAAAGTAATTTTTTTAAATCAATTAAACACCAAATTGGCCTCTCGTTTTCAGTGTCGGTCTTCTGAAAAATCTCAGGCGATAAAGTTTTCACAGGGGTTCTCCTCTAATCTCTGAGCTGGAGGCCAGACTGGGCTATATTGTGATCACCACAAACCCATTCGATGTAATTGTGAAACCCCTAATCCATTTAGTGTAGTGAACATGTACATATTTTGGGGCAGATGAGATAGATTTTTGTTTTATCTGCAGCAAATTCACACTCAGTAGATTCCCTGAATCATGAAGATCTTTCTAATGTTCCCCTCCACTGTCATTAATCATAAGTAATAATCTGGAAAATACCTGCTGGGATCAATTGATTTCAAATACCCCTCCTGTGTCCATGGATAATATCAACAGAGCAATTTAAAGACAGATGGACATTGTGTAAGAGAATAGTATTTCATTGTACTATAATTGCATCACTTGTCACTTCAGGCTTCAATTCCACACAAACAGCCATAGAACCATTTGCCCATTATAAAATCAGCCGGGGTGAGAATCGCCTCCATTCAGGGTCGACCTCTCATTGACAGAGTTGTATCTCCTCTGTGACGCCCAAAGAGACCTTGCAATTCTGAACTGAATGCAACAGCACATGGTGCTGTGTGTTTGTATCAATATTTTATATGTGCTAGAAATGAACGTAAAGAGAGTTGAGTGTGTTCACAGAAACACTGCGCTCACAATCATCATTAAACATGAATCGCACAGCAGAGAGCCATGATCTGAATGTAATGTTTAAATACAGAGCTGTATCCACTCTGCACCTAAATGCCTGCAATAATATTAATATTAGATGTGCTTTAAGCAAGATTCATAAATAATTTAAGGCTTTTATATGTGGTGGTTTAGCGAAAACTAAAGGATGCAGTAAAAACAGTGCATCTGTTATGTATTTAAGTCGCACACTTTTTATTATTCAGATTATTTTAGCCATATGTCATAATTGTTTATATAATTGTCAGTAGTAAAGACAGCAATTCAAATGTTCCCAGTAGACTGGTATGTATTTTTTTCAATATGTTTCTAACATTCAAGTTTAAAGGGACGACATGTATGTTTTGCCATCGCCACATCGCCAGTGTTCCCATGAAGAGCAAAGAAATGTTGCAAGTCCAACATCACACTTCAATCCTTGTGCCAAACAAGAGCTGTGTCAGTGGTGGAGAGTGACATCAGTATTAACTCTTTTTTTTTTTTTTTTTTGCCTGTCTTTCTGTCATTTCTTCACTCCTACTGAAGTTAGCATGCTGTCTCAGCCTGGACAGCCAGTGTGCCTTTGGGACATAATACTTCACAGAGGACATACTACAGTCTCTCATATTGTCCACCAAATCACATGCCAGGCTGCAGCTCTAGGCATGTGACCGTCACACCGTGTAAGGTAGCAGAGAAAACAAAAAGGATCTTTCTTAATATTGTCTGCTTTATAGCGAAATTACTAGAGTAGTAGCAGAGTAGAGTAACCGACCATCTCCTTGATTATCACATCTAATTGTTTTTCCCTTTGGACTTGAGATGATTATCTTTGATTACATGAGATAAAAATGAGATAAATTGGCTCGCCATCAATCTTATTACAACAGCATTTATTAATCTGTCTGGATGCCTTACAGTGCATAATGTGCCATGAGAACACCTGTGGCCTAATTTGTCAAAACATGGGTAAAGCATGTCTAAAATGTGTGTGTGAGAATTACCTGTAAGAACAATTAAATTGGTGTTTATAAAACATGTGCATGCACTACTACACTTAGTGAACAGTGATGAATCGCCCAGGTTCTCCATCTATCAGTTTGTGAACATAAATTTACATGAAGTATCAACCCCCAGAAAGCAAACCCAACTCCCAGTATCCTAAACATAGAGTCCCTTGTGGAGTAAAGTATCAAATGAGAGAGAGCTGCCTCTGCAACAGATTACTTAACATTCGGTCAATTCAGAGAGTATTCCATTTTTTCACATTTTCTTATGTGGAAGATTTCAGCTGACATCCCTCAAAAAATTCTCTTTACCCTCAGCGATTTCGACAAAAAAAAACCCATAATGACAAAATGAATTTCATTGGACTTCACCTGTGGTAAGTTCAGTTGAGTGGAACTGTCTATATGAGATATTAGATCTGATAGCTGACAATGAGTATCACCGCTAAATCCAAGCCAAGAGTAAAGAGCTTCCAGCAGAGCTTGTCCAGAGATGGACTTGTGTTGAGGCTCAGATCTGGGGTAGGGTCCAAAAACATTTCTGCTGTACTGAAGCTCCCCAAGGGCACAGTGGCCTGTGTAATCCTTAAAGGGAAGAAGTCACCTTTAGTTTGCCAAATTTCGAACTTCCTCTCCATAAATGTTTCGAGGCTGAGAACCTGACAGCAGCAATCATCAAGAAAAACGATGCAACTTTTAGTTGAGACTTCCACAGCTGGGACTCTATTGGGGCAGGGGATTTCTGCAGGATTCATTTTACATGACATGTCAATTATCCTTATACATATTTCAAATTCAGTGATTACATTTTTACTCTAAATTAGCTTTGTAGTTGTTGCTTTCTTAACTGTCTCAATAGAAGAGAAAACATAACAGTCATAGTTCAATCAATCAAAATAACAGTTCAGGTTGATCACAGTACAGTAAAACTGATAATGTCATGAACAGATCCCTGAGCTTCTCTTATATGGCATTGTTACATGCATGATTCCTTGTAATGTATAATGTAACTTGGGATTATATCTGCGTATCATTCACTGTTTCTTGGCAAGTTGATTCATTCATTCATCTTGTTGTGAGGCAACACCACAAACCACTATGTTTATTGGCAGGTTTCTAAATGTATATGCATCTTTAAGCACAAGAAGAAAGCGATAAATCTAGTTTTAGTTCTGCGCAGTAGGAAAAAAAAATCCTGAAATATTCATCATCTATTTTTATGCCCACTTATCCTCGATAGGGTTGCAAAGAGCTCTAGTATATGTCCCAGCATGCATTAGGTGAAAGACAGGTTACATTAGCAACAGGATGCCAGCACATGAAAGTGTCAGTCTAACACTCACACCTACAGGGAATTGATAGTCTTAGCCTCACCTGACCTGCTTATCTCGGGGCTGTGGGAGGAAATGTTAGCTCTCAAAGGAAAATCAGGCGAGACCCAGGGAGAGCACACAAACTCCACACAGGAACCATACCGGTTTACAGATCTCCTCTGAGCCCCCTTTTCCTGCATTAGTGAGGGTCAAATAATTATGAAACAGCAAGGTGTAAGAGAACGCCAAGAAAATGTGTGTTGGCGAGTCTGACAGGGTTATAATTTCCTTGTTAAAAACCTACATTGGTTCTAATGACAGCTGTGTTAAGGAACTTGCTGTGAAATTGTTGAATACCTCATCCATTCACAGCAAACCAAAGATAGTGAAATAACTTGGAGGCAGCTAAACAAGCTTGTATGGTGTAAAGTGTGATAGAGCTTCAATTTCATTCAAAAGTTCAGGTCAAAATTTATTGTATTGTAATTGTTTCAGGATGGCAGATGGCCCTTTGCAAGCAGGGGCTCAGCTCTGCTTATGTATTTGTGAATCTCTGAGCCTTGGGCATCTGTATTAACAACAGCGGGAACGTCTCAGAAGAGCAACACGTAACAGTTAAAGTCTTACACTTTGTTGAAGCTGAATTCCAGTCACATCCTGGAGCTCCTTAATTGAAAACAGTGAGAACGCCTGGCACATAGAAGACGATACCGAGTGACAACCAAGGAAGAAAGGCAGCAGGAAATAGACAACCCACCTTAAACTCCAGCCCGTGCCCTAAGGAACTCAATCTTTTGAATCCAGCCTGCCATCACAGTGATAAGCAATTCCAGGTCACTGCAAATGTTATATAAATATGTTTTCACAAGAATAGATTGAGCCACCACGACATTATGATGTTCCCCAGATCACAGTGTCAAAGAGGCCGATCTGCTTCATTTAAAATCTATACAGCAGAGTGCTGCAGTGATGAAGGCTGCCAGCTGTATGGATTTTCCTTTTATCCTCACCATCATTTATTTATCAATTCATCCATTTACTCACTCCATTGTAGTAAATAAGTCTCCTGTGGGGAAGCTATTGTCATCAATTGCTTGTCTTGTCTCTGCTTATGAAGTTCTATTTCCTTTATCATATCACTCCTCATGCCGGCACAGTGTGTTTATGCCCAAGGAATGGTTCTTTCCAGCTCGCAGTTTTGTTTGTTTTGTTTTTTGAGTCCACCTCTGCAAAGCTGTGTCTCAATTCGAGTAGTAACAACTGCTGCTGGTTAGATTATACAAGCCCATGTGTGAATACAAATCATCATCCCCACTGTAAATGCCGTAACCTCTTCTTGTCAACAGACGAGACGTCATTCGAAGCGGGGATCAAAGTTCAGATCCACACCCAGGAAGAGCCACCATTCATAGACCAGCTGGGCTTTGGCGTGGCGCCCGGGTTCCAGACTTTTGTGTCCTGTCAGGAGCAACGGGTATGTCTTGGGAAAGATGAAAAAAATGAACTACAGAAAACAAAGACTACATCTCAGCACAAACCTACTTAAGAAGAGTGTGCAAGTTAATATTATACTTATACAAATAGGTGATTTCAACTTTAGTACTGGTCAAGATAGATTTCTATAGATTTTTGAAAAAAAATTTCTAAGTGCTTCACAAGAACAAGAACTATATGCAGAAGAGTTATGCATGAATGTGGCAAAAGTGAGGTGCAATCTAATGTTCAAGTTAAACGTGAGCTTTAAAAGTGAATGGAGGTAGAAAGGAAGTCATTGACGTAGGAAGGTGAATTCAAACAGCAGGGCTGTTTAAGAGTTTGTGAGCCTTGACAGAAAAATTCACAACTGGGGGACTGCTGCAGGGATATATGGACATAAAGGCTCACAAATGCCCACTGTATCTTAGAGAGAGAGTAAAATAACTAAAACATGGATCAGCTTTAAATTCTAATGTTTTAAATAATCCACAAAACAGGTGTTATGTTATTTGGCAAAACCTTCTCCTGGCTCTCAGCCAGGTCTTTACATCACTGTCTGCTTAGTGGGTCTTGCACCTGGCAATGTAAACATCCACCTCAACAGCAATGCTGCCGGTCTCTCCTGTTAGTGTCACCTATGCACAGATAGCTAAAATCTATATCAGGCTGGCTAGTATGAATAATACCACTTTTTTCATCTTCCAAGCTAAACTTTTTCTTTTGTTTTTGTTGCAACACTTTATCTGGTCTGAGCGTATTGTGCCTCACTTGATCAACTGGTCTTGAAATCGATTATCTATCTTGGGATTTGGGGCTTTCAACTTCCTGCATGACCCATTTGGCCGTGCCAGGACTGATCAAGGACTGTCCCAGCAGCACTCACACTTAACTGCTCACTCCCCTTCATGCACAGCCATTTCCAGGATCTTTGTGCTGGCTCTGTGGCTCTCCTGAGGGCACTGCCCTTGTCTGCTCCTGTCTCTCTCCCAGTAGATAGACAGAGAGCTTCACTGAACTTTCTTGACCAAGTCAGTATTTTAGTCAATTGAAATTTAAACTGTGACAAGCTATTCAGTTTCAGAGCCTATCCAAAACTCTCATTGTCCCTTCAACAAAGTCAATGTGGATGTTACACATATGGTGATGTTTTATGGGAACTCTGTGTAATATAATGGTAATGTGAAATGTGACTTGTACTGAAGAGGTGGGCGACCCTAACCCTAACCCTTTGACTTTTACCTTCTATAGACAGTCAAATTTGAACTGATCTGATTTGGTAATTTCTGTACTTGGTACTATTTAAAATTCCCTCTTTTCATCAAATACGAATACTTCCACACTAATAACTGGGTACATTTACTCAATCCCTGAGAAGAAAACCTTTTTCAGGTATTTTCTGTGTTATTAGTTCAACCTTCTAAGGCACTGCATTTTAGAGCCAATGAGAATTGCCATAAAAACAGACCTGAGCTTATAAAATATCATGCAGTGTTAAAGATTGAATAGGTTTCTTTCAAACTGCGGAAAAGAGTGTGTGATTGTGGCCTCTTCTAACAGTTTGCACGTCTTTGAGTCCTTCATGTCTCCATCAGAGACATTTCGCATTCAAACCTCTCAGATGGTTTTAATTTAAATTACTCTCTTGGGATCCAAAATAGTCAAAAATACAATAAAATTTTCACAAAAAACAAGATTACAGAAAAGGCAAAAATGGAATTGAAAAAGTAGATACAGATTTCTTTATCAGAGCTTTTTTCCTTTTTTTCTTACCCCATTAATCATCTCACTGCTCCCCAGATTTATCTTGTTAGCATTTTGGAGGCCAAAACACAGAACGGAGGCAGGGAGCTACTGGACTCAACCGTATAACAAGCTGCAAGAGTCAGATGCTATTTACACATTATTGCATCAGCATTCATTCCACATTAACATATGAGGATGTATAAATTGCAGGGAACGTTTATCTGCTGATCTACTACAACTATTTTTATAGTTTAAGTGCTGATATCATGATTTTGTATCTTTTACTTCCGAAGAAAGAATTAATACTCTTTTTTTTTTTTTTTTTTTGATTCTGTTACATTGGCAGATGATTTGAAAACGTCTTCCCACACTAAACATAAAGTTTACTGGATCAGTCATAATTCCCTGTTTATGTGCCTCAGTGCATGAGCCACCCATTAGCATAACATGCTTCTCTCTGGCACCCTGTTACCTTGTTCAAGGCTTTCGTTGGACCCCAGGGAGTTGAAATGAGGCATTCCACATGGTAAGCACTGCAAAGTCAGCAGTATGCTGTGATTTGAAGGGCAAATTTTACTCTTCTTTCGCACAAGGAAGGTTGAAAAACTAATTTTGGCTGGGGAATCAATCCTGCACACATAAAAGGTAAAAAGTCTGGCACAGATTCATCAGTAACCTGATGGTTGAAAGGACAACTTCTTTTTATTATTTTCCTGTGATGAAGCTTGAAAAAGCAGCTTTCATAAATAGAAGTTCAACACTGAGCGCTTTAGTATTACGCCGCAAAACGTGCAGTCCCATAGTACAGTTGAAGGTACAGTTCCAGTCTGAAACCTCTGCATATTTGCAGACTTGGTGACCAAACATCATTAGTAAATGCAGCTTGTAGAAGCATCTTTCTCAGTGAAATGAAGGATATGTTAGTTATTCCTCTGAACTGTAAATAATTCTGCATAGTGAGATTGCAAGCGAGCGGCTAGACTAATCATACACCTTGGCACCTAATACGCTACAAAACCATGCATAATGAATGGGAGAGGAAAAAGGGAAGAATTTTGGGATTGATCTCAGTCCTTCCACGTCCGCACAACTGCGGAGTGCCTTCCAGTGTCGGCAGGCTGCAGCAGGATTTTGCATGCTGCCAATGTCGCGTCTGCAGGAGACTGTTCCTCTTTGTTTTTTTGTCTTTCTCACTAGCTCCTTTACTTTTCCTGTCTCCAACAGTCATTACAATCCCTCTCGTTTTAATATGATTCTCCCCCCTCTATTATGCTTTCTCTTTCTCTCTGTTTTTATTCATTTATTTCATTGGCTTTCAGGCTCAATCCTCATTAATCTAATGCAGTGTGCTCACATCCATTCAGCTCCCTGCTCCCTCCTCCCCCAGTTTCCTCATGATGTACAACTGTTGGTGGATTTTTCAGCTGACCAAACCATCACTCACCCTGATCCCGCAAAAAAGAAATCTGCTATCTCCCTTTACTTAATACTTTGAGTAAAAACTTCCAAATGTTTCTTCTTCCAGCCTTACCTCACCCTCATCTTTCTTCACCTTGCTTACTTACTTTTTTCTACCTTTTACCCTTTTGCTTGCGCTGTCTCACTCAATTATTCAAGGGGGAATTGAGGTCACAATCTTAACATGATTTGTTTTCTTCCTCATGGTGGTTAAACAGCCAACAGTGCACTATAACATCCTTATATCTGTCACGCCAGATTCACTTTTGTCCAGCCAGAAGTGAGCTTTAACACAAGCTTAACCGGGCAAAAGTAATGTTGCCATAAAGTATTTTCACATGGCAAAGTAGAGCTTCTGAAAAGTGCAAAGAAATTCCAAGTAGCAAATCTCTGAGGATGATGTCAAATGGCTCCTGCAGAAGGTCTAACCCATGTGATGAGGTGAATAAACCCACAAGTACTTAATGATTACCACACTTTGCTCTGATTACTCTGATGGCTTTTATGTTCTGTTTGACTTTGGGATACATCCTACATGAAAATCATCAGAGGAATCATTTTAAACTCCAGATTAGAGTTGAGCTCTCAGGTTTCTCTGAGTGCCCCGTACTGTATAGCTGCCTGTGTGCCTGTTGTATATACCTGTTGACTGTCGCCTTGAGATATTAGTAAGCGAATCGAGTACATGACACAGGCGGCTGACTCTTGCACTCCAGTACAAATTTTAAAATGCAGGTTCCTAAATCACAGCAGTGGCCTTTAATTTATTGCTGTGGGAGCACTCAGCAAGGAACCGCTGGAACTGATGAGACAGAAACATACCGGCAGCTTTATAGATTTCTACTCTATTTTTAATATAGCAAAGTGCAAGCCCTCTTCTTCTTTTTTCAAATAAGGGCAGCTGAAATTTAATTAAATGATGCTAATATTTTTAATATAATATGCAAACTGGAAAATGCGGTCTGTGGGGGTGATTTCAGTTTGCCTTTATTGTTAAATGATCAAACCTCATGTTTGCACAAGTTTCACTGAGGTTTGGTTCCAAGTCGGTATATACATTTTTAATAATCAGAGTAAGTGATGAAAATAAAGTGCAAAAATGAAAAACAAAGAAAATGCATTTGAAATTAGCATATACAAACTATACAACACCATTTTGTTGATTTATGCAAATTTGTGTATTTATGTAAATGAGAAGAGCAGCACAAAAAAGTTAATTAAAGGACCAGATGAGGCTAAGGACAGACGGAGGTCAGAGTTTACATCTGAGGGAAGGAGTTAGTTCTGGATCATCCTCTGTTGGACTATTAGCTACAGAAATACGCATATTACTGCATTTGGTGCAACATAAGCGATAGAAAATGCCTATTTGAGGTACAAAGAACAAGGAAGATGGAACCATGTTATTCCCTGCGGCAAAGCCGTTCAGTGTGAAACTCTTACAACATCACAGCTCTACAACACAGCAGATACTATTCAGTTTGTGTGAGAAGAGTGGGCAGCACAATGAAAGCAGAGAGAAAGAGAAGGAATAGGAGATGCGTAGGAGCAAAGCTCCTGCAATAAGCACAGCTGTAAACATGAATTCCCCATGGGATTTCAGACTCTGTGCCAAATACATAAACTACGTAATGACTTCTCAAATAGACAAATTAACTTTAACTTTATTGTCGTGCTGACAGAAAGTGCAAGGTCAAATGGATCAAGACAGAATGTGCAAAATTCAGCATCATGCTCTATTACTCAAGAGGTTCTGCACTGTTGCTTCTCTCTCTCACTCCCTCTCAGCTGACGTACCTCCCTCCACCATGGGGGGACTGCAAGGCCACGCCGATGGACTCAGATTTCTTCAACACTTACAGTATCACGGCTTGCCGGATTGACTGCGAGACACGATACCTGGTGGAGAATTGTAATTGCAGGATGGTCCATATGCCGGGTAGGGATAAGAGAAATTGGTCTCACACACACACACACGCACACACATATATATATATTCTTTTTTCCAACATTTCTTTATAATCTAATTATTATTATTATTATTATTATTATCTAATAATCTAAATCACTATAGCATCTGTTGTGGCTGGATGTTCTTTCATTTCATTTGAAATTGTGACAAAAACAACTGCTAAGCTTTTTTGCCAGCAACCACAGATAATCAAATACTTTCACACTTCGGTGAATTGGAAAACTCAACCATTTTCACTTTGTGTTTGTGCAGTGATTACAGCTGGCATTTGCTGTCTACCTCCTGCATTTAATCACTGTGTAGCATCTGAGACGGCAAATTGAAAAGAAGTTTGGCTCAGAGGAAACGCTGGGATCTGGCCTCGGTTAACCCTCGCTCTCCTGTCCAATAAATGTTAATGTATCGCTCCTCAATCACAATCACTTTCAGCATTGTGTTTGCATATAGAGAACCAGACTAATGTGTCTCTGTGTTAATCTGGGTTAGCTACTATGTTAAAGTGATTGTAGGGTTGATTAATGTAACTCTACAATGGAGGGAGTAATTGCAGCTCAGAAATTATTTCCTAAAAATCTAGGACATGTCTTTTCCTGCATTGTCCTGAAAGATGGGGGAGGCAACAGACACTGATGATAAGGAGCCAAATTACGATAAGATTGAAGAAAACAATTCTGAGTTTGCAACAAATATCCAGACAGAGGAGTAACACACACAGTATGTGTACAGACAAAATGAATACTAAGCTCGTCTCATCATCCTTTGTATGTATTTGAAACACTCTCTTCTTTCCAGTGAACATTGTCTTTCTTCTGCCTGTCCTTAGGAGATGCCCCATATTGCACCCCGGAGCAATACAAAGAGTGTGCAGATCCTGCCTTGGGTAAGGAGATAACCCAGCATGCTGCCTGTGCCTTGTGTGTAATACACATTTCACTGTGTATGTCGCACTGTTTGAAGGCCGTGATCCAAGATGATAACAGATAATAGTGTTCCCTCAGCTTGATGGCAGCCATTCTCAAATAGTAAACCTCAGGCTTGTCGCTGAGGCTCTCCTATTCACACTCCCCTGTCTCTCCATTGACTGATATCTTTCATGTGTGTTGCTTGTTTTCTTATTGACTTGTAATCTCTTGCTCTTTCATGACACAGCCTCACGTGTTTGCCCGTGGCTGCTGCCGCAGCATGTTTCTTCCATCCTTTGTGTTTTTTCATAAGAGTCTCTGGGTGCCTCTCCTCATCTTTTCAAAAGTTTACTTTCACGCTTTTCACTCTGCTGGCATTTTGTTTGTCATCTTGGGGTGACAATGAACCTATCTGTCACTGTGTCTCCTCCGTTTTTTAAGACTTCCTTGTCGAGAGAGATAATGACTACTGTGTGTGCGAGACGCCGTGCAACTTGACACGCTACGGCAAAGAGATGTCCTTCGTCAAGATACCCAGCAAAGCATCGGCCAAGTATCTTGCTAAGAAATTCAACAAGACCGAGCAGTACATAGCGTGAGTCCAGTTTTGGTGTCTCCTTTGATGAAGACAAAGTTTGTTATGTTCCTTTTTAACAGATGTCCAAATAATTGATAGTTATGAGGAAGATGTGAAGAAATGTTTTGTCCAATGTAATCGAGAACATTCATTGCCTTTATTATCAATTGGGATTTTTTTTTTTTTTTTTTTTTGGGTTACTTTCAAATTGCCACATTTATCAGGTACACCTGGCTGGAAATCGTGCAGGCCTACAATAAATTCAAATTTTATGAAGGTTATAATATTCAGTTTTTTACTGAAACTGTTTTATTGAGGTGATGATTCAGCTTTACAGTAGTTTTAGAGGATGTGGCTCATAGTTTGGTTGGACTCCATTTCATTATACAGAGATGTATAATACATGGTGACCTCACAAAAACATCACTCCGTAACTCAAGAATTCATACGCTAACTATGGCACCGCTTACAACAAATGAATACTATGATAAATGTGAGGAAGTAATAACATTTTATATCCAAACGATCAAAGATCAATTTCGCTGTGTGTCATAATAATCAAGAAAAACACTGCAGGCCATTATTCAACGCTGTAACTGTAAAATGGTTACAGCCATTTTTCCTGGTTGGCAGAGGTGTACAAGAGCAAGGAGGCAATTTTAGAAATTCTAAAAAAAAAAAAAAACTTTAAAAGGACCACCAAAACAGGTCCAATCGCTGCCCAATACACCACTCAGGTATTTTATAATCATACACCCAACAGAGCTTGTCAGAAGCGTTGACATTTTATCAGATGCACAGCCCTAAAATCACCATGTAATTAAGGGGCAAAATTTGAAATGGACTGCATGTTGTTTTCAGGCTTGTAGAATGTATAACAGAAGTGAAAAGACTGTGAAAGCTGGAGCAAATGTCTCTACTTTTATGCTGGATTTCTTCCACACAGTGCTGCCAATTTCAAATGTAGCTTGTGGCCCTGATTGTGAAGAACTGAGATTAAAACATGGTGTCAAAGCACTAAGATACAGAAACACAACTGAAGCTGCATTATACAATATTTCTTGATACAAGGTCACAAAATCCATGTCCTTTAAAAAAAAAAATTAATCAAACACGTTAACGTTGTATAATAGAACTGAAGTCTTTCGAGACTGATTTCACTCAAAGGCTGCCCAGTGACTGCTATAACCAGTTCACTTTCTCAAACCTGCATTTGCTCATTGAGACTTGGAAAAATAAAAGATGTGCTTCCATTCAGAGCTTAACTTGATTAATCAGCCAAGTATTGAGTGTTTCTTTGCCAAATGTGCAGAAAAGATCAAAAGTAGTTCAAGGAAATGAGGAGAGGGGACAATAACTGTTGAATCTTTGATCCATCGTTCCCAGCAGAGCCATTGAAGACAAGATATACGCCATTTGTAGTCTGAGCGCTACGAAAAACCTTTCACTTCTCCCTTCTGAAATTTACCTTTAACTCCCTGTAGATAGCTGTAAGTCCATCCTGTACATTGTTTTGACTGACCATATTTCCATGTGAAACTCCGAACTGAAATCTTAAGACAGCAAAGTGTCTTCCTACAGGGAGCTACAACTCCCCATCTTCATGGTTTGTAGATTGCAGCTCTGATCAGATGTATTGGAGGTTACAATAAGCACACCCAACAGCGAGGAAGCATCATTTACACTGCAAGATGGCACCGCCTACAAATCAGGAGAGAACACCCAGGAACACCAACAAGACATGAGCTACTTAAGTAATTCAAATCCAGGGCCACTCATACCCCAGAGTGTCACTATTTGTTGCCAGGCACTAAAGGGACAGGCTGCAGACGAGCTCAACTGATTAACTGCTATAAAAAATACTGATTAAAAATCGATAAAAAAAATATGTTAATCAAAAACTAGTTAACAGGACGCAGAGATAATTACTTTAAAGCACTTGGTGAAATAGATAGATACATAAAATAGTTTGGCAAAATAAGTAACAGCTCAACAGTTGAAAAAGCTAAAAGTGACAAAATAATTTACACATATCTTTCACTTAGGTAAAATGATGGATACATAGAGCTTCAATCTTCCATTATCAGCTGCATTTTGCATCTTGTTGTTTCTGCTTTCCCAAATTTTTTTTTTTTTTTTTTTTAAGACTTAAAATTAATTCATAAAAGAGGCACCGAACAGGCATGGAAAAAAGAAACTGCAAAGTCGACTGGTGGCTTTGATTGCAACTCCATTGGGGTATGAAGTCTGATTTGGCCCACAGGGAGGATATCAAAGACTGAAAATAATAGTCTGCTCTATCCTGGGCCTTTATTCTAATCCCCTTTCTTTTTCTCTTTGCCAAAACCAAGCAGTTCATACATTAAATGGTGCTAAATCAAACAGCTGTCATCATTTCTCTTGTATTCCTCAATGATCAGGCCCACCTTGGGGAAATTTGTCAGAGAAGACAGGTTATTTGCTTAACTATGCATTTTTTCTGTTATCTGCAGCAAGTGGCAGACTCACCAGTCATCTTTTCCGCCTGAGAACTCTGATTTAAAAAAATAAAAATAAAATATCTATACAATGCAGAATGAGACCTTTGATTTTGTGACTGTGCTTCCCTCTCTGTTTGCAGTGATAACATTCTGGTTCTGGATATCTACTTTGAAGCACTGAACTACGAGACCATTGAACAAAAGAAAGCTTATGAATTGGCAGGCCTTCTGGGTGAGGAAATGTCTGTCAAGTGTTTTCTTGGGAAGAGATAATATGCACTATGCAACATGACAGATGCTTTTTATTGAAAGTGACAGTAATGCAAGTGCTTGCATTTTTATAGTAGGTGCTCAGGTCCCAGAAGACAGATAACTCTCTTTCAACGATCTTGGCTTTTCAGCTACATTTTGCAAAAATCTCTAACATTTCCCACCTTTAAGATGAAAACTGTGTTTCCAAGATGACCTCTTTTCCAGACAAACGCACAGCGGTTTTCTCCATATGTGTTATGTATGAGGGTACAATATTTTACTTTGCCTATTTCTCCAGGTGATATTGGAGGTCAGATGGGCCTTTTCATTGGAGCCAGCATCCTCACCATTCTTGAACTCTTTGACTATCTATATGAGGTAAAATATCTCGCCTATCCTCTGGAGTCTCTCTCTTGGATCAAACATCCAGCGCAGAGTGTTTCATATGGAAATTACTGCTGCTCCTGTATTACTGAATTACTTGCTCACAAAATCGAGTCTTTCACACAATTTTGCCATCTGCATAAGGATGTGTTTTAGTGACCATGACGAGCGCTCTGTCCCTCAAAACCCTGCAGCCCATCTCTATATACCCCACGCACGGACACGCGCACACACACACACACACACACACACACACACACACACACACAGCAGCAACAGTGAATATGCTGACATTTTGGATTTATTATGTTTTAGATTAGTCAGGATGTTTCTGTCCGTTCTCATTAGAGTATCTCTAGGTTGTATAGCTTTTTTTTTTTATCCTCTACCAGCAATAGAGGGAGGTTTTTTTCTTGTGTCCTTGATTGAGGCTGTGAACGTGTGGTCATGTGCAGGATCACCATGGGAAAAAAAAATATATATATATATGGAGAGATAGAGAGAGAGCCTCATTTGAATCCAGTTCGCTTCTTCCTTCAAATTGCCATGTTTATAGGCTTGAGTTATGGAAGACACAACTAAGAGGAGAGCATTTGAATGCTCTGGAGGCACAGAATATAAAAGATTGAATGGCGTGTTTTGATCCTGTAAGGTTAGTAATGGATGTCCTTGTCTATTTTCAGGTGATCAAGTACAAGCTGTGCCGATGCATGAAGAAGAAACACAAAGGCCGCAACAACAATGACCGAGGAGCTGTGTTGAGCCTGGATGATGTGAAACGCCATGTCAGTAGGCTGCTGCTAAGTACTTTTTACTTCTTCAGACTGCATCGCTTTGACAGGAGCAAGCTCTCTTCTTTAATCTTCACTGGTTTCAACAAGCCGTCAGTGTGAAGGAGGGGGAAGAAACAGTGGAGGTGGTGACAGTGGGGAGGTGAAGGAGGGGAGCAAAGGAAAGAGTGAGGAAGTAGAGGTGGAGGATGGATAGAGGAGGAAAAGGCTTGAGAGACACGAAAGGGAGCGAAAAAAAAAAAACAGGAGATTGGGATGTGAGGGGGAGAAATTTGAGAGAGAGGAGTAGGAGAGCAGAAGGTGGCTTGAATTTAATCAAAGCTTGGGGACAGGACCAGCAGGGACAGGCCAGAATTAGAGCTTCTGATAGCGTGACAGCTAACTTATTTCCAAGTATAAATGAAGCCAGTTCACTTTAACTGTAAGTCAGACTCCGGGAAGAGAAACAGGAAAAGATGTCCTCCTCTGATTTGGTCGCATACCTTACTTGGTTGTCTTGTCATTCCATCCACCTACGTTATTTTCATTATTCTTCACGGTATTTCCTATGAATCTCTTTCCACTTCTCCTCCTGGCAGGATTTTTTCTTCTTGTTTTTTATGAGTTTAAGATTTTTTCAAATGTATTTTGTGACTGGATGTGACAACTCCAACTCTTGGTATATTTGCCTTCCCTCTATCTCTCTGCTTCCTTTTCTGCTCATCATTTCTCTCGCCTGTCACCTCTGTACTTCATCTTACCAGCCTTTTTTTTTTGCCTTCTCTCTCTCTCGCTTTGTTTTGCTGTCAGGCTCCTTGTGAGAACCTGCGTACACCATCAACATATCCTGGCAACATGCTACCTCATCACCCGGGCCAGGGTAACTTTGAAGATTTCACTTGCTGAGCAGACCTGGGTGAAGCATCAAAGTATGCGTTATGCAACCAAAGCCAACCATACAACGAGAACTATTCAACACGAGGAGTGTGAGGAACTGATACTACGTTTAACTGAGACACTTTTTTTCATAGGAATGGAGGACAAATCAAAAACGACAAAGAACTTTCACCTGAGGCCAAGTGGAGAGGAAATCCCAAATATAAATATCTGATCATTTACCGGAGAACAATCCTCTAAACTCTTCCATTTCCTCTGGAATACTGCCGCAAAGGATTCTCATGGAGAAACCTTGCCAACACGGACCTCTCTTTCAAAAGACAATAAAGAGAAAAAAAAGAAAAACGAAATAAGAGAGAATGTACAGCTATCTCACCATAAACAGGTGACCAGAAAAAAAAGAGCCCCCATGCCTTTATAATAACACAGCAAAACACAACGGTTTCACACATTGGCCTGCTAGTGGGACAAATATCCATGCCGTTTACTCCACTGTACACGCAGCAACGTCTGCAACTGTTGCAGCAATCCATAACATCACAGCTGGACTATGTGTAGTTTTTATGAGAATGTATCTATGTTAACAGTGAGTGTAGTCGAGTGCGTGGGGAAATTTTCAAGGGGTGGGTTGTGCAGTTCTGCAGTGGGAGTGGTCTACCATTTGAGATGTACCAGTGATGGTTTCAGGTCTCATCAAGTAAATGCATGCTTGTATTTGTCCAGTGCATGTTATTCATTTCATTTATATTTTTTTTTTCATTTATATATATAGATATATATAGATATTATAATTGCCAAGTTTGCCTCAGTGATATACAGGAAAAGCAAGAAAATACATCCCATATATTGCTGTGTATCTGTGAGGCTAAGCAGTGTGTGTGTGTGTGTGTGTGTGTGTGTGTGTGTGTGTGTGTGTGTGTGTGTGTGTGTTTCAGCTCACACTAGTTCGCAAATGCGAACAGCAGTACTCAATCAGTACTTGAGTATATATGACTGATTGTTGAGGTTTCTAATTGATGAGCTGCACTTAATTTCATTTCTCCTCTGTTCGTGTTTTTCTTTCCATTTCCACACATGCCAGATGAGTTCAGGAGTTTTTCATTCAACTTCATTTACTTGTATCTCGACTCTGGGATGAGGCAAAGTCAATTTAGTTTTTCTTTTCTTATTTTCCTAGGAGAGTTGATTACTGAAATCCTTGGAGTTGTGTGGGGCTGTTAAATTCTTTCTGTATATGTGTTCTAGTTGCAAAAGTCTTATCAAAGCACAATACCACCAGTATGTAGAGGTGATGTAAAAGAAAATGTACTATTCTTCTTGATATATTGTCATTTATTAATAGCGTGTTTATCCAACTGTTTCAGTCCATTTTTTTTTCTTTCTGATAATCCTGTCTCCATCTTCGAGGTAATAGGCTGTTCTACTCAGTTATCAAAGCATAAATAAAGTGTAAATACCATTTTTGAAAATTGTTACTCTTCTGAGATTTTATTCCTATCAATGAGTTTCCTCTCTAAAGTCTTTGTTTTTCATCTTGGTTGAACAGTTAAATTGGCAAAGAAATGAGTACTGTGCAAAAATGCGTAGCTCTCAGAAAATCTGATTAAGGAATCTGAGCCTCATCTAAGACATTTTGCTGTCTCCGTTTTCTCCGATCAACATGTTATCTTTGCTTTTTTGCTTCATGCAACATCTTCTTGGAATTAAATCAGCATTTAGTGAAGGGTTTGGGGGCAAAAACTTGGTATTAAACCAGATATTGCTTTATCTGCTTCAACCACTCATTTAGGCAACAGTTTAACAGTTGCAAGCAGCAACGCTGGCTTCTCGGAGTCGGGTTCTCCTGAAATGTAATAAGAGTTTCACCCATATGACAAAAGGATGGATGGGAAATATTTTGCACAGACGATACAAATGTTATCGAGATTGTCAGTCAGCCAGTTGTCATGCATTCTGGACAGGCTTCTCTCTTGTGCTACTGTACATCTGGTGCCGCCAACTGCCACACTTATATTAGAAAAACAGATTGGTGATGCATGACTCAGAATATTACAGCGCAGCTATACAGCCTTAATCATGATGGGCTTTGAAAATCATGTTTGTTGTTCAGACGGCCGCACATCTGTCCACTGCCACCAACCACAAAGGTTTATTTTAGGATGAGAACTTTACTTTTTCCTAATGATTTTTTCATGATTTCTTTTTAGCGGGAAACCAAACATCAACATTGTTTATCAAATGTGAGCGCAGTGCATTCATTTTTCATTATTCAGGAGAGAAGCCTCAGCGGGTAGCGTTGCATTAATATACAAGTGTTAAAGTTCCCAGGAATCAGTTCCAACATCTGATGAAGATTTTTATTTTTTTTTATTTTTATTTTTATTTTATTTTTTTATGTCTAATTTTATGTTGTACATGCCAAGAAGACAAATTAATCAAGAAATAAAAGATAATACTGTTCATTCCCTGCTGGCATCTATGTCTTTGTCTTCGGCTGCGGGTCAGAATACAGCAGAGCTGCCTGCCATTGACAGAAATCCTGCAGAAGATGCTTGCTGCATCCTGATAAGGTTCTACAGCTAAGAGGACCGGGTTGTTTGAGAGGTGGCAATACCAGTGGGAGTTTAGACAAACTGGAAATGTTGATGTAGATTTTTTTTTATCTGGATGAGCAAAGAGTTCCTGCAGTCTTGCAGCCTTAATTGCTTTCAGCAGATCCAGTAATTTGGGGAAAACCCATCTCTTTGCACCAAATGAGGTGGCATCACTATATGCCCTCTATCACTCCTTGAGAAAAAGATCAGAGCTGTTTTCCCTCCTTGCTTTTACCTCATTAGCTGACACACAGCCATTCTGTGGATACTATAAGAGTGATGGTCTTGTAATAGAATCTGAACCAAACCACCAATCCTAAAAGGCTTCAACCCCCTTTGCTAATCACTGCAGGCAGTTGGCTCTAATTTACATGGGGTTGTGAGGAGGGACGTTTGTCATAAAGGGAACTTCTAAAGCTTGTTGTCATATTTT
Source organism: Remorina albescens (assembly GCA_034769265.1). Lineage (NCBI taxonomy): Eukaryota > Metazoa > Chordata > Actinopteri > Carangiformes > Echeneidae > Remorina > Remorina albescens. The sequence goes on from CM068494.1 coordinate 22,227,510, forward strand.
AATGAGAGCTGCTGGGCACGTGCCTTCAACCACATCTGTCAATTTAATCATGCTTTCTGCTGTCACTAAACAGACTCTGGATCTTTTTAAGCCAGAGCTAATTTCCTCCTAATCGTATTATCACATCTGATTATCTACATCAACAAGGATATTACACTCCTGTTGCACAACTCCTCCAAGTGGCACACTATGTTTTCAATCACTATATGAACACACACACAGAATTTACTCAATTTGGGGTAAATATAACACTAATGCAATACTGGTTTAATTTCACCAACCCAAATGGGGTTTTTTTGACCCAGTGTTATAGCACACAGGTTTTATCTCAAGACTGTCACAGAATATTACCAGCTTAAATTGTTTACACATATTATTTATTATTGCCAACAAATAGTAAAATATACTTAAATCTGAATAAGTGTTCAGTTGAGAAATTATATGACAGTAACTTTTGACATACTGTAATGGTAAATAGTAATTATTTGTATTTCCGCCCCACTGCATTATGGCCTATTAATTTAAACTATTATCTAACAGTAAATGATGATGTCATATCAAAGAATGCATTACCTGACTGCAAGAATAAAAAATAGTTCAAATTTACACCAATTTTAGCATCATCTATTGATCTTAGACTGAGATGAACTCATAACTGGCCATTCTATTTGATAAGAACTCTTTGTTATTTAACTATATTTTGATGCTCATACTTTTCTAATTTTACTCAATTAAGAAATTTTATCAAACAAAGTATTTTTATAATTTTGCTTAAACGATGCTACTTCCTCCAGTATTATAAAAAACACAAACACTGCGTCAAAACCAAACCGAACCTTTACTGACCCAAACACAAAAGGGATTATTAGTATGCATTAGCCCAGTTCATATTTCGGGATCGGTACCACGCAGGAATAAATATTACAAGTGTTGCTGATGCTCCATCATGTCTCCGTGCTCTCTCCCCCCACCTGCATGTCAGATGAGTCATGTCAATGGTATCAATCTAACCTGTCGAGTGCAATTAGGATGCTCAGTGTTTTGTCATAGATCAGACCACAGCCCGGCTCCTCGGGGATCCACAGCAGCTCATTAGGAGAATTAATAATCATAGCAGCACTGAGTTCCTCCGCACTGGAACACGTTGTATCATATTTCAGACTTGGGTCCGCCTGATTTGTCCTTTCGTTTGTTTATAGCATGAATCCTGACTCATTTGTTTAAAATCAGGCTGCCAGGAAGCCAACAAAGGATAAGCTAATAGTCTATCATCTTACACACATGGTTATAAAATCCTCTCCGGAGATTTTGAGCACAATGCAGCATATCAGATACTTTTGAGTCCTATAAATGAGGATTTGGCTGCACATCATTCCCAAAAACATAATTTATTCCCCCTTCTCTCTTGCGTATGCATGCAGAGGCACTCTCTGATCAAACACAAATGGGCTATGCAAATAGATGAGGTGCCATGTTTTGTACTGTTGTAGCTCCATACTAATTGGGGGGAAGTGTAATGACATCAATGTTTGGGGAAAAAAAGCAAGTGTTCTTTTGTAGCTGATTTACAGAGCCCCAGTCGCTCCTTACTGAGCTTGTTGTTTACTTGCCAATTAAAAAAACCACTTCAGAGGTTTGAAATCCCATCTCACTGTCTCTCTGTAGATGATAATATAACATAATGACGAAGATATTGATTCAAAGAAGGTCATGTAAAAAAGTTTCTCCTCAGAAACCATTCTGTCACAGAGATGCAAGTGATCTACAAAGGGACTGATTTACTGGATTATAAAGTCCTGCTCAGATGAGGGGAATGAAATGATTTTGATGTAGATTTACTTGAATGTAATCAATTTTGTGGTAACTCTTTCCATTGTGGACATTCAGCAGAACATGAGACTTGGAGTTCAAATCAGCCTTTGAGAAACTAAAAAAGAAAAAAAGAAAAAATTAATTGAAAAAACCCAAAAATAGCCAAAGAATAATTCTTCTTTTAGCATTTTGGTTGTGTCTTTGGAATCTTTCAAAAAAAGTTATTTTATTTTATTTGGTGCGACGTCTTTCAGTTAATCAGTTTACTTTAAATATGCCAATTTGGTTATTTCATTTAATTGTTTACATTCTGCAGGTTAAAATTCATTCACAAAAAACATACTACACTTTCAGATGTGTGATTGGGTCATAAAGAGCTACTGTATCTGTAGAGATGAGAATAACAAGAACTACTCCTGCAGCAAATGGTCTGGCCCTGACAAAGTCCTGACCACAATATCATGGAGTCCCTCTTGGATCAAATGAAGAGCCAGTAAAGATTGAGACTGACAACTTTAGCAACTTCTTTGAGATACTTGGAACAACCAACACAATGAAAAAGTTGGCACAAGGGCAAGAAGGGAAGCTGGTGCAAAATGCCAAATTTTTGCATAGTTTTTTTTTTTCTTTCATTTTGAACATTTTTATGTAACTGATAAATAAAAACTATTCATAGCATTATTATTTAATGGATATTTAAAGTATTTTCAATGTAATGTTCACATACGTCCACATGTGAAAGCACCAGTTGTTGTTTGGGTTGGGTTTAATTCAGTTTGAAGTGTCAAGCTTATAGATCTAATCAAACATAAGTGAACTGCATGAAATGGGTGCTGGGTTGCTGCAGATTCACATATTCCAGCAAACAGGCTGGTCACGTGTGGATTAGCAAATGTCTTATTTAAATTTAACACAGCTTTTTAGATTTATTTCACAATTGTTGTTAGGTATTAGCCAAGATCAGACATCAGAATAGTGCATTATTATGAAAGATCTGAATATGTTCAAATATATTCCAATTTGCCATCATACCATTTCACATTGGCCAAGGTGGCCAATCTTTCTTTTTTTTTTTTTGTCAGTCAGTGTGCATTGCAATAAGAGGATAAAAAGATGTTATCTCAGTGCACAAACATGTGAGGGCTTTGTTATCCTGGACACACATCACAATTCTGCATTGCACTGCCCTGAAACAGGAGCAGGTCTGTCGCACCGCAGCAGCTAATGGATTTTCTTATGTGGTGTCACAGTGTGGTGGTGGTTAAAACTGTCACCTCACAACAAGATGGTCCTGTGTTCGATTCCCGGTTTCTCACTGTGCCAGCTAGGTGTTCCCTCCAGGTACTCAGCATACCTCCCACGTCCCAAAGACATGCACAATTAGGTTAACTGGGGACTCTAAATTGCCCGTGAATGTAAATGGTTGCAATATTAAGGACAATAATGTATTTCTGTAAGATAAGACTTGACTGATCCCCAACTGAAATTCACAAGCTGCCTGGCAATGTATAGTAATTAAAAGCAGTCTCGTCGTTGAGTTTAGATTATTAAGTAAAAATATACAGAATATTGGGACAATGGATTACTACTTTTGGTACTTTAATTTTATTACTTCTGTATTTTGATTTTTAAATGCTGTAAATGGCCCTGCAATAGACTGGCTGGGATTGGCTCCAGCACCCCCCATGACCTGGAAATGGATAAGCGGTAGGAGATGAATGAATGAATGAATACTGAAAAAGTTTAAAGGCATTTTTTTTTTTTTAATTCCAGAATCCAGGACAAATTCATCATCATCACCATCATCATCATGATGATCATCAGCATCATGATCATCACCATCATCATCATCATCATCATCATCATCATCATCATCATCACCATCATCATCATCATCATCGTCATCATCACCATCATCACCATCACCATCATCATCATCATCATGATCATCATGATCATCACCATCATCACCATCATCATGATCATCACCATCATCACCATCATCATCATCATCACCATCATCACCATCACCATCATCATCATCGCCATCAGTACCACCACCCTCCAGCAGAGGCCGTCCAGGCTTCGACCCCATCACCCCCAACTCTGTTCTCGCTCTCGCGGTAGTTCTCGCGATCGCTCCGTGCCTCCACCGGCGGCGACATTCAGAGAGGAGATGGCGGCCAGAGGGGGGTTTCAGACGGCACCGACGGGTGGTGGTGGCGGAGCAATGGGACCTGGGCCGCCGGTACCGGGTGCAGGACCGGGCATGGGACCCGGGACACCGTCCGGAAGGATGGGACCGTCGTCAGCCGCCCAGAACCACATGTACCGCTCCCCGATGCCCGGGCCTGGGTACCCGGTAAGATATCGCTCCATCTTGGCTCCTGACACGTTAGCCCGTCCGTTAGAACAAAGCGTCCTACCGTTGCTTTGTCACTGGTAGCAAGCGTGAAGCACTGCCGGTGGTGCGGGCCCCGGCTCGGACTGACACGGCTGCAGCACGGCTGAAAAAAGTAGTTGGACCCGATGAAGTTTTTTTTTTTCTTTTCACCGAGCACTTTGGCCGAACAGTGAGAGTTTGGTAGTAGTTTGAATTCGCTAACCCTCCCGCCCGCTAACGGGAAGAAAGCTAGTTAGGCACGGTAGCCAATTAGCTTAGCCCGCTAACGATGCTAGCTGCTAGCACCGGCCGCCGACCTCGCCGAAAACACAAATGAGGCGTGAACAGAAAGCGTTAATTGTGGCAAACTTTTAATAAACAGGTTTTACTTTTGAGGAAAAAGACCGAGGTTTTGTTAGCTCCAGATTTTTAAAAGCTGCAAAAGAAGCACACGTTTGTGCTTGTGAGCGACAAGCCTGTAATTTGAGTCAAATGCAAATTGACAACATAGAGCAGAGACCTGAGGACAAGCTCAAACCAGGACCAAACTGCCTGGTGTGTTTAATAGCTGGCGTTATCCAGGTCACACAGCTCACATCATTCCCTGCATGTGGTAGACCTGCTGACCTGGTTTGCAAAGGTTTTAAAGTAGAGCAAGGTGGTTCCTCCTCAGGAAGTTTGAGCTTTTCAAACTCTCGCTGTAGAAAACAGGTGCTGCAGCTGTTCGGGTGAGACTACAGTTGGTTGGTTAGAGATACAATCATAACGATTAACTTATGATATGGGTTTAAATTAGTCATGGTGCAAAAAAGAAAATCCATGATTTGTTCCTTCTAATATGTTAAAATATGATGATTCTTTTTCACCATGTTGGATTGATGAAGAAATAGAACAACATTTGGAGATCATCTTCACCTCAGGGAGATTATAAGTAGCATTTCACTACAAACTCATCTCTCAGACAAAACAAGTTTTAATTAAAAAAAATAAACAGCAGATTAACTGACACTGAAAGGAATTGTTTTCATGTTATCTGTTAGACTGTTGATATAAAGTTCGTATAATGCTGCTGTCTATCTGTTGCCCTTCTTCATGTCAGGAGAGTGAAGTCCTGCCTTTTGTTTTTGCTCTATTTAAGCAATAGATTTCAGTGTGTCTGTCTACAATGATGCCTTTTTCTATGAAGAGCAGTGTTAGGTCATCTGAAAGTATACATAGCTCTCTGTTGAGGTTTCCCATGAATTAGTCCTCTTATGAATACATTAAAAGTAACTAAAATTGTTGTTATACATCAGTTATGCTACTCTTCATATAAAAGTAATAGTGCTGATTTCTCGGGGATGTAAATGTTTACGAAATGGCCACTAAACAGATTTATTAAATTTTTACATCTAAAAAATTGTCACTGTTGAAACAACACACAGACACAGGTATGCAAATAATGTTTCTTCAAGTTTAACACAGGGTGTTGTCAACTTTGCATATTCATTTTCAGAATATATGAACTGCAGGTTTCAAGTTCTCACAACAGATTTGTGTAAACTGTATATTGGAGCATGGTTGGTTGGCACACCAGAACACAGAGGCACTTTACCCTCTTTCATTAATCTGTAGATTATTTTTTCACTTAATCGTTTGGACTACAGTTTGCAGGTGTACTTTTTTGTGCTCTAAAAGGGACTTTACATAAAAAAATTCTTATGTAGCACTGAGAGGTTACTGTTGTGTTAGACATACCACAGCTTCTTTTTCCAGCATGTCTTGCAAAATTGTGTCCTATGGAATTAGATTTAAACTTTTCATATCCTGATCTTTGATCTAGTGTCTTTACCGAGCAGCATTATATTGAATCATTGGTCATCTCCAGCTAATATTGTGTGTTTTAGAGCCATGATGAAAAACAAAATTGTTTGCTGCTAACTACTGGGAGGCTGAAACACACTTTTGTGAACAGTTGCTACAGCTTTTTTTCTCTGATGCCCTTGACTGCTTTCACTCATACAAGCAGCCTTTCACAACATAGTGAAAGAGGCTTCATATTCTGAAAAAACCTCAGAATTCCACTTGTTCTCAGCTAAACCAAGGCTGTGCTAATGTATAGAGTAAAAAGCACTGAATGATCGACATACAGTCCCTTTTCTGCCCACACTGCGCTTTGTGGAAAAGGCAGAGTACATTCATCTAGTCCATATTGTTGACAAGTCAGTGTTCGTCACTCTTCCTCTCTTCTACCCAACGGCAAAGGCTGAGGAGAGAGTCTCTTCAACTCTCTCATTTGGTGTATTGACTACTGGAGGGGAAGCTGGGATCAGTGGTTTGTCATTTGTCTGCTGTTCTCATTTACACTCATGCAGTCAGATACACGAAGTCGGCTTTTTGAGTTTTTAGCACATGGTTTGGTGAGTTGGCTACTGTGTTTATTCTGTGTTTGCTTGTTTGAAGAAGTTGGCATGCAGGTTGTTGTGACCTCTCTTTGAGGGACTACCATTTCATGATGAAAAGTAATGCATGTATTTTCTCGGTACAAAGCTCTTGAGTATGCTGTGCTTTCAGTTTTTAAATGCATAGATTTGTCTGAGTTAACAATAATAACACATACACCGTGATATGCTGATATTCCAAGTAACGTTGAGCTTTTAGAACTGATTGGTTGGGTATTTTATTAAATTCTATAACTATCCATTAGACAATATCCGTACAAATTAACACAGAATGATGTCAGGTTTAAGAGGTTGATCTGCTTTTTCTTTCCCTCAAAAGCTATTTCAAAGCGTTAACCACACACACATACCTTGGAAATGCAGATGGCTTTACATTGCAGGTGCTTTTTTTTGTGTACCAATTCTTTTTTTTTTTGACAACCCACAATGGAGCCATGCAGGTATCTATACATTATTTGGTTCCTTTGTAACCACATACATTAAAAAGCATGATGATGTCTGGGGATTTCATTGAATCTGGATTCAGCTGTTGATGGTGCAGGGTGTTTCCCACCAGAGACAGATGTGTAGTCCTATTATATGTATGACATTACTAAACTGCCTTTTTGTGTGTGTGTGTGTGTGTTTTCAGTTTTTTGACATGGATTACAGCCACATTATTACCTTAAACGCATTGTCAGAGGGAGCACAAATAGTCATACAAGTATCCTTTCGACCTTCAGCACACTTTTGGTTGGAACATCAGCACACAGTTGGTCTACGAAGGAATATACCTTAGCTAAAAATATATACACTTTTGGGGCTCCAATCAAATATGATTTATTATTGTTATTATTATTATTATTATTAATAATAATAATAATCTAATTTTGTCTCTAACTCAGAGAATCACAAGCAGTAAAAATGGAAATCATAGTTACAGTGTCCAAGATGTTGTCTTCAAAAGCCTTATGTGTATTCTCATTTAAAACTCTTATCATTTGGCATTTTTTGCTTTTAAAACTTGATTAATTGATTATGAAAAATAATTACCAATCAATACTATTTGCTGATGGTATATAAGATAACCTTTTACAGTTTTCTTTTACCACCAACACTAATGGTAAACAGCAAACACAAGTTAAAACCTTGTACAGAGAGTCCTGCAGACTGAACAGATTAGGTGATCAAAATGGCAAACACAAAAGAAGTCTGCTTCTCATTTGCAACACCTCAAAGCTGTTGGTCATATCGGTTCATGCTCAAGATTCAAAGACTGTGAAATAGAAAATTTATGCCCAAAAACGTAATTTTCTGGAATATTTTCTTTAACCAATTGTTTTTGCCTTTGTTTCTGTGCAGAGACCAGGCATGCCACCATCCAGCCGTATGACACCACAGGGACCAGCCATGGGCCCCCCAGGATACGGCAATAGCCCTGTGTCTCGCCCTGGGATGCCTGGTGTGATGGACCCATCTCGCAAGAGGCCAGCCCCCCAACAGATTCAGCAGGTTCAGCAGCAGCAGAACCGTAATCAGCAGTAAGTCACAACCCCAACCCCACGTGCAAGTTTGTTATTGTGATAGTTAATGCAGTGTCATTTTTCACGTGTTGTTTTCATATCTCTCTGGTATTGTATAATGTAATCTCAGTTTTAAGAGTTTAATAAAGCGTTGGGATCCTTGTCTTCTTGTAACGACTTTCAGAGCTTCTCTGACTAATCTAAAACCTATTTTATTTGGATAATTTGTTTTTACAGCACAAAAAAGAAGAAGATGGCTGATAAAATTCTACCTCAGAGGGTGAGTATTAGTCAAACAGCGGTGCATGAAAATGCATTCACTCTGGCCTTGAGTGTATTGGACAGATTACATTTAAATTCTTTTGGATTTTAAGTCAGGTGGCTCTGGAAAAAAAGGAGAGTTGGTCTTTAAATAGCTGTAGGATTAAAAGTGAACATACTTGACATTTTGTCACTCTCATGCTTGTGGAGTGGTGGTGCCTTTGATGATAGATTTTTTTTCTTCCCCTTAATAAAATCTGACAAAGTGGACCACAACAAGCTCTTAGGTTAATTTCCCTGTCCCTCTCTCTAACCACAGGGCATCTGCCAGTAAAAAAAAAAAAAAATCAAGCACTGATTTAGGTTTTTATGTTTCCTCCAAAAGGTATGAAATTCTTACGTTTAATAAGCAACTTTCATTGACAGTGTCCTTAAATCATTTTCCAAGCCTTGTGTGGGAAGTAATATTACTAAAAAATGTGAATGTGATTTTTACCAAATGTCCAATACTATTTTTCAACCACTGGCATTAAATTATTTTATTGGACAATTTTCTGGGCCTTCTCAAGATCCATGAAATCTTCTATGATTGATTAGTTATTGTTAAGAGTGATAGAAATGGAAAAAATTGTAAATGAATAAACACAGTGACAGTATTTTGATGTGGCACTTAAGGAATAATTCTCCTTATCACCTTTTCTAGTTTTTAGGGATAGCGTTCATAATTTGGGGTGTGAGCTTGACTTGTTTAGTTCATGTATCTTTAAACTAGTTTGCAGCCATGCTTGCTTTTTCATTCCTGCGATAGGTTGTATACAGATGTTGGAGCAGCTATATCTGATAGTTGGTGTGCCCTTACAGTTTTTTAAGATCTTTGAGACTTGAGTTCTTTGAAGTACGCATTTGTTAAATGTTCGATTAGTGTTATCAATATTTTCTCTTCTGTTCCAGATCAGAGAACTGGTCCCAGAGTCTCAGGCTTACATGGATCTACTGGCTTTTGAGAGGAAGCTGGACCAGACTATTATGCGAAAAAGGCTTGACATTCAGGAGGCCCTCAAGAGGCCCATTAAGGTATGATTCAATTTAACTGTACTCTCCTCAACTTTCTCATTCAGTTCACTTCAAACCTGAAATAAATGTCCAAGTCATTCATCACGGTCCCTATAGCTGGACATTTTAACTACCATTTTGTTAAATCTTGTTAATCCAAAATGTTTACGTTATTATGAGTTCATACATTTCACAGGCTGCCATATAAATGGTGGATTAGTTTTTAGGCTTCGGCCCAAATTAAATTTTGAAGAAAGATACTGAAACCATGTTTTAATTTTAATAGAAAGTAAATGTTGGTTGTTTACATACAAGTGAGTAAAAAGTCATTATCGTATTAGAGGTAAACAACATGCCTGGCGGATGTTTGAATGTCCTTCTACTAGTGGTTGTTTTCAACAGATATTGATTTTATCTCAAATTAAACCACACAGGATCACTGTGGAGCTATCATTTCATTGACTGAATGAAATTTCCTTAATCTAATGAAAAACTATTTTACTCACAGGATTCAATAAAGAAGGTAGCCCATCAATGTTGATCTCTAAGATGACTCATAGCACATTAATTTAAAAGTAAATGTGTTATGACTGCTTGTTTTTAGCAAAAGAGAAAGCTTCGGATCTTCATATCCAACACTTTCAACCCTGCAAAGCCAGATGCAGAGGATGGAGAAGGCACAGTTGCATCGTGGGAGCTACGTGTTGAAGGGCGTCTGTTGGAAGATGTAAGTTGAAATGTATATATGTTTTGTTTCTTCAGGCAGCCCAGTCTAATATGAAATGGATTAAGCTGTAGCGTGTTTTTTATTAAGTCCTGTCAGAACAACCTTTTGTTTCCCTGTTTCTTTTGACATTAAGATAAGGATCAGAAGAATTTTTTAGTGATTATCAGCATGCTAACACATGGACGTTAAAACCCACCTGCTTGGCTTCTCATTTCCAACAACAATATCTGCTTTACAGACAGCCGTGTCTAAATATGAAGCCACCAAGCAGAAGAGGAAGTTTTCCTCTTTCTTCAAGTCCCTGGTAATTGAGTTGGACAAAGACCTTTACGGTCCAGATAATCACCTTGTGGAAGTAAGTGCATTTATTTTATGTACTTGCATATACATCTGATATTTACCCATACCCAATGTAATTATTTTTATGTTTTTGTGTCATCCCAGCCTTTTACTATGGTTAATTTGTTGTATCAAGAGGGTCACAAAATTTAAGACCCATTTAAAATACATCGTCTCACGTCACTATTGTCAGTTCAATTGTCACTCAATGGCCATAGATATGCCTGCAACCATAAAAGCACTGCAAAAAACGTCTCTGTGTGTCATTAAAGTCCACTTTAATGTAGAGCATTTGGATTGAATTGAATGCATGCATGTGTACCAAATAAAGTGACCACTGGATTAAATGTTAATGCAACATGCTGCACGGACACTTGAAAAAAATTTTCTGTCAAATTAATAATGTATACAAGGTTACAAAGAGATTAGTAAATAGTGTAATTGGTGCTAATATGTTCTTCGTGATTCTAGTGGCATAGGACTGCCACCACCCAGGAGACTGATGGATTTCAGGTGAAGAGGCCAGGTGATGTGGGTGTTCGCTGCACCGTCCTGCTCATGCTTGACTACCAGGTAAGCGCTAAAGGGTTTAACTGTCTCTAGGTAGACCATTGTAGTATGTCGCCTTCAAGTGCTCTTCAAACATTTAATCTGAAGAAAGATTAACGCAAGAGACCCAGAGTCATACTCAAACAGCAAATTTATCTTTGTCCAAACAGCCCCCCCAGTTCAAGTTGGACCCCCGACTGGCTCGTATGCTGGGTATCCACACCCAGACCAGACCTGTCATAATTCAGGCTCTGTGGCAGTACGTAAAGACCCACAAACTCCAGGACCCTCATGAGCGTGAGTTCATCAACTGTGACAAGTACCTGCAGCAGGTGAGTGGATTCCTTTTGTAAAATTCATTCTTTTACTTAAATATAGATTAGAAGAGGAAATCTTTCTTTGTAACGTAACTGATGAATACAAATTGTAGCTGATCCATAAAGCTGGGATGATCAGCTATCTCGTAGTTGTCTTCTTAATGCCTGCTCCTGAAGTTGCACAGTCACTTTCTCTGCCCTTACTTTCTGTCCTTTTATGGCAACTCTCATTGTTTCTGGGTCACTGGCGAGTTTCTCGTTGCATTCTTTTCCACTCTGCCAACATAAACAGAGTATTGCACAAAGTTAGTGTTGAATTCCCACGAAGTTAACATATGGAAGAAATTATACTTGACATGCATGTCACAGCATGTTCACATTTACTACTTTTAAATGCCGTACTTTGATTTTGGATAAAGCAGGGCTGTGATTTTAATAGCTGTTTTTTGACACAATCAGTAAAAATGAGAAGTCATAACACAGAGACCAACAAACCCTTGGAGAATAAAAAGAAAATGGAGCAACGGAGAAAGTAGTTTGTTCAGAGCAAAAATATGTTAAACAGAAGAGGCTGTGCTGCAGAACAAAGTCAAAGTCACCTGCTCTGATTTAACTGCAAGTCTGCAATATGTCGGCACATTAAATTTTTTATATCAGTATAAAAATTTGGTGTATAGAGATAGACCCAAAATCCAATATCAAACAAGGCTTGAATTTGACTCAAAGATTGTAAGATTAATCAATTCTGACATTATCAGTTCTACTCTCAGTGCAGAAAAGTAAGATTTCCTATTTATCACTGCTTTATAAAGGTTATCTAGCCAACTCCCTGATTCAGACCTTTGTCTTCTTCCCAGTTCAGAAGAAAGACAATCAGCTTTCACTCATGCTGAAAATCATTCGGTGTGGTTATGCTGTCCAAATGGTCACAAATGAATGTTACAAAAAAATACTCTGTGGCAATGCCGTTAAAATCATTATGTTACCAAACTCTAAACCATAATTTTACACCTTCTTCAGTGCAATGAATTTTCTTTTTGTCACCCCAGTGTCTCATTTTTATACTGTCAAACAGCCTTATGCTGTGATAACAGTGCATGCATACAAACCACTCAAACACCTGCGCTGCTTAAAATAGCCTCTTTTTTTTTTTTTTTTTTTTGAATTTGATTAGTCCCCCTTGATATTGTGTGAAATAGTACTACCTGCTGTAACCGAGGGTTGTCCTCATTTGCAGATTTTTGAGACCCAGCGAATGAAGTTCTCTGAGATCCCACAGCGATTGCATGCACTCCTGATGCCCCCAGAGCCCATCATCATCAATCATGTGATCAGGTAACCTAAAAAAGAGAGTGTGCAGGGCACCTACACTGGCCAGTTTTGCAACCAAATATTGGGCAAACTTGAATTAAATTTGGAAAAATTTTACCAAAGAAAATTAGATACTTTCCATTTATAACTGTATTGTGATTATTATAGCAACAGTTTATGACACCAGTTGTCCTATTAAACTGTTGCAAGATAAGGTGCAGAAAAAATTACTTTTAAAAATTTAATTAAAGCCATCAATTAAACCCAACTGCTGAGGAAAACATTATGAAAAGTAAAACTTATGTTTGGCTTTATATCATACTCTCCTAATTGCTTAACACAGATTTGATGTTTGAGTGAGTATTGCAGACATCATTTTTATTTTTTCAGTTTATTTTATTAATTTTTCATACATTTTTGCTTTTTATGAATACACCAATGTTTCATCTAGCTTGTTTTATTCCCCAAATGTTCATTGTTCCCAGTGCAAAATACTAAAATTGAAAAAGTACATTAAAACTGGTTCGATGGAAACCCACCAAGTTATAAAGATGTACAAATTATGAATTAATCTATTATTTTGTTGTCTTTAAAGAAAATAGAGGTCAATTCCAATTATAATTCTCCAGAGACCAAGATGATGTCTTCACATTGCATTTCATCCTATCATCGCCTCACTGCCCATTCCAACATACATAGAGAAATCAATTTTGCATTTTGACCAAGAAGCGCCAAAAATGAAAAGTTTACGAAAACAGATTCCAATTTTCTGAATTCATTAATCTGCAATTTTTTTAAGCCTTTGGTGTGTGTTTGGCTCTTTCAATTTTTGTGGCAAAAATGATAATAGTGTTTGGGATAAAATAGGTTGCTGTTCAATCTTACTGATAATTGAATCACCCACTGCCAATGTGAGATAACACAAAATAAGTAAATACTGTATAAACAACACTAACTCTTAATAGTGTGGACCCCAATGACCAAAAGAAGACTGCCTGCTATGATATTGATGTGGAGGTGGATGACACACTGAAGACCCAGATGAACTCCTTCTTGCTCTCCACAGCGAGTCAGCAGGAAATAGCAGGCTTGGACAACAAGGTACAGGCAACCAACAGCTGCTCTTTTAACGAATGTGCCGTAGTTTGTGTTTGTCTGTGAGAAACTTAAACAGCACTGTGTGCTCACAATGAGGGGTCCTTTCCCGCTGTTTTTTGTGAGGTTTGATCTTTTACCTTACCAAATTGCCCTTCATGATGAAAACTCAATATGAGACATTAGATAGGGTTTTTTTAGTTAGTTTCAGTAGCACTTATTCATTTTTTGCAACATTTTCTATCAAGAAGCAGTTTTTTTCTAGTTATACTGTCTAGTCACTTTGCCATGTGGCAGCTATCATTTGCTCAAACTCCTTTAGGGCATTTAAGCAGAATCGATTTAAAAACAATGCGAATGGGTCTTTTCTTTTTTCTCATCCCAGCCCAGCTCATTGAGCAAAGTGTCGATGTCTTGGTTTTTTTGGTTGATTCCCCCCCCCCATTTTATGGGCCCAGTTTCATACATATCAACTCAGTCAAATTGTTGCCTGTGTGTTATTGCCTCTATTCTCTAACCAGTTTTGAGGTCAATCGGGTGTTCTTGACCTCCTGCTAGCAGCCATTACATTAGCTTTGATGGCTGCAGTCACATTGATATTGCATGCAGCCTTTCTTTAGGAAGACGTCACCCCTGTGTTTGTATTTATTATGTTGACTTTTCTCAGACCAGTCAACTTGTTGAAAGTTTACAGGTACCATTCTTTTTGTTACCTCATTCGGGCTTTGGTGACAATTGCTGATATACATCCTGTTCCTTCCCGTGTAATATCAGAAGCTGAGCCTGACTGAGTTTTTTTCACTTAGTTTATTTAGAGATAGCTTAATCAATGTAAAACCAAAGATAAGACCTTTTTCATACCCAGAGTGTAAAGATAGGTTGCCCAGACCATTAAATGTGAACTGGTCAACCTGTCATTCTCTCCTGTGTGTCTAATCGTGACCGTGAGGGAGATCATCTGATGCTGGTTGCAGGACTACAGTCATTTTATGTCAACAATAGATGTGATTTATAAGCCTGTCTAGTCTGCACATTGAGTTCAATAAAGCACTAAGCTTTTCAGTTGACTTGACCTAATCAGTCTTGTTACTGCAGTGATGTTTATTAGTGTGTACATGTAGTTTTGGAGAAAATGTTAATATTTATTTATTAAATTGGAAAAATTTATAGAACCAGTAACAAATGCTGAATATTTGTATTATATCTATGACACTGTTTCATAGAGTGGGTCTTTTAAAGTCTATCCTTATTAAAACATGCAGCTCTGTCTAAAATGATCAAAATGAAATATCAGTGGGGCAGCGGGGCAGTGTAGTGTGGTTAGCCGCTGTGCTAGTGCCGTGTTAGCTGCCACAACAAGAAGGTTGCGGGTTCGGTTCCCCGGCCTGGGGCCTTTCTGTGGGTTTCCTCCCACCACCCAAAGACATCATGTTTAGGTTAATTGGTGACTCTAAATTGTCCGTAGGTCTGAGTCTGGGTGTGAGTGGGTGTTCGTCTCTGTCTGTCTCTGTGTGTTGGCCCTGCGGTGGACTGGCAACCTGTCCAGGGTGTACCTTGCCCTCACCCAGTGAGAGCTGGGATTGGCTCCAGATGAATGAATGAAATATCTGTGGAATTCAGAAAAATAAGCTTTGTGGGGGGTTTTTTATGATAATTGCTGCCTTCATTATTTTTCACACCTCCTTGAGATGTTTGATGTCACTGTCAGACAGGACTGTTAATTTGTTTGCGAGGTGATCCTAATTAAAGGGGCAGTTGATTTTGAAGAAGTTGTTCCAGATTATTATTATGAGGTTACGGTTGTCAGGCATTTTGAGGATGAATAAAGATGACAGTGAATTCCGCATCTACATTACCTGCGCCTAGGCAGAAATGCTATTCAAAATGCTTTCCTCTCTAAATGGCCAATATGGAGAGGCTGCTTAAATACTCATTTGGCTTAAATGATTGTAATACAGAGCTTTCTATTGCATCAGACTTGATTGAGAAGCAGCTGAGAATTTTCGAACTCGGTCAATAGCATGAGTGCCAAAGAACTCGTTTAAGGATTTTATGCTAATAAATTCTAAAATCTTTTTGAAAGAGCTCTACTGAATTTGGGCAGGAACATTTTTTTTATTTCAAAAGAAGAGCCCAAAGTAGTTGAGTTTAGCTTTATAGTTGTGGAGTCTTGATAAATGTAGCCTATGGCTTAAGAGGGTAAAATATACCCCAGTCTTTCCTCAGGTTATTAATTGAATGTGATATGCTGCTTTAATGATTCACAGCCAATTAATATTTCATTCATTCCTAGTTAATAACTTTAAATTGATGGTGCTTTTTGTTTCTCCGCAGATCCATGAAACCATTGAGACCATTAACCAGCTGAAAACCCAGAGAGAGTTCATGCTGAGTTTTGCCAGAGATCCTCAGGGCTTTATCAACGACTGGCTGCAGTCCCAGTGCAGAGACCTCAAGGTCAGTCTGCCTGTCATGACCTCAAATAGGTTCTTTGTAAAACTTATGGTCCAGTATCTCTGAAGATAGAAGGTGTTTCTGCTTGAATAAGTCAACCCTCCAACACACATCACAGCTACTGTTGATGTACAGTGCAATTTTAAAAGTTTTTGTTTTCCCTCCTAATAAATATGGGAAAAACGTTCTTCCACCGAAACTCAAAAGCACGAATATAGAGTTGTGTGTGTCAGTCAGTCTAAACCTGAATGCTCAAGAATCATTAAGAAACAAGTCCCATGTGGATCAGAGAGATGAAGAAGCAGCAATAACCAGTTCCTCCACTCACAGTAGCCTCAATGGATCCAAAGTCATCACACAGATTTCAAGTGTTTTAAGTTGGAGGCCTGAGTCATAAATTTCAACTTGAAGCACAAAATTCTCTTGGCATTACTGTCACCACTGTTGTTACTCCACTTAACTACGGAATGCCACCCATTTCCCTTGAAATGTAATGTGACTTAGGGAGAGAACTTCATGAATGAATTGCTGCACTTTTTTTTCTTTTGTAGTTGCTTCATCGTTCAGCGAGAATAAGAGTATGACAGACTGCAAACTTAAACCACAAGACTAACTAACTAAAAACATGTCAGTTGGCTGCTCTCAGCTTCAGCGCTTACTATCAGTGAAGTTGGTTAAACATTTTCTGAGCCAGACTGCTCCAACCTCCCCTACTACAGTCCAGAGTGAATATCCATCTGTCAGCAACCTGGCAGGAGAGACAATCCCTGGTGTGCAATGATTTTTGTGTGTGTGTGTGTGTCCAAGTCCGAATGTAGAAGTGCAGGGCTTTTGATACTCTGCAGATTTGTAAAAAAAAAAAAAAAAAAGGACTCTCAGGTCCATCTTTTGTAATAATGATAATCGGCAATACACATAAAATTAGTTTGACAACATAGAAAACCCATTTGAATTCAATAGCTGCAAGCATTTGTATGTTTGGGTTATTTTGAGTAATTAAGGAATGAAGGGAATCCCTATCAGCAGCAGAATAATGCAAGGTAATTGTGGAACTAACTCACTAACCTGAATGGAATTTTCAACTATTGACAGCTACTTGAAATACATCCCTTAAAGAAAGTAGCAGAAAATAAAATATGCGCTCTGGAAATTCTAAGCCTGAGTAAATTTTATATTCAGATAATGTCTTGCTGTCATGTTGGAGGGTATTCGGTCCTGCTGTGGTTTGCTCTTTCACAGTGACATATACGTAAACCAAAGGTTCAACCGTGGCAAGACAGTTGCATAAGTACATGGACACTAGTCACTCAAGGCTCCTCTCCAAACACAAGTCTCATGCTGTGAACTCGGGTGGAAGACAAGAGAGCAGAGTCAAAATAGTGTGAAACATTTAATAACGGGTCTGATTGGAAGCGTGCCAGGCTCCCTTCTGAGTGCCGAGAGAGCTGTTTAACTGCTGACCAGCTGTCACACACCTGCAGTGTTTGTTCAGCCGATTCTCTGTGAAATTGAATGAATTCAGTCCAGAACTCTGCTGCCGGCTCCCAGCAACAGCTTATCAGAAAAAGAGCTGGCAGAATGTGACAGTATGTTCATCATAGCTGCAGTCATTCTTTGATTCATTTGCTTTGGTGGCTGTTATTTATCCTCTTTCCAGGGTTTTTTCTGCTTTACTTTATAAGCCTTAGGATACTTAAGATGCAGTTTTTATTGTTTTGTTTTGTTTTTTTTCTCTGTGAACAGACAATGACAGATGTGGTTGGAAACCCAGAAGAAGAGCGAAGGGCAGAGTTTTACTACCAGCCATGGGCCCAGGAGGCAGTCTGTCGCTACTTCTACTCCAAGGTGATCTGTTTTTCCGCTGCATATTCTTCTTCATGCCTTTCCTTTCTTTATTTTTGTTAAATTTGTGCCATGGTTTTAGCACTTTGGTCCTAAACGAGAATAGTTTCAACAACTGTTGAATGGATTCTTTCATGCTTCCGTTTAACATAAACTCTGACGATCTTTAAGAGCAACAACCAATGATAATTTGAAATGTCCTCTTTTTAAAAATAACCACAACTTGTATATCAGAGAGTGTATTTGCTATTTCACCACATATTTTTCAAACTTCTATTGTAAAGTGCTTATAGTGTTCTGCCTGAGCAGAGTTGAAACCCTTTAACTACAACACTAACTTTTCCTTTATCAATAACAAAAGAATTAAATGCCCACTTGAATTTCTTCCAATCCCTGGAAAAGACAAAGAGGGTAAAAGTATATTTTTATAGACAAGTTCATCAATTTACTGTCTCATATGTCAATACGACGAAACAGAAATTCCTCATATTTGAGAGATTAAATAGCTTTCTTGCTGGAAAACACAATAACCAAAAACAATAAACCGTTTATCAAATTGTTGACAGTTCTGAAACTAATCCATTGATTAATTAGGGAAGCTATTAACATTTTTGTCTGGAGATTAAATCCGTGTGAAAATGTCTTGCAGGTCCAGCAGAGGCGACAGGAGCTGGAGCAGGCGCTTGGCATAAGAAACACCTAAACAAATTGGACCACAAGTGGCAGACAAGACGACAGCCCAGTGTAGACGGCTAGTGTGTGTGTGTGTGTGTGTGTGTGTGCGCGCATGCGCGTGCCTGTGTGAGAAACGTTTAAACTGACTTCTGACAAAACTTAGAAACATAGATGCTAGATGGTTTTGCTGTTAAATAGGATGTTTGTTTGTTTTTTTTGTTTTTTTTTTTACTTCACCCTCCATTTTCTTCTTCCTTTTTTTTTTTTTTTATATATATGTTTTATGTTTTCCCTTTTTCCTCCCAACAGACCTCCTTGAGCACAATGTATTTTCTCTTGCATGTCTAAGCCTTGCCTAGAAGCATTCCTTGTCATTTTGACATTTGCCCACACAAAAAAACTGGCTGTATACAAATGAAATGCAGAGGGCAGATTGTAGTTAGTTGCTAAAAATACCTTTAATCATTCAGAATGTATTTATTCTACAGCAGAGCCCTCCCCCACCACCTTTTTGGGAAGTCAACTTGCATTTCATACTCCAGATCAGTGCTCTGGTGCTTGCCCTTTCAGTTAGATATTTGTTGTGATTGTGTTTGTAATCAATCAGGCTGCTTGGCTGTACATCGGTTTTCGTTTTGTTTTGACAGTTTGTGCCACAGTTTGTCAGAAAATATAACTGTGGTAAAGCGGTTATTTTTTGGTAAGAGTGCCATTTAGTATGAAGTTTTTCTTTTTCTTTTTTTTTGTTTTTTGTTATCAATGATGGATTGTTTTTAAAATATGTATTATATCAGTACTTGTCTTGTTAGCTAGTACAGATTATCAAGGAAGTAGCTAGTATGAGTACCTCTAGTCTATATAGTTTTGTAAATACTGAGCATAAAAAACTGAAGATGGATGTGAAGTATAATTGTATCTCTTACCCTGGCAGATCTTTTTCTTAACTCTTTGTCTACGCTCAGATAGTTGAACCAGTATTTATATGGAATGACCCTCGCTCTCAGAGCCTAGTGATTTAGCTCTCTGCAGCGTATAGTCAGCAGACATTTGACGAATCTCTGCTCTGCAGGGTGAAATGCACGCAGCATTCCTGTTGCCTGCAGACTGGGAAGAGTTGAATATCCTGCTTTTAGTTTTGTGTATTTTAACTATGTGCAGAGAAGCCATAAACTCTTCAACAAACTCACAAGTGGATGAGCAGATGTGAAGAGCTGTAGCTTCTTCGTACACTGGCTGAAGACCTGACACCTCTCAGGTTTAACAGTTGTTGCCCTGTTGAGGATGAGCTTCAGGGACCCAGCTGAAACTATCACGTGTGCATTTCATTAACAAATTCCAAAAATACACTAATGTGGGTTTGGGCAGGGGCATGATTTGAAATGAGGTGCAGGAACTTTTAGAGTGTGAAACAAACACTGGGCTGGGGGTCAGACTGCAGTATTATTTGAATCTGCAGGCTTTTTCATGGACCAAACATATTTTTCTGTATGTTCTTATTATGTTATAATAAAGGATATGTAAAATGTACCTGTTGTGTTTGAGAGGTTCTGTGTCTGCCACACTTCTTTTTATCTGTTCAACTTGAAAAGCAAATTAGATTTTAATTTGATTTTAAAAATCAACTTTTACACTTAATGGAAACTGAAAAGAACTGATCATTTTTTGGGCCTAACATCTGCCATGTCCATATTATCATGTATTATTAACACAATACCAGTATTTCATTTAATAAATCTCACTGGCATAGATAACACTTTGGTGACTCTAAATTGTCCATAGGTCTGATTGTGAGTGTGAGTGGTTTTTTGTCTCTGTGTGTCAGCCCTGTGATGGACTGGCGACCTGTCCAGGGTGACGCCGCCCTCACCCAGAGTGAGCTGGGATTGGCTCCAGTACCCCGCAACCTGGAAATGGAAAGAGCGGTAGAAGATGGAGGGATGGATGGATGGACCCTGCGACCCGGAAACGGATAAGTGGTTGAAGATGAATGAATGAATGAATGAATAGATAACACTAAAATTATCTGACACTCTTGCTTCACAGAAAGATTTCTTTGAATCTGCTAACGTGCTTTTGTGTGTTTTTTGGGTTGAGGTTTTCTATCCGGTATCTGCAACTTTTGGGGTTTGAATTTTCTGATGCATGATGGACAGTTTTGTTTTTTTGTTTTTTTTACTTTTATCTTGGTTTAATATCAAGCAAGCTCTGACCAGGAACAATAATTGAATCAAGTAGGTTAATGGTGTTTTCAGGTTTGTTACCTTAATCATCACATCACTTTTCCTGATGATTCAGTGTTAAACAGCACTGTAGACTTAGTGGTTGTTAACTCTTGTTACTTCTGTGTGGGTGTTTGTAAAAATAAAAAAGAGAGAGAGTTTGTCACTGAGGATTGGCAGAGCAGACCAACCCTGAATAGAAGGTGTGTCTGAGCAGCTGTGTGCCTGGTATAAATAAACTCACTTCCAGCTTCAGTTCATCTTCGCAGCAGCAGCTCTGTCTGGGAGGTCAAACACATGATGGCAGCGCCGAAGAAAGTCTGTGTGGTTGGCTCTGGTAACTGGTGAGCTTTTTTTTTTTTTTGGTGAATGTCATTTAAAAGCTGATGAAGTAAGAAGCTAATGAGCAACTTCAGTCAGCACAGAGATGATTCACAGACTTGGTTAACTGGGCATTTGCAGACTGAAGTTTTCTTTGTAGAGTTCATTTCCTCCAGGACCAACCCTGACTGAGTAGAAACGATTTTTGGACTCAACACTACATTAAAAAACAACACCTGCCTTTTATCATTCTGCAGCGTTTGTGCTGAGTTGGCCTTTATGTGGTGTGGATGTCCTTCTGCCAGTATGACCTTTAGATTATTCAGTGGTAGAATTCTTTGGAGGCAGCAATACTACTCTGAAAGCACAACCGCATCAAAATGATTTAAGTATTATTTCTGACCTACGGTGAACTTTGCTGCAGTTGGTTGAAATTGGCATCATTGCATCATTTAAACTTATTGCAGTAGCTTTTTCCATTTTATCTCCTAATGCATCAGGTTTTATGAAGTTAAATGAATCTGTATTGTCTAATTTTCATTAGTGATGAACCCTAAGGACAAAATGAAACTTTATTAAAACATCTTGTAGAGAATGGAAGTACTTCAGTGCAGCACAAGTTCCTCAAACCTTAACTGTTAACTTGTAATGGGTGAGCTTCATTGTGACAGTCAAGATGATATGTGCTGTTAATGCAAACTTAGTGATACTTAATATGTGATTTCATAAAGAAAAACTTTGTAGGCCACACAATTTCTCCATTACTGATTGATGCAGGCCAATGTCCCAGCTGACAGCTTTTACTCCGGGTTAATAATTACTGTGGTTAGCCATTAATGACACAGAAATAGTTTTTTAATATATTAAAATAGGTTTTGTACCAACTGCTTTCTGTGAGAAAAGCTCTGTGGCCTTTACTGTCAGCAGTACGAGAACATTTTACTTTGTGAAGATATAAATATAAAAGTGAAAGTCATAGTTCGACAAATAGTATCAGAAAATCAACTGGATGATATAAGACATGTTAAAAATATTTCTTACCACCAATATGGCTTTAGCACCAAAGTTTACCTACAATATCCAATTCAGCTAAAAGCCGAGGAAAGTTATTTTTTCCTGGAAAACTGTAACACCTGACGCTGGATGATCATCATGTGTCTCTGCTTGTCCACAGGGGCTCTGCCATTGCCAAGATTGTGGGTGCCAATGCAGCCAAGCATGCCACGTTTGACACCACAGTGAACATGTGGGTGTTCGAGGAGACCGTGAATGGACGAAAACTCTCAGAAATCATCAACACAGACCATGAAAATGTGAAATATCTGCCCGGTCACAAGCTACCCCCCAATGTGGTGAGCAGCAAAGATGCTTGGTCTATGTCAGAAACATGTGCTGTGTGTTTCCCTTTGTATTGTGCGTCTGAGGATATCTCTCTTCCACAGTTGGCTATTCCAGACTTGGCTGAGTCTGTGAAAGGAGTCGACATCCTGATTTTTGTGGTCCCTCACCAGTTCATTCCGAAAGTGTGTGACACCATCAAAGACCACATCAAGAAGGACGCTGTAGGAATATCTCTCATCAAGGTAACGCCTTCCTCATCAAAACATTTTCTGCTCTGCTAAGACCGTGAATCTTTTCAGTACTTTGTGTTAGATGTGACGAAGGCTCTCAGATTGCTTTGTGTGAGTCCTGAGCCCATTTGTCTCCGACAGGGTATCGATGCGAGTCCAGAGGGTCTGAAGCTGATCTCAGAGGTCATCCGGGCCAAGATGGGAATCACCATGGCGGTCCTGATGGGAGCAAACATCGCCAACGAAGTGGCTGATGAGAAGTTCTGTGAAACAACCATTGGTATGGAGTTCAACTCTTTGATAAGATATCAACAGGATGAGGGTGAAACGGTATAAAACTGATCAAAAGTACGTTATGTGATCCTTTGTGATTGATAATCATTTGGAGTTTTCAGGGGACAACATATACTATATTCTAATTAGATATCATTTTCTTCATTCTTAGACTTCCTTTTAATGATATGACATATTAGCCATGTAAAAGGTTATTGCTCACAGTCAGTATTATAAGTGGGACACATCAGTGTATCCAGCACAGGACCTCACCAGCATTAAGCTGTGTCGAAATAGTTTTTTCAGAACGAGGTCTGATTTGCTTTGTCTTCATTTAAGCAGATGTTTAATGGTAGAAAAAAAAGTGTTGTACTATTTATTAATTTTTTTTTCCATCTTGGTCACAGGTTGCAAGGATAAAACCCTTGGGTCTATTCTGAAGGAGCTGATGCAGACCGAGAACTTCCGAGTGACTGTGGTGGAGGAGTCTGATGTCGTGGAGATTTGTGGTGCTCTCAAGGTCAGATTCAACCCCGAACCACATTAATCTGATCTTTTTGTTATTCACAAGCACTGACTGAAATTTCTCTTTAAGGCCCATATTATGTTTATTTATTTATTTATTTTTTAAATGCACTTCGGTATTTGTACACGTTATTGAACTGTATTCACTCGAAAGTCATTTGTGGTCTTGAGATCTGCTGTCCTCCATCTTTTTTAAAGATTTAAAGTATGCCTTGAAAATTTTCATCTGCTCTCTGTCAATGTGGGGCAATGGTTCAAAACATTTTAACTCGGAATATTACAAACTAATTGGGAATAAACTTTATTTGAACAGTTTGGGTGTTTCTTTATGTGCCAATAATATTTAATAGGTAGTGTGCATTTGTTTAAACATGAACATTAACAGCAGCATCTCCTCCTCATTGGCCCTGACAGAATATTGTAGCTATAGGAGCAGGTTTCTGTGATGGCCTAGGCTTCGGGGACAACACCAAGGCCACTGTAATTCGTCTTGGTCTGATGGAGATGATCGCCTTCGCCAAAGTTTTCTGTACAAACTGCCCCGTCTCCCCCACCACCTTCCTGGAGAGCTGCGGGATTGCTGACCTCATCACAACCTGCTATGGAGGACGCAACCGCAAAATCGGGGAAGCTTTTGCCAAGACAGGCAAAGTACGAGGGGACAGTCAGTTCTCTACTGAGTTTTATGATTATTTTTTATTATTATTCTCCTCTTACGAAAACCATCTGTGTGTTCAGACCATCGAGCAGCTGGAGAACGAGCTGCTGAATGGCCAGAAGCTTCAAGGACCAGCCACTGCCAGTGAAGTTCATCAAGTCCTCAAACAGAAACACATGGTGGAAAAGTAAGTCTGTTTAATTTTTATGTCTTATAAGACACATTCATCCAGACTACGGTGACTGATGGCAAGCGGCTGACTCATTTCATAAAAGCTCAAATTTCTATTTTCAAAATGAATATTTCTTGGTTATTAAATCTCATAGGAGCTGAGGCATGTTATCTTCAGACAGAGAGAGTTTCCAGTATTTACACTGAGCTAAGCTAATGGTCCGTCACCATACAGAGCTAGAGTGGGATAAATCTTTTTCTACTCAAAAAAAGCAAACAAGTTTAAATCCCAAAATGTTGACTTCTACCTTTAACAATTTCCATCCTTCTAACATTATTCTTCACCTCCCTAGGTTTCCTGTTTTCACTGCTGTTTACCAGATCTGCTTTGAGAACAAGCCAGTCACACAGTTCATCAGCTGCTTCCAGAACCACCCAGAGCACATGTGAAGGACCGAGCTGAGTGCCGATTAATGGATGGAATTTGGGGAAGGACTTTAACACCAGAGCTACTGTGTTTACAGGCCAAAAAGGTTGGATGAAGGTTGCTACAAATCTTCATCTCCTTTAGTTTCAGTCTTACTCCTTCATCTACCCGAGCTGCTGTGCTGACATGCTCATATGAGATCAATTACAGGGAGCGTAACTTACCACCTCGCCAACTCTATTCTAATCTTCATACCTGCTGCTGCAAAAGAAATTTGAAAGATTTTCAAATTTGACTTCATATTACAGAATATGCAAACACTCATGTGACTATTCAGAAATGTTACATAATTTCTTAGGTAAAAAATGCCCTTTCACTGACATGTACGTTAAACGAAGTACTGAACACAAAACTCTCACCATGTTGCCTGTCTGCTAAAATTCTTAATATGTACCCGATGAGCCTAAAAAGATTTATTTTGGAATAAATGATTTATCTTACTCTATGTGTGTTTTCAGTGTGTTGTGACTCTAGGTTTCTGGTGTCTGTCCGCAGGACATTCTGCAGCAGCTCAGTGTAACCTGACCTGAGCTCAGCTACTCTAAACCCTTCACCTTTACCATTTTCTACAGCGTCCACTTTAACCTTTCTGTCAGAGCCCGTCCTGCCTGGGTGAAAGTCCTCATGAGCGATGACTATGCCATTCAAAGTTATAATTAGTTCAACAAGATTCATGTATCATTTCATCTTTAAAAGTGTTTTCTGGTCTTTTTCAACCTTTTTTTGTTTTCAAGTTTTGTGTCGTGTTGATTCTTTCAAACACATCTCTGGGGATTTCTATTGAAATGCAAAACGCCAACTTGTCTTCAACAGCCATCTGGCCATCCCCATATGCCAACATGTCCCATTAACACTCAGTCCCGACACTGCATTGGGGATAATGGCATGATTAAAGACAAGGTATGCGGTAGCATACGTATACTTTACTCAGCCAGTGCTATATTCATTTATAAAACACTAAAGTATAAATCCTTTCCATGTACATCCTCTGGTCCCTCTAGTGTTCATCTCTTATGGTTACCAGCTCATTTGCTCAGTTATATCACACACCTTCAACTTACATTATTTGATATTGGATTCCCATCATGAAATCCCTTGAATAGTTATTGAGTCAAGTGTGCTCTAAGATTTCTAATAACAGGACACTCCAAAGGGGCAGGCACCCATCTATAATTAGATGGCGGGTGGCCCTGCAGTTGCCTCATCCCTGCACAACAACACAGATGAAGGGTTACTATTGTGGTGCTACTGAAATCATAATGTCACCGTCATGAGTCAGCTTTTTTCCCCCTCCCCAAAGTTTCCATATTTCACATGAACAGACTTTCACTGATGTATGTTTGAGTTTAAAAAAAAAAAACAGATCTGGCTTCATGATGTTACATAATATTCGTGAGCAATTTATAGCTGCAATACGCCCTTTGACCACATGAGTGAGCCATCTCATCAATCACAGGCCTATCACTTACAGTCACCTTTATCTCCCTGAGATAAGGCACCTTTTCGGATAACCTATCTGTCAGATTACCGAGCGGAAGTTATTGACCTCTTCCACAATAAAACACCACGACTTAAATATTAAAACAGTGGGACTCCAGGCCGGTTACAGCAGAACAACAGAGCAGGCAGATGGATGCCATGCATGCATTGAACCCATCCCTGCAGAGAGGGAGGAGGGACTCGATCCACTTCCTCAATCCAGTCCTCATCTCAGGGCGGCAGCCAAAGTGCGTCAAGTTCACCGGTGACAGCCGTAACACACAGGAAGCGGGCCGGTTTCACTTTCAAAATTAGCGTAAAAAAAATTACTTAACGAGAATAAAGTTGGTGCATTTTTAAATGTCTGGACTACTTGAGAAGAAGCCCTCTCCAGAAAAGAAAAAGAAAGCAGCCAGTTAATAGATTAGTAGTAAATAATGAAAATAAAGGAGGTTCATAATTAGCCCCACTCTCCATTACCTACCCTTCACCATGAAAATAACTCAATGTAACCATAAATTAAACATAAATATTAGACAGATAAATCGGTATTTTCAAAAGTAAACAGAAAATGTTAGTAAGCAAACTACATTTATCTGAACTGAGACTGGGTGCTATTTATAGAAATCAGGAATTCAGTTTCTCTCTAATACAAACCTCAGTGTTTTAAATGAGTCTATTAGCGTGAGAAGTAAAATGCATAAATAAATAAAGCTTAAATTAGATACTGAAATAATTTTTTTTCTTCGTTTGCCGCCACAGACGAGTACGAGCACGCTGTCTTATTTTGAAAGCCCACCCGGAAGTGAATCTCCCTCTCCGGCCCGATTGACGCTGGTGCGGTGAAAGTCATCATTCAGGTGGCGCAGAGGCAGCAGAGCCGCCCGACAAGTTCCGCACATCCTTTCTTTTCGGATTTGGGTCCACCCAGCCGGGGACAGGAGCTCGGGGGGGGGGAACATGGCGGCTCTCTCAGCCTGGTTTTGGAACGAGAGGTTCTGGCTGCCGCACAACGTGACCTGGGCGGATCTGGCGGATCCAGCGCCCGGGGTGGAGTATCCCAAAGCCGGACACTTGTTTGCCGCCTTGCCGCTCGCTTTAGGGATCTTCGCCGTCAGGATCATCTTGGAGAGGTTCGTGTTTACTCCCCCAGCTCGGGTGTTTATTTGGGGCAAGTTCAGGTCAACAACTTAAAAAAAAACCCCAAAACGTCCCCCCTCCCCACGCGCGAGCACACACACACACACACACACACACACACACACACACAGAGTGATGGGTTTGGGGGCTATAGGATCTGTGGCTGCGTTACCTCAGGGGATCTCCACCCTTTATTAAAAAACTAACAAACACCACTTAATCACTGTCAGTACTTCTGTTAAAAAAAAAACACATGAAAAACTCTTTAACTATGCTGTTACTTTCCTCCTCTCTCCTGTCTACTAGATTAGCATTAAATATCCCAACTGCAAGTGAATGCAGCAGCTACAACTAATCAAATCTCAGCCATCTCTTCCCCAAACTGGACATGTCTGTTTGGTAAATCACCCGACTGCCTGTGTGTCTTTACTTGTCCTCCAGTGATGAACATGTGCCTCCAATGCCCTGTGGGCCTGCTGCTTCTCCAAAAACTGTCCCCTTCATGTTGAATTTATGATCAGAGTTATCCACCTCGTCCTGTGCAAAGGTTTAACTCCTTCATGAGGTAATAATGTAATGACATTGCATTGAGTGAGATACACTTTGGCTTGGTGCGCATTTGGAAAGCAGCCAGCTGCAGGTCTTTGCTTTTACACCCGAGTGGAGATGTCCTGGAGACATCTGGCCTTGGCAAACAGGAGCACTCGTTTTTCTGCTGCCACGAAGCTGACATGTTGTTGGGATATCTCATTATGCAGCAAGACGCTCTTCCGCAGATAAGAGCAGACAGATAAGACAAAGCAAAGCGTGCTACTATAATAATCACAAGAAAGAAAGCTTGTGGCATTCCACTTGAGAAAAGTTCAGGTTCAGTCTAGGTGACTGTAGCTGGGTAAGTCCATTTCACAAGGGAGGTGTCTCTATCTCATCAGTAAAACCTGATTCGTAAGGTGATCTCATTGAAACTCCCTCTGAGGAGTTTCTCCTGGAGAAGTTTTGGTGTCTTCTGGTGGAGCATGTCGGTTTTAAGATTAGGGGTGATGGGATGTAAAGATTAAGCTTGACAAATCAGTGTGGTTCAGATAAACTTGCCAGATGTTTAAAAAAAAAAAAAAAAAAAAGGAAAAGCTTTGGCTTTCTCTTTTCAGTTGAACCAAATCTTACACCTGCACCAGTTACCTGCCATCTGCAGCTGACATTGACAGGAAAACCACTTTCACCCATACATTGACTGAAACTATCTTTAGCATCGAATGACCTGAGACCACCATGTTTTATTTTATCATTATTATAATTTGTTTCCACTTTCCAAAGCCTGACAAACCTGTGATATACATCTCCATTAGGCCCTTAGTCTAAATATAAAAGAGGAAAGCGTTGTTAAAACCAATTAAAGTTCATTGTTCTAAGCTCATGCTTCACATGGTGACCTTTAAATTCTTGGTCTAGGATGCAAATCATCAACATCGTCAACTTAATTTATAAAGCACTTTTAAAACAGAAGTTGCTGACCAAAGTGCTGAGAACAATTTAACAGAAATAAATAGTGAAATAAAAATAAAAGAAAATAAGAAAATAAATAAATAAGTCAAGTAACTAATTTTATCAGTTTGAGGTCACATGTGGCGGACAGTAGCAACGTGAAATAAGATGAAGTGGAAAATTTCATTCAGCACAGGATGATTTCATGAGACAGTAGAAATCTTAATATTTTATGGTGTTCATCTACTATATCTGAGTGACTTTATTATATTTACATGATTTTTGTGTCAATGCATTGAAGTGACTCAGTTTGCAGGTATTTCAATCACCATGACAAGATGTACAGCAGCTCTGATCTTACTAGACCTGTTATATTTGTGATTGCATATTTCATGGTTGTCATTACTACCTATAACCCAAAACAGGTGTTGATGAAATATCTTGGTTTTTGTATTATCTGACAACTACATAGCATTAAAAAGCGGTTTGATCAGGTCAAACCGCTTTTTAATAGTAATGTCATGAGAAAAAGAGTGCTAGAATCGCCATTAGTCAGATTACATTGCGTGTAAAAGTAAAAAGATTTTTGTAGTGACAACAAACAGAAACACAAATCAGGAGGAACACTCTATGACACACAGGTAACAAGGTAGGCTTCTTAACATTGCTGCTAGGTGATAGTCTGTGTTGTGTTAGATATTCCTTTCCTTCTGAATTAGGTCAGTACTGTTGTCACTCAGACATGCTTCACACCTACAGGTCTGATGCCAGTCTGTTTTAGACTCAGTAAAGTGGCCGTAAATGAGGAGCAAGCAGGTGTCAGGAAGCTGCTGAGGCCTGTGATAAGACCAACGCCTGTCTCACATGCTGACATTGGCTTGCTGTCACTCTTTGGTGTGATGCTGTCCTTGAGCGGAGACAGAGCCCAACGTAATCCAGGATGATGTTATCAGAGAGCGTTATTCTGTCACTGCTCCACACTCCAACTGGCTGAGTGGCTTATTCATTTATTTATTGGACAAAAACATCCCACCACAGCTTGAGTTCCTACCTCAACACAGACTATGCTGTTTGCAAAGCACACAGTTTATTTAAAATGCACACACTGCACTAGACGGCCAAACACTAATGAAACCTTTACTTCAAATAGACACATTTGACTGTCTGAGATGTAACATTCCCACATGTTTTGTCTAGGAGTGCTCTAAATACTACATTATAATGCTGTCTTATCATGAAAAAGCCACTCAGTCTTGAATGAATCAATACATTTTAAGCTTTCACTGCCATAGTTGCTGAATTAATCCAAAATTATTACAGATCGTGGTTTTAGTTTTCTTTAACAGCATCATTTGTAGCTTTATGAATATTTACCACTTTTATTCCACTTTTAGCAGCACATGACTGAATGTTTCTTGCCCAAATGCACCCTGGGAGTTTGTGTTTTTCCTCAGCTTCTGCATGTCATCAGATATTTCAAGAGTACTCATCTTCAGTTTATATTTCTTCTTTCAGTGCTTACACTTTGACACTAAAACTAGAACTGCAATGATCAATCCAATGACAGAAGATCAATCTACAGCTGTTTTGGATATTGATTTACTATTTATGTCAATTAGTCACTTAAGAAAAAAAAAAGGTTCCCCGTTCACCCATTTCCTCATGCTTTGCAAAATTATAAAAGCATTTTTTCAAAATTTTGTTTTATGTATCTGCTCTTCGTCATACTGTTTTATCTAAGATGCACACAGACTCTCATACAACATGGCCCTAAAATGAGATTGTTAATCTTTGTCATCAGTAGGAATTCCAACACTTGATCAGCCTGTTTTTTTTTTTTTTCTTCTTCCTTTGTTTTTCCAGGGTGGCAATTTTGGCTTAACGACAGCAACATCAACTGTAAAACCCTGACGGTGACTGGCTGACTGGCTGAGTAATTGATGGTAATACACCATTGGTCAGCTGAATGCTTTGTCCCTGAGGTGGCGTTTCCCCGATTACCCTTGCTCTTTGAAAATGAATTAAATTGATTACTGTAAAGAGGGAGGGGACTGCATTGTTGCCAACATAGTTCATTTAAAATCTACCAAACTGTGTCAAACTCCAAAGGTCACAGTTTGACCTCAGTTGACAACAGACAGACTGGTGGACCATAAGTAGATTGGTCTAAAGAAACTGCTACTGTACTTGATTTATAGAAGTTATGCCTCTCTGCATGGGCAGCGTGGCGGTGTAGTGGTTAGCGCTGTTGCCTCACACGCTGTTGCTGACTCTAAACTGTCCGTAGGTCTGAGTGTGAGAGTGATTGGTTGTTGGTCTCTGTGTGTCTCTGTGTGTTGGCCCTGTGATGGACTGGCAACCTGTCCAGAGTGTACCCCGCCCTCGCCCACTGTGAGCTGGGATTGGCTCCAGCACCCCCTACGACCCGGAAACAGATAAGTGGTTGAAGATGAATGAATGAATCCCTCTTTGCATATCCTTTTCCCATTTAAATGAATAGGGAAGTGTGTTTAAACTGGTACTGTACATATGTGCAAGTTTACATATGTGTACATTCACAATGTACGACATTATACCAATTCATAGAATAGCAGCAGCCACCTTTTTCCAGTAAGGGTTCCAGAGAAACTATACTGTGAACTGATTGAGGACTGAAACTCCATCAGAGCTGAGGTGGTCCATGTTGGTTTGTTTAAAATGGACCATATGCCAAAACACCCTAAATCAGCCATTGTCTTTAACTTCTGTGAATACCACAGTTTTAGCAGCACAGAAGAATTTAGCAAGTAGTAAAACACTTTGTATGTGAGCACAGAGAGAAGCATGTAAATGACACAGACCTGGTCTTGATGCGCATAATCGTCCAATGTGTGTGTGTGTGTGTGTGTGTGTGTGTGTGCAGGATTTCTCTTTCATTCGTTCATTCATCTTCTACTGCTTATCTGTTTCTGGGTCGGGGGAAGGCGGGTTCTGGAGCCAATCCCAGCTCACATTGTGCGAGGGCGTGGTACACCCTGGACAGGTCACCAGTCCATCGCAGGGCCAACATAGACAGAGACGAACAACCACTCACAATCCCACTCAGACATACGGACAATTTAGAGTCACCAAATAACCCAAACATGAATGTCTTTGGATGGTGGGAGGAAACCCACAGTAAGAACATGTGAACTCCGCACAGAAAGACCCCAGGCCGGGGTCCGGACCCATGACCTTCTTGTTGTGTGGCAACAGTGCTAACCGCTATGCCAGCATGCTGACAGATTCCTCATTTACCTGCAGGCATTTCCTCTTTGTGACTAACGTGAAGGCTGTCCTCAACCCAACCAGCCGCCCCAGTTTCTTCTTGTTTGATCATCATCACTGCTTTGCTTTTGGCTCTGACTTTATGAATGGGAGTAGCCAGGCTGTTTTTATGTGTGCCTCGTAAGCCGTGTCATGAGTTCAAACCGCAAACTGAAATGTGTGTGAGATTAGGAGGAGCCAGACTCGCCTTGTAATTTGTTGTTGCCCGTTTTAACCGTTTCTTCTAAACTAGCTACAAGCTACTCTCTCAAAACTGTCATAAGCTGAGGGACGAAACCACAAATTAAAAGTTGATGGGGCACATCAGACATCCTCCTCACTCTGGGTTCTGTTTAGTGACCACATAGTTTGACATTCTCTGGCACAGTTAACTGTCTTCCACCTTAAATAACAATTCTTTTTCAAAACAAGCTGCTTCTCTAACAATTCAAACAATCCAGTGCTGTGCTATGAATAGATGTGAGCCTCAGACCAGGCCATGGCACTGGGAGGTTTTCCCCATGTCAAAGTTGTATGTAGGCCACCGCGGAGGCTGCGAACTTCCATGCACGCAGACCACACAGAACCTTTTTCTTGTTGACAGGCTTTGTCTATGTTGGAGCACTCGGCTCCTGAGGAGGATCAGGGATGTTTTGACATTTGACCTACATCAGTACATTGTACCTCTTGCCTGTTTAACCCTCCTGTTGCGGCGGCCTGTCGAATAGCATGTCACGATGCGTAGATCTTTCTGTCGCTTTCCTGATTGGAAAAAAATGTTGAAAAGCTTGCGCTCAGAAGATAACTTTTTCTATATCAGTGCCGCATAAACGCTGTCCTTTAGCTTACATATGTGACTGAGAAACTGTTTAATTGAGACATTAAGAGATGGAAAGCTTCGCTGCTGATTCAGTTCATGGTAAGTCAGATTTACAGATTGCATTATTGTGCATCGTTGATCCTTCAGGGAATCAAAGTGCCAAATAAAAACCTCATCACAGAGCCAATTAAAGGTGAATCACACTTACAAACTGCTTCACATTCAGTATTGCTCCGCCTGTGTGACACATATAGATTATGAATGCTTGCTAGTTGAGACATAGTAGTTACATATAGTTACATAACCCAGGCACTTTCATCTGCATACCTGTCATTGTTCTACCTAAAAGCCACTTGCACAAGAGAACAGAGTAATGAGAGAAAAATCTGGTTCTTCTAAAGACACAACATAAAAAAAAAAACAGGGTCGGTAAGAAGTGTGAGTGGATTTACGTCAGCCAAAAGGCGGAGCTGTCTGGTTGTGTTTTTTTTCTCCTTCGCTCATAATAGAATACAATAGCTTTCTTATAGTGAGTGTCAGATTCTACACTAGGAAGATGTAGAAGTTTTGTCAAGGAGGATTTTAGCTGCAGTTCAAAGTGGTTTCAGGATTATTGAACCAATGCTTGAAACACCTGATTATGTGGAGCTTGGTTGTCTTAAAGGAGCAGTAGATGTGACTCACATGTCTGATATGGAGCCATCTGCAGCTCACTGAAGCATATGAAAAAGGCTTTGTTCATATAAAATTCACCAGAAACTCATCTCTTTAACTCTTTATGTTCTTCCTGCTATCTCTTAGTTTGTGTCACTAATTGATCATACAGAAGAGGTGTGCTGTGCACACCAGATTTTATGTTGAGGCCAAATTTGGGATAGAGGCATTTATGCAGTATTAGAAGTATTTTTTCTGGGTGTGATTGCACTCTTAAAGGAAATGCTTTGAATGTTTTAGTTGAACTGATGATTGAAAGACAATGTGAAATATATACATACACAAAATGCTTTAGCAACACTCCAACGCTCCACGTACATTTTTTGCATCATCTAGTTTTGTAAATGTGTGACCATGTGAAGGAAAAACCAGATTACTTAACTCAACTGGGTCAAAGTTTTCATTTGTATTTGCTTTTTAATGGGATCTGTCAGTTCATGATTCAGCATGATCAGGTTTTATACTCGTATCTCCATCTTAAGATGCGGACAGAAAATCCTTTCAGCTGCCGCCGTGTAGAGCTGTGTGGTCACATTATCAAGTAATACCATGACATTTCAAAAGGGTACGGGGGAGTTTATTTTCAATACTGACTTACTTGTCACAGAGTTCCCTCAGTAGTCGACACACTTTAGCTACAGGCACAAACATAGTTTGCATTCCTGTCTCACACAGAGGCTTATTGCCAGAAGAAAGATGGATGGTTGGCCCCGAACTATTGCAATTTACACTGCAATCAGATAAAGCTGTTATTACCTGTCAGGAATATAGTGGAGACCTGTGGAGTGGAGATACTCATAGCTTTTTTATAGCCTATACAGTCCCCTTCACTCTCCAACCATTCCTGTACAAACAAGACCACCTGATTTCTGCTCAGTCTCACTGAATACTTATCGCCAGAGTGTAAAGTCTTCAAATGGTATAAGAAGCTTTTTGTTTCTTTAATTATTTCTCCTTTTCAATATATGAACAGCTGGCTCTATCTCAACAACCCACCCATCTTGCACTTACCCTGCATGAACAAATTTGTGACTGACCTTGTGAGCGTAGACCTTGGTTTGTGCAAATGAACTTTGTTTCACACACATCACTACCAATGTGTATCGTACGACACAAAGATGTTGTGGTTACAAGCAACAGTCACTGTGAGGTTAGCTTTAGAGGAGCTGCACACTTTAGTTTCTTTTTCCCTCTTTCAGTGAAACCTGCATGTTTGTTTAGACTGTAGATTTCACAGATTAAGACCACAGGGATGGTTAGTTTTCTGTTTGTTTTGTTTTTTGCAGGAGTGACACTGATGGTGCACAAATGATCTATTGGGCCTCTTTAATTCTACTTGTTTGAAGGCTCATTTATTTTGACGTTGACAATCACTGTATTCCCTGTTGTTACTCTGCGTGTTTGTGTGTGTGTGTGTGTAAGGGATATGAAATTAACTCTGCCTGTACCGACGTCTCTTAGGACTAAATCAGACTGAAGGCGAGTCACTGGTTACTGTTGAATATTCTCTGTTGTCGTTCATTGTATTAAATTTAAATGAAAGGTTTTATGCCTTGTTTGGGCATTTGGGCTTTCCTAACCCCTTTATCACAAATAAATATTTCCAGCCATTAGCTCCCGCAGCTATACAGCTGACAGTGGAAACCACAAGTGCCCGGTAAAGGCTAGAGAGGCATTTTCTGTGCTTGTTTATTTCCAGATTTCACATTGGAAGCTATTTATCTGCCTTACCTGTCAGTCACAGCACAGCTTTTTCATTTTTAATAAGATAAATGATCAGGGTTAACTTGATGCTTTTCTCAGCTTGAAGCGAAGCTCCACTTACTATGCAGAACAGAACCACAGGCCAGGGTTATTCCAGGTCATGCCGTTCCCACAATGAAGAAGATGTCACAGAATCATTGGGGAATTTCAGGAACTCCCCTTCAGCGAATTTGTGCTATACTTCGTCCACCACTAGCCATTAACTTTCCAGGCTAATGCAACACATTAGCTACATCTGTGTCTCTGATTGATGCTCAGCCCGTTGGTGCAGCCAGAGGAAGCTAGAGAGGGAGAGAGTTTTTATAAATGACATTTGATAATTGCTGGACCTGACAAGTTAAAAGTGCTATTCCTTTCAGAGCAAGTGTGGAAGCATTAAAAAACAGCATGTGACCCTTTGTTTCTCCCATCTTGACCTTTGTCACAGGTTTATTGCCAGTCCCTGTGCCCGGAGTCTCCACCTTCAACCAGGAGTTGCAAGAAGAGCTCAGCCCAATGCAGTGCTGGAGAAAGTGTTTAGATCCATCACAAAGGTTTGTATTCCTTAATCTTTATGTTTTTTAAAAAAGCTACTTTGTGAAGGAGTATCAGTACATTTCACTATGATACAATATTGTGTCATGTGTGATGGAATGTAGACAAACAGAGTTCACATTGTCACATCACGTTACTGGACAACCAGAAACTCAACAATACAAACCGGGTGATCGTCCAAAGAAGTGATGCCCTACTTTATTTGTCTAATTGTTCTAATGATATTTTTAAACAGGTACTACATTTCACAGGCAACTTATTTCCATCATCAATTTGTTTATAAAATGTACTAATTATTAAAACTTTTGAGAAAATTTCCTGCATAAAAAAATGGCAGTCATGAAGAATTTAATAAAAATTATAATTTCATCAGCAAAATAGTCACTAGTTGATTTTCTGTTGATCAACTAGTGAAATTATTCCATTTAGTCTTTGATCTGATATAACAAACTAAATAAATCTGTTCTTCCTTTAAAACAGAAATGTATCATATCACAACACAAAATCTTTGTAAAACCAGTCTGTCAGATCTGTTAGTCCAATTCAGCGTAAACTAATTTCCTGAAAATGAATTTGCATTTTTGGGTTTCACTCTGGGGATAACAAGTGATTTGGACAGCTTGGACACAAACATGCAAAAGCACATACCTCATCTGACATCTGACATCTGACATCATTATCAGAAATATCTCCCTTCTTTTGCTGCTTTAGCAAAAGTCGATATGCTAATGGGTGGAGTGATTACTGTACACATCATAATAAAGTTTTCTCTTGTATTAAGTTAATTGTTATGTCTTCTCCCTCTGCA
Organism: Remorina albescens; assembly: GCA_034769265.1. Taxonomy (NCBI): domain Eukaryota; kingdom Metazoa; phylum Chordata; class Actinopteri; order Carangiformes; family Echeneidae; genus Remorina; species Remorina albescens. The sequence goes on from CM068494.1 coordinate 22,264,522, forward strand.
CAGAATCCAGACTCCCGCCATCTGGATGGCCTGTCTAAGCAGCTGGACTGGGAGGTGCGAAAGGTCCAGCGTTGGTTCAGACACCGCAGGAACCAAGATAAACCCAGCACACACACTAAGTTCTGCGAGAGCATGTAGGTTCATGCTGATTTAGTTCACCCTTAACCGCCCTGCAGGATTATGAATACAGTAGTTGTGCTTTTCTGTGTGGGTCTGTAGTGTGTGTATTTGTGATCTGAGGCTTCTGTCTTTGTGAAGACAGGACTCTGTTTCAGACCGACAAATTAATCATTAAGATTTTTGTTTTTTCCTTCCTTTTTTCTGTTATTTATCAAATCAAATCAAATCAAATCAGATTTATTTGTATAGCGCCAAATCATAACAAAGTTACATCAAGGCACTTTACATATAGAGCAGGTCTAGACCAAACTCTTTATAAAATTATTTAAAGAGACCCAACAGATCCCCCGATGAGCAAGCACTTGGCGACAGTGGCAAGGAAAAACTTCCTTTAAGAGGCAGAAACCTCGGGCAGAACCAGGCTCAGGGGGGGCGGCCATCTGCCTCGACCGGTTGGGTTGAGAGAGGGAGAGAGAGAGAGAGAGAGGCACGGGGGAGGGGGGGGGGGGCAAAGTTGGGTAGAGTAGGGAGAGAAAGAGAGCAGGAGGAGGGGATATTCAAACAGGTGTAGGCAGGAACATGATGCTGCATGAAGTTCGTAGGAATGATGCTGTATGGAATTCTTGAAGATGTGGGAGCAGCAGGCATTGCAGGAACATGGGATGGTGATGATTCATCACCTGCAGGATGAGGACAGGGAAAGAGAGGAGAGGAGCTGGGAGAGAGAGAGGAGAGGAGCTGGGGGAGACGGAGACTTCGGGAAAACATGGTTAGTAAATGCAATGCACATGCTTGGAACTGAGAGAAACTGGGATTTCGGAGAAGCAGGTTGTTGGTATGACGGCGCATTTATCTGTATTTAGATTTAAAATGTAGTCAGGATTTTTTTGTTGTCATGTTGGAGTTGGGGCAAAGGAATGCTTTCTCAGATTTTTAATGCAGTTCCATGTCGGAAATGTGTCAAAATGTCTGTCATAATTTAATCTCTTGCACTTCTAGGTGGAGGTTTACATTTTATTTGGGTATATTTACCTATGGGTTTCAGTTTCTGTGGCAGGTGAGCAAACTCAAATTGAGTTTGGAAGCTGTGATATCAACAATATTTGATCATAATTTCATACATAATAACATAAACTGCTGTTTGCTGATCTAATCCATCTTTAATTTCAGTCCCCCTGGATGTGGGACACCCGGCACTGCTGGTATGGTTACCCCTATCAGGTATGACTAAGTTCTTCTTTTTGTCGATGTCATCTGTAGTGCAGTCTGATACAACATATGCAGCCCCAGAAATCATCTCTAAATCAAAAATAGACCATTTTTTGCAGGGGTGCATTGGATTTTATACCTTTGTACTTTTTACTATAATTTTTGGAATTTAAACACCTTATTATAAATTTTATTTACTTAATAAGGAAGGACAGCTTTGATTGTCAGTTCTGATTAGAGGACTGGATCATGAAATTGAGAAATAATTGATGGTAAATCTTGGAATACTTGAGTTCATAGGTGCACTGGTGTGCGAAATTAACCTTATCGCTCACACGAGTACCAGGCTGGCTGCTTAGAAACCATGTTACAAAGATACTATTAGTGTTGCCAGCACTATAATCACACAACAACACATTCAACCCTCAAATCAGAGTTTTTAACTGTAAAATTTCCTGCTCACTCTCTTTATTACAATTTTTAAAAGGGAACCTTATACTTTCCACAGCCCTCCCTCTGCCTTTGTTTCCTGTCATGAGACTGTCCACTGGAAAGGCTAAATCCTATTAATAGTACTGAAAGAAAAATCTTAAGTGTGATTATCTCATGCATTTGTAATGCTAACTGATGTTAAACGAAAGGGAGGGCAGGTTTTTTTTTTGTTTTTTTTTTACATTTCACAGACACGTTTCCATAGTTACCAGCCCCAGCTGCAGGTTCACATTCAAATCTGTCCAGATTACATCTGTAAAATTCAGCTATATTGCGTGTCATCTTTTATTTTATTATTAGTCATAAAAGCTTTGTCTGGGTTAATGCTCCATTCAGGTAGATGGAGATTTAGACCATCACACATTCCAAGATGCAGGCTTTTCATGACTATGTTATCTGCTTTTTTACAACAAATGTGCATTCAGAGAACCCATTTTATGAAACATTACCTGGCATGATGCAATACGCTAGACAGCAGAGCGTGCTACATCTTATTGCTCAAGTAACCTGGTGATTCATTGGCCCAGAATCTGTGCTGTCATGATTTGCAACATTGCTGCCCAGTGGTGATCATGTGTCATCCTTCTATTGTTATCACTGTGTGATATCCACTATTGTTTGATTTAAAAAAAAAAAAAGTGTGAGTAAACCTTTTCTTTACTGACTCTCTAAACCTGTCCATCCTTGCTGTTTCTTCAGGTCATGACTCCAGGCCTTTACCACTACTATGTGATAGAACTGGCTTTCTACTGGTCACTAATGTTCACCCAGTTCACTGACATAAAAAGGAAGGTGAGAAGAACAACACTGGCTCTGGCTTTGTTCGATTAAACCACACTGGATACTCCACAGCTGCCACTCCTTGTTTTTTCCTGTTGTCAATGTCTCTATCCATCCTCATTTGGTAGATGCATGATGTGGGATGCAAATTTTTCAAATGTGGGAATTTAACACGCAGTGCATAAAGGCTAAACCTGCCTTGTAACAAGCTCTTATCAGTTGTGTTAATTTTTTAGGATCACATGTTTTTGTTTTTAAGGGAGGGCTGGGGTGCAGCTGGTGCTGCTTAGTCAGTGAATGCCTTGTACTTTCAGCACACAGACGGCTAAAGTCATGTGATTGCTGGATGGAGGATGCCTAAGAATTACAGAAATTCCACACAATATCAGAGCTAGATGTGTGTGATGCTTGCATGTGTAGCTGACAGTCTTTCTCACTGTGTAACGTTTGTTCTAATCATTTTGAATAATCCCTTTAAACAACAAAGTTTTTCTGTAAATACGCATGCTCATTGAAGATCATTTCTAAACAGGCGAAATAGTCACTGGGCATGTAAGTAATACTGCTTTTTAAAATGTAACTAGTCAACAGAGGAAGGCACTTCACTGACTTCCCGGACTCCATGTCAGGAGATCTCAGCCCGGACTTGGGTAATCAAGCAGATCTTGTTGTAACAGTCACTTTAAATTGCTGAACGAATGTTGAATTATATTTTTGACAAAAGACAAAGATGCGGTATAGAAATAAGGAGCACTCAGGCCTTAACCAAGTCAGTTTAAGAGATGTTTCATGAGCAAACGCATTGTAGGCCGAAAGCTGTAGCAATCCCCCCTCTGTCCACTCCTGCAGTCTGCTGCTGTCAGTCCAGATGATTTAATGGTCAGGTGCACATGTCTCTGTCTTCAGCTTGGCTCTTTTGTCTCTGCTTGTTTGTTTGTGTTAGGTTGCCCTCCACTATTAATCTTCCCCCTGCCTTTTCTCCCTCTGTCCAACTATGGCTGAATAAAACGAGCACTGGGTCACAATTTAAGCTTAGATCAGTTGTGCCTGTCTGTTTACTTGAAAAGTAAGTAAAAATATTGTTCACATGGCTACATGTCGCTCACGTTGGCAGCAACATTCAAAGTGATTGTTGTTATTTTAGCAGTTTTATTTTTAGTTTAATTTCTAGCTTGTCACACTTGTCCTGAATAAATTCTTTTGACATTTGTAATGCCTGGATATATGTGGGGCTGATGGAAGGGAACACTTTTTTAATGTTGTGGTGGTTGCGCTTATAAGATAAAAGGTTTCTTTTAAATCATTTATTTCTTCTGTGTTGCCATCTTCACCTCATACAGACTGCTGCTGCCACACACATAAAAACACACAACCGATCGTGTATCATGGGCATTTTGTGCGTCAGGGACCATTTTGTTTTATGTATTAGTTATGAGCTATTAAATGGTCTGCTACCAGAAACAGCCTTTATGTCCGTATGGCCTTGGATTTGGTAATAAACTTGAGATAGTGGGTCTTTGATTGGCAGTAAAGATTGTGTGTCTGTGATCCCAGATGCTGGATCAGACTGTGTCTTTTTTTTTTTTTTTAACTTTGCAACTGCTAAGTTGTTTTTACTGTCACTCTGGTCAGTTTTGCATTGATTTCAAATATTCGGTTTAAGATCTTTGTTTTGTATTGTTATTTAGCACACAGATAAAGCAGCACTTATATTTTGTAGTTGATTCACATATGAACATGTCTTAAAGAAACATTGCAGTGTTGCAGCAACCTCTTAGCTTATATCACTAAACACAGAGGTTGATCAGACATGTATAATGTATGTAAACAGTAATTAAATACACCATCTATCCATCCTGACATGAGGCGTGGGGGTGGGATACACCCTGGACAGGCCTCCAGTCTGTCACAGGGTCTGTAAATAGACTAACTAGAGAATAAACTTAAAAATTAATAAGTAAAATAAAAAGTAATTTAAAAAAAAAGGACGCTGTGTGTACTCTGTGAAATGATGGTAATATAATTGTACAGCATTACAGCTGATGGCTGTATAAGGAACAAACCTTTAAAAGGTCAGATGTATCTGGAATATAAAATAAAAGAAGTCTAGGTAAGAATCCTGTGTACGCCAATCAGTTCTGTCAGTGAAGACACTCAACACCCGACATCAAAAATGATGGCAGGCGACAGAAATGACTTATTGTAGTGTTTCCTGTCATCCCGGAGCTGACGAAGTGTCTGACTGACCTATAAACCAAAGTTTGCCGCTCTAGACGAAAAGTAGAAGAAAGAGCAGAGTGATCCTGATGGGGTCTTCAGCCTGCGCTCCAAATTTCACGGCAATTCAAGCAGTTGTTGAGGCATTTCAGTCTGAAACAGTGAACTGTGTGACTATGTTGACTCTACTTCTCCCTTTTTAATTCCAGGACTTCCTCATCATGTTCATCCATCACCTGGCCACAGTCGGCCTGATCAGCTTTTCCTACGTCAACAACATGGCACGAGTAGGGAGTCTGGTGATGTGCGTCCATGATGCGTCTGACTTCCTGTTAGAGGTCAGTAGAGCAGGGGGGGTTTGACAAACTAACTGTAAATAATTTTTCACTCTGCTTTTACTTTACTGCTCTCCATGTTTGGGTCATAGCTTGCCACAATATTTGAGATTGGCCTTTTATTATTATCTTCATAACATTCACTCAAACTGGAAGTGACTTTGTCCGTCTGTATAACCTAATTTATGAAATTTCTGACATCACACCAGCTATTGAACAAAAAAAATCCCTAACAGGCCAAAGAAGTGATACCAAGCAAAAATGGGAAAGGCTTAAAAGATGGATTAAGAGATGACTGCTGTTGATAACTGTGTAGGTTCGGCTATAGTAGTTTCCTTTTAGGATATTTATTGTTCTCACTGCCCTTATTGCTTCATATCAGTTGGTTTCTGAAACAATAGAGATGAATGTGATTGTTGTTTAGAGTTTCCAGTTGTTTCCACTTGGCTGAAATCCAAATGGATTCTGAGCATGAGTCAAGGATTTTGATTGAGTTGATAAGTGGATGAAAGAAATCACTTTGCAGAACTCTTCATAATGCTTCATTTGTGTTTTCTTTTTCAATAGGTAGCCAAGCTGGCCAACTATGCCAAATACCAACGTCTATGTGACTTCCTCTTCATTGTGTTTAGTGTGGTTTTCTTCATCACAAGACTTGTTATATATCCAGTATGGTAAGTTCTCTGTGACACCTGCAGCCTCAGAGTAAATACTGTATCTGCTCTGCATCCTAAAAATAGGGTGTGCATTTATGAAGAGACGTTTAATCAGGATTTACAGTGGGATGATGAATTGTGTGTAACTCGTGTGATTCCTGTGAATCTTTGAATCTTGAATATTTTTTTTTTTGCTTTAGTTTTCAGAGTAAATGTGTTTGTAAAGATTTTATTTGAGCTTAGTTTTTACTGTTTCTATAAAAAAAAAAAACATAATTATATAATGCTTTGATATTTTAACTCTCTAATTTCGGGGCCATATCCTGTAGCTGTTGATAGTGGTCAGAAACACACACCCTGTACTCACCACTCCTGCAGTGTAATGCCTGATATTTAGAAACTGTGTGAGGCAACTAACTACCACCAGTTTGTAAATCTGATGAGGCAATTTCCAGGATGACTGCAGTTGCTGACTAACAGAGCCAGCATCACTGTAAATCGGCTCCCGAGAGCTGGGCCGCTGTTTATGTTGATGCATTTCTGTTAAACGGAACATTGTGGATAGCGACTGTTTCTCAGCAGAAGCCTGGATGTTGAAGCTTGGCCTCCAGAGAAATAGACAATAGGGAGCCTCCAGTTGCCAAAAGTAACCTGAGCAGTGATATTCAGTGTCTTGGTGTGGATGAGCGATAAAGCTAGTGTTGCTGGTACAGCTACCTAAACTGAAATCCATACCTCTGCAGGGGGAGTTGGGTCTGTTGACAACCTCCTGTCACTCAGCCGGATTCGATGGAAGCCTTCGCCTCACCAACCACTCCCCGAACATTGCACTACTTGCACGTCTTTAGTTGCCATTGGCTTCCCAATAGTGGTGCTTCAATGGGCCTCATTAGAAGAGTGGTTATTAACATGATTAACGTGCAGCTTGACTTCTTGATTGGAGGCTGTGAAGCAAATATGTGCCCTCACACAGACATGTATCTATGTATCTGCTTGTTTTCCAGGGTCCTGAACTCCACTATGTTTGAGAGCTGGGCCATAGTCGGGCCGTTCCCATCCTGGTGGCTCTTCAACATCTTACTGCTGGTTCTTCAAGTGCTGCATATCATCTGGTCCTACCTCATAGCCCGTATAGCTATCAAAGCCATGCTGCGTGGCAAGGTGGGTCTTTCATCATTAGTTACTTCATTTTCAAAGTAAAAAAATAAAAAGCAAAGGTTTCAGCTTTGTCAGATTTGAAAACTAGCTGTTTTCATCTCCTCACATGATAATGTATTGAATACAGATTTTAGAAAAGACATTTAATGATGCCGCCTTGGGTGTCTGAAAGTGAAAACTGTGACAATTTGCAGAGCAAATCATTAGCTTGTCAATGAATTGCAAAACCTGCCGAGGAGTTTGATCGTATCCAAGGAATTTTTTTCCCATATTACAACATTGGCACAGGGTATCTTGATGGATCCATCTCTCTTCCTGGTATGAACTCCTGCTATAGTTTAACTTCACTACTCCACTGTGTTCAGGTTGTACTGTGTAATTTCGTGTGATTTAATGCAGCTCAAACTTTGTCCAAAGACTTCGGAAGTGAGTTCATTTTTAATTGTATCGTTCGAATGTCCTTTGTTAGCTTTTTAAATAACCTATGGATAATTAACAAAGGGATGAGTGTTACACCAGATGAACACCAGCTTCATTCAGGTGCCTGCCTGTGATCACAGAATGCTCAGGGAAATAAAACCATAGCTATTTCTGATGATGAATTTGCCGCCTCTACTCGTTTTCCCCATCTGTCCCTGACTCTGTCTCATCTCTCTGCAGACGCAGTTTGCTTCCTCTCCCTCTGGATTCAGAGAGGGAGATCCTGTTTTTCTGTCTCTATTTGTCCAATGAGCCCTACTCTCTTGCTTCTCTCCATCTGCTCTGTCCGCTTGACAACTTTGCCTTCTGTTTTTCGCTGTAAGTTTCTGTTCACTCCCTGTGTTGTGATTGATTTTACACATCTCAATTTCATCTATCCTTACCACTTCCAGGGCTTGGGGTCATTACAGTGGGTTTTATTTGTGCAGCTCAGCGTTTAGATCCAACATCAAACACAAAGGCAACAAACAGAAGGAAAGTTGGAGATCATGGTTAATGTAGTAATTGTGTGATGAATGTCAGGTATGTCCAAGTGTTTCTCATTGGTCAGTGGCTGGAATTGTCTCACACCACCACCCTGTGGTTGTGAAGAGCACAAGTCATTTACATGAAGAAGTGACAGGGAAAGGCCAACAGTACAGACTCATCACCTCTGTTTTTTCTCGTTACCTTTTAATATAAGGCAACCCCTAGTCATTGGTTCAATCTCCGTTCATTGTGAGTAGTTCAGTTGAGGATTCCCCCCAATTCCGTTATATAAATTTTCTTCCCGTCTTTGTTTCTCAGTGTCATAATATTTTCTTTTCCAAATAACCTGGGCTTATGATGATGAACTTACATGGTAACTGGAATAAGATGCATAAATAAACAGCCTTGAAGAAGATGTAGAGGATGTAGACTTAATTCATTCATTCATTAAAATTAAATGGAAAAGATCTTGAACTCAGAGGAAGCTGAATAATAGTCATCCAAATTCCTTTCAATGTGGCTCTCAGTGGGTTAAATTACATTTGGAGGCAGAAAAAAGTCATTAACTGTTACACAACAGGACAATAGACAAACAAACTGAGGCCAAACTGCTGCAAACAAAAGGTCTGTTTAAAATAATACTCACATTAAAAAAGAGAGTTTCTTTCTGCACACTGGCACTCAAGAACTCCAGCTTAGTGTGATCCAGATGTGATAGATGGTCAAAATACACTTTATGGACATTTCTGTGTTATGTTCAAATGACTTGGAAAAAACTTGTTTTTTAAAGACAGGAGAAATGTCAAAGATCACAGTTTTGTAAGCAGGACAAATAAAGCTCCACCTAAATGGCTATAGTTGTACTGAGCTTTCTCTCCATAGTGGTTAAAGAGAGACAAAACACAATGACATCTGTATTTCCTGTCTCTTAGGTGTGCAATGATGTCCGCAGCGACATTGAGAGCAGCTCAGAAGAAGAGGCCGACACACCCACAGATGGCCTCAAAACTTCTGCTCTTTCTCCCAAGGGAGAAAACGGCACAAACGGCCACTGTGCTGCTGCCAAAGACCAAGCACAGAACCACAGCAGCTGGTGACGAGGAGCCTGACGCCGGGAGCCCCCTGCAGTTTAGACCCTCACAACATCCCCGAGAGCTTTGTCTGTCTTACAATCACACCAACAGTGAGTGCATACAGATTCATGTGTCGGTGAACTGATGGTGGACGTGAAGACGCTGACATCGGCTTTGAAGAGCCCTGTGATGAGGGGAAATGATGTGGAAATCAGTTGGAGCAAGTGATTTGCGTAGCCTAACCCTACAAATGCTGGGATTTATTTTGCTAACTTTAGCTGCAGATGTTGGTTGGTTTCAATGTTCTCTCCCAGTTTTATTGGTCAGATGAACTTGATTTCTGTTTGTAAGGGTTAATTCACACTGGATCACAGGACAGGAAACTGCTGCTGAGGTGGGGTTGAATTTTCCAGCATGTTGCACTTCTTTTTCAAAATGAGATGTTCATAGCAGGTAATACACTCAGAAATTACTATTGCTATGAATGTGGTTTTATCAACTCTTAAAAGAACACCTGCCTCCTGTGTGAATGAAGCATAGCACATGTGAAACGTAACAGCAGCAGTTTTAACCCTGTCAAAGGTTTTCGTGCATTTACCCTTTAACCACATTGTTTGCCTACTTTGTGGGGTATTGTTTTGTCCTATTTTACTATTTTTTTTTTTACTTCTGAGACCAAATGTTTATGAAACTGTTTGATGTCACTGCCTATAGAGGAATCCAGGTATGAGGACCGTACTAAGTTTTTGGTGTCATGTTCTCACTTGAGTGCCTTGTAAAAATATATTTCCAAATATATTCAAATGTTGAAAAAAATGCCTCTTGTTGAAGTCTTGTCCAGAAACAACATGTTGCACAGTGTGATGGATAGCATTTTAATAGAATACAATTAAATACAGCTTCACTTCTGAAAACAGTGCTACTCACAGGCCACTGATGCATTTGATATGCTCTTTAGTTTTCCGGAGGAACTTTTCAAAAAGGAAAAAAAAAACAAAACTAAAACATCCTTGTGAGAGTACAAGCCCTTCACAATGAAATCACACACAGAAGAAGAAGCATCTTTGCGATTCAGTAATGCACAAAAATGGAGGAATAAATATCTGTGCTAATGTGAGATCAGTCCATTGGATGTCAGTCTTTGATAACATCAGGATCCTGGTTCTCTGCTGCCAATTTCAGCTGCTTTTGCCTATCCATGTAGCGGTATCCTCGCACGACAGCCAGGTATCCTCCGTACACCGTCAGCAGCATCATTGAGGCAGAAAACGTCCGGTAGCCGATGTCAGCCAGGCGCTTTCCCAACATCATGAGGGACCTGAAGGAGCCAGGAACAGACATTAGAACGTGTTCAGTATTACAATGTCATTCAGCTTTGCCCAAGATTTATTTATATATCTATATATATATAGAGAGAGAGAGCTATAGATAGATTGATCTATATGGTTTTGCTGGATTAGCCAAAAGACATTTTGTCTGGTCACTTTATCCATAAACTGTAAATAAATTTTCTACTGTCTTATGGCATCAACATTGTAATATATAAAACATTATGACTGTTTGCTCCACATCATACACCTGTACTACTGTATTTAACATTTTAGGCACTTGGTGATATTCATGTTTTATGCTCATTTACTTGCACTTTACTATATTTCAGTGGGAATTGTCTTTCATGCAGTAAATTTACGAGATCATTTTTCAATATAAGTAAAACAACTGAAAGCTAAATGTTTTTAAGAAGATGCAGTAAGAAGTCGTTAAGTAGGTAAAGTAATGAAATGCTGCTTACACATTAATGCAGAATTAATCATAATCAAACCATCATTTTTACTGTACAAGAAACAGCGAAAAACCACTCGGTACATTTCGCTTACACTTTTCTTTCTATTGACGGATATGATATATTCTACATCCTCTCCTCTGACTAATAATTCAAACTTTCAGTACGGATTTTACACCATCTCCAATATTTTACGACTAAATTAGGAAATGTGGGTTCATGATCAGAAAAATGTGCTTCTTTTTCAATTATGACTATTTGATCAAACGCATTAAGACTGTCAGACAGCGTCTAGAGAGCTGCTGATGTTAAACTCTCGGATTCAGCGCAAACTGATGTTTTTTTTTTAATCAGTTTAGTTTCTGTTAGCTCAACATTTCACCTTTAGCTCTACAAGCTAGCTGCTGTCACTCAGCTTTAGCACATGGAGCGCTTTCTTTTACTGACTTATAAAACACTCCCGTGTTCGTCACCTCTCCTGCCCGAGCGAATACTTGTGAATTGTCTTACCTTTTTATTTAAGCGTCAAACAAAAGAAGGTGGCCCTTGGTTCGTCCTCAGCGTCTGCACACCGACATCTGAAGTTAGCACTCAAGCTAACTACCTTCAACTTTCGTAAGGTACGGCAAGCCGGAGGGGGCTTTTCTCCGCTTCTCACAAATCTGAAGATGAAATTGCAGAGCGCCACCTATTGAGCTGATCCACAGCATCTATTGATTTTAGAAAAATTTTTTTATTATTATTATTATTATTATTATTATTATTATTAGCCTCTAAATGACCAAAACGAGCCAAAAAAAAAAACAAAACAAAACATAGCAAAGGTAGGAAAGACTATTTCCCGAGAGCGCAGTAGCTTATCGTTAGTAAATTACCAAAAATAAACTCTAATATACGTTTCCCCTGAACTCCTTTACAGTTTTAAGACCAAAAACGTCTCTCGGTGTTATAATTGACTGGTTAAGTTTTTATTTTTATCAAATCTTTTTACAGATAAAAGCTCCACACATAGTAGTCCAAAGTTGGACGACTGCAGGTGTTTCTATCCGGAAGCTTTTCGAAGACGGACAGATTACAATGGCAACACGTTCGATGAATGAGGACTCCGCCGAAATAAATGATCCAGGAGCGGCTCACTACGGAAACTTCATAAACTATTACACATTCAATCCTCCGGAGAACCGGCTATGTCTGATCCCGAACACACTTCTTCAGGATTTAAGTCCCAGCGGCGGCCGGACGACGCTGATCCTGGACGTGGGATGTAATTCAGGGGTGTGTGACTCCTGAGAGCTTAGTTATATTTCTATGCGCAATCGACTGTTTTTGTTTATGGCCCATTAACATCTGGAGTATTTTCAGAGCTTAAACCTGTAAAATTATTAATATTTATACTGAAAACTAACAGAAACTTCTGTCAACCATGTTATAGACAAATATATATATCAAATTTAATACAAGGTTAAATCCTGCCTTCCCTAAAAGAAATTTGTTATTTATATCAGCAATTTCGATTAATTTTTCATTTTTTAAGGAAATCTTTTTAAGTGAAAACATAGACTTGATTTCTTGTTTCCTCTAAAATTAGATAAATTAATGAAATGATTAGGCATTTCTTCTAGTAAGAATGTTATTTGTTGTACACAGCCTCTGATAGATTGGTTTATGATAAACATATCTAATAATAACTATTAAAGCAAAGCCTGAAACAGAGTTGACCAGACAAAGTTAAAAGACTCACAGACAGACACATACATTACAGGTCAAAAGTTTGGACACACTTTCCTATTCATTTGAGTGGGAAAGTGTGTCAATAGCAGTCTTCTCAGTAATTTCCTGTAAATTACCATGGTGATAAGAGCTGTCCTTATTTTGTCTGTGCAGGACTTGAGTGTGGCCTTTTACAAGCATCTGGTGCAGAAGCCTGTATGTGGAGAAGAGTCAGAGAGGAGCAATGTTCATCTCCTGGGCTTTGACCTGGATGAGGTCCTTATTCAGCAGGCTCAGCAGACCAACCCTCTGCCCAACAACATCTCTTTCATCCCTCTGGATATCACCACAGACATTAACCAGCTGCACGATTACCTCAGCCAGCACAGCTGTTCCCACTTCCACCTGAGTCTGTGTCTCGCTGTCACCATGTGGGTCCATTTAAACCACGGAGACTCAGGCCTGCTTCAGCTCCTCTCTCGCCTGGCCTCCATCAGCCAGCACCTCCTGCTGGAGGCTCAGCCTTGGAAATGCTACCGCTCTGCAGCCAGGAGGCTAAGGAAGCTGGGACGCTCAGACTTTGAACATTTTAAGACCCTGAAAATTCGCGGGGACATTGCAGAACATGCCAGGAAGCACCTGGAGAAACACTGTGGAATGGAGCTCATCCAGAGCCTCGGCAGCACTGCATGGGACCGTAAACTGCTGCTCTTCAGAAGGAAATGACACAGAGACAAAGTGTCATGTTCATCTGCTGCTGGGAGATGATCAGGAAGACAAAACCATAAAGACAAATGTGGGCTAGGGTTGGGGGGGGGGTTGAAGTAGCTGGCTTACATTATTCAGCATTGATCTGATAAAATAACTTAAACAGCTACAATGTTGAAAGTGACTGCTTTCAAATTCTTAAATATAAACCACATTGGAGATGGGCTCTGGAGATAAAATGACATTTTGTACATTTCTTTAAATTGCATTTTTTATGTACCCCACTCTTAATCTATGCCTAAAGAAAAATTATTAAAAATTGCAATGACTTTCATTAAACTTTCCCTCTACATGTCAGAAAGTAGTCAAAATTCAAAGAGAGTTAACGACTTAAATTGTGGCTGTACCACAATTTATTTCTATTTAAAGGTAAAACATGAAATACAAGAGTCTTTTAAAAATCTGTAATTGTGATTTATCTGCCTCAACACTGAAATGTTTTACTAATTAAAATAACCAAAGTGTTTACTTCATGAATGTGCATTCAGTGCCTTGCAGATTAAATGATAAAACATTGTGAAGCAGCAAACCCCTTCGGTATCGGAGGGACTGAACCAGTGGTTGATAAAGCAAAAAAAAAAAAAAAAAAAAGCCAAATGCAAGAAGGGCAATCTTAATTTTCATCATTTTAATTACAGAATACTAAAAATAACATTACATAAAATGTCTTTTTAAAAGAAACCATTGAATATTACAAAGGTTGTAAATTTTGTAAAGTTAGGATATAAAATCTTTGAACAATGGTGCATAATTGAAAAGAAAAATAATTTTCATAAAATGTATATATTAACTGTTCTACTACATAAAAAATGAGATGGACACAAATTGCAGACAGTTGAGATGAGTAGACACTGCCATCACCGCAGTGACCTCTCCTTTCGAAGGAAGAAAGACTTGAGATGCACAGCACACACCACAATCAGCTTAAGTTCTCAAGTTATGTCTATGAAAAAAAGAAAAAAAAAAAGGGGCAGGGTGTGTAAGGGTTTACACTTTACAGAGGAAACCAAGCTCAAAAGACTACAAAAAGTGACTTGGTGACTGCTCCCAATATTCACACATCTCGATGGGTAAAAAAAACCCAGCTAAACTGGCCTTGGTTTAATAAACACAAACCATTTTCCACAGGTTTAAGCTGTACAAAGAGTAGAAAGAAAATGAGAAACCTCATACACTAATCATTCCACCAAAACAGGGAATTAATGAGTTATTAATCAGTTATCTCTCAGGCTCCTCATACAGCCATTCCTATATCCTACTGTACAACTGGTCAGCCAGATCCACTGAAAACTACCATGGTCACATAATTCATATCAGGTGGTCAACCTTAAGGAGCTGGAATAGACTATACACAAGGGGAGGGAGAACAGGGGGGTCATGCATAATCCAACAGTGTGCTTGCTTTCTTACTCGTCTCTGAGTTTCACGTCACCCCACGGCACATCAATGTGAGCCCTTGTTAAGATGTTTCAGTCAACACCACAGATCGAGGACATTCTGCGCCTCTTTGAACCGAAGACGTTTCTCTACATGCAGGACACACTGGCCAGTCATGTCCACACAGAGGTATTTCATTAGTCTCCTGCAGTTTGGGAGACGCATTGTGTCACATTTTTGGTAAACAGACACAGATTTGGGGAAGGGAGGGGGGGTGGGGGGTGTTGGTCAACAGTTTATTAAGGTATTTCAAAAATGTCAAAGATATGGTTTTAATCAAGAGTTATGCTGAATGGCAGAATCACTGTTCCATCTATGCAGTAGTAGTGGTTTCAGTGGCCCATTAAGGCCAGGTGAAAAATATAGAGGAAAACACGATAAGGTAGAAGGGAAACAGACAATAACCCAGAGGACATCTCAGAGGAAAAAGGACGTCTGAGACGAGAGGCATTTGACAGGAAATGAGGCGAGAGACTTCAGCAGAGCTACTTGATTTGGCTGGTCTGTTGCTCAGACAGATGTAGTTACATCACCTGGGATCCAGGAGCTGCTGCTTTTTCATGTTAGCTCATAATGCTGTTTAGGTTCAGATGAGTCCCCCTGAGTTAGTGCACACGTCAGAGTCTGGCAGGCCTCGCCTGCTTGCTTGTTAAGAAATCCACAAAAAGAAGCATAAAGGAATAAAAATAAAAAACAAAACAAATCAAAATCAATTCAGCAATTTTATAATCAAGTTTACAGTGAGCTTTGGAGAGAAAGAGCCCGTTGTAGTTTTACAAGTCTGTGATTGGGGAAGGATTGAGTCTGTGTTGTTAGTGTGGAGGGTAAGGAAAAAGTTCAGGCGAAAATGCGGCAGCTCCCACAAAGCGATGCAGCTGACCTCTTGAGTCCTGCTCATTTCCTGAAAACTCTTGACAAGAAAGCAAGTAATGTGCGCTATCGTAGTGCCCAACCAGAGATTGGGCTGTGTTTGAGCATGCCCATATTTAAAGATTTTAATCTGGCATGATTCTCAAGTGGTCGTTGGTCTGCCCAGTAGGTGATTGGTTGGGGATCTGGTCAGGTGCTGGTGTTGCAGGTTGCGCTGACTGTGCGTCAGTCACACAGACAGATAGATAGACAGGCAGCTGTAACAGGTACTGGGCACTGAGGCTATATCAAAGGAGCAGTGTCCATCAAGCCTTTGTTGGGGTCCAGGCTGGCAAAAAAGCGAACGTCCCGGTCCTTGTCAGACTGCAGAGCCATCACTGTCTCTTCCAGCTCGTCAGAGTAGGCACAGCCTGGGTCCTTGAAGTATGCTGCAAATCACACACAAAACTCTGTTTGTTAATATAGAGACATATCAGTAAAAACGAAAGGGTTCATGTAAGAGCAAAAGGAATAGAGCATATAATAAAGCAATACACTAAACATGGCATTTACCAACATCCTGAACAGCTTCCTGTGGTTGCAGGGGCTGCTGTTCAGAAAGAGGTTGCATAGTTTTGCTTACAGGGTATATTTTTAAGATTTCCAGAAATACACTGAAAATGTCTGTTAAGTATGTACCTAGAGCCAGAAGGGCTCTTAGCGCAGCATAAAAACAAGAAAGAGCTCAATCGCATCGCATTGCCCCCCCCCCTAAAACAAAAAAAAACAAAAAAAAAAAAAAAAAGGTACTAATCATTATTCTTTAACACATCAATCTCTGAGTTTATTGCAATTTCACCTTTTTCCATGACGCTCTGTCGTAGTGCCTTGGCCACTAACACACGCACATTAGCCACTGGGTCTGAAGAGAGGCTGAGCAGGCTGGGCAGGAGGTGCTGGCTGAACTGGTCCATGGGCATACAGTCCTCCTCCACTATGGCCTAAAGTGTAAGGGAATAAAAGGCAGTCACTCATACAGATTGGTTTCCCATGCTAGACAATACAATGGTCATAATGTCATGTCACTGTCATCTAATGGTCATTACAGGAAGAAAAAAAAAACATCTTTCAATACTGTAGAGGAGCATAGTGTACAATTAGACATCTAAGGAAGAGAAAAACAGGCTGGGAGATGGTGCAAAACTAAACTTTCATCATTTTGTGCCAATCAATGATAAACACAGCAGACCTGGCAGATGAAAGCAAAGGCCTGTCTCCCCACCCATTTGGGACAGTGGCAGAACCTGACAGTGAGCTCATTGATGAAGTTCAGGCCCAGGTCATCCGCACCACTTGCATACAGCTTTTGGAGGATCTCTACAACCTGGAACACAGCATGTAACAACAGAAGTGTAACTTGTAGAGCATTGGCGTCTGCAAGAAAATGCTACTGTGTTTATATTTTTTTATTTGTGTATTGATGAGCTGCTCCCTCCAGTCTCAGTAAATACAACATGAGTCTTCTCACCAGGAACACACAACTTTAACTACATGGGAAACTATTCCTTGAACAAATGAGAACATAGTAGGTGCCCTCTATGTAACGTCTTAACTATTCACCAGTGCCTTTGTAGTCAAGCTAAGATGATGATACACAACCATCTGCCTGGGAATTACTTTATCTCACAACAACACATACTGATTATCATCCATCTGTGTGACTCCTTTCCCTTTGTTTTAGGCTTCCCTGTGTATTATGCTGATCCACCCATCTGATGCGAGCTGCCAACGTTTGTTTCCTCTGCAGATGTTCCCTACAGCAGTAATTCCAAAAATCACACAATGTGCTGTAAACTTACCAGTTTGTATGAGATCCACCTGACCTCTGAGACTTTGTCAGAGCAGAGTGTGAGCGCTATCTGTCTGAGGTAGTCATACACATCGTAATGGCTGTACAACTCTATGATCAAGATCAGCTGCCTGGAAGGAGACAAGGCAGACATAATTAAAGGGGTTAATACAATCAACCAAAATAAAAAGCTAAATGAATACATTCTATTATGGACAGAATTAAAATGTAAACTGACTGCAGAGTTAAATCAAACCAATGCAAGAGAACAATTCAGTCCTGCTATTCTGTTGATGAGCCAGACACTGATTGGAAGTAAGAGTCTATTAAAAAAGTAAGTTTAATTATTTACAATTTGCTTTTGGGCTGGAAGGGGAAAAGGGTACATACTCTGCTAGCTCGTATCTAAATCTCCAGTTGCGACTGTTGTCCGTCACCATGAACTCCTGCAGCTGGTACAGATATTCTCTCCTCTTGTCTGCATGCAGTAGCTATAGCAAAAGGATGCATATGAACCAGTTAGTTACTTAGTTATTTAGTGCCTGTTAAATGCAGAATGATTTTCTACAAAATATTACAGTCATCTTTGAAGCTCAGTAATTTTTATTATTATATTCACGACTGTATTTCCTAGGGAAAATGTGTGAAACACAAATTTTCTAGCTTTGTGCTCGATAATATAAAATGAAACTAAAGACCAAACTTTGCCCAAAAACTGTCATCATTTGGAACAGCAGTAGATGAATCTGTAACCAATACCTTGAGGAAGTCGTACAAGTGTTTCAGTACACCAATGCGGACCTCGTCCAGGTCTTTGAGGAAACCATTGAAGATGGGGACGAGATCAGCTGCCGTGAGCTGGTCTCCCAGAATAACTGCGAGCTCATGGATGGAGAAAGCCAGTGTCCGACGTACCTTCCACTGAAAGGTAGGAGGGAGAGAAACACAAGTGTTACTATGTCAATCATGAACAAGGTTTTTTTTGTATTTATTTACTTTAAATAATCAAAGCAACATCACCTTGTTGCATTTAAAATTAATTTTGTAAAATAACTGAGAAACAGATCATTTATCTGAATCCCTCATTGACTGGTAGTGATCTGCTGGATTATTCTCAAACCAGCAGTGATATTTAGTGCAACTAAGACCAGTTTGACTGAAAGTTGTCATGCTTTCGCTGCTGCAGTTTGAAGTGAAGAAACAGTTCCCTCTTGACATTTCCCTTTTCTCACATCCTCCACTACTACAATTTCACACAACACGTGTCATTGTGTAACTTCCAATGTTCATGTCTGAGTTGTTGGGGGGGGACTAACTCATGACAATCACACCAGGAGAAATGTTTCATACATGTACATTTCTCTGCTTACTTGTACATCAGTAGCAAGGGTTTCATATGTGTCTTTGAGGCAGTGCCAGTTCTGTCGTCCCAAAGTAAGAGCAACCCCCGGCAGGCTAAAGGCACAGTGTTTAGCGATCTCTGTATCCACCGTCTGGGCCCGGGCGGGGTCTGTCATGGAGAGGTACTGATCCAACAGCTGCTGGGGAATAACATTCTGGAGACAGAGCATTAAGAAGTGATGACCAAATGAGAACGGGGGGAGATGCATGGTGAGAGAGGGTCCAGTAATTCATATGCGAATGAGTCAATAACTACAGGAAGGACCAAATCCATATTTAAAGGATGTGTGAGCACTGTGTTTACTGACCTGAATCTTAGGCTTATCCTCAGACACTGGGCTGTGAGCCAAGTCTTCCTTTCCTTCCTCCTCCACACTCTCAATCAGTTCAGACTCCTGATGAGAATACAAATATCAGCGTAGACCATTAGGCGACAAACAGATCACAGGTGCAAATGCAAAGATCACAATTAATTGGAATTTCTTTTTTCATTCAGTTTCATCCAGCTTAAACTCTTCATAAATAATTTGTATCAACTTTTCTTTCCCCCAAACTTGGCACAATTCATAATTTATTCGGGAATACATTGGAACCAATTTCAGGGGCTTTAAAATATGATTCTGCCTGATCACGTACAACACATCCATCTAGTACTGCAGTGTCGTCATTGAAAGCAAACTCTGTAGTTACCTACTGCAGAACTCGCGTATAATTTCATCTTGAGTACATTTATGTAGCTATCGATTGTAGCCATATATTTTACAGCAGTTGACACTGCAATAATATGAATAGTTTCCTACTAGAACAGGGGAGTCAGGACGAGACTCTTCCCGGTCCTCCAGGGGCTCTGTCTGTGTCTCTTCGTCTCCTTGCTCCTGGACGGGGCTCGACTCTGAAGTTAAAGGAGTTTCCGTTGTTGGCTCCTCTTCTGTGGGGCTCTGCTCAATCTCTGACTGAACCTCCACAGATTTGCCTTCCATAGATGTGCTTTCAGTGTCGCTCTCTGGTTGCTCTTTTGGCTGTGGTTCAGTCGGACTGTTGTCTGTTGGGCTGTCGTCTGGTGGACTGTCGAGCTGAGCTGCCTTCAGAGCTGCTGACAGCACCTGGACTTGAGCTGGAGGTAGACACACATTCACAGCTCGATCTATACACTAATATAGTGCAAAATTAAGTACACAGTAACAGGAAGCAATCAAATGTAGTAAAAAATATTCTGGCTCTGTGTATTCACCTTGTACATCAGGGTCATCCATGTGTGGTTGCAAACAGTCCAAAACCTTCTGGATTTGGTCACTTGTTGCTTTGCCATGACTTGGCTTGGAATCAGGACAAATATCATCAGGTTCCTCCACCTCCTCTTTCCTTTCTCCCTTCTCTATCACTTCCTCTGATGTTTGACAACTTAGCATCTCAAGTTCCCCGCTGATGTCAGGTAAAGGAGACCTCCAGTAGTGGAAAGAGTTAAAGTTCTCATCTGTCTGCTCTGTGTCCTTTGCGTTCTTAGCGTTGTTTGTAGTCGTAGGACTGTTGGTGGTTGAGAAACGACCACGCATCTCTCCAGGAGCTGAACTGTGGTTGTCATCAAAGTTATGCATGTCCTCACCATCAGCTGATGACACGTGCTCTGGGGACGGCGTGGCACGGCCATCTTGGTTGGGAGGTGTGTGAACGATGGTTCTGTCTGTGTGACAGCCGCTGACGTCTGAGCAGTTCAGGGAGTTTAGAGAGCAGTCACTGAAATGATAGTGACAGAATTTACAGAAATGATTACTTATATCTTAGACACAACAAAAGACATAGGATGTTATGTACTTTTTATTAGCCTCTTTGTAAATATTGGTCACAGCAATTCAAAGTTTAAATTGAAGCATTTATGGTTAAATTTGTCTCTCTATAAAGTGGCTTCACTAAATGCTTCAATGTGAACTTGCAATTCCTTGTATTTCCATGTTTATGCTGATACGCTTGTAAACAAAAGGACAAAACTGGTCTGTCTTGTTCAAACTAATCTTTGACCATGATTCATCAGGCCGTTCCCAGCACACTAGTTGTGTCGGTGCCAAACTTGCATGGTGCCACGGCATATCGCTGTATCACTGTCTGAACTGGTAAAGGACATTAAATACAATACAATCTTCACTTAACTTTGACCAAAGATACACACAGAGCATGTACACTTTAATTTGAACACACAGAAATGTCATTATGTCTTCTTTAATGTCTGTTGTAGCAGTGGTGGGGAGGAGCAGTTGTCTTACCCCTCTGATGTATACCTAGGAACCTCCAGTAGGGCACCGTCCTCTCTGAAGTGAAGGCCTGTGCTAGAGGGGTTGGCAAAGGTGGAGATGAAACGTCCTAAAGACTGAAAGGCAGCCTGGCGCACCTGCAAGTACAGGGAGAAATACTAAGTCAGTTGAAGAGCGACTACAGAGAAGTGTATTAGGTGTTAGGTCAATCAGCCAAATTTGATTTGGTAAATTTTGTCAGCAGGGACAGAGCCCGTCCTACATAATACCCAGATGTGGACAAGGGTACTATACAAAGTGTAGACGGAAAAGATCAGACATGTCTGTCAGAGTGCATTGTCTAACCAATAACTCATTTCAGCATGTGGAGTTTCTTGGACATGGATAGATGTTCTCTGTAGAGACTTCAAGACCAAAACATTGATTAAAGCATATTTTTTAGTGATTCTTGCTACAAGTATGATATCATGCAATCCTGCCAGTTGAATGCTAAAAGTTTTGGAGATTTTTCATTCTTCCAGACCAGTAAATTTTGTTTTAACACTTCACTTCACAGTAATAAAAAATGTGAAATTGTCAGCCACATAGGCAAAGCAAACTGCGCAAGACTTGGAATAAAAGAATGTTTTCAACTAATTTTTTATTTTAAAGAGCTGAGCAACAACTGCCCTATTTTCAACATAGTACAAAGGAAGTTAGACAGAAAAGTTGGAGTGATAAGCATGTCTATTTGTGTATGTTGTCAATAATTTCTGTGTCCGTCTTACCCAACGTGATTGGTCACTGATGAGGCTGATGAACAGAGGGGATAATTTTGCACGTCGCACCTCTGGAGAGGTGGAATTGGAGACCATCATGAAGCACTCAGCACAGGCTTTCCTGATGCCCCACAAACTGTCTGAGCAGAGGTCGAAGAATTTGGGCATCTATGTTTAAAAATAATTAAAAGAAAATTGAGTAGAGCTTAACATAAGGATTGGGTTTGAACTGTGAATGAATTAGTAAACACCACCATGAAATTGAGTCTCAAGTCTCTCACCAGTAGTTTTTCTGTGGCCTCTTGACCCACAATAGAACAAAACTCTCCAAAATTTGCAGCACAGACCTGTAAAACAGAAATAATACAAACATTATCAAACATAATTTCATAAAACTTGTAGAAAAGTGGTGTATTTACACCACTTCTAACCACACTACAGTTCTCGGTAAGATTTATTTGAATGACAAAAAATAATAATAGATCTCAAAGTTTAGTTTTAGGTTTAGGTTTAAAAAAGACTGGCCGTCATGTATGACCACCTATGCAGTTTTAAATAAAACTTTTCCCCCAACTGGCACCAGTTACTCAAGAGAATTAAAATTCCTCAGAAAATAACAGCACAGTGTGGGCTAAGTTGATGTGCAAAACAGAATTAAAGCAAACACGGTTATTTAATCTATCCTCATCGAACGTTCAAAACAACCATTAGACTCTTGCTCAAGTAAGTGTTGACTCAGTAGTGACCAGTTTTAAACAGAATATCTTCTAGGTTCATTATCCAGTAAGTTCACACTATTTAAAGCATCTTGAGCTTGAAGTTGGAGAATGTAAACATGGTTTGGAGGGTTGTTACCTTGCGGACTTGAAAGAGTCTGGCATCACTGCATAGGTCACAGAAACGGGGTAGTAGTAGATGTTCCACTGTGTCTTTGCTCAACATGGTGACAACTTTACACATGATCTGCAAGAAAACACATACATTTTGTGGCATTACAGCTCAGACTGCGCTTCAAATACAGAACTATGATGCACTGATGAGTAATGCCTTTAACAGAAAGGCCAACGAAAACAAAAGAAACAAACAAAAAAAAAAACAATTAGCGAGTGTTTTGACCAGAGAGGAAATGAATGTAACTGGTGTGTGAGAGTTATATAGGATGTTCTGTGTTTCAGGAGGCTTAACTGGATTTGAGAAAACTTGATTTGAATTGGGTGAATTGTATTAGTGGTAAAGTAGCACACCTATATTGCAGAAACCTAAATTCAAAATCAGTGCTTTAAATTCAAAATGTTGCATTACAAATTAATCAGCAAATGCATTTGAAATTTAAAGAATTTTGTACTTTGAGAATTTCCCAGTTTGGGATCAATAAAGTACATCTATCTATCTATCTATCTATCTAACAGTTCAATCACATATGACAAGTTTATGATTCAGAAACAATCTAATGCTCCATCAAAAAACCCCATGACCAGATTAGACACTAGTCCCTGGCAATTTACCATCAAACTAAAATAAATTACTCTGCTTATCTTGCTACATTGAGCTTATTATGGTTAAAGTGTAAAGCCAGCTTGTATTTAAAGACATTTCCCTCTTATTGTCATAATAATGAATAGACACAAAGAAATTAATATACAAGTGGATATTCTTACAGCAACAGCCTCTATTTTGTAGTCATCATCACTCCTGGGTTCTGTGAGGTCCAGCAGAACTGGACATACTTTGGTCTCCATGTCAGCTTTAGAGATGAGGCCTTGCTCCAATAGCACGAGCAGTGCTGCCTGGCTCGTCTTCCTCACCTGAATAGATGAAAGCAGATTTAAAGTCAGTTTTAGTTCTTACCTTTTCCCTGATACTTATTTATTTATCTTCTTATTTTATAAAATGATCTACAATCTTTAAAGTACATTAGAAAATGTAATATTATTCAGTAGTGATTTTGGTTTCTATGTTTAAATTTGTATGCCAGCAATTGGTCATTTTGAACCTACCTGGTTATTTGGATCTGTGAGATAGCGGACCACAATTGGTACCAAGTATCTTGAGAAAGCAGCTGGGAAGTTGGGCCGACTCTCGTGTAAAAACATAGCAATGTTGGGGACCTGCTCCATCAACTCTGCTCGCACTGTTGGCTCTGAGTATACACACCATATTATACGATTAATATAAGTGCGAATGTTGATGTATTTACAACCACGTAGAGATTGAATCCAAAATTAGATTAATTATACTTATTCAAAGTACAAAGATTAAACCAAAATGTGGTTGACGTTTTATCTAAAGATGAAAACAAAAATGTATCTACCTCCATCTTCTGACATTCTAGCAACTGTCTCCATGACACTGATAAAGTCATTCTCATTGTCACTGAATTCTCGGAGCACATCAAGCAGGCCACGAGCCACAATCTGCCTAGAAAGCAACAGGGACTTCAAGTTAGTAGCTCTCCTGCCAATCCCTATGAGAGCACACAATGCAACACAGAACACCGACAGAGCTGTGAGGTACATTACACAAAGGTACTTGTGAATGACAGGGGGGCTGGATCCCTGCAAAGCTGAGTATGAAAAGCGTGATAACAGGACCTTGTGTGGAGATAACAGTAGTATTAAATGTTTGCATAGGAACTGCGATTTAATTGCTCAGAAACCTCTTACTATATTTAAACTTCATACATAATACAAATTCTCATGTAAACCTATTGTAAACAGGGACTACTGCTGCCAACCTAATACCATGTTCAAGCAGACACCACCCACCCACAGCTTTCCTTAAGTCTTTTTGCATTCTTAGACTTGAGAGTTAACACAGGTATGTGATTAGTGAATACACAGGAATGCAGACAGTTGTCCAGATGAGAAAAACATGCCCAGAGATGACTTGAGATTGTGCCTTGTGTCAGTCTACCATCTCAATTGCTTTTGTGGGGTTTATGACACAATTCATCACTGATACAATTATTTAACAAATATGAAAACAACAAAAAACAAACAAACAAAAAACCTGCATAAAATGACAGAATTTGAAGCACACAAATGCAGCTGAAGAACAGTCTAACAACCTTTATTTAATCAGTGCAAATGATATATTTTCTTGTTAGAACTGGTAAACATCAACTAAATCAATTAGACAAATTTGAACTTTGCTCAGCCTTTATATAATATTCTTAGTAAGCAGTCCCCTGATACTTATACATTCATTCATTCATCTTCTACTGCTTATCTGTTTCAGGGTCGCAGGGGGTGCTGGAGTCAATCCCAGCTCACACTGGGTGAAGGTGGGATACACCCTGGACAGGTTGCCAGTCCATCACAGGGCCAACATACAGAGACAGACAGAGATGTACAACCACTCGCACTCACTCAGACCTACGGAAAATTTAGAGTCACCAATTAACCTAAACATGACTGTCTGGACGGTGGGATGAAACCGGAGTACCCAGAGGAAACATACACAAGCACGGGGAGAACATGCAAACTCAACGCAGAAAGGCCCCAGGCCCAGGAAAGCAAACCTGTGACCTTCTTGTTATGGGGCAACAGCCCTAACCACTATGCCGCTGCGCTGCCATCTGATACTTAACGCCTTTAAAATGAGATGAAACTTTAATCTGAAAATTATTCAGCTAAATCCTCTCATCAAGTGACACCACTCCGCCAGTTCACAGATGTTTCCTTCTTAAAAGTTCAACTTGTTGCAGATGTTTCCTTGTTGCTGTAATTGCTGAGGTGTGGCATAATATTGTCAATTTTCACAAAGCAGCCATAGTTGAAAACTTTGATAGCAAATATGAAACTATTAAAGAATCACTCTGGCATCTAATGCACACATTAAACACTACTTTATTAAATTGAGGAAGTGGGTTTTGTGTAGAGGGAAAGCTTCAGAAAGGAACCAAACCCTGGAAAGCATATTTTTAGTCAGATTAAAATCTTTGACATTGTAATTATATGTCAAAAAAACAACAGGGATTTTAGTTTTTATAAAGTTTCCTTATTTCATTCAAAGTTGCAGTGATTGTAAAAGCATCTCCATTGTCAGGAAGCATGGAGAAAATTATTTAGTCATTATTTAGTTAGTTCATGTGGTAAATTAATCCTTTCTGTTACACATGCAGACTGGAAAAGCAAAATTAATTTACTGATCTATACAAGTAAAGGCTCACTGATCACTTTATGAAGCACATCTTGCTATTACTGTGTTGGATCCCTTTGCCTTCAGAACTGCCTTAATTCTTTGTGACACTGATTTAATAAGGTGCTGGAAACATTCCAGAGAAATTTTGGTCCATATTCAAACAGTTGCAGCTGATTTGTCGACTACACATCAATGGTGCTAATCTCTTATTCCATCACATCCCAAAGGTGCTCTACTGGATTTAGATCTGGTGACCGTGGCGGCCTTTTGAATAGTGAACTCAATGTCATGTTTGAGAGACTAATTTGAGATGATGACATAGCTAATAAAGTGGCTAGTGAGTGTATATTGCTCTCTCTATTGTCAGTTTATATTGAACTTTTTTTGTGCCTGTAAGGATCCTGTAAGAATAAAGACTTCATTTTCCCACTGACCACACCAGTTTGTTGTCAGGCTATTCAAAGACTATCCTTTGACCTTCTGAGGTTAACCTGTTCTGGAGCACATTAACCATGTGACATGGTGATCTACCACAGTCATTGTCAATTTTGTGATCCTATAAAACCTGATTTAAAGCCAAAACAAACTTAATAACCCACTAATCTCATTTGGAGGTACAGGCCTCCAGTTGTCTCATAAAGTTTTTTGGTTTTAGGGTGTTTCCTGAGCACAGAGCTCAACTTACCTGTTGAAAACATTCTCACTGAAGGCATACTTCTCTAGCCTCCCAAGAGGAGTTAGATTGTCTTGTCCTGCATCAAGAAAGGCTGTGATGCGGATGCCGTCACACTCCGAACCATAGTCATCAAATCCAACTGTGAAGAGGGAGAGATAGGAAATTTGTCATTTAAAATGTAGCAATGCCTGCAACACACTTAAAATGCCTTCAAGAATAAAACATTTGTAAAAGGGTTACTGACAGATGTGCAATAGTAGTTACAGAGTCATGTTAATTATACTGGGACACTAAATGTCCAGAATGAAAAACCTCCAATGTGGATAAAACAGAGAGGTTAAAGTTAACTGATTATTCCATTCAGTGGTCCATCTATAAATACATGCTGGCTTCTCAGTTGGATCTAAATGCAGTTTTATCACCCTGGTTAATGCAGACAACGGGGACTGCTGGTTCATGTAACTGCTAATAATAGCATGGCATAAAACCTTGAAACACTGTTGACAGGTTTAAATTTCACATGGTGGAATGGGGTTGCCCTGAAAGATGACACTTCCATACATACCCTCCCACTGAAGGCAATGAAAACAAAGCTCCTAATAACACATAACCAAGAAATTAATCCTTTAATCTGAGTATTGTCGATGTTGTTAGAAAATTAAAAAGACTGGAATACTTACAGTCATCCAAATCATCATGGCCATCTTCAAAGTATAAAGATAGACCTGCAATAACAAGACAATTAGAGAGACAGGGGTCCAAGGTGGAAAATTTTTCATCATACCTCTGTCACCATACAAGCCTGCCCAACAAAATGAAAGGAGTTCTGAGTTTGCAGGTTTAAAAGATTCCAATTACTAAGAAAGGACAAAGTCTCTGTCAATAACATTGACAATAAATCACTGTGGTCATGCCGATTAATCACTATGCAAACTTAAACACAATTGCAGAACACTAGGGCGATGATGTGTACAGGAGGAAATGGAAACAGTGAATGATACAGCAATGATTTTGTGAGATCTCCATCAGGGATATCAAGGGCTGTTAAACCTTTAATATGTGTTTTTATTTTCATGTTTGCTTGAAAGAGAATAAAAGCCAGTCTCCTTCAAAATCCTCTTCTGGGGTCACTTGGTGACACGAGAATTATATTCTTGCTTCATTATGTGAATTAGTTTCCTCGTCACAGAAGAGTTCACTCTTTAGGTTAAAATCAGTCAAGGAAAAATAAATAAATAAATAAATAAATAAAAAAATCACACATTTCCCACTATCAGATTTTTGTGAGGCATGTCAAAAACAAATCTTGTTTCTGACCAAACAAAAATATAAACGTATCTACTAAGAAAGAAGAGCAGCTCATCATTATAAAATATCTGTTAGTAAATTAACTGTTGATTCCTTTTCTCTTCAAACTGAATACTGGATAACTAATTACAAAACTGATGTCAATGAAAACAGGGAGAAAAACTAAAACCTACAATGCAAGTACTAGATACTAATACTAACCCCCACTTTAGAAATCTGGTGTAGTTGGCTGAAAATAATTCCCATTATCGTTAATTGAGCTGAATTTCAAGTTTTAACATCAAATTTGATTAATAACATTACACGCCAACAACAAAATGAAGGCTGCTTAATGATTTATACCCAATGCCTCTATACAAGAGAGCAGCATGGTAACGAAATCAGAAGAAAAGCTTAGAAATAAGTCCCACAAGGAGAAACATGTGGTGGGACGGCTAGTGCCTGTGTTTACAGCTGGGCAAGCAAGGGAATGTGGCTCAAATACAAAAACAATTCCCATCTTGAAAAAAAATATATACATTTAACGTGGTATTTGTGAGTGGAGTAAATGTAGGTTCGATTGCTTTAATAACACCAGCAAAGAAGAGGTTGGCAGAGAACAACATCTCTTCTTTGTTATGGTATGAAGGAGGATTTGACCAGCTTATGGTTGAAATGACTTTAGCAACTTGGCTAGCCGTTAGCTTGATCACCTCGCTAGCATTGGCTATGACAACAGCTCGATAATAAATGTCACTGAGGGCGAGCGAAGTTATCCCAGTACAGCACACGGTGGTGATTTACACATTTAACAACGCTTACTTGGGGGTTGTGTACTTTAAATGTAGCCCTAATGCCCCCCAATTTCGATACCGCTGAGTAGCTTTCGTTAGCTAGCAGGCTAGTAGCGGTGCTAAGTCCTGCTAACACGGCTCGTCCAGCCCTTTCGCCGGACTTGGAGCTAACACTTCGGCTCGGAATAGCACAAACGCAGCGAAGCGGACACCGCTATTTTTAACAGTATCCACTCCGGCTGACATAAAACGCCCTTATGATTAACAGAAGGGCGTCAGAGTACAGAAGAAAAGCATAGTTTAAAAAGTGCCATTACCTGCCATCTTGAGTCTCGGCTCGGCTCTGCGGGGCCGCCGTCCCGGTGAGGGCTGTCACCGCACAGCTGTCACTCAAAGGCAGCAGCAAACTACTTCCTGAGAGCACTTCCTGGTTTTCGCCGGCGGTTTATTCTGCGTACAACTCGGCGGATAAAACCTGTTTCTCTTTGGGATGACTCAAATTGGACAAATTTGACACAAATAACAGCCCGTGTGCTTTGTGTGCCTCGAAACACAAACACACACACACAAAAAACACACACACACACACACACATTAAAAAAAGAGGGGGGAGCCAAGCAGTCACGTGACGACGCAGTTCAAGATGGAGACGGAGCGATTTGGAGGCTTGACTGTTAGCTAGTTAGCTTCTTTACTATAACTCACAATATGGCAAAAACGACGGGATACTGGATGTCTTAACGCCAGCAACGCGAATTAATACATAACCTGAGAAGTGCGTGCGGCAGCTTTTCATCACGATGGCACAAAGTTTTGTGTAAATACAGCCCACCTGAAGAATAGTGAAGATAGAAGGGGGAAAAAAAAACTGTCAATGGTCATCATCACAACAAACTGATTTTGACCGTGAGGAGATCGATATGGCACTGAGAGAGCTAAAAGTGTGTCTCCTGGGGGTAAGTCAGTATGGACTTTAACCGAAACGTTAATATCTCTAATTCATGATTGTCCCTGGAACATCATTTAAGTCGTATTGTTTGTTTACATGGGCTACATCACATAAGGTCACACTTGTGATCAAAACACCGACAAGGACAGTAAATATATCGTACTCTCAAACAACTGACTGTATTTTTTGTCCAGATTACAAACACACTCCTTAAATAAAGTGTATTTAGAAAGTATTTAAAACCCCCTCCACCTCTTTTCCAATTTTCCTGTCTTGGTCACTGAGCTCCAAAAATCCTGAATGCAGATGGGAGAAACCTCCTCAACTCCAACCATCACTGGATAACTCTGCTGATCTGGGCTTCATGGTAGACCAGCCATATTAAAACATAAAGATAGCAGTTCAAATTCATTTATAGTTTGACATTTGTGTAAGTTTTTATTTACAAATTTGTCACAGCCAAACATGTCCAGCCTGCTTATAAGAATTTAGTAAGACATCCTTTTCTCTTCCATTTGTGTATTTAAGGATTCCCAAAGCAACCTCCTTTTCTCTGTCTGCTTATGAAATTAAAAAAGAAAACATTGCAGAAAATGTAAATATATGTGTCCTGTTTAATTGGCAAGTCATTTCAAGCAGATGAGCCACAAAAAGCAATAATGTCTAGGCCCATTTCCAGAGAGTATGTTTTTGTCATTGTCATTATATTTTTGGTAACTGTTTCTGACTGTTTCATAAGGTTATGTAATTCTTTATAGAGTAAGTCTTTATTTGGCTCTGCAGGATACCGGTGTTGGAAAGTCAAGTATTGTCTGGAGATTTGTGGAAGACAGTTTCGACCCAAACATCAACCCAACAATTGGGTAAGTTCCTGTTCTCTCCCATGCTGGACATTATGTTTATATCCTTTATCTCATTTGATTTGTGCTTTGAAATACTTTTTTTTTTCCAACGTAATTGCCAAATGCAATTCATTTATGCCTTTTTGTCTTATATGACACTAAACTTAATAGCTCAGGCCAATATTATTGACCAATTTTAGTTTTCTAGCAGTACAGAATTATGAACATTGTAAAATGCAAACATCACCGTTACACTGACTAACACTGACAGTTATTTATTACTCTGTGAAATATGAGAAGAGTACAAACAAATTTATTTTTGTTGATTTTTTTAAATAATAAAATCTCAGTCAAATTTAATAATCTAAACCAAATGTTATAATCCGCCTTAGAAACACAGGCAATGTCAGACCATACATCAACCTGCTTTTAATTTGGATTGGTGTACTAAAGCTGGGACACTTAAAAAGAAATCTTAAGCCAATGATCCAAATGAAGATGTGTTATTTTTGCTGCTGTCTCCAACTCTTGAAAATGAATTAAATCTGTTTCTTTGGGGGGCGGGGGCGGGTTTGTAATTTTTGTGAAACATTTCTCTTCACCAGAGCATCCTTCATGACCAAGACTGTGCAATACCAAAATGAATTACACAAGTTCCTGATCTGGGACACTGCAGGACAGGAGCGGGTTAGTAATCTCCATTGAGGTACTGGACCTTGTTTTTGATGAGGTGGTGGACAATAAACTTGAGGAGGATTTATGTGTATTTTGTTACCACAGTAAACAGGTTTTGATATAGTAATAAATGAGTTTGAGTCATTTATTACAAGTAGTGACAATGCTTCTAACATGTTCATTAACCACTCCCTGGATTAGCCAGGGGGAAGATGAACAGTGCAATTATTCATTACTTCTGATAGGGGGCAACATTTACCTTTCTATCGTTACACTACTACCCCCCCAGTCAATAGTCTACTTCTTTTAGTGTTTTTGTTTCAGGAGTTCACAAGTTGAGATGACATGTGGAGAGGTGGACTTTCGTTCTTTATAGCCAGAAGAGGTTTTATTGTGTTAAAATAGTAGGGAAAAATTTGTGAGTCCGTATTTGTCATTTCAGTCACCTTCTCCTTTCCATCTTGTTTCCTCTTTCACACTGCACTCTTGCATGATTAGTCACACATAAATGTGTGTCATTGCTTTTCTTTGGTATAATTTTTATGTTCAATACTCTCTTAAAATGTGTCATTCATAAGCAATTATCATGTCTAGGTAACCCCTTTTATGGAATCTGGAATGTAGCTCTATAGATATCTGATTTGACAAACTTTGTTGTCACCGACACAAAGTTTGGGACTGAAATCACACTTAGACAGATTAAATGTGATGCAAGGAACAGGACACATTTTGGTGCCTGAATGCAGCTTTAATGTTAAAGGTTGTGATATGGACATAAAGCCCCAGACATTTGTAGAATAATGGAATTCTTTCCCTTTGCGTTAGCCCTCCACATCTCTTCCCTCTTTCCCCACATGTCCCTCTCTTTTTCCACATATCCACTCCTCTGCGGTAATAATGTTTGATCCCTGCTGCGATCCTCTCTAGAGAGGAGAGATAAGGTGCTGCTTGTCTCTGTGTCCTACCCCGGGACCCATGGCTCCTTCTTGGCCTTGAGGGGACATTAATGCTGCCCTCTTTTAAGACAAGATGAGAGGAGGAAGCAAAAGCTGGTTAAAGCCACTGGCATGTGCTGCTACTGTGTCTCATCTCAGAGTCACTGCCACACCACCTCAAACTGTCCTCTTTTTTTTTCCCCCTGTGATTCTGTTGTTGGTTTTTTTTGTTTAGTTTTTTTTTTTCTTCCCCATTTTGTTCACCTTTTTTATTCCCATAAATCAACTTCTTTCACTCCCAAGTGGTTCACATCTGTGACTGAAAAAGTAAAAACATTCCTTTGCTAGGTTGTGTGTGGGTGTGCGTGCATGTGTGCATGTGTGCACATATGCGCGCTTGTGTGTGTGTCTTCCTATAAAGCCGCTATGGTATTTTGAAGTCTTTCATGGCTTTTTTTCTGACTCTGCTGAGCTTTGGCCTATCAAAAATTCTTGAGTTGAGAAAGTGGAGTAGAGAGCTGATTCACATGGAAGGAAAGACCAGGGCAATGAGGAAAAGCTTTGTGATTTTCATACTCATACTGCAGTCCATATCTCGAGACCACATGAGGCCTTACGAGTACGACTGAGCCCAGCTGTCAACGGCCCATCCAAACTCCCCCCCCCTTTTTTGCTTCTCTCTCTCTCCTTGAAAACAAGCAAAGCAAACCTTGCATCCTACTGGAATAGAAGGTTTTTCTTTTTCCTTATGAACCCAGCTAATGGTTTCAGCAATTAATCAGCACTCACAGGGCATCACTAGGGCTGTTTTCTGGGCTGCTGTGTGGCCAGATGTCTGGTCTTGCTGTGATTGCTTTTTGGGTTAAGGCACAGCAAGACCACACAGGACTGGCGATGATGCAGCCCTACACTGGCCAATGAAACAGACTCTTTTTAGTGCCTCTGCCAAATATCCCAAGTTGGATACCCGTTGGTGGACTTGGGGCCAGTAACAACTATAATTATGTGGAATGTGTGTTTTCCTGAGGTAACAGTGTCACTCCAAGATGGATATTTTATTCCATCATATTGTAAAGGAAAATAGAGTTGGCGGGAAGGCAGGGTCATTCCAAGTGAAGGTCGATTTAAAGCAACAGATAGATTGATTCTTTTGAAATAAGTGTCATCAGTTATTACATGAAATACGGTTTTATTAGCCTGTTAAGAGCCGTGTTTCAGCCTACTATATATTAGAGGAGGGCTTGAAAGTATTCTCATAGTTTATCAGTTGTAGATGGAAAATAATCTTTTGGAAAATAATTTTCACATCAGGTTCTAAGTTTATTGTGTATATTTATCTAAAATTAATGCAGTCTAGTACAGTACTACAGTAAATTGCATTGTGAAGTCATAATGTCTAGCTTCGTCCTAAAATTGTTTACAAGAGGTGATAATTCAACTTTACGGTAATTTTGGTTCCTATAGTTGCTGGTAGTGTTGAATGAGGGAAGGATTGATAACAAAAACAATTCTGTGTAAGCAATACAATTGAGTTGCATACACTTTTGGTCCATTTAGTATGAAACTGAGCCTTCAAAACATTTTTAATAGTGCTTATCAGGAGATAATGGTTGCTATTTGTTTCAGAAGCAGCGAATAAAATAAAATATAATCAAACAAATGGCATCATAGTTTGTTGTTATTATTAGGAGTTAGACATAGAAGAAGTCACACTGCAGTTTAAAAGTACATTAAGTTGTATGTGTATTTTGAAATGAAAGTATCACAAATATAAATATCATGCAGCAGAATGGCTTATTTAAAAGTTATAGTAATATACATTTATTTATAATATTATAAATAATATATAGTAATAATATAAATACTTACACCTTAATGCCTCATTCATAATATTATGTTCATAGACAGATCAAATGTCTTGAAAATCAGTAAAACAACCAGTAACTGGAACTGTCAGGTAAATGCAATGAAGTAGCAGAAAATATACATAATTCTCAAATATTTGTGTTTGAATATTTGAGTGAATAAACATAATCATCTTAGTAATCACTGCTGTTAATAGAATGGTCTGGTTATTTAAATAATAAAATATTATTTTAGCAGGCTAATTGTTGTAGCCACCTTCACTGTTCACTGGGAAGTATTTTACCAGAAAAAATACCAAAACCCGGGAAAGTAGGGAACCCCCACCCTCCCAGGCAGCTATGGACTCAGAAATTTTAGCACACATTGTTCTGATTATGCTGGGCTTTGTGTTGTATTGGGCTGAGATCAGATGTATATCTTTCATAAATATCAGAACACTAACAGATTTTGACACATTCTGCTCATCTTTCTCTTGATGGCTCCCACATGTGTGAAGTCTTGGTGGAAAGACTCACCATACTTCAATTTTAAACAAAACTGCATGGCTTATAGGCTCAGAACACCAGACCTCTGGTTTTGTAAAATGGTGTTTGGTGTCTTTTTTTTGCACATTTTTCGTTTCGCTTATTTGCAGTTATTAACTCTAGTGAAACACACAGTGAGTGTGATCACCACAGTCCATGTCTAAGTAATGGATTAGCCTCAGTCCATGAAAAGCCTTGAAACTGCTTCCTTATCAATGGAGTATAAAATATACCATGCAATTCCACAGAGATTATATTTTTAGTGCTCTCCAAAAATTTTTAATTGGAAATAAATCAAGATATTCGGTCTTCAAAGATGAGTCACAATAGATTGTCTTTGAGGGAAGTGTTTTTGAAATTCCTGACATGTCTTTTCTTTCGCAGATTTACTACAGGACATCACTCATCACTTCCTTTCTTTTATCTGCCTTTTTATAGTTTCGTGCGCTGGCACCGATGTACTACAGAGGTTCAGCAGCAGCCATCATTGTTTATGACATTACAAAAGAGGTATTGTTAACTTTTTCTCCTTAAACAATACTCTGCTAAGTAAGTAAATTATTATTGTTTGATTATGGCTTTGGAGTGTCTAAATTTGGCGCGTTTGAAATTTGACAATTTATTTTTATGCAAAAAATTTGAACGTTCGTTGAAACGTTCCTGCCCATAACCTCAATTGTAATTTTATACATCTGTTTTTGTATCAATTAAACAAACTACTGTAGTAATGAGGGCAGATTTTATTACTGCTGACCATAGACAGGCTAGCTATTTACCCTTGATTGCAGACTTTACGCTAAGAAAGGTTAACTGGCTAATTAATTCAAATTCATCTTCACAATAAAGCTTTTGAAGTGACTTTCATAATCCCAGCTAACTTTCGGCAATAGAGCAAATAAGCATTACCCCCATATTGTCGAAGTTAAACTTTCACCAGAGAGACTATGTTCTGTCTGTTTATT
Organism: Remorina albescens; assembly: GCA_034769265.1. Classification (NCBI taxonomy): domain Eukaryota; kingdom Metazoa; phylum Chordata; class Actinopteri; order Carangiformes; family Echeneidae; genus Remorina; species Remorina albescens. Next base: position 22,299,964 of record CM068494.1, read on the forward strand.
GGTGCCCTTAGTTAAATAAGTTGTTTCCTTGTATCACCAGGAGTCCTTCCAAACATTGAAGAACTGGGTAAAAGAGCTGCGCCAGCATGGTCCACCAAACATAGTGGTTGCTATTGCTGGCAATAAATGTGACCTGTCCGATGCCAGGTGAGTTCACTTGTATATTGATATTTAGCAGTATAATCGGACCATCTCACTGACAACGTGTTTTTTTTTAGATATTGAATTCAGTGAAAATGAGCCATGGTAGGACATAAAATATTAACCTCAAGATAATTTTTGTCTGAAAGTATAATTGGGACTGACAGTATGGGGCTGAAGTGCATTCTGCTCTAAAAGAATGCATGCAGGCTCCTACTGATCACAGATCATACTTAATCATCATGACTATTGGCTTGCTCTAGGTTGTTTTTGGGTTTTTTTGTTATAGTTTGTTTATTGGAAAAATAGGTTTTCACATTTCAGTGGTAAAGGATGAATCGTAAAATAAGTTTTTGATTTTCCACCATATCATGAGCAAAGCTAAAAGCACCCAGAGTCTTACTTTTGGTATCAACATCATCTGTGAAATTAGGTAATTTTCCACATAATCACTGTAGAGAAACAATAATCTGATAACAGGTTATGCATGCATAATTCATCATAATAATTTTGAAGTACCTCCTGTATTCACAGGGAGGTAACCGAGAAAGATGCCAAGGACTATGCTGACTCCATCCATGCCATCTTTGTAGAAACCAGCGCCAAGAATGCCATTAACATCAATGAGGTCTTTATAGAGATAAGTGAGTGTGTTTTCCCGAGTATCTGGTACAATTGAGCTCCACATCATAAGGTTCCTATTGACCTGTGCAATATTTTAACAGTACAAATTAATCACTGTTCAGCATAAACAATTGTTTTCTTCTTTTAGTGGGTATAACTACTGATAATCTTGGAGCACTTAATCACAGACCTTAAGTTTCAAACAAAAATGTGCAGACACTGGTGCACGAACAGTTGATTCACTGGCAGGGGCAACTGATACACTTGAGTTGCCTTTTAAAAACAAGACCTCCATCCCTTTCCTACTACACAATACTTGCATATAGTATACGTTAATGCTGATCCATATAGTATATTTTTAGTAAGTTTAGTAATCAGTCTACAAAAATCATGTTAACATTAAAATTCTATGGCTACATTTCCTTTTGTGCCAAGTGTTTATAGTATTTCTTTGGAGTCTTGAATTATTGATGAGCAGTTCAATCATGACAAATTGTGATGTCATTCTAATATCGATATTGAAAATGGTTTAAAATTGATAAAATTGAAGCTAAAGGGTTGTAAACATAATGTATGCATGCGCTTGTGTCTCACAGGTAGGCGCATCCCTGTTGCAGATGCAGCAGGAGGAGCTTCAGGAAAAGGTTTCAAACTGGGACGTCAGGCATCAGAGTCCCGCAGGACGTGCTGCTGATGATGCCACTGATTGTCCCCACGTGACCTCTGACCTGACCTTCGCTTATTCTGTATCCCTGGCCAGCTTCAGCCTCCAGTTCAACACACCCCGTCCTCCCCAAAAGTTCTGCTATCACTGATGCCTGTGTGCATCAGATAATAGTAGCAAATGTATTTTTACAGAACCTCAGCAAATCATCCTGTATCCTCTGAAAGTTTCAGGCAGGAGAAATGCTTCCTGTTCACTGAGCATTGGCAAAAATGCTTCCATAAATACATTCATGTGTCTGTGAAAGATCCCAATACACATAGTCTTGCTTCTATAATGCACACCACTCTTTGGTGTATTATAGCCCGAGGACGATCAGAGGAACTTACGGCCACAGACTCATTGGATTCATTCAGGAGTCATTTGTACTTGTAAATTTGTAGAAATCTATTTTCTTTCAACCAAAAGAAGCCAGACAATTTGTTAAATCTCGCCAAATAATTTTGATTATTGACATTTTTTCTTTTGAAGACCTCTTCTCACCTTTCTCAAGTATGTGAAGTCTCTACCTTTATAGCTAACGTGTCTCTCGCTAATCATACATATTTGATAAGAGATTATCAGTGTATCTACCAATCGCTCATCTCAATGTTGTTGAAAGGATGAACTCATAAGGGATGGTGCATGCTTAATTATAAATACATTGAGTGATTTCTGTTTTCATCAATGCTGTATTTTAGAGGTAAATCACAATCACACAGTCAAATATGGAGAAATGAAAGGTGTGGGAATCAACTACCTTTATAATGATGGAATAATTGAATTTTTGCTAAGAGTGAGAGCAAGTTTGCAAAGTAACCTCATATGTCTGTAAGGTAAATATATAATTGGAGTCCGCAGTATGTTAGCATAACTAAAGATGAAGGCAGAGCTAGGTTAACCATTTCCTGTTTTCTAGTCTATAATGGTAAGCCAAGATAACCAGCTACTGGTTGTTCTATTTAATCACTTCACATTTGAAGGGGTTTTGTTATCGTCGAACTCTCGAACATAAAGCATATGACTCAAACTATTCTTTTAATTATAAACTGTTATTCTCTCTTTTTGTTCTGAAACATATTTTGATCATGACTGTTCTCAAAACTTTTGTATTATTTCTGTCATGAGAGTGACCTCATTGTCCACATCTCCTCATGTCAGTGCTTCAATCAGGGCAGAAACTGCTGACTCTAATGGTACTCTTAAAGTTGATTACATGAGAACAGTTCCAACTCCTCTCATGTGTTCCACATTTCCACTGATTGCAGAAGATCTACAAACAGTCTTGGGTATATAAAGAACCCTTTAGTACACAGAGCATCCTGCCAGTTGTTTCCAAGTATTACATTAGCAGCATTTTTCTCTAATCTCAGCTGTCTTCAGTCTTTTGCTGCTACTTAACAGCAGTTTTACAGGGGAAGCAGTCTTTTTTTGTTTTGTTTTTTTTGTAAGGTCTTGTCAGATTCTTTAATTATTCCATGTATAACCCCCCTCCCCGCCCACCATTTAATCAGCACTGGCTCAGACATATGAAGTTATGAAGTTTTTACTACCTGGCCTGTGATGAAAACAATGAGACACAAAAAGTAGGCCTCATTCAGGGGAAACTCAGATTTTAGAGCTTTAATCTCTTGTCATCATATGTTATAGTTGGAGATTCACACATGGCATCGTATTGACATGCTGACCCCTTAATGAACCTTTCTCTCCATTCTGCTATGAATTGTTCCAAGATCTGTTTTCTGACTTTCCTTCCTCTTACTTCTTCTGTCTTGTTCCAAGCTGTTACTAAGGGGCCAGATTCCAATTATGATACAGTATATTACAGCTTTCACTAAGCTCTAGCATCACATCCCATATATATAAAAAAATACTTATGTGTCATTGATCTTTACCCCATCATAGTACAGTCTTATTTACTTCTTATGATGGCTTAATTGAACTGTACTAGCAATTGATCCACAAGCCTAAACTGACTTATGGACTTGGTGTAATTTCATGCTGAGCCTATTCAGCCTCCAGGCCTATTTTTAAAGTTGCCAAAAATGCAGATGTGGTCTTAATTAAACTGCCATCTGCACATTAATAGATATGAATTGTGTGTTTTCTGTCAATGCAAAACTTTATTTGCCTTTGAGGATCTTAAATGCAGATGTTATTGATGAGTACTGCGCTAAGCAGCGTTGCCTAATTTTCAGGAGTTTTCCAATAGAGTGCAATAGTAGTTACCATGACAAAGGTAAAATGTGACCTAATCTGAGAAAACAGTTACAGAGTAATACATTCACACAGCAAAACCTCCACTTTAGTCAACGGTTTCCATCAGACAAAAATTATAGGTTTCTTTTGACCTAATTTTATGCTTCTTTGATGACAGTTTTGCTCACACCTAGTTGATCTAAATGAGACGTGCAATGGGGCTAACCAAATCCCTGAAAAACCTGGAGTGGCATTATATCTCAAAACCTACACTTTTAATTCATTCTGCTGTCTTGGATAATTCACCTGGCACAATATCATAATGCCAGCTCAAGTTTGTATTCACTAAAGGTTCAGCAATCATATTACATAAGGGAATTACTCTGGTACTTGGACAGCTGCACTTTGACTGACTATTCATATTAATTGGCTCTTATTTCTAACTAACACTCTGTCTGCAGTCTGTAATATTTCTGTGAAATAACTTGATGAAACATTCTTGTAAATGTTCCAGACTTTCTTAATGTCCCATGATGTGGTTTTAGGTTTTGACTGTTTGCTCAGTTCTTAATGTTACAGAGAATGTGATGCAGAATAATGTTAAAACTATATCATACATAATTAACCTTTTTTATTGTTGATGTAATATAATGGTTTAATGTACTAATCACATAATATGCCTAAAAATATTTGAAGTTCTATTATAACAATACATGTTTTTCCCTGATTTGAAGGCATGGAATGTGTGTGCCAGTTTTGCATTGAAAAATACCATTAGTCTTGGGCTGGCCCTGGGAATGTGATTAATCTATATTATGTATATTTTTCACCATAGATAAATACCATCAAATTGCACACAGGTCAATGACTATATTCTATTCCAAGCCAGTTGTGTGACCACAATAGATTTGTTAATCATTTGCAGTATTACCATCAGCACTGTAGTTGCCATATTTAGCTTTTTACTATGTTGCCTGAAAATATTTGTTTGCATCGTATTTCTGAATGTGTAAAAAGGGAATTGTCAATTGTTTACTCATAAAAGACTGACAAAGCTACCCCCTCTCATCTTGTCTTATATGCAGTGTGTATGTGTGTGTAGTTTTGCGCTGCCTGGAGTTAGGCCCAAGAGTGTGTGTGATTATAAAACATTTCCTTGGGAATACAGTGACAATGTTGTTTGTGATTGGCTGTGTTAGTCAGCTGTCCAACAGCCACCTAGCTATATATGTGAATATGACACTTGAGATGTGCGTTTGACTGGCAGAGGGATTTTCACTCCATTTTGAATTGTGCTGAGAAGGCGGTACTTTTTTGACAACCTCTCCACTCCCCTTCTGAGTGAGAAGAGAAAAATTGTTTCTACAAAGTGCACGAGATGGAAAAAACTTACATGAAATCTATATTTGGTAGGGCCAATATGTTTTCAAAACATCACCAACTCTCCTCAGTACACTTAGTGTTTTTAAAATACTTGGCAGGATACATTGATCCACACATCTTAGATAAGTTGCCACAGTTTTGTAAATATAGCCTCCCTGTGTGTGATCCAAGAGATGCCGGGCCATGTGCTAATCCTTGTCCTTCTTGTCTCTAAGGATAGTTTTTATTCTTCAAATAAATGTGCACGGTTGATGGTAAATAAGGTTGTTAACCTTTAAACACATTATAATTAAGGGTCCATAACTAAACCTGCCATAGCAGGGTGGGAGCTTGAGTGAATGAGTAATGATAATGAACCCAAGTAAATACACCTTTGAAAGCTTTTACAAAGCTCTGAAACATTTTCAGCATCATCCTAATCACCATAATAACATTATTATTATTATTGTATTATTATTATTATCATTGTTGTAATTATAAGAATGTAAAATCATAATTATTATTACTTATCACAACTAGGTTTTAAGCCAGTAATAACAACCCTTATTTTGTAGCCGATTCCGTCCATCAAAAAATCAAAAAGCTTTCTTATTCCTAAAATTGAAGCAGTGCCCCCCCACCCAGTAGCCCATCACCCATCATCCCCCCGGCCCCTTTCCACCTCTCTCTCTCTCTCTCTCTCTCTCTCTCTCGCTGCAGAGGCAGTGACGTCATCGGGCTGTCTCTCACTCCCTTCCTGCTGCATCACAACAGCCGTTAGCAGCTCGAGTAGCACCGCCGACCAACAGGGGGGGGGGAGACAAGCACCAGGATATCCAACCCGCTAATTCATTGATAAAATAACTCCATAACAGCGGACGCTGCAGCCCACAAAACATCGGAGCGCAGAGAGGGGGGAAGCCGACGGGAACTGGTTGCAGCGCGATAAGCCCGCTCCAGCTGTTGGGACATGGCCAGGCCGGAACAGGTTCTGCTCCTGGAGCCTCAGCACGAACTGAAATTCAGAGGTAAGAGAGGGGAGGGCCGGGAGAGGAGGAGGAGGAGGGGGGGGACCGCCTCTCCCAGCAGGGTTAGGCGCGGGGGGGGGGGCAATATTACGGTAACCTAACCGGGGGGGGGCAGAAGCTGCAATACACATTTTCATAATATTAGTCTAAAGTGGAAAGAGTGAGACTGCCCAGAGTGGACGGCGGGTCAACTGACAGCTAGCTAGCTAGCAGGATTAGCTTCCCACGGCTAAGATAGCCAGGCCCTGCCATGCATGTATTTTGCCACCTCTATCTCAGGCTCCAAATTCACGCCAAGGGATATGTGCCCACGGGGAAATAGTAATAATAACAACCGTGTCATTACATACTTGCCACGGGAATTACCAATCTCTTATTGCCCTGAAGCTGCAACATCCCAGGCAGGTTGGCTAGCTGATATTAGCTTTCTTCTCTGTTGGACAGCCAGCTGTCATTTAATCAGGCGACAGCTGAAAGATCAGCAACTTTTGCAGCTTAATATGTTACACCGACAGGTCACCGACGTGTTCATCGTTTGGGCTCTATGGTCGCTCATAGACATTTGAGTACAGCTCGGTATTTGGCTGCTAGATGACACGTTGCTCAAGGCCCAAATAATGTTACATAAACACAAATGGAACAGTTGAAGTTGTACCAGATTTACAGACATCGTGACACAAATTGAAATATTTTACCTTGCATTTAGGAATAAGAAGTGACATAGTTTCACTGAGTTATTGATTGTTTTGTGGACAGCCTTGAATCACAGTCAAACTTTTATTTATCATAAAAGAGTCCTGGAAACATCACTGCAACTAATATTCTGCAGATATTTAATTTTTTTGTCTTAATCATTTACTTGTTATGCTTATTAGTGCAAGAGCAAAAAATGGCTGTTATATTTTACCTAAAGCAAAACTGTCATCTATTGATGTAATGCCAGTTTGTCAACTGAATATCTGTAGATTTTAAGCTATCTGGCAACACATCTGAAGATGACAGCATTGCCTTAGGGAAATATTAAAACATTTTTTTGCTGTTCACAGTAAGCTCCACATGTGAAGAGAAAAAACCTGTGTATGTCCAAAATCATTGGCACAGGTTAAACTTACATACACGCTAGCATGATTTCATGCTGTCTGAGAGCCAGACACTGGCTATATGATATATGACTCACATCAGAGATCACTGCAGTGTAAACAGGCAGAGCGTCACCCCTGGCAAACCTTGCCAGGGCAAGATTTCATAAATATTATTGATCAGCCACCCAGGATCATGAAAATAGACTCTGCCTGACTGTTTTATTTTTCTTGAAAATTATAAGCATTACAGCGTGATACATTTATCATCCAAAGCAACCAATCTTATCTTCTATCTCTATTAGAAATCAGTGACACCAGTGTCACTAAGCCCCAAATTGAAAATCTAAATTTACTTCATAGACACACAATGTGTAGTCTGAGCAATGTTCATAACACAGCCTTCAACATACAGTAACACCCTGAACAGTCTTACCTTAAAACTGGTATTTATTCCTTCGGTTATGGTGTGACACCGTCTACAGCCTCCTAAAATCCAGAGCTGTGACAGGATCACTAGCACTAACAGCTAATTCTGCTTTCAGAGATAACCTGAAGGTTTCCTTCTGGAGATAATGAACATTTTCCACTCATTACCTTTGGGATGAGTGTAGTAATAGGCACAAACAAAGCCTTTCATGTTGATCTCCTCATAAGCTCTTAGTCATTTTGGGTCATTTTCTACCCCATGCTCTGTGTGTACACCTCACAGATGATGTTGCTCAGCAACCAGTCTATATTATGGGGTTTTTGGACTGTTAATTGTAATAACAAGACATTAAAAGACATCACCTCAGGCTTTGGTAGATGTGGGTGGACATTACTCACAATTTTGCCATATTAAAGGACTCATAGATTAACAGAAGAAATAACTAACAGATTGATAGATAATAAATATGGTTAATAGTTGCAGGCCTGTAGCACGTTTTAGATCACTTTATAACAGTTTAGAACACCTGAAGGTGTTGTTTGGTAAAGTTGCCTGTGTGTTGATGAAATTAGGATCTGAGTTATATCACTCAAATGTTTACTGTATCAATCCACAATGAGCTTGTGAGTTGTATAACATAAAACAAGTTATCCTGCGTGCAAAATAACAAATGAAGCGGACATTTCACATGCCATAATACTGTAGGATTGACTGATGTAGCATGTGGCTCAATCATATATTGTAAATAGTTTTTGGACAGCTATGTCCAATTATATGATATATTTCCATCTGGAATATTACAGTATATCAGGCTCTGTATACACAGGCAGTATGATCAGTGTATTGTTGATTCAGTTTTTTTTTTCATGGGATTTGTTGACAGTAGGAAAAAAAACTATACCAGCTATCTCAGCATGTGCACTGTTGCCATGGTTACCTGAAGTTTAATATATCTTGTGCACTGACTTGTGGTGAAACTTTTGACTGGCTGCATGTGTGAGCTGTCCTGTTGCATTAGCTTAACAGAAACCAGTCAAATGAATATTAGGCTTTATGGACAACTTAGATGGATATTTATATATGAACTATTACCACTTCCTACCTACCTAACACTTATAAACTCAAATATATGGATACTAAATATCTGCAGCAGTTTTTTCCACAGTAAATTTTCCCTTGAAATTTGGACCAAATTGTGAGGCTTCTCTTGGAAACAGTTAAATACATTTACAGATGAATGATGCAAGCTAGTTTTTAGGAAATTGTTCGGAAAGATCCCAGAAAATTAGCTTGAAACCAGGAGACGTGCAAACAGAGTACTTTACATAGACAAAGGTAAAGCATCTAATCAGATGTATTGTCTTATTCAGACATTGGGGAACTATGTGTCTAGTGGGAACTAGTAAACAATACCCCAAATCATGTGCATACTTAAGCCCCAAGTAATTTGGAGGCATGCACTGTGAAATAAGCAGCAGTTCTGTTAATAGCAACTTGACAGGCCTTGGCTGACCATCTGTGGACCTAGTACTGTTAAATGTAACATGACTTTTTCATATTTTATTAAATTTCATCTTCGTCTGGGGTATTATTAACAAATCTTTACAAAATTCTCCCGGCTACCTCCTTTTTATGTGCTCTTTATAAAATCCCACCTTTAAAGATGACAGTTTCAAATATCAACTCTTCGTAATAGTATTTTTTACTGCCATTTGTGGTTTTTGTGAGTTGGACGGTGCCCCAAGAAACTTTCAGGAAGTAGTAGATCAGGTGGACAGTAGTCAGTGGCGTGAGTCCCTTTCATTAAAGACCCTTAGATGTCAAGCCAAGCTTGTGAGCGTCTGAATTTCCTCTCTGTTTTTGCTCAACGGGTAAGGAAGTGTCAGTTGCGCTGGATGTTTGCTGAGCTGAAACTTTATCTTCAATCTGGTGTATGCACTAATTCCAAAATAGCTCCATGTTTTTATGCAGCACATGAGTGTACTTCTCTAAACTGCAGGCTTTATCCTCAATATAGTAGCTGCTGTAGTGACCTTGTTTTTTGTTTCATAAGCAAACTACGATGGATGAGAAAACGTGCCCATACCAAGCAGTGGGGTTTGGAATATTGTATAAGACCACAGGTTTAAATGCAATTTGGATAAATAGAATTTGTTCAACAAATGCTGGCTTTGCTGTCAACACCTAAGAAGTCAGGAGTTGTGCATTCCCTAAAAATACTTTCACTGCTTCAGCAGCTTGAAAAACATCTCCAGACAAACAATGTTTCAAAACTTAAATCAGCCTATACTGCTGTCTAGTTTTTGTGTGTATGATAATTACAGATCTTATTATCTAGCAAGAAAGTTACAAAAACATAGGCTTAATTTTGGAGCGTAATTCATGAAACATATTTATTTTATACGTTTTTTTTTTTACAATACTATAAAGTCTAAAAAGGAAACCTTTTAAAATATCAGTCATAAGTCTGACTGATATAAAATGTGTGGTATTGGCACTGTTCTCTAAGTTTTGGAAGTCATACATTAATATGTCGTTGTTCGACACTTAACTAGGAATTGGCTTTGCTTTCACAAGAGCTAGTGGAAAAAGAGAGGAGTGACTAACACTTCCCAGTTACCCAGTTGGATGCATTTCTCTATGTATTCGCTGTAGTGTCCTGTCAATAAAAAAACTGTCGTCAGTAACAACAGAAATACATTAATGACGCATAATACTGGTTTTCTGTGGGAGTACCTATTCAATTGAATTTGTCGGACTTAGAATATGTGACAAGTGAGGCAATATGTGTCCCATATAGATAATGTTAGAGAAGAGTCAGGGGTCCTGGCAACATTGGGTTGGCGTTGTCTGAGGTGCTGTTTTCTCTTATCTCTTCAGAATGCTGCTGCACGAATATTAACAGGAACTAGAAAAAGGGATCTCTCCTGTGTTAGCTGCTCTTCATTGGCTGCCGGTAAAATTCTGAATAGAATTTAAAATCCTTCTGTTAACATATAAAGCTCTTAATGACCAAGCTCCATCATATCTCAGAGAGCTCATAGTTCCTTGCTGCCCTAGGAGGCCACTTCGCTCTCTAGATGGAGCTTCACTTGTGTTTCCAAGAGTGGCCAAGAGTAAATCGGGAGGCAGATCTTTCAGTTATCAAGCTCCTCTTCTATGGAACCAACTTCCATAGAAGAGGGGCGGACTCTTTAGCAATTTTCAAAACCAGACTTAAAACTTTTCTGTATGACAGAGCTTATAGTTAAAACGTTAAAGTTCATTTTCTCTTTACCTATGCTGCTATAGACTGGCTGCTATAGGCAGATGGCCACCCCCCCGAGCCTGCTTCTGCCCGAGGTTTCTGCCTCTTAAAGGAAGTTTTTCCTTGCCACTGTCGCCGAGTGCTTGCTCATGGAGGGATTTGTTGGGTCTCTTTAATTAATTCTATAAAGAGTTTGGTCTAGACCTGCTCTATATGTAAAGTGCCTTGATGTAACTTTGTTATGATTTGGTGCTATATAAATAAATCTGATTTGATTTGATTTGATCTTATGGCAGATATAATATGCAAGTGCAATAACTATATTTCGTGGTCTATCTGGTTCCTCTGGACCTCTGAATTGCTGCCTATATCTAATATCATATTCAGCAATTCAAATGGGTCTGGCGCAGTGCTCATTGGTGGCTGACATGTGGACAGGACTGAAATCAGCTGCATAGATTATTTTAAATCAGTTTATAGGAATAACAAGTCTAAAATCTACATATTTATTCCACTGGCCTGAAAAACAACAACCATTCCTAGCAACCGCTACTGCTTTCACATTGACTAAAATTGTTGTTCTATGTCAGTAATTGAGTTTGTATCCAACTGTCATTTTCATTTTCAATTTGAAAACAAAATCAGATCAGAAATGCAGGAAATTCAAAAACCCCTTGAAATATTGTAAAAATAAGGTCAGTAATATGCTTGGTTTAAGTGGAAAAGTTCATTTTTAGGTTAACTGAAGTTTGTGCTCCATTCAAGAGACTGAAAATAACAGCAGACAAAAATATCACATCTATGTGGAGGGACATAAGACTGTGCCCCTTCAATTAAACATGAAGGTAACTCTTACAGCGGTGGTTTTAATGTCAGCTGGCAGGAGAATTTGTTATGCTGGATATTTATTTCAATGAACTCGTTTGTAACATTCAAACAACAGAAGTAGATGGGAACATGCATTGATTGAAAGTTTTAGCCAAAGTTCTGTTGAGAATTTGTGCGACATTTAGATTGATATCTAACCAGAGCTCTGAATCAGTTTGAATAAACACTGGACATTATAACCATCACTGTTCATTAGACTACATCTGTTTAACCTAGCTGCCCTTCATAAGTGCATTCGTATCCTGCTCCAAGAGACTTTAATATAGTTATGAATAGCTGGGCCAAATGGGTGATTTGACACAGCTACTGTATGTGAACTCGTTGGTTATTCCCATGCCTCCCCCACTTTCCCCTCCTTCGTGTCCTCATTTCTCTTTATCCCCTCAACCTCAGACATTACTCAAAATCAAGCATTGCCTTGACCACCATATCATTTTAAAAACCAACAGAAATTATTAGATACTAATTGGATGTAACTACAGTCCACAAAGGTTTATTGCTTTTTAAGGACATTAAGAGAAACCATAGATATATGTCAAAACACCGACTTAGAGTCACGGTTGAGGTAGCCACCCTTAAAATTTATTTCAAGTTACTTACCTCATAAAAAAAAATTACATTGACAGTCTATTCCTACATCATGGATGGATAAGGTTTGGCACAGTGTTACTCTGCTGTGGCTTTTGTTGTAAAAGTTTTCTGCATTATTGACAAATCTGCGCAGCAGCTTAATGCATCTGGCCTTGTGAGAGCCTCACAGGGATGTGTCCTGCATTACCAATGATAGCTGTAATTAGCTGAAGCTGGACTGCATCAGCTACTCTTTTTCATGGTGGTGCAGTCGGTGAAGTCTGTGATTTTTAGGTTTCTACAGTTTATTCCTTAAGGCATTAAAGGTTAGTCTTTGTAAAATGATACTAGAACAGCTTTTCTTTATGAAGAGGAGAGATTAGACATCAATTGTCTACATCAATCTCAAGAGTTAAGTTCATTAAAATAGAAAAAACTGATGGCTTAGTTTGCATACTTGCATACATTTACAAAGCCCATTCCTCACAAAGCCATGCTACTGAGACATAATATTTGAGACATGAATCTAAGAAACAGACTGTAAATGTTTATCTTGAGGACAGCTTCAAGTCAAATGTATTAAAAACCTGCAGTAGTTGAATTGGCAGTAAAACCATGTTTATCCAAATGAAAATATTTGGAAGAAAATCCAAATGCTGGGAAAGCCATAATTTGTCATTATTAAAGTCACATTTAGTAAAAAAAATTGGTAGACCACATTTTTATGTGTTAGTATACATGTCCAATATTTTGATAGTCCCTGTCCACTGTTATTTCAGCTAATTTAGCTTAACATTCACGTTTAAAAATCGCTGATTAGTCTCTTTCAGCCTGGTACACACAGTATGACATTGTGTTTTGAGTATTTTGAGTATTGATCATTTTGCAGGTTTTTCTAAATTTGATCTTCTGTCATGACAGAAAAGTGTTCTATATATTAAGCACTACACCTTTTACACTTAAAAAGTATATTACAAATATTTGATAATGAATAAATCTTTCAAGAGAAAAGAGCAAAGTTTACTGGTTTCCTTTTGTTAAATGTTAAAATAAAATTTTCTCTGCTCAATAAAGTGACAGTCCTACTCTGGACTGTACTACTACGTTCTTACTTGTTATGTCGATGTCAAGAACTGTGTCTGCCCGAGGTTAGCTGTTCATTTTTGATTTCTCCGGGTTTTTCCTGGTGCTTCCTCTGCAGCAGTATATGATGGTTCACTCAGAGAAACTCATTTGCTTTGAATAGTATGTTATCTTCTCTGTGCAGAGGTTACACATATTATGTTCTTTTTACAGTTTATATGCCAGTAGCACTTCAATTAGTCATGTTTATATGTCATTTTCTTTTACCATTTGACATTCAAACTATTTTGTGAGATCAAGGCTCTTAAAGAGTCTTTTGTGAGAATGAGTATCCGTCCGATTTTAAATGTAATTACTGTGGTTGTTATTTTCTGTGACTTGTATAGTTAGTTATTTATTTATTTTCTGTTTCAGTTGTTGATGAGTCAGTGACTTTACCCAAAGACAGCCTTATCAGAAACAGACTTTTGAAGTGTCCACCTTCTCTCCTCTCTTCACAGGTCCATTCTCGGACGTGGTCACCACAAATCTCAAGCTCTCAAACCCTACAGACAGGAATGTGTGTTTCAAGGTTAAGACAACAGCACCACGCCGGTACTGTGTACGGCCAAACAGTGGAATCATCGATGCTGGAACCTCAATCAATGTATCAGGTGATAAATGACGAAACTGCAGTAGGAAAATATTGTTGGTCAGGCTTTGCTGAAACAATTAGCAAGTCTTTAGAACATTAATTAAAGTTACTTCATCAATTTCATCACATTAAATATAAAACATTAGTTTAATACAGCTTCTTAGATATGCGGATCCTTTTTTGTATACATCAAGGTTATTTGATTATAGATCAGAAAAACTGTGACAAGTATCGCTTGATTTTGCTGTGGGTACCTGTGGTTTTATTTGTATAATTAACTAGAATAAGAATAAGGATATGTGAGAATGACTCAGTGTAATCCAAAAAGCAGAACTATTCTCTGTTATACACTTGGAAGGAGACAGTTACAGTCTAATGTTTCCACCCAGTACCTCCTCTACCATTTACAGCCACAGACTCATTTTACAATCTCTCCTATCAGGTGTCAAATACTGCAAACTGTGTCACTGGGGCTTGCTGACAGCAGTGGGCGACAAATCAGCACAGTCCATTCTCTCAGTTGCTGCTATTTTTCACCCAAATTAACCTGAGAAAGGTCAAAGATTTGAGTCCCAAAAGAGGACTGCTTTTCTGACAATGTAGTCAAAAGTACTCACTGAGCATATGAAAGTAGCCTGTAACCGGTTTCTCTCCAATCTGTCTGCAGGGAGAAGTTAAGTCTACATTATATTTATAAAGAAGTGCACCTCACATGGTAACAAAGGATTGCCAGTTCTTATATTGCAGGCATCTGACATCTAACTCTCCTATTAGTTTATTGTGTCTTCATTAATGAGGTGCTCCAAAGTCTGTGCAACTTGGATATTTTTTACTAAATTGAGTTAAATATGCAAATTATACAATCTAGTAAGACCTGCTCTGTGCTGCATACAAGGTACAGTGTGCACCAGTGCACACTAAAAAAGATATATTTCATACGACTTGTGGCTGAATCCAAATGGTGAAGACACTACCTTGACTTCAAGTTTGTTCAAAATACATTCACCCCAGCATTTAGACTACCTGTTGTTGCAGTTTTATTATGAGCCACAGATGGAAATTGAATGTCATACCTGCCACCTTGTTTGCAGTGCATTTAACTGTTTCCCAGGCTTGTTGCTATGAAACAAGCAGCACACTGGCAGAGTCGAATAATGAATTCATATTTGTCTGACCACTTTTAATCTCAGCAGAGGTCTCACCAATATGAGCGGTAAAGGGTGCAGGGCCTTTAAATCATAACAACATGAGACACCTTTTTTCCTCTTTTTTTACAGTCCATTATGACTTAAATACCCTGTGCAGTTTTTTGATGACTAGGAGAGCAGTGGAGCAATGTATTTTATGATTGCACCCCAGTTTGGCCTGTGCACACACACAGTATGCTGCAATCCTGCCCATGGATTCACACTAGTCCACTGATTGTCAGGTGGTGGTAAAATACAGCAACGCACCAGGAAACGCTGTGCAGAAGACTGAAAGCCAATAGACACTGAGGAAGTGGGCTTCAAAATGCAGTGTTCGAGCAACAGATTTTTTTATACGGAAAGATATTGGTGAACCTCAAGGATATGCGAGAGCTCCACTTGGCAAAAAAAATTCTCTGTACTAGTACTAATTGATTAAAATCTTTCAACACACGTCAGAATTAAATAAACTCGTCTTGGCTTGGCTTTTTAACAACATTTTAAATGAATTAAATATTCTGTATAAAGATATTCTGAAAGCACAAGTTGTCCATCCCAGAAAACAACATCCATACTGAGGCATTTGCGCCAAAGTATTGTCAGACTGAGACCTATGACTTGCTATGGACCAGTTTGTATTCTTTCTGACCTGTGATTTTTGAGCAGCTCAAAAGCTACTTAGACGTGCACTCTCACTGAGGTGAGAGGCAGCTGTCTGCCACAGGATAGCTACAAACCCAACACGTGTCATCTGCTGGCTTGGGTGAGGATAGACACTGTGCTTTTGAAGCTCAACCCAGCTGTAACTGTATATGTTGAATGTAGCCATGACCACAGAAATGTTGCTGAGCTTGATTGGTGTTATGTATCAGCATCCAGTGGAAAAATATGTGCCATGAATGTTTCAAAAATCCTTATGTCCACAAATATTGAGCTTCTTCTGGAAACATGTCAGACATTTGTCTGACAGATTTGGGATGTACCGTCATTGGAGCCAGAAAGCAAAAGTTTGTACCGCGTAAAAAATAAATAATTAAAAAATGTCCATATGCCATGTAAATGGCCTATTCCAATAATTCTAATAACTTTACTGACATACTACAATTAGAGCTAAATTGTTGTAAAATTATTTAATAGCATTATTTCTTCGAATTTAATCAAAGCAAACAAATAGAGCAGTGGAATCCATATTTGGTTCAAATGTGTGTTTTGTGTCTCACAGATTGTATATGCACCTATACAAAGAGGCCAAGAATCATCTGCACTGATAATTTGTACTTGATCATGTTTTAATCCTGAGACTTTAATAAGGTAAATTTGCTCATGCTTCAGACTATGAACAGTTGAAGCTCACATGTAAGGAAGTCTGCTTGTCACTCATGCACACTGTAGCACTGTTTCAATGATATTTATGACTCTGCACCTACATATGAGCTGTCTACCAGCACAACAATAAGCTAATGTTAGCATAGCAAGTCATGGGGAGAGTAATCAGAACCAGATAAACAAGAAGCCTGGTTTTCTGGTCCTGCTTTTTGACTGATTAAAAACACACTAACCAAAATAAAACTTTTTATTGTAGGCTGGAGCTGTAGTTTACAGTAAAAGAAAGTGATGATGGTATTGTTACTGTAAATATGTTTTACCATGATATAGTAAGCTGGAATTGGCTCCAGCACCCCCCATGACCTGGAAGCAGATAAGCGGTAGAAGATGAATGAATGAATGAATGATAGATAGAGTAAAATTGGTATATTATCGCATCCATTCTTATAACAGAATATGACATCCAAGTAGTAGTACATTCCTTTTGTGGTGGAGGGCTATTTCCTACCTTGGAATACGCATGGTGGTATATAGTCAGTACCTTTTTACGCTTGAATTATGTTGAATAAGATGGACCCTGGGGAATACCCCCAAGAGTGAGAGTTCCTTCTACCCAGGGAAGCCTGAATAAGAATACGTTTTATGAGTGTTTGCTCTTACATGTTCACCAGTATTCCCTCCAGGTCTGTCTCTTGACAGGTATGGTTGACTTCACTCTCTTCCCTGCTCCCATGCTATATTCTCTCAGTAGGTTAGCTGATCTTTGACCAAGTTTTTTGTGTTGAATAATACCAAACACAGTGGTCAGGGAACATCCTTTTACACACAAGGCTTCTCTGAAGGGTGTGAAAAAGTTGCTAACACTGAGCCGCATGGTGTCCTGTGTCTTTTCATATCTCATTTCATGTCATGTGTCCCAGTGCTCAAATTTAACCCCTATTATTATGTCTTTATTATCAAACACAGCTTACGTTTCTTGTTATATGTTTTAGTCTTCTATAAAAGCTAAATTACGTAATACTTTGAAGATATAAGTGAAATGGTGGACACTGGTTATTGTTCCTAGAGTAAGGGCATATAAAAACTCCTAAACAACAATGCAGTCAGTTCATTAATGAATTATTCAGCTGACAAAAAAAAGGGGGGAAATTATTTCATGAATCAACATCTTTTGAATAATCACTTAATCACCAGATGAACTGATAGAAGTTAAATCTACAGTAATCCAAAAATATTTTTAAAATCAAATGTTTAGGTAAAATACCAGACCTTCTGTCGATCTAAATTCTTAAATGTAATCATGTTTTGTTTTTGTCTGTTTTCATAAAACTGTAAATGAAACACGTAAATGAAAATTAGTTTTTTACGAATTTTTTTATTTGACATTTATAGATTTATCACCTTGAGCTCTAGGAAATAGTTATGGACAATGAATAATATGACCTGACATTTTATAGATTAAACAGTTACTCAATTCATACAGAAAGTGGCATTTTTTTCACTCTGATTAGTTAATAAAATAAACAACACTATAAATAATCTGAAGCTTCAACCTCTGTGAGCTCTTCAGGGTAATTAATTTGTGGCAATTCTGTTGTGAGGGTCTTGTCTCATGTGTCATAGTTAATTAGTAACAGGAAGGGAATGTTTTCTTAGTCCCCTTCCTCACCCTTCATTCAATTCATCAACAAGTAAGCAGGCGATTTACCATCCTTCTTCTCCATCATGTTGGCTACCATTATCCTTTGTGAGTGTTATTAATAACCGCTCAGCATAAAGTCAGAATACATAATCACAACAGTAACAGAAGAAGCTTTTTGTTAAGGTGAGTTCAAAGGCTGCAAATCAAAGATAATTTATATCATTTTTCCCCCCACTCTGGAAATGTTTTTTTTTTCCTCTGGGTTTGGCTCAGGACCTTTTTATGTTACTCTTAGAACGTATATACTTTTCCTGCCTCCATCCTCTATTATTGTCCCCTTGGATTCTAAGGTAGATGGTTGTGCAAATTGGGTCTGACTGAAACAGGACGTTCTCAATCTGTTTGTGCCGTCTGTTTCTGGTTTGCGATATTGAACTGCCCTGATTGCTGTAATGGTGCACTACATTTCTGAGGTTTTCCTCTCCAGGGAGAATTGGCATGTGCCATATATGAAAACCATCCTGATAGCTACGCCGGCTTTGAAATTAGGAGGTCATTTGTTTCGAGTCAAAAGCCAAAGAATCATGCCAGGACTGCGACCATAGTTGGCAATGATGTCAAAATATGCCTTTGAAATACCCCGTCATTTAAAGAGGACAAAAAGATCCCCCATCAGTCAACATTTTCAGCTGCTCTGCACTTCCAGCCCATTTGACTTGGACACTGAGAAAAAAGTGATTGTAAATCATCGTTGTAGCTCTAAAATACCTTCTCAGACATTGGAATGACATCAAATAACACACCATGGGCTGAAGTGACTGATGTGGTGATGGGTTAAAGTAGTATTCCAACTCCACACCTGCATTTTGTTAGAGTGATATGTAATGTTAAAAAGAAAAAGGCAGGGTTGGAAGCTGTTAGCAAGATTACCCCTTTGGGAATTTGTAGATCTGTCAGTGTTTCGCTGTCATGGTAACATGAACATAGAAATAAATCATCTCCTCCACTTTTTTGTCCCAAACAGCAGGGGCAAGACCAGATTCTTGTAGATATAGAGGCCCTAGTTTACTGTTTGACAAATACATAGGTATTTCATACTCAGTAACTCTTCTTTAATATAAACAACTGAGAAGGAGAGTTGAGAAAGAGAACACGATGGAAAGTTCGTGACAAAGAAGAAGTAAGGGCCAAATTGCTGGCTTTTCGTTCCATCTCTTTTTATTCCCCTGAGTTTACGCCCAGGAATCACGTAGTGCTTCTTTGTGCCCACTGCACTAATGATGATAATAAAAGAATACTTGTCCTGAGCCTCCTGATGATGAGGGTTAAAATAGAGAAAAATTAGACTGGGGGAGTGATTACAAAACAAAAAGATTATATTAATTATGTGGTTGGGCTTTCTGGTCACAGAATGTGTAACCTTTGCCATTTATCATCCCCATATTTTCTGGTACTCCTAATTTATACCTTAATCAACTAAGCTAAATAAGGGTTTACCTCCCAGCTTTTTCCTTTTTTTTTCAAAATATTAAAGAGAAATCAGATAAACTAATCAATAAAACAGAACAATTTAGCGTGATTTTATATAATCGAGTTTTCAACATTTCCTTTCACAACAGCAAAGGAGAAAATCCGGAAAAATCTTTACTTCCGGTGTACAAGAGATATGTTTTTTTTCCTATGCTGACATTGATCATCTTGTATTTCAGTTATGCTGCAGCCTTTTGACTACGACCCCAACGAGAAGAGCAAACACAAGTTCATGGTGCAGTCCATGTTAGCACCTCCTGACATGACTGACATGGAGGGAGTGGTGAGTGCGTCTCATTTTCTATCATCAGTCACTGTATCTGCGATTCTTGAAAAGTATCGAAAAACTATAGGGATTAAAAAAAAGTAATTAATAAAGCGGTTTCATTTTTTTTTCTTGCCCGCCACAATCAGTAACATTAGCTGTAACCTTTTTTGTACATGGTTGGAGCTGTCAAGAGATGTTATACACCTGTTAACATCAAGTGACGCACTGGTGGACTGTGCCTGCAGGAGCCTTTTAAATTGTTTTATTGCTTATATGCCTTTAATATCCATTGTTCTTTATCATTAGTAGGGATATCTACAGTAGCTGAAAAGTTCTTCAACTTATAATGGGCTAGTGTCAGTTTAAGCCAAATTAAAATCTGATTAATGCTTACACATGAGTCTCTCATACAGGCAAACACCAACTAAACTTAAGATTCACCCTCAACATCACAAGAACTCTATCAGATTAATTTAACTGTAACAAAAAAAAAAGATTGATGGACAACGTCTAGCCTGAATGAGAGTCTGCATTGCAGTAGTGAAACACAGCAACTAAACCCCCCCACGATAAACTTAGTTTAACTAATAATGGCATGTCTGGTCTGTTTGCGGTCACTGTCTAACATTCGTACAGTGAATAACTAAAAATGGGCTTAAGAATTTGGTATGAACCTAATTTTAGACCATTATTAATCGATCTGACTGATTTATGACACATGCATTGATCATGCGCAACTGTTTCACAAGCATCGAACCCTGAGCTCTGACACTGATTATAGATACAAGTAGCTTTACGTAATGCTAACCTCAACGTGATGCACCCGACAGAGCAATGGTTAAAAAAGAGACACTGGACTGAGGCAGGGCATGAGCCCCACTGGAGTGTTGTGTAAAATTGGGATTTTAAGGGAGGATAGACTTAAAAGCAAAGCAGGCTTTTGATGTTGGGTTTCAAGAGGAGCATAACAGATAGAGACTGTCGTCTTCCTGGCTCTAAACTTCTGTCCATTGTTGTTTCACACAAATTTTAGAGCTAGAGAACAAAGGGGAAGGCAGTTCTCACTAACAACAGTGCACATGTTGGTAAAAATACTAAGTTGACGAGGAGCACAGTCACATTTAAAGTCACAGCCTAAATGATTAGAAATTAAAAGTATTTAAACTGCATTTTCAGTTATTTTCGTGTGTGCATACTGTGTGTTTCCTTCATTTTGAAATTTTTTAAATTTGGTACAGGATTCAAACAGAACAGAGCACTTTGGGCTCACATTCCTGTAAAAAGGTGTTTTCAATTATCAGGCTTCTGCCACCAAGTTTGAAAGAGATTTGGCAATTTTATTATAATTTATTATTATTTTATCTAGAAATGCTCTCTTGAGAAGGAAAACTTGCATGTACTAACATTATTAGTATTAATATTATATTATAGAGTTATAAATTAATAATTTCTGTAATCTGTTATTTTAAACACTGTTTACAACCTACCAAATTGATGCTCATCCACATTTTGTAGGATAATTTATACAAGCTGATATATTCATTTAGTGTAAACAAAGATATATATAATCTGATGATTTATGTAGTGTATCTAATGTAGTGTATTTATTAAGCACTTTTTGATACCCAAGACCCAAAGGAGACACAAAAATTGTGTAAATAATAGAGGAAGCAGGAATACAAACACCTCAGTCCCACTAATGACAAATAGAGCTAAACATTAACTTTTACAAATTATATTTACAAATGTCTCCTTTACTCCACTTTGGTTTTGAATTTTTCACTAAACATTGAACTCTTCTCCTTTAACTTGATCCCTTGAACCCAGTGGAAGGAGGCTAAGCCAGAAGAGCTGATGGACTCCAAGCTGAGGTGTGTTTTTGAAATGCCAGTGGAGAACGAAAAAATGGTAAGTATATGCTCCTTCTCCTCTCACTGATTTCTGTTGTAGTTACAGACACAATACTTCCAAACTAAGCATCCTGACAGAATCATTTAGTCATGGATCTTCTTTTTTCTCTCTTATTCTTAATTTTTCCATCCTGTCTATGCTACCTTGTAATTTCTTCCACCTTAACTTTTGGGTTCTTGACTCTCAGGCATCGGCAACTCATCAGTGTCACTTTGTTCAGTCTCACATATAGTTTATTATTGTAGCAATTCCTCTCATACCCCACTCAACTGTAGGAGCATTATGTTGTCATGTAATAAGCCGAGCCTACCAGGTGCATGAACACCAGGAGGGAGAAGTACCTGGAATAGTTGTTTTCAATTCATTATGCACTCTGTGATACGTACACATGGCTCTCAGTCAGAACTTTGCTTCACAGAGTCTGTTACACTGATAATGCTGATAGAAACCAGCTTAAAACAATTATGAAAGGCACCCCTGGATGAACTCGTCTACAAGCAGAGATAGAAGGCACTGAACAAGCATAAAACCTTGCAAAGAGATTGAGGCACATTTGATCATTATGCAGCACAGGCTTTCTTACATAAGCTGATGTTCTGGCACAAACAGGAGGCATCCTTCAAAGCTCAAAGACGAAAACATCATATTTAAAGCTTAAGGAGGATGAATGAAATCCTACAGAAATGTATATGCACTACGTAGGAAGCACTGCACATATATCTTTGAACACAAGAACACTAAAAACCCACAAAACATTGGACTGCTATCTTCAACATAAATGCATAAACCAATATGGGTGACCATATATATATATATATATATATATATATATTAGAATGTAAATAAGTGGAGTAATGTACAAAACAAGAATTGAAGACAGCACCTTGCCCTGAGAATATAAATTAAAAAAAAGAGGGTTACTAAAATGGCACATGACAAAAAAGTGTCATGAAAAGCTGCATTACACATTTGGTTGGGTTCATTTAGGGCTTGGCTATGGTGAAAACATAATTCATTAATATTATGTACAGACCCCTGCTGGGGTAATAAAAAAGCTTTTCTGCTCAAAATAGTGTCACAGTGCACACTGTTTTTATGCTTGTTCTCTGCCTTTAGTTTTTGAGACGTCTTCTGCAGTTGAACGAACCTCAGCGCATTTTAAATGCTGGACTTTAATGTGTCTCTTGTATAAAGCAGGTTGTTTTTTATACAAGCGATTGTAACAGCTAGGAGGCCTCAGTTGAGGCACTGTATTCCTGTGGACAAGTTTTCCACACATGCTGTACAGGAAAGTCTGCAAGTCCCCAAATGTATGAGTGCTAGTCAAGTCTGTTACTCAGATACTATAGAAACATTTCAGCAATAACAGTCCACATTTTTACATTATAACTGGTGCCCTTGTAACCCACTTACAGCACGACATGGAATCCAACAAGATGATTTCGTCCAGCTTGCTGAAGTCTGAGTCGTCTGCGCTGCCTGTGAAGTCACTGAGTTCCACCCTTGATGACGGGGAGGTAAAGAAGATCATGGAGGAGTGTAAGAGGCTGCAGATGGAGGCTCAGAGGCTACGGGAAGAAAACAAACAAATAAGGGTAAGTGGGACGATTAAAAAAAACAGTCAGTTCATTTTTCTGTTATTCATTTGGATTTCTTTTTTAAGTGATTGACTAGTACCCCTTTTAGTCTTCCCGTCAGAAATATGCAGGTTTTCCCCGAAGAGTTTATTTACTGGAGGTGAACTGCTGATGAATCAAATCCAGCTGTTCAAGCTGTTAAAGCTATCTTCAAATATATGCAGTCTGTCAGATAAAAGATGGTCCAGGAAGCGATTATGAAATCAACTTTTTCTATTTTTATTTACTACAAAACAAGTGACTTATGTTGTCACTGATCAATAAATCACCCACTTACTTAGATCAATCCCACCAACCCACCCGCTGGCCTTGATATCACTGTGTTTTGGTCTGTAATGGACTCAAGTTTTCAAAAACCTTTCCAATTTAATCATTGCTTGGGAAATCCAAGTCAACTGATTCTGTCTGTGCAAACAATTTTGGGATCCCAAATCCTTGCAACAGTTGTCGAAGGAGAGTTAACTCAGACTTGTGGCTAGGGCCCAACACAAAGGTACAAACTCATTTAAAAAAGGGGGACAATACAAAAATAATTCTAACATGTTTGTGCCTCTGTAACTTTGGGTCAGCATGTTTTATACTGACCCAAAATGTATAATAGCCTTTCAAAGACAGAGAGACAATGACTAATCAAAAGGCCAAAGAAAAGTGACCCTTTTTCATTTTGTGTGCTTTATTTAGATTTCCAAGAAGTTGATTAAAAGTACCACATTGTTGGAATCTTGAAAAAAAATTATGTGATGATTGATAATCAGCTAGGGTTGTAATTAGGAACTATTTTCGTTTCCTTAATTATTTGATTTTCTGGCTGGCAACATGTTATAAATGTGGAAAAAAAGTGAATGGATTTACCCTCTAATATATTGAATCTTTTAACATATGGTTTAGTTCAATCAGTGTAACTTCAAACCTGAATCAAAGAAAGTAGGGGAAGTCTTAATCCAACAAATGAACAAGGACCAAACCCCACTTCAGTGCAATCATCAAAATTTGCAGATGACTTCAGTCATGTCTCATGTGTGTTTCTTGATTTTTTTTTGCACCGATTGATGGTCACAATCAAGATAAGCCAGTTAGCCGGTTACAGATTGAGTCACACAAATTGCTCTTCCAAATGGCTCCAAATGCAGCGTCCTCCACCCTTTGCAGAGGCACTAACTCAAGATTGAGACTCATATTAACTGTAACTGCTCATATAATCAGTGTCAGACCTCAGAGTTTGATCATGAAGCAGTTGTGCAGATCAATGGGTGTGTAAATCACACCGATCAATGAATTAAGGTTTAAAATTAGGTTTTGTTAAGGTTGGGTTGGAAATTAATCACATGCACACAAATCACAGACAGCCCCTCAAACACCACCACCTCCTCCCCTTATGAGTTCTTGCCAGAGGCAGAACGACTGTTGGCTGCTCCTGCGGCTTAGATTAAACTAACAGAGAGCCCCCCCCCCACCCGCTGCTGGGAAATGAAGTGCGTTAAAGCCTGGCGCCTTCTGCAGTCCTTGGGGGATTGGGTCAGATGAAGATTTAAGCAGATCCTATTTCTTTGAGCTAATAAATAAATAGTTTCATCTTGTTGATTGATTGACAAACTGACAGTCTCTCTTCTCTTCTTTCATCTCCCCCCCTTTTTTTTTTCATCTCCTACCACCACCACCCCTCTTCCTCTTTTCACACACTTCCTTTCTTTCATCCTGTCTCAATTATTTCCATTTCACTCCTTCCCGCTTTCAGGAGGACGATGGTCTGCGGATGAGGAAGAGTAACGTGATGTCATCTCAGCACTCCTCAGTTGGTATGAAGAAAGAGGAAGGGCTGAACACCCGCACAGTGGCCCTCATCATACTTTTCTTTGTGGTGGGCGTCATCGTGGGCAAATTGGTCTTGTAGAGCACAGAGAAGTTCGGCTGGCCACAGCATGCTATTGGGGGATGAAAACTAATCACAGATTGTGGGAGCTTGGATCAGAAAACGCCATATCCGCTGGGTGGGGGGTGGTACAAGTTTTGATTCAGTCTAATTTATGTAAAAAAAACGTTCAAAGGTAATGTATGAGAAAAAAAGAAAAATTATCTTATGAACAAACCTACTGTTGAAAGGTCTTGCCTCTACGTAATCATCACATAATCATTCTGGCCCTCTTCCCGAAGGTTCATGTATACAGATTACTGATTCTGTGGGTGAGGGGTAATGGAAACATGACTTAATGATAGTGATTCAGACCAATGAATTTTCTAACACCGGCGAGGTAGTGTTGGTGTGATTGAGTCAGTTTGCAATTGTGTGAATGTCATTTTAGTGTATTGTTGTTTCTTTTTCTAAATGATGGAGGCCAGATCTTATATATATATACATATGTATACAGAAATCCCTTCCCCACCCCCCAACTCTACAATATATCCAGGTGTTCCTTCCAGCTAAAGCCCCTTTTAATGAAGGGATTTCCCAGAGATGATCCACAAACTTGGGGTTTCACACAGGGCTATCAAACTGACTACTCCAATCAGAGGCTTTGAAAAAAATCAACTTGTCTTTGATTGTTAAACATTGATCAGCGTATCAAACTATACCCTAGGTATTTTCTTTCCTTGTGTCCTTTTTATTTTCAGTCTACCTTACAACTGCCACCTGTCACTAGGTGTTCACCACATCCCCAGTTGTCAGAGGGGGATGTATGATTGCATGCGGTCACACAGAGTGTTGCATCTGGACTTTTGAATCTAATTTAATTGCTTTTATAATGGTTATAATAATAATAATAATAATATGTCATTTGGCTGTAGGTTTGCACAACTACGTTTTCTGATTTTCTGTTTCGCTCTTTTCAGTTTTCTTGTGTTTTTATGATTTTAAGAATTTTTGTAGTTGTTAGGGTTGATGCATTTAAGAATATTGCAACTACCTGAAATGAGAAATGAGATTTTGTAGGATTAGGTTGTTTGTGTAAGTGTTCTCCAGATGAAAGTCTTGCCTTGTGACCTGTTTGGGCAAGTTATTCTCAGGCCAAGGAGGTATATATGTACACACAGTACATTAAGAAATATACATACACAAACACACAGAGCATGCATACATATAGTGAAACACAACAAATCAACAGAAGGGGCACGTAGAGGCAAATGGTTTTGTGGTTTCCTGACATCTCCAAGGTTCTGTTGCTGTGCCCTAACAAAGGGACCTTGTTGTCTTATATTTTCCTACTGAGCCATACATTTGTTGACATTCTGTTTCGTTAGGTCAGATGTATGTCATCTACTCAATTGCTGTTTCTCAAATCGTGTACTTCCACACTGCACTGCCATGTAGTGGGTGAGGGGCAAAGAAATGGAGGCCAAGAAGGAGGGCCCAACACCTGCATCAATTAGGGGTCAGACCAAATAAATATGATCATTGGCTGAATTTTTGTTTGAGCTCAGACTCTTTCCCCTTCAAAACACTTGCCTCACTCAACGGGCGCGTACAGTACAGTGCAGGCCATGGACCGGTGTATTTGTTGCTACTTCAGGCAACAGAGGGGTAAAGACCTGGAGTTTCCGTTTGCAGGATTGTAAAATCCCTTGGAAATCCCAGGCAAAGATTTAGAACCCAAAAACCTCTGCAGCATTTGTGAAACTGTGGAGGAAGGTTCAGGCATGGCTTTAAGTTTGAGAATTTTTACAATCCTGATACAGTAGGACACCACAGTGATGCGGTAGATACAAGTGAACGCCTCACAGCAAGGTTCTGGATTCAAACCTGGGTATAAACCTTTCTGTGTTGAATTTGCTTGTTCTTCCTGTGCCTGTGTGGTTTCCCTCCATGTGTGTAATTAACTAGGTTAATTGATGACTAATTAGTCTGTACAAGTGAGCATGAATCGTTGCATGTCTCTATATGATGACCCTTGATAGATTGTTGGCCTGTCCAGGTTGTAACCCGCTTTTGCCCCAATGTCAGCTGGGATTGATTTCAACCCCCTGGAAACCCTGACAGATAAGCGGCATAGACAAAGTCTGAAGTCCTGGCTGCAATGGGTGCTTAATTTCCAGAATGCATAAAACAGGCCACACAAGAAAGTTCAAAGTTATTTTGGTTGGATTTAAGACCTCCCCTGTTGAAATTCATGCAGTGCATCAGTACTGTACTATGTACACAGTGTACTACAAGTTAGTGTGAAATATCCAATTTGAGGTACAGCAAATGTTTAAAGCTGGCTGCTGCTGTTCATCTTTCTGTTTTTTATGAACTCCACTGCAGGCCTTTGCTCAGTTTTTTGCTGTTTGTTCAGCATTTATCTGTTGCTTGTTAATGTTATATCCTCACTGCATTTGAAGTTGTGTTCATTTTTAATGCACTACTGCTAAGTGTGTTTCTCCTTTGATCTTCCTGCAGCGTATAACATATATTTTTCCTCAAGCAAGAGGGAAATAAATCATACAGCCTAGCTATAGCCTTGAGGGGATCCCATGATGGCATTGTACTGTTCCAGAGCCAATGGTTATTTTTGTGTCAAAAATAAACAAAAGAAAAACATACTCAAATTGTTTCATCTCCAAATTTGCACAGTGAAGACTGTCATGCTACTTTGCATTATTTGAAAGAAAAAGCAGTCGGTTACATTTTATTCCAGTGTATCTACATAAGATGAGTAAGCAGGAGTGTGTTCCACTTTGCTAAACTATATATATATAAAATATAAAAATCTACCAGCTTTTCATTTTAAGCTGAGTAGGAGACAGATTTGGCTGTTGACAGGCAAGAGATGAAAATAAACATGAGCGTGTGTTTATACTGTATCTCTATGTAGTTGTTGGGTTGAGGATGACTCGCTGTATTGAATGAGGGCAGAGCAAACGTGAGCTACAGTCCAATCTTACATTATCAGGCCTGGGTCACACAGTACACAGTACAGTAGAGGAAGTTCTTGTTCACTGAATCCTGGTTGGAGTATCAGAACAAAGAAAATACTTTCAAATACCAAAATAACCTGTTACATAAATGTTGATACTCCAAGTAGGATTAAATAAAGTAAAATAATTACATGTGAATATTAAAGGAACTAGGCCCAGTTGTACACACACTGACCTGTCCTGGAGTCTCTGACCATCACCGTGATCAATGTAAGCAGTCGGCAAACTGTTTTGTATGTATATAAATAAATAAATAAATAAGTCTATCTAAGAACAAGATTAATATTCCTAGTCAAGTAGTCTCTGGTGTATAAAAACAACCCAACCTGGTTGGACTATGTAGCATCTTAATAAATTAAATGAATAAAGCCCATACCTAAGTGTGTGAAGTCATTTCCTGATATGCACACGGTGCAAGGCATTTTTTCCATTAATTAAGAGCAAGAATGGCGAGGAAAAGTGAAAGAAATTGAAGATTTCATTTTGATTAACATTTTGGAAGAATCCTGCTGTGAAATGTTTGATGGAAGAACAGGTAGCGCTGTAATTTTGTGATTGTTGTATCATGTCTCTCTCTTTTGATGTAATGTACTTTACCAATTTGGGTAGAGTAATCTTTCTCTTGGTCAAAGCCGGGACATTACCGGCTTTGCAACTTGACCACCAGAAATTACGTTAAGATTAAGCTACATCACCGGCTATTATCATCAACACAACCAAAACTTTGGGTACTCAGCCTTTAGGAGAGACAAAGAAAAGTCTCGTCTTTGTACAACTTTTTCAAGTAGCTCCATGGACTTTGATGTGTAAAAATCGTGTTCCCCTTTAACCAACAGGACATAAAAGAATGCATTCACTTTCATAGTAATAATATAGTGTCACTTTAGTCTGAAAAGATTTAATTATCAAATCCAAAATGTCATCCCAAAACAGGGAAAGGTTAAATTCAGCATTGCTCTTGGCTTCCTAGTTGCTTTTGCTGTGTGAGTTCATGAGTCAAAATTATGTTTGGGTGTTTCAACCCTATTATACTTGGCTTGCATGTCCAGCATATATGTATAAATGAGCGAGTTTTTATTTAATTTTTTGTCCCATCAGATTGTCAGAGTGTTTACCAGACTGATTACAGGGTGAAAATGTTCAAAGGTCTGCGCATGCCCTGTCATGAAAAAAACAGCAGTGACTCCTGAGAGAAAGAAAACTGACATGCTCTATGATTACTACTTTCCTCACAGCCAGGCGGGCTGCCACTGACATCCAAGTCCAATCTGGTTTGTTACTTGTTTCCACTTTGCTTCATTTGGCACTATCATAATTTGCAGTGGGTTAAGTGTGTTAAAATAAAAATATACAACTAAAATGACATTATTTAGCCCTTGGTTTTCTACATTTGTTTCTGTTATGTCTTATGAAAGAAATTCCTAGTGGCTCAACCAGTGTTATTGTATCAGTAACAACCAGACAGTGTTACTGTCTGCACCTCGTATTTGGAGGCAGCGGAGTGCATTTTGTGTCTGGAACCTCCTGTTGTGCACCTGGGCCTAGTAGCTCCTCAGCTGTTTGGCTTGGCCGCAGCAAAACACAGCTGCAAACCCAATGCTGGAATACAACCCATATTAATTCCCATTTTTATGTTTGGTCAGGAAATATTCCATTTCCAAGGCAAATCACACAGGAATGTTTGAAAATGCTGAGAAAATGAAAATAACAAGAGGTCCTAAAGTTTATTGCTAAACTGAGGAGAAGGTCAGCAAATGCTTTTTTCCAATGTGACTGTAATGTCAGATAAACAGTAGACTCCATGAAGCCGCTGCTCCTCCACAATAAATAATCTTGTCAACAACTAACCAACCAAAACTTACTGTTTAAGATTTTGGTTTTTGTTCCAATAAAACAAATCAGACCCTCTGAATTAATAAGTGAGATTCAGAAGTTTTTCTTTTCTTAGGACAGAGCCTGGCCAGCTGTTTCCTCTGCTTTCCTAGCTTTTACATCAACATCAATCTCTCTGACTGAGGGCTGAGGTCTTATATTTAAAGAACAGACATGAGTGCGAGATCCATCTTTTCAATGAACTCTTTAAGAAAACTGTTGTGTCAAGAGCGCAACATGAAGTGCAATTCCCACACCTTTTACGGATAATCCTACTCTCCTTCAGAGAGTTTGGTTTAGACCTGCTCAAAATGTAAAGTGCCTTGATGTAACTAAAAGGGAAGTTATTCATAAACTAAATAAACACTGATGAAGCCTTTTGAATTAGGTGGAACATCTTCCAAGAATCTACAGATCCAAGTGCGGTTTCCCTAAATTCAACATTCACAGAGAGCTATTACCTGGATGACAGAACCTGCACACACATTAATGAACAAGAAATGTGCTTTATCCTACATATTTATAGAAATATATAAGAGTAAGGATCTTTCAAAAAGTACAGTTATACTTTTACCATCTCAGGTTTTTGGGTTGAAGTAAAAGAGGTACTGTATGACACCTTCAGTGAGGGAAAATGGATTCCCAAATTAAAAAAAACAAACACCTGTTTTGATGTTTTGCTAATAATCAGAAAAAGAGTGCAAAGATCAAATCTCAAATGTGCATCCAAAAAACTAGTTAAAAGAGACCTAACTAGAGTAAAGGATGTAATATCTCCACATTAGGCCATTAAATAGAGTTTTCTTTGACTATGTCCTGCACTATCTTATCATCCATTTTGACCAAAGTGAAACCGGAGCAGACGTTGATCTCTGACCTTCAGACTTGATGTCTTCCAGAGGACACAGATTCTTTGAGAGGCTGTGACCAATCTTTAACCATTTAACCCGCACTCCTGCCCTGTTTCAGTGAATCTGGTCTTTATTGAGGCTCCTCCAATAAACATGGTGTCTGGCTACACAACAGGTTTGAAAAAACATTAAATGCGTTAGTCTGAAAAACCCCTATTCTTGGTATTAACTGTGTTATTACTTTTAGCTACATGATGAGTATTGGCTTACAATGTTACTAAAGTGCAGAGAGAGAAGAGTCCATCTTCTGCTTTATCAACAGGCTTTACACATTTGGCATGTAAATTAAGGATATATATTTTTTTAATTTATTTTCCATCTCAAAGTTGCACAAATGAAACAGAATACGCTTCACTGCATCATTGCTTGGCACATCAATAAGCCAAATTTCTTGCAAATTTTTCAACTTACAAGAGTTCCCTGTAAGACTTTTGGAGCCGTAACAGTTTGAAAAGAGCGCACAGCTCGCCAGAAAGGTTGAAGGCAGGACAACTGGCAGCGAGTGGCGCAGTCTGGAGGAGTCGGCCTGCGGCAGATCCCTCCAGCAATAACCTTTTCAATCATTTGTGTGATCTTAACCTTCGAGCAGAAACATGACCTGATTTTACAAGCCACCAGAACTGACAGATCGCTTTCTGGGGAACGCTTCTGTCAAAATGGGTCCCAAAGGCAACAGATATCTTAAACAGTTTGTCTCACACTACATATTGGAGGTTACTGTCCATCTGCTTTTATGCTTTTATGTGTGAAGAGTAGATCAGATGTTTGTGTTTTTAAGTTAGTCTCTTTCTGGGATCTGTTATGCTCTTCACTGGTAGAAAGTAACCTAGTAGATTACTTGAGTACAGTTTTTATAGTGTTTATACTTCACTAGTATACTTCCTATTTCTGCTACTTTATATTTATACTCCATAGCTTTTTAGATCAGGAAATATTGCACCACTTTATTTTTATCTAACCACCTATTCATATTTTCAGACTAAGATTTTAGAAAAAAAAAAACATTTGATGAGCTTATGAAATGGAAAGCATTTTCACTAATTAAACCAGTGAAAATTTGTGTCTATGTATATGTATTTATGTTGTTCTAGTGATATTTAAACTCGAGTAAAAGATTTAAATATTTCTGCCACTGCTGGTCTCTGTATAAATGAAGAGTTTGTTTTAGCAAAAAAAATTAAAAAAAAATCGGGGTCTGGAATGTGGTGCTGGATCTGTTCAA
Source organism: Remorina albescens (assembly GCA_034769265.1). Taxonomy (NCBI): domain Eukaryota; kingdom Metazoa; phylum Chordata; class Actinopteri; order Carangiformes; family Echeneidae; genus Remorina; species Remorina albescens. The sequence goes on from CM068494.1 coordinate 22,332,348, forward strand.
TACTTGGTTAAGCATATGAGCATGAGGTCATGACAGAAAGGAGCCCGTTTTTTACTTGGCATGAGATCAAGCAAGAAAGTGCAGCCGTTGCCCTCCACTGCAGCTCTGTGGGCAAAACACACAACACTTTGTTCATTTGTCATGGAGCCAAAGAGACACATTTTTCAATAGAGACTAATTTGTTTCAAGTGGGCCGGCCAACTTATGGCTGATGGTATCTTTTATGGGGCAGCTGCAGCTCATATTCTTATAGAAATAATGGGATTTTCTTAACAGAGCCTAAAATTTGAATGAGCGAGAGAAGTTGGACGTTAGTTGTACTACTTGCACTGATGTCATCTCAGTGATGTGTGTAAGCAGAAACTGCATAAGTAAGATTTTTATGGGAAGGCAGGAGATGTGAAAGGGACTTAGAAAAAAAAAAGACACCTCTGCTGTACTTTCTATTTACTCTCTGTCCAAAAGCAGCAGTGTCTTTCTTTTACCAGAACATTTATCAGACTATACCACCAAACTGTTGGTGGTTCGGAAAATTGGTTTAACATAAAGGAAACTCCTTCGGGCTTGTTTTGTTTTCTTTGTTTTTTTTACAGTCTATAGGAACATTCTTCCTAAAGTCATATGAAAAGATCAGGTCTTTTATAGTCCCAGCTCAGGGGAAGCCTGCAGAAAATCAAACGACAAACTCAAGAGATTTATTTTCAAAAATGTCAGCTAAAACCTGACATGTGTTGCAGAGACCTGTATGAGTAATGTGAACTGCAGAAAAGACAACCTGGTCATTCTGCTTTTTCATCTCGTACTTGTGGCCCTTAAGAGTTTCCTCATTACATTTGTTGCTTGATTGACATAATTTTGGACACGAGCTCTGGTCTGGAGGATTTCAACTTCTTGTGCAAGTGAGAGAATTTTGGCCAGGTTGCCTTTGAGTAACCACACATGTACCTTAATTCTCATGGTACTACTACCAAAGTCTCTGTCATGTAAATCAATAAAATGTTAAGCTCTATCTATAACTATGAATATAAAGCTATAGCTAGTAGTCAGTAAACTCCCCTAAACTAAGACTGAAGGAGGTCTGGAGGTACTCAGGACCTGAATTTTGTATGAATTTAATTCATAACATACTATATGTTAATTAGTGAACTTTAGAGGCAGATTTTGCTGCCAGGCTATTACCTGATAGTTCCAGTCTTTTAGGCTAAATCAATGACGAAGATGTACTTTAAATTAAAAAAATATATAAAGCACATAAAAAACAGTAATTAGATTTTTTGCGTTTTTTTTTTTTTTTTTTTTTAGGTTAAGTAAACCACCTAAGAGTAGTTAGAATTAGCTCCACTGGAGCCAGCTTGACAAATGTGTCACAGTTGTACTATTGCTGATACTACTTTTATCCAAGTGACTCTATTTGAGGCTTTTATTTTCAATTGAGTATTTTTACTTAAGAAATAATTTACTTCTTCCATCTAGCTACTTTTAAGATTAATATTTGACATCTAAAATGTAACATCAATTTGCGCTATTACATATTAAACCAGTGGTTCCCAACATTTCTGGCTTGTGACCACCCTGATTTATGTTGCGACCCTTACATGGGCACCCAGTTGTCAGGTTGGAAACCACTGTACTAAACTATGTCGCAGTAGTAACTCTAAATTCTCAGCCAAGCTACATAATTAGGGAATGATATCAGTCTTCTGACTCAACTTTCAGCAAGAAAGCCAATAAACATGTTTCTCAACATTCTGAGCTCGAGGAATTATATCAAGACTGATGCACTTGGCTTCAGGAGCTGAACTGCATTACCACCATTATTTTATGTAATGACTCTAATTAATCCGGTGCAAACACTCACAAATGCATCCAGAATGCAATCACGCTTGCTTTTTACTTTGCTGATAAAATTGGGTCTGTCTGTTTTTTGTTGTTCAGTGGATGCATTCGATGAGTCCCTGAGCCTGATTACTAGCAGGTTGGGTCTGTGCTGCTCTCTGCCTTGACATTCTCTCTATATTGTGGCACACAAAGAGAAACCACAAACAGGCAATGATGGAAAACTGTGCTGCACCCGGTACTGCCCTCAGTTATCGCCACCACCACGCAGCCATCCCCAGCACACAACTAGCTTGGTGGATCTATGTGGTTTCTGCTGGATGCGCTGGTTCTAGCATGGACTTATCCGTGTTCAGAATCCATTCAATGACTGACTGTGTACATTATTGTACAGATAAATGCCCTTCATCTGCACTCAGTTTTCCTTTCAATCAGTCTCTGCTCTCTTTTGGGGTTGTATGTGTGGGGGTTACAGACGTATATCCTACATCCAAGCCTGAAGGATGACCTCACGGGGCTCGCAGCTGCCTTCACCATTTTCGCAGGAGTTAATAGGAACAGTATGTAGAGGCTGGAACGGACTACTTCGCTCTTTCTTTCTTTGTCCCCACAAGCTCGACACTAAAAAACCGACTAGCATCATTTAACCGCATATGTTTTTTTTTTTACACTCTTCCTCATTTTTTCTGTTCATCACTGATAAAAAAAGTTGCAACTGAGAATATTAGAGCCCCCAAAAAATTGGTTTCAAATTTTTTGCCTCTTCGATTGGACTGCAACTGAGCTTTTAACAGAGCATTTCACATATTGTTTATTCCTCTCATGGCTTCATTTTCAGCTATCGTTTGTAGTCAACCATTTTCAAAATTAAAGCTATGAATATATAAATATAACTATACTTCAACTACAGCAACACTGGGGGATTAGCCCGAAAGTCTTTCTGCACTATTTACAAGATATTTTAGAATAATATTTCATTTCACTCCAGGGAAATTAACTATGAAGTACCAACTGGATTTTACAAAGATAAAATTAGGTCCAGGCTAACTGCAATAAAAATGGAGATTAGTCCAATTTAACAATGATTTACAGAAGTTCCAGTGTGCCATGGAATTGGCTTTTTATCATATTTATATAAATGGTGTACCTTGTATAAAATCAACGCCATTTTAATGAATTTATCTATCACAGAATCATAACAAAGTTACCTGAAGGCACTTTTCATACTGAGCAGGTCCAAAGCTAACTTTCTATAGCTGGAGCAGCTAACAGTTAGGCTCCTTCACCCACCTGGAGCTGCAGATGAAGCCGTGGTCTTCAGGTCCAGGCTTCAGGTCCAGGCTTCAGGTCCAGAGTCCTGGTTCAGTCTTCAGGTCCAGACTTCAGGTCCAGAGTCCTGGTTCAGTCTTCAGGTCCAGAGTCCTGGTTCAGTCTTCAGGTCCAGACTTCAGGTCCAGAGTCCTGTCCAGTCTTCAGGTTCAGACTTCAGGTACAGAGTCCTGGTTCAGTCTTCAGGTCCAGACTTCAGGTCCAGACTTCTGGTCCAGACTTCAGGTCCAGACTCCTGGTTCAGACTTCTGGTCCAGACTTCAGGTCCAGACTCCTGGTTCTTTTCCTCCTCCAACTCCAACTCCCGTCGGCCCCTGCTCGTCTCGTTTCCTTCATTAACTACCTGTTTTTAAATGTATTGCCTTATCTTGGTGTATTAGCTAACAAGCTACAACCAAGTGTCGACAAAGACCCGATCCGCGCGCGCGCGCGCACACACACACACATACACAAGCACACAATTTGCGCATGTGCCAAGGTAGGGTGGCCTGCTCTGACGTAGACGTTGTAGAGCGACCTTAAACCTGCAGGTATACTGTCATCTGTCAGAGATATCATTTTAACAGATTATCAGCACAGCTAGGATACAAGATACATCAAATATTTTATTAGATTTTATTCTATTTAATTTAATTTTATGTACTAATTGTTTTCTGTGCCACATTGTGAAAAGTAATCACCATCACTGTTTTAGATTTTTAGCAGCAGATGTGCATTGAATATGGTTATTTGTGCAAAAATCTCATTTTAATCTTAATCTGGTTTGTTTACAAGTCAAAATGATTGGTATAAAAAGGTGAAAATTCTGTGGATAGTTGCTCTTCATTGCATCAAGCTGAAGGGAAATGCAGGAAGTCATTTTGTAGAAGCAGGTGTAAGAATTTTACAAATGGGGGCTATTCTCTGTGGAACTCAAGCTCCATTTGCTTCATTTGCTTCAATCATCACACTGACAGTCTAGATTTATAAATATACGTACATGTATAGGGTTGTCTTCTAACTTCTACTTGTCTGCTTCTCTTGGTTCATTTATTTTCAGAGACACTATAAAAATACATGTATTGTTGGCTGATGTGTATTTCCATGATATGCCATGCATCCAATCTGATCTCCTTCTGTTTGTTTTCAGCAGTTGGACCTGCACAGGAATGTCTTGTGTAATGTGTGAGCCATATGACCGTTATTTATCAAATGGCAGAGCACTCACCAACAATCTGGGCTTTGGATCAGACTATAGTGAGAGAAGGAGAGAAGACAAAATCCATCTGATGGCACAGTCCCAATCCCCTGTTTGCTTCTTGAAATAAAACAGCAGCAATGGGACACACCACACACAGACTTCCATGCTTAATGTTGTCGTTCGGTTGCTCCAGACTAAGACAACTCTATAACTAACTAAGGTATTGCATGACCATAACATTTTGTCCAGATATTCATGGTTACCCAGAGTATGAATCCTTCCAACATAGGTGATCCCGTGACTTTTCTTTTAGCACAACCATAAAGTTGACTATTGTTATTTTATTTTGGCTTAAACTTTATGCTTTGGTATAATAAAACAACAGTAACTTAACCAGGTAATTTTATGTTGGCAATATTGGGAATATCTGTCAAGTAGTGTATCGACAAAAAACTAAAAGGTTGCAGTATTACTGGCATTTAGGGTTTAATACAATACAATAAAATTAACTTTAAAGGAGCTATTCATTTTCTCCTTAACATGACAATGGTAGCTCCGGTAATTCAGGCCGTTTAAACAATATGACAGCAGGACTAGCAGCGGATTAACCTTTGGAATAATGTGCAAATATTCCTGAGTTGGAAAATGGTAAAGAAAAAAGGATGGGTTTCTCTTTTTTTTTTTTTCCGCAAACACTGAGTCAATCTGTGGTTCACCTGCTGAATGTTTTGCATTATGACTGTGAGCGTGTTAGTATGCAGATAATACCATTTAGCTGAAAGTACTCAGCCTCACAAAGCAGCCAGCAATTTCGTGGATTCTTTGTCATGTTTGACAAACTAATTGAAGGCAGCATGTCAAGAAAGCCCTTTTAATACACTTACAAAATAATCTAACTAAAATATTAGACCAACATCATCTTTTTTTCAATAAAAAAGTACAATATAAATGGTGAAAATAAATACTCCTCTGATTTGTTTAGATGTTCTGTTGATAGAAAAACAGACTAATGCACTTGCTTTCATGGAGGACATAAAACAAGCAACTTTCCTCACCACAGGGACTTTGTTAGAGTGCAGACAACAGATTTTACATTGTTTGGTTTCTTCTCAATAAAGTATACTAATAAAAATGTTCTGTACAAAGTGCATTAGTTGTACTGCATCTTAGTGTATATGTGGATATGAATTACCACATTAAAGTTACAAGGAAACAGAGTTTACCAAGAAATGTGAAAAGGGAATCTGTGAAGTGAGAATATCTATTTGATCACTATACACAAGGAAGATAAAAAATAATATATTTTTACATAGTGAAATGATATTACTGGTGTACAGTATACAGTAATATTTGTGGTTTATATACATATTAGTTTCAGGCAGAAATGAAACTGAAGTTAGGAGTCAACCTGAATTGAACCGCTGGGAAGCATCTGAAAGCCAGATAATAAAGATAACTGAACTCTCCTGAATGTCTCATGATTTTTCTTGACCATCAAACATCTGGTCATCATCATGTGGAGGGAGAGTGAACAAAAGCTGCCAGAAGACAACGTCCATCACTGACTTCAGCTGTGTAACAGGCTCGTTTTGTCAAGAATGTCTCTAATAAACACAGAACAGGCTGCACAGAGCAGATCCAAACACCAAGAAAACGAGCTGTGCCAGTCTCTCGTTCCCATTGGAAGGTAACTGGACTTGCTTGCTGTTAAAACCTGATCCATGATGTTGTGGGGGCTGGGTCTCGCCCCCACTGCAAAGGACCATGGGACCTTGAAAGGAGGTGGGTCTCCTCTGTGGTCGGTCCGGACTGGACCCATCAGTCGGCCTCTCTCCAATGAACAGCAATGGATTTTTTCTGTGGTCCCGCTCAGCCTTGAAAAGCTCATATTCCTTGTGTGGCAACTTGATGCCCAGCACCGTGCACCCGTCTGTGGGAGTCAAGTCTTGCTCCACACCAACCTTCCATTCTCCAGCCTGACCACACTTTCCTGGCCTCGTCCCGTTCAGCAGCTTGGCTGTCGTCTCCTCCATGGCTATGACTCCCACCTGCGTGACCTTGAAGACAAACTCAGTGGCTCCTGAGACCTTGGCAGATGGGTTTCCCTGAGCATAGTGACCCGAGGCCCTCAGGGTGAAGGTGGGCTGGGAGCAGGCGGGGTCTGCGTAGTGCCGGTAGATGCCCTCCCACGCATGCTGGTCAGGGTCAAAGGTGAAGTCTCGGGTAAGGAAGAGGACAGTAGGACGGGTTTCACAGTGCTGGCTAACCCAACGACCGGCCAGGGAGAGTGGGGCTACAGGGCTACGGGGCAACACTGGGGGGCGCTGCTCTGAGGAGCGGTACACCAGCGCACACACGGGGCAGGGGTGGACGTGATGCTGTAGAGGAGAAAGAGAGAAGATCTGCCCTGTATCAGTTATGTCAATATTAGCAATAATTTTAAAATAACACAAATATTAGTAATTTCTTTTTGATAAACAGATTTATCACATATAAAATGGCAGGATATTATGATAAATCCAAAGTTTTCAGATGTCAAGGGAGTCCGATTGCAAAATGTTGGATTTGTTCTGCCACTGAAATGTATGGTATGTAGCATTAATGTTACACCTACTCACGCTGAATAAGTGGACTCTGTGGGTTTTTTTTCAAGAGCAGTCATCGACATAATGAATATATCCCACAACAACTAAAACATAAAACTGAGTAATTGATTGTTAGCCGATTTGAATTAAAATATCATGTTTAGTATAATTAGGAGGGAATAGTATAGTTCATTAGTTAGTACCTCTGCTTTTCCTTTTATTCAGTTTTTCAGACAAATAAACAGAAATAAACAAGAAAACTACATCATAATATCTTACCATTGCGTTCTGCAGTGGTTGCTGGTATCCCGTTGGTCTGTATTGAGTTCTCTGAGTCCAGTCAGTGTGGATATCCCCTAAAAACAGTTCCTTGATCTTCCCTCCATGGTTGTGATGCTGCGTCTCCGCCCGAATCAGACCCATCTCCATCATGGAGAAGCCCAGCGCTGCCAGGCATCCTCTCCCTGCCCGGCTGTTATATAGCTCATACAGCTTCCCTGGCACCACCCGACCAAGGGTCAGACCCACGCAGGTCGGAGGCAGCCTGGAGGACAGTCTCTGCTTGGCCGCCGAGCTGTGGACCACAATGCCCACCTTACTGAGGTGGTGTTCGGCTTCGGTGCCTCCGCGGGTGATCCAAGAGGCCTGACGCAGGCGAAGCTTTCCTCTGATCATCAGGGAGTAGGCCGGATCCTCACAGTTGCTGTCGCTGTAGTAGTGCTGTAGGGCCTGGAATTGACGGCTGGCGTGAAAGGTGTATGAGCGGGTAAGGAACTCTGGACCAGGTCGAACTTCACATCTATACACAAAGGGAAAGAAATCATTGGTAGTTTGGATTTAGGGCCATGCTCTTTATATATTTGATTTGGTAAATTACATTTTGAACTTTCATCAGGCTCTGTAGTGCTTATAGCGCTGTGTCACCATAACTAATTTGAACCCTCTGGCATGCGACCTTTATCAGTCTCACCCAAGGCCATACATCCATATCTACTTTGGTCAAACTACCTTAGCTGGTCGGACCTGACAGGCAGCTTTAATTGGATACTATAGCATTGTATAGAAATAAGACATTTATGTGTGAGACAAAACATCTTAATTCATCTTTTCAGATATTATTGAATATATGTGAATGTTAAACTGTAGCTTGAACAAGCCATCTGTTTATGTTACTTTGTACTGTGGAAAGTTATTGTGGGCATTCTGCATTATTTCCTTACATTTTATATAAAAAAATGATAACTTGGAACTATAACTGGCCAATAATTATCATGATTAATGAAAATAATCCATTGTTGCAATACAACACAGCAAAGCCCTCCAAACACACAGCGCACTCTTTGGCTACCATTTTGGAAACACATGTTACCTATGCCAACAAAATGCTCCTCTTCCTGCCAGTTATCAAAACACTTTCATATCAAGCCAGCATCATGAAGCACATTAGCCAGAGACTTAGCTTTGCTTGGCCAACAAGACATGGTTTTGACATGCCTAAGTAAACAACAAATGACAGCTTCTCAGTTTTGGTCCAAATCTTTTAATAGTGTTTGTAACTGAAACAAAACCCTTTCAGTGTTATGGCCTGATAATTACAGGTTGAGGAAATGCAACACCAGCCTCATGCTGCACTTTTTATTTATCTACTTTTACCAAGTTGAAATGATGTCAGAACACATGGTTGCTTATAGAGTCTATTCACACTCAAGTGTCGTGTAATTGTTTGTGTTACTAATGCCTGACTTGAGTCCAAGTCTAAAGCTCTGACCACAACTGTCCCAATTAAAAATCTTCTTTTATGGATCTGCTCAGAGTTTTACAGTTAAAAGAGACAGTTTATTTTAAAGGATGGGGTAACGCAGACTTATGAAGCTTCAGAGATCTTGGCCTTGATCATCGCAATATCTGGAACTAGAGGAAAGGATGTTAATGTTCTAAAATATTTTCCTCGTATATGATGGTGGTGGAAGAAAGTGCTAGTGATGTTTATCCAAATTCCCCACTTTAGGTTGACATGTCTCATTTTTTAAGAGTCGTGGCATGTGAACCACAAAATTTTCATAATGCAAGCCATTCAGTGACCCCTTATTCTTTGTATCTAATTAGCTTCATATGTTCCTTATTCACTCGGCTGCTTATAAAATAAAATTGCATAAAATGCAACTGTCTCTTATAGTCTATAAGTGAATCATTACTGCAACAACTGAAAATGAAACCAGACCTTGTTGACACCCATGTGCCATCCAGTTTTGGGGGGACGGCTGCTGTGATTTGTACTGTGTCCTGTAGGTGGCGGTGCTGACAGTGAGGATCCCACTGCAGGCTCAGGTTGGAGGAGGAAGTCAAGGACGCTGTGGGCACCTCCCATAGTTTACTCCCTGTCCCGGCCACAAGCGAAACTGAACAAGAAAGGAAATTCAGAAAGCATTGTGAAAATATTCAAAGGTGTCATTGAAATTTCCAGGCTGATTCATAGTGAACAAAGGAAAAGGGAAAATTATTCAAAAATAATCCGTTCAGAAGATGATCATCAGCATGCTTTGTCAGAAAATTAAAAGAAAAAGTAAAAAGCAGTATAGGACCGCTTGCATCTTCTCTCTACTACATCTAAACACAGTTCTGGTCGCCTGCCACCTGTAATTTTGGTCCATTTTTCCCATGCATGAGTGTTACATATTGCTGTGAAATAGGACGTCGGCTGCAGTGAAGATAATTTTGGCCTGTCTCTACAATCGGCCTGCAGCTGTAACAGGTTTCTGGGTTTTGCTTGGAGGCAGTTGGTGTGCTTAGGTGATTGTGAACGAATGTACACTCTTTGTACAGCAATTATGGATTTCAGTCTTTGAGCGGAGCGGGTCACTGACAGCAGCATCGGGCCAAGCCCAACACATCTGTTGATAATATGACTCAAAAAACACTTATGATGATGAATGGTCCTGCTTGCGTATAACACTCATTGATCTGACGTGTGCACATCTGCAGCCTGGCTGCCCATCAGTGGCCATGACCAGCTGCACTTTTCTGCCATATCCACTTGTTGTTGCACAGAAATGTGTGTGTTGGCAACATGGCAAGGCCAATCTGTTTCCAGCCCAGGCGAAGGCGAGGGGGTTTTCTGATTGCAGTCATGTTTGCAACATGGGGAAGCTCACTGGGATCTTCGTGAGCAATTTGGCGTGCATTTTTGTGTGCATGCGAACATGATGGCTTCAGTTAAATCCACTCAAAACAAATGTCAAAAAGGAAAAGGGGGATGAGTCTTTGTAGATGCTTCCATTTCCTGCTTTCTCAATGATATTTTCTCATTTTCTTCTCACACTAGTCCACTCCTCTCTTCTTCATGCTGAATTGTCATCTTTATACTCTTTGCCTTTCTGTGGATAAGCAAATCAAACTTTGTGTTAAATAGTGCGCTTCAGAGACTCAAAGCCAGGTTAGCTGCTTCCACTTGTTTTCAGTCTCTATACTAAACTAGCGTTTGGAACGTCTTCTCATCTAACTCTGCACCAAATTTGTGAAATTTCTAAACTGTCTAACTTTTTTTGTGTTAAGTCAGCTGGAGCTGCAATAATTCACAAAATAAATATTAATAAAAATGAATGATTTCATTTTTTGTTTGCTTCCATCCCTTCAGATATAATTATATACTGTTACTATGAAACTGTAAAGACCATTTATTCAATATTTTTATTAGATCATAGAAAATCAGTAGATTAATCCATGATGAAATTTATATCTTGTTGCAGCACTTAAATGAGTGTGTCCAGCTTTCTCTTACCTCTTTTCCTTCTCCTTTATTCCCTCGCCTTCCCCTCTTATTCCCAGAGCTCTTGCATTCTTTCTCTCACTTTCTAAACTTTCCTAGGACAGACATTTTTATGGGGGTAGTCTCACTCCACCTCTCTCGCCCTTGACTTTACTTGCACATTGGGAGCACATCACCTGTTGAGCCTGCAGGTGAACTGGGAACGAGCGTCAGCCGAGCAAATCAGCTTGTTCTCCTCTGACCAAGCAGATGGAGCTGAGAGGAAAATGGATACTTCTGAGTGGAAAATATGCAACGTTGACTTGCTGTTTGGTGAATTTTCATTTTTATTTTTTCAGTAAAAGGCTCCAAAATGGTGGTTGACTGATTGGCATTTATTAACCTTGTGAGTGTCAGACGGAGGATATTTTTTGTTCCCCTTGCTCTTCGAATGTGTCCCATATGCTGACCACAACCACAGACATGTGTGCAGCTTCGTCATTTCCGAACATCCTTCCCACCTGATACACACACACACATATGTACAGTCTGAATTGTTTGGACTATACAGTCATTAACCACAAAACCCAATTTAAACTCAAAGCACACCCATCCTCCTTTGAGTCTGTTTGCTGATATGATTAATACCTCTTCTTCCTGTCACTGGCACAAAAACATGTTTGCAATTTTCCCCATGCAATGATGCGATTGTTTATGATCTATCACTGCAGGTGGTGAGGGGGACCTGGTTACCCGGCCACGCTCCCACAGGAAAACTCAGATAAACGCAGATATACTAATCAGCATTAATAATTTCCACTGCTCTTTGCAAGTCATTCATTTGGTCTGTTTTGTGTTTTCAAGCCTTTGTAGCTACATGCAACATGTTGCCTAAGTGGTTACAATGAATGAACAGGGAGGCTCGAGTCACAGTATGTGACGTGGAGTCATTTGGGTCACTATATTTGAGTTTCTGTTTTTGCCAGAGCATTTCTATAGAGTGATTCTTGAGGTCACTTGTCATTCAGCCCCCTTTCCCTTTCTTGGATCTTGTTCCAGTTGGGCATATGGTTGCATTTACTAAAAGAGTTCTCATAAAAGCAGAGCTTAGTAAAACAAAATTGCTCATCGTGGGGTTTTAACTATTCCCCTACAAAAGCGTCTATTCCAACCACAAGTGAGGCGATGTTGTAATACATATGTTAATATTCAACCCCCATCTCAATCTGAAGGAGTTGGGGGACTATTTCAGTTGATTCACTTCCTATATAGACAGACAAATGTCATTAGTTTTACCCTGAAATGTATCCCACTGATTTATGTTTCCACTATGGCCCCTAAAACGGCCCCTGATCCAGTCTGCACCTCACTGTCCACCTATTGTTCTCAGTGCATCTTATAAAACAAATTTATGTTTTGTTTTTAACTTTATGATGCACTTTACAGCATATAGAGTACGTGTACAATTTAGGTTCGACAAGGAAAAATTACAAAATGCATTTTTATTATGAATCTAATGATTACATGAGAAGGTTTATCACAGAGCACATTCAGTAATGATGAATCAGGAATCGTAATAACGGAGGGGCAGTTGATAGATTACTTAATAGAAAAAATAGCTGGTACTTTTTACAAAGGGCAAAGGTCAACACCCAGAGTGGGAATAATTTACTGAGAAAAATTAACCAATGGGACACAACCAAACTTTAATATGCACATGTTGCTGTGTTTGTCATAACTACATATAAAGAGGGGTAGGTCTCAGTTACACATTAGATGGACTGGAAGAGTTAAAGTGACTATTGCCCCCCCCCCCCCTTTTCCTCACGTAATGTCATCGTTTTCCCACAAGGGGTCAGCCCAGCAGCCTGTGACGTGTGTGTGGTCTGGACAGTCAGTCCGTCATCACCACCTCTGCCGCAGCCACCGGCCTTCACTTCATCTGACTGATGGCTGGCCAAAGTAATCTACCTGCATTTGAGTTCCCATATTCATCCTCTTTCCACTCACTCACACTCACAAACACACACACGCACACCCAAAAGCGCACACGTACATTCAACAAAAAGACACTGCACACATTGATACACAGTGGACTGCAGAAGGGATAGCATTTATAAAGGACCTCCAGGCTGCACCTTGTTTGTTTGTTTGCATTTGTGATTACGGTTTGGCAGCTTTCGCTCTCCTCTCTCAAGTCTCATCCGCAGCGCCAGAGTCAAAATATAATTTTATGTACTTTATTTGGAGCTGTCCTGTAAAAACAAGAAGCAGATCCGGGAACTTTTGATTCACAGCTTGCGGAGGGACTCGAGCGCTTGACGTTTAAGTCAACCCAGTGCCTCGTTCATTAGAGAGAGAGGCCTTTGTCTGCCTTGTAGCTGCTTCTATTGAGACTTTTAATGGAGAATAAGTAAATCTGACAAAATGGAGCCAGCGGAGGTGAAAGAAAATCAGTTTTGTCCCAGGAAAAACGTTGTCCCCTGATGGCAAAGCCCCTCATGTTCCAAGATTTTAACTACTTCCTCATGTGTTTCCTATGTTTTTACTTCATTTTTATCCCGTTTCTTTCAGTGTGGCTTCCCCCTTGTGTAGTGCAAAGTCACTCTCATGTTTCTTTGCCGGACAAAACTCTCCAAACTGTCCCCAAACTGCCTGCGCCCTCCTGGCCCACCTCCCCCTCCCCTGTTGCAAAACCCATGATCTTTACGCCTCATTTCTCTTGGATGGATTTCAGATTCCTTCCCTCTTTTTTTTTTTCTGTCTTTGTTTCTCTCACTCTCTGTGTGAGTGGTTGATGAGGTGAATGAAGATGGTCAGGAAGATGAGGGACTGAGGTGCCTTCACGTAATGCAATGACAAGACGAGTGAGGTGCAGTCGTGTATTTGTGTGTGTGAGCAGAATATTGAATGTTTTAGCAGCTCGGAGGTTTCACATATTTAGGTGACTGCCGGACATTATTCACAGATCACAGCTGTTTTTTCAGGATCTCCGAGTCGCTGAGCTGTCCTCCAGATCCCAGATAGGTGTTCCCAGTGATTCCCAGGACTTTGGCCCCAGACAGTGAAGGAGTGTCTCTTTGCTACCCCCCTTGTCTTAAGTTGCATATTTGGATAAATTATGGGCAGTAAATAACAAAGAGCATTTTTTCCGTCCAACTGCCTCATATTGTTTCATTTTAATGGCTGCAAAGGCCAAAAGAGGCAACTATTCAACATTTAGCAACAAAACAGCAAAGTTTAGAGAAATTTGGAGAAGAGTCAAAATAAAATCTTTATATTTTTTGACATTTAGCATTTCACGGTCCTCTATTTGTCTTGTCTCCACTTAATTTTAAGAATTGTCAAAACCCAAAAGAGAGACAACTATTCAACATATTGCAAAAAAAAAAAACTAAAACCCAGCAAATATTAAAAAAATAAAGTGTGTGAAGAATATTTGTCCTCTAACCTTTATCTTGTGGCCTGAAAACGGGCCTTGAGTCCCATGTTTAGAAATATTCTTCTTTTCTTTTCTTCTATTGGGAAATCTAAAAACACCCACATATTGATGGAGACAATCATTATTTTGGGGGAAAATGATCCCTTTTCCCTTATGAAATTTGACCAGTTGCATATTCTGTTGTCTGATTTTTTTAATCTACTCAAAGTCAGTCAGCATGCACAGAAGTATCTCACTGCTCAGCGAGAAACAACTGTTTTACTTTTTGATCGATACCACAGAAACAGTTCACATATCAAACCTCACGGCACTGTGCAATTCTTGAAAATTCCTCTGTATCATTTTTTTTGTTTTGTTCAGTTAAAGTTAAATGCGTGGATTCACAGCTTCCTCGTACCCTGCTTTATTGTCCTTCAGCGTATTTAGTGCAAAACACCCATCTGTTGGGTCCGTCACAGAGCCCAGCTCCAAACTCTAAACCCCACTTGTCATATCGTCCACTCAATATGTGTAGAAATAGAAAACAAGATGATTTGCAACCAGGCAGTCAGCTGCTTGATGGGACGGTGTCTAATGGACTGTAACTAACCACGTCCTCTACTGAAGGTTTACTGACTAAATGCGCTTTAAAATTAACTAAATAACATGTCGCAGAGCAGAAGAAAGTCCCATCAGCCCTCCAGCTCTCTTAGACAAAGCGTACAAGGATACAAGCTGAGAGATCAGATGGTGAAAATGTCCACTGAATTGAAATCTTGCAATCAGCAGCTTGACTTTACAAGAAACTTACAAGCCATTTAAGCTTTGACCCACATCTACCAACCAACCAAACACCAAGTATTTGACTAGGCAGTCACCAGATTTCATAAACACAATTTTTTAATATAGTTAGAAAAATACACACACACACTGACCTACGCACTCTGATTTCTTTCTTTCTATTGCCCCATAAACTAAGATTAGTTAGGTTTTGTTGAAATGAGTCTTCATTTAGTCACTAAGTTGAATAGAAGAAATATTATTAGCAACTTTTTTGATAATTGATCAATGGATATCATAATAAAAAAAAATCTGAAACAAGGTGAAATATTCTCTGGTTCCTCTCAAATGAGAATATTTCCTGCTTTTCTTGCTCATCGTTATAAATGTAAATTCTATATTTTTCTGTTTTGGTTGCCAATTTCATAAAATCATTAAATGTTTGTTCATCATTTTCAACACTGAAGAAAACTAATTGTGAGTTGAGCCTTGCTGCTCCAGCGTCTTGCCTTTTTCTTGCTCTCTTTGCTCCCCTCTTGTCAGCATAGTAAAATGAAATTCAGGTTGATTAAGAGTTTTTTTTTTTACAGAAAATGAGGTCTGTTGTGTTTTTCTAACCTGCAGTCAGTCTCCCCTTCCCCTTTTCGGGCTTTAACCCCAGTGTCTCATAACGGTCTCCTGGATGAGGAGTAACCCTCCGTCCCCAGGGCAATGCATGGAGGACTACTGTTGTCTTTTCATCACAGTTTAAACTGGTTAATCCAGCAGCCTAGTTTATTTACACAAGGGATATGGCGGGGTTTGCCCAGTGGATGCTGCTGCCAGTTCTACTGAGGTTAGCAAGCTCTGCCTTCCTGTTCACAAAACAACGACACACAGATCATCCTGCTGCATTTCACACCTGAGCAAGACGGCTCCCACATCAAGCCAACACATCCGTTAATATATCCATCCATTCACTCATCCTTTCATCCTCTGTACTGTTTGCAGCTTCACTGATTTACGCAACATTTAAACTAACCAATCTCTGCTGATGCTTAACGATTTATCAAACAGTGGAGAGGATCTTCATTATAAAAGCATGTGTCACGCACTGCAGTGTCTTGTCTTGGTGAGCAGTCGTGGCAGTCGGGATGTAGATAGTGGACAAGGGAAGTTGATGGTCTGTTGATGTTTTGGAGCTGAGATGACATCAATTTCATTTTAATCCAAAGCTCGGTTTGGAGGTGTTTTAGGAGATCTGATCTGTGTATTTGACATAGTTTCATGTCTGAACAGGACTGTTTTTACGGGAAACAGGAGCATTGCTTCCAGAGTTTAATTTCGTTGAAAAAGATCTAATATTCCTATCATGATCAGTCCAGACCTTCTCTAAATATTTCATTTAAATGTTGTGTTTGAACTATCTGTCTGGGGCCAGCGACTACACTTCAGTGGTGGAAGTATTCGCAGATACCAGTCTGCCACTGAAGCAGCTACAACAGGGATAGAGGGAGGGGGTGGAGGCTGGCACCAGGGGATGATTATAACTGGGCAGATGCCTCCTTCTGTCTGCCTGCTGCAGCCCATCACCCTAAGCAGCCCTGATGGGCAAAATGCTCCCGTGGTCGAGGCCATGGCGGCTGTACAATCAGCTCTGCACCGCAGCCTGAGGTAAGGTCAGTAATGGCTGTCTCCTGTTATTCTAACCATTAACATAATGGCAACATTAGTTCCAGGGCCACGCTTCTCTGCTCCTAGGGAACCATTGTTTAAAGGCACCAGCCAGCGCTGCTCTTTAAGACTCCTCCACTGTCTACTGACGCTTTGAAGACACTCAGAAGAGCAGACGGCGAAAACAGACTGCCTATTCATAATGTCAGCACAGATTGTGTGTTTTGTTGGTTTTTTTTTTTTTTAGAATTTTTCAAATTGCTGATTCACATTTTAAACTTTGGGAAATTATTTGAATTGTGACAAATTACATAATTACTTCCTTGTAATTACGACTTTGTCAGATATAATCTTTTCCTTTTTGTCTCTCTGTCCTGCCATGTGTTCTTTAAGCTAAATCCCCCAAGTGTTCAGCTGATTTCTCACATGAGAGAGCATTTATCTCATTGTTTTCATACTGGAAAAGCTTTGGAGCACAGAGAGGAAATCTGCTGCAATCTTTGCAAATCCTGCTCTCAAAGCAGGATTTACACTTCAAATTTTCATACACTTAAAATAACAATTAATGAAGTATCAGCAGCATCTGCTTGAGCCTTTCTTCAACTTCAGTTAAAAATCAGGGTAAAGACCACGGCTTTATATACTTTAATATCTACTTTGTACTCTATGCTTTAATAGGACAAAAATCATAATGACTAAAAGCTGTGGATTTATGGGAGGGATTAAACACAAGCTTCAAAAAAGTGTTTGGACAGGTGGAGTGCACGCTGCCATCCTGCAGACAGGGGCTGAACTCACCTTGCCACAGCAGCCAAGCTCCTCTCAACAGGTGACAGGAACGTCCGTTTGACATGTTTCCTGCTTCAGCACGCTTCATTCACACGCTTTGGTCTGAGCTCTGAACAACAATCTTTGATCTCCCTGGGAAATCCAAGAAACTGAGAGGCTCCTGTCAACAAGAGACGATCAGGGAGGATATCACCATGACAGGAGTTCATATATAATATGTCCAGCGTTCCCTCAGATAAAACTCTGGTCTCCTTATAAGCCAGCAGGAACTTTTTTCCCCTTCTTCTCTTCCTCTCCTTCTACCTCCACCTCTTGCCTTCCATGGTCTGATAAGAAAATCCTCAGTTGGAACTACTCGCTTCATGCAACTTTTCCACACTGGTGCGTCCCTTCAGTTGGCGAGTAAATGCTCTCTCTCTCTCTCTCGCTCTCTCTCTCCCTCTCTCTCCCTTTCTCCACCCCCCCACCTCTCTCTCTCTCTCAATCACACACCGCTGGGTCACTACTGTGCACCACTGTGGATCTGTTCCACTTGATGCATGTGCAGCCGGTGTGTGTCTGTTGTCTGTGTGTGTGTGTGTGTGTGTGTGTTTCTGTGTGTGAGAGTGTGTACGTGCATGCACAAGAGCACGAGTATTTTGTGTGGGTTTCTGTCTTGTCTGGCTCCCATACTTGTAAGCCTGGAGGAAGGAGAGAAAGAGAGAGAGAGAGCAAGATGGAAGGGGGGCAGAAATGGGGAACATTTTAGAGTGTGTATTTTTTTGTGTATGTCTGTGGAGGAGGGGGTTAACACTTCAAACTTCCTAAAGCGAAGGCTTTAGGGAGCTTTTAGAGCAAGGTGCAAAAGGGCAGTTGTGGAGAGGAGTTAACACTGCAGCCACTAAATAAAACATTTCCTCACTGACTGTGTTTCTGGTGGTGCCTTTCCATGTTCCCTGCTTTGTTTTTAATAGTCTCCATTTTGAAATATATGAGATTTCTGCCCCCAGCCCGCATAATGGAGGTGAATGTAAGTTAAAATAAAAAAAATGGAAACCACAAGAATCGCATAAATGAGACCAAACATTATAAAACATACCATGGTACTTTTAGCCAATCAGCAAAAACAGGCTTTGTCTGACTCTCAGTGAAGGGGAACAGTGATTTATTTTATTAGATTTTTTGCTTTCAAACTTTTAGTCTGTAGCCCTCCTGAGCCAAAAACGCTTTAATCTACTTTTTTGCATATGCGGTAAAACTCCCCAAAACCTGTAAACAGACTTTGAAATGTAAAATTCGAGGAGTTCTCTTTTAATTATCCCCCTGTCCACACCAACCATGAAGACAGTCCAATAAAAGCCACGGGGGGTAAAATCCACTCTGCTTATTCTGACAATTTAGACAATTCAAGTGGCTATTTTCCAATGAAGCTATCATATGAGGACCAAACTGTCTCTGTCTGTTACAACCACAGCCAGCATGGGCAGTCAAAGGGAAATCTTTTTTTCTTTTCTTTATGAATCACTTCTTTTAAGTTTCCACAAAATCCATCATGATATATCGGGTCTTTGGAAAGGTCTTTTGGAGAATATAAAATAAAGTTGTCTCGGCGAGGACAATGTTTGGTCGCACAGCGTGAGTTTGTGTTGGGATTGAAGAATCGGAAAAGAGTCAACAGTTTCAGTTTCGCTGAATAATACACAGACCTCACTAGGAACAGTTTTCTTTGGAATTACATTCTACTAAAGAAATAGCCCCAGTGAAAGCTCTTCACAGTCAGCCCTGTGGCTTACTGAAGGCAACGGGAACCCTCTTTCTTGGAAGAGATGTCACTGTTGAAGTTTTAAACATTTTCCTTTCAATGCTGTGAACACCGCAAATGAAACTCCATTCCTTAACATTTAAAACCTCACAGATGGCTATCTCAAAACTTTTCCACATAAAATCCGAACCATCATCGTGGTAACGTACCACTACAGGTGAAAGGGAAAGTATTTTGCTAAAATGGCCTGAAAAACTGAAAGAAATTCAGCATCAAGGAACATCTAAACATCAAACCCTTCAGCAGCTGCACACACAAACACACACACAGGTTCCACAAACCCATATCACACTCCATTTGAAACAACTATGAAGGCACAAATGCTCCAGTCCCTCTGATTCATGTACACATGTGGTCCGACGGTGCTGTTGACACTATTGACCACTGCAGAGGTAAAGAAGGATTTCAAAGTGCCTGCCAAGTGAGTTGGCAGCACATCTACGACGGGTGGGCTGACCAGAGCCCTGGCACGCGGTCAGGGGTGCGTACACTCCCAACATCATCACACACGCAGCCAATGACCAATGTTCCTGGGTCGAGTAATTTTACCACGACTAAAATGTTTTATATGGCCCATTTCTAATGCATCATCTTGCTAGTATTAACATTTCTTTTCCAATTGTCGGACCGCTTAAATATGTTCCTGCTGAACCGTTCTCTCAAAGCAATAACCAAATGTTTCTCACAGTCTCTATGCCATGTTCTCAAGAACATGAGGCCTTAGATGAATGACTATTCAAAGATTTATATATATATTTGTTTTTATCTCCTCCTACAATCTGGGTTTGATTTTAATACCATTTCTCCAAATTATAATAATTGCACTCCGCAAGTTAATGAGTTGTGTGGCACCAAAACTAATGTCCCACCTCACCAAAACAGACCTTCACTTTAACTTAGGTATGAAATATTAGATTTTGTCACGGACACATCCAGTTTTTCTGTTTCTGCAAAATTCCCATGTGCTTGCCTTTGGTTTTACCTTCAAAGAGGTGAGGTCTTAGACCAGCAGTTACCTATGTTGGGGGCCTTAAGAATGAGCCAAACATACCAAAACACACAATCAACCCTGTAGCCAACAAACTGTTTGTTCACATTTCAATAATACCTTTTTTTGACATATTATGTTCCAGTAATAAATGGAACTGCTGCACGATGTGTACACAGTCAACATTTTTACAAGTTAAGGAAACACATTTTCGTACCACACAGAAGTTGTAGGGGAAGGGCCGATGTGGTTGGTTGTCGGGAACATAAAGTGGCAGAATTTGACATCAAAAGCCTAGATTCTCATCTTGAGTTGTGGTTTTGGTTAAATTCTGTGTCTTTGAACCATCACAATCGTGACCTAAATGTAACTAAAAGATATGAGTGAACATTTTACTGATACCTTCAGTATCTCCCCAGATACGTTAATTAAAAATGTTCATGTTTATATTCACTAAAAATCTGCATCGCATTAGGTTTCCTTTGAAATATGCATAATGTTGCTAATTAGGAATATATAAAAAATCAAGTGCTTTGGAAACTTTGAAATTGTTTCTTGGTCATTTAATACAACACTTGCCTTCTCCAGCAGCAGTCCATAAACGCAACTAACAATAAGAAAGGTTGGTTTGGTGTGAAACTTTAATGTTTGCGATCATCATTTTGCTACACAGTTGGTTTGTCTTTCTTACTGTCTGACTTTTTGTGTCCTTCACCTTCTCTCACATGATAATAATACATAAAAAAAATAAGAAATGACAACACTCCCTCCTGGGACACTGTTTTTAGACAGTCCCATCCGAGCCGTCAAAGCTGCTACTTCAGGAGCGCTTAATCTGATTGTTGATCAACGCCTCAGGCTAAGTGTTAACTTGCTGTGACAGACCCCACAGAGAGCGAAACGGAGGGAGGACTGACACTGCTGATCTCTGATCCCAGATCTGACAGCTGGCTCCCTCAGGAGGACTCTGCCTGGGGTGTCAGGAGCTTTGATCCACTCAGGGTTCTCTTAGGAATGCATGCACACAAACACACACACACACACACACACACACACAATCACACTCTAACACTCACTCACTCAATGTAAATGGACGCACAAATTTTTATCTCACCCTCACTCCCGTTTTTCCCTTTCCTTTCTCTAATATACGGATTTATTCACACACATACAGGAGCTGGCACAAGTTACTCAAGAACACACAGTCGGCACTATTTTATAATCAAATAATTTCTAAATCCTGTAACTAATACTCCTCCACCAAGCACGAGCTATCAACTGTGGTGGGCTCTGTGTGTGGTGTGTGTTTGCTTAGGCACACATCCTCCACACTGACACACACGCACACATACACACTTGAATAATCACATACACAAAGTGTATATTCACACAGAACTTTAGACTGGGTTTATTCGTGGCTCGTGGTCATTTTGTGTTCTGGCTGTTTGGACTGTAAGTCTTTATCGGGTCCCTATACGAGCTGGTGGCGCCCCCCATAGGACTGAGAGAATCTGAGCAGAAGACAACTAGAGAAAAGCTGTTTGAGAGTCAGAAATGTTTCTGCTAATCTAGTTGATGGAAACACGGTGAAGCCAATTTGGCCACAGAAAGCAAAAAAGCCATCAGAAATGGAGTTGGACCTTTACAAATCCATCATTTTGCACTGATGTAAAATCAGATACGTGGAGTCTTTTGACATAGCTGCAGTTCATTTCACCTTTTGGAGATTATCGTTGGTGTCAATGCCCAGGTGCCCTGGCTGTTACCATAGAAACACGAATACCCCATAGGAAAGCTGTTCACAAAGCACATATAGCCAAGGTCTGTAAAGCATGCTCAGTAGAGTTTTTGTCTTGTAATAATTAAATCATACAAAGCACCATTTCCAGGCTTCCCAAATGTTTTTGGACACAAATGGATAAAATTCTGACAATAAGAAGTTAAAAATTTCAGTGTATTTTAACACCTCCAAGAGAATGTTCTCGTAATTTTACAGCTGTTTCTTTTCAAATTATTGTAAATGGCAAAAAAATGTTTGTTCAGCTACTCAGTGTCATGTGATATGGCCAAAAGTTGCAATTTGCACCTTCGGCCATCATACATGAAAACTGTCACCTCTCTGCGTTGTTCATGGTGTCAGCTTTGAATTAGCCTGGGGGTGGAGGGACTAATTCCTTAGGTGTAAAGGGCAATAATATCCTTAGACTGCTAATTCTCCTGTCCAGGATGTTGAGTCGGGGAACAACAACTGTTGTACATGTGCCCACATGCCTGTGTGGTGTATGATGTGGATGGTTCAGGGTTTAATGTGGACGCAGTCAGAGCTAACCAGCCATGAGAAGCTGTAATTGCTCTCTCTGTCACTGTTACTGAAGAAAAAAAGTCCAGATTAACTTTAACGGTCACATGATGCATGTTTATATCTTTCAGAGAAGCTATGCTTGCCTTATAAGAGACCTAGATGGCGAAATGCTCTTTAAGTGTATGTGTCTGTGAGGGACTCTGTCAGTACTTAAGCAAAGCTCTGCTGTTTATTGTAGTTGATGCCACTCTTCATCAGTGCCAACCGGTTTTTCATCTGTTTTTCATCTGAATATATCACACAGAAGGGCCCCTGTGTTTCATTTACTAGAACAATCAAAGAAGATGTACAACATTTCTCTTCCACCACAAACTAGAGCTACATTTAGGTCTAACAATGCAGATTACCAAACAGTATACTCGCCAAACCTCCTCAGTGCAAAAGGCCTTACACATGCTAACCCTGCCCTTTAATCATCACACATTCACATCCCTGCCTCCTGGGTGAGTAAACATACGGACAGGAAAAGAAAAACACCCGCATCTCTTGTGCAATTTTCTTTGCCCCTTGTCCAGATAATTTCACCGTGAAGAAACTAAAGCACAGTGTGTTGGCTTTGCTCCAGCTGTCACCCACAGCTAAACAATGGGGTGCCCATTCAAAGGAGATGGGGTTTGTTGACAGTGCTGGGTGGTGTGACCAGGTGAGGTCTGAGATACTGTGATGTTTTCATGTTTCCTTAATGCACTGATGATAAGATAGCGTTGGAGTCCGATGTTGTAACCTCGTACTGCTGCCAATGTCTAAACACACTGCAGTGCAAGCAAGAGGAGGAATGCCATGATGTCTGCCATCATTACCTGGAAGAAGCAACTACTCTCATCAACTTCTTATTTTTTCCCACATGCACAATGACCAGTCTATCTATCCACTACACACTGATAGTACTTGGAGAGCACCGATGAGTGTAAGCACCAATAAAACTATCCTTTTTTTATGACAATTAGGATTTTATTTTCATAGTTTCAATTCTATCATTGATGGTAAAATTATACTCCCCAGAGTAACTACTGTGTTTTTGTGCTTTACCGAAATATAAAAGAAAATGAATGGAGGAATGAACAAACTTCAGGTTACCTCTCAGGTAGACAGTCACCATCTTGACCAGGTTTCCAGCAGCCCAGCAAAATATCACAAGTCACAATTTATAATGCAAACTTACAATTGTGAGTCTCCCACTAGGCAACTCATCGCTTCTAAATTCAATATCCCATATTTTTTGGTTACTTAATGACGTTGCTTGATGGTAATAAAGCTTATTTGTCTTTCATCTACTGACAAAAAGTTTTCTTCAGTTGTTCTTTCTGGTACTGTGCAGTTTCACCCTTCAGCCACAGACATCCAGACCCATGGCAATGCAGATGTTGGCCTACGATGAAGCTATGGAATTGTGTGTTGGTCCGACATGCCGATCTGTCATCACATAGATCTGGAGATCCCAGGCAACTTTTTCTTAACTGATGAACTGGAGTCCCCCTCTGCAATATTCCTGGTTGTTGACGACTGTTGACACGAAAGGCGTAGAAACATACAGGCGTGCTTTAAGGCTGGTGCATAGATCAAGGACAGTTTCACACAAATGCAGAGGAGGAGCACCGGCAGCTGAGCCGCAGATAGAGCAGTTAAGTGTCTCCTGACAGTGACAGTGTGAGCCAGATGGCCTGTCTCTGCCAGATATTTACACTCAGGGAAAATTTGAGCAAATATTCAAAGCACTGATCGCTAGCAGATGATTAACAACCAGTCACGGGCCTTTTTTAATCCCAAAACACAGGTTGCCACAGCTGCTTCGCTGTCTCTCCAATTCTGTGGTGCTTCCATCTCCATCAGTGAAATGAAATGGATCACAAAGGACTTACACAGTAAGCATGTCAGCAACGCTTCGCTTGAAACATATCAGACAGCCGTGAGTTCAATACAGAATTTTTTATTTCGCTTCTCTACATCAGTTATTGACTGTAAGTAAACTAGTAAACAGAGGTGTCCAACCGTAAGCAAGCAACCTTAACTATAACAAAGCACATTGCTGCATGGCTTGATCAGCTTAGACTTCTCCACGGCCCAAAATAATGGATGAATACTCTGTTCGTACAAAAAAAGGGGCTTGTCAGATATGATTTTATTAATCTGGGCTGACATAATGTGCAAACATGATCATTCCAAGCCAGCTACTTAGCTTTGCTAACAAAAGCAAGGTCCATGTCATTACATTATTGTGTTAGGTTACATCTTAATACCTGTTCAGGACTGGAACATCCATCAGGTCAAAACTTGGATGCCAGTGTTGCAGCTTCTCATGCTGTGTCTGGGACCTAGAATACAGCTACAACCATCTCCTATAAATGACATTTTTGCAGTTAAACTCAAACAGTACATTTGTTTTGTTGGAAATGTAATTCATTAACTTTCCATTGAACTGACTGCAGGTCCTGATGTTGAGCCTCTAGCAGCTAAATACACAAACAGAGATGAGCTTTACATGCTTCAGACAGCCAGCTGGGACTGAAGGTGAAGATGTTCTCTTCATTTCCTTACATATTGTCACGTTTTATGTTAGGTAAGCCATTGTGATATTCATTAGCTATGTTACGCAATTTTATGACTCGACCATTTAATTACCGACAGTTAATGAAAACAGAGAAAGGACGAATACATCTCAGTTTAGTTTCACTGACCCCTTTATCTTGTTATTCTGGAGAATTCAAGCCCTCCAAAAATAAACCCAGACCCCAAAATTCAGACTTTTGGAAACCATCACATTTGTCAGGCCTGGTTGCTCTCTGATTGGGTCTTACCACCAGTGGTGACGGTAACATGAGTAACAAATCACAGTGTTTTGCTGTTAAATTCTACATGGTAATGCTACAACTGTCCCTGCTCTTTCTCACTCATAGTACTTTCTCTAATGAATCTGATTAGTACAATTCAGATCAGTTTCCCATTTCCAATGGCTTGCACATGCCCAATGTACAAAAAGGGTTATGTGTGTCTTTTTAGGTGTGTTAGTATGAACGCAGACTGATCCTCATATGGAGCTAAAATGATTATTTTCATTTTAACATGCTCTCTGTCTACATTAGTGTGGATGCAGTAATGCTTCCAAAGATGGCTGATGTGGCTTCTGGGCCATACATCTTCAGTGAGGGTGACCCCCTGTAGTACAAACGTTTGATAATTGCTTGTGTTACCTCTATTCCCTGTATATTAATCCCTCTGTGACAACATGGATAGAGATGAGGAGGAAACTTTACACTTCGCTTTCTCTACTGCTATCTTTACTTCTGAGGGTCGGATAATCTCCTGGCATGTGCCATATCTCTCCTATCTTCTCAGTTGGGCGGAAAGATCGTGGATGGCAAAGTCCTCCTCTTATACAAGAATGTGCTACCTTAAAAATTTGACCCCCACTTCTAAACCTTCCCCCTGGAGCCTCCCAGATTGTTTTTCTTCATCACACAATCTTCATATCTCAACTTGCATTAAGCTCCTGTGAAATAACTGAGATACATTATCGTGTGTGCAGCATTTTGAAACTGAATACAAGTGTTTCTTATTAGTTTAATGTTTAAATGAGCCTCTGCCTGGATTGAACATGTGTTTCAATTTATGCTGTGTGAGGATTTCTTGATTTATGCTGATCTCCGCACACACTTTACAATGCCATTGTCCTCGAAAATAGAAAATCAAGTCAGTTTTCTCATGAAGCTCTTCCAAACTGCAATTTAAATACAGAATTTCAGCTAAAGTAATGTAATTACAGCAATATACTGTATGGTTCAGCACATATAGCTCAGCTATTCTAGGGGCTCTTCTGGCAGGCAGCTGAAGGTGAAAAATGTGTGAGTGAGGGATGAGCAGCAGTTTTGCAAGCTGAATCTAAACAGCTAAATGGCAACAAAACAGGTCAATTAAAAATTGAACCCTGTTGCTGTTTTGGGGTCATGGCTGTGACAGATGTGGGCAGGAGTCACATCTGGTTGGTATAGCATACAAAATGGAACTAATGGGGTGAGAGTGTGAGGGTTTGAGGCTGGCAGATGTCAGCAGAGGCCGCGCCTGTTATTGACATAGCTGCCATCTTAGGTCTTCTTTTCATCCGTCAGCCGGAATTGACCAAGGATCCCTACTGCTTTGTAATATGACCCAGATGATGGATCTCCCGCTACAGAGAATGTGCGGGCACATGCACACGAACACGTATAAAGGAAACACTTGAACAAACACACATACGCGCCCTCACCCTTTTAGACACAGGCACAAGCGCACTCGCACACATTAACACTCTGCTCTTTTGCTGCTGTCTGCCATTTGGATCCATATCAGTTGCCTTTGCAAATCTGCCCACATATTATTTTACGGGACCTCAGCTGGCAAAAGACACTTTGTCCTGAGCTGCAAATGGGATCCTGACATGCAAAAGTCATGTTGGATTAAATCCATGGGCCCAGCAAAACCTTTTACAGACTAACTTGAGATGTTGACACCACCCACTCACTGCCGCTGATTTATGAGCAATGCAAAACGTAATCATCACATTCTTTTAGCATCAACTTCCTATGAAATAGCAGAAGTCGATCATTATGCAACACGTGCAGCAGATTTTTAAATATCGAAAATAGCTCTATCAGTGAGGTGAACATATGTTTTGATTCATGGTATGTGAGGTTTACTCGATTTACCTTGCCTGGTGCACAGACTTTCCAGTTTGAAAGCTCTGCCATTGTACCATAAATACCGTAAATCCAGCACACCTCGAGTATTTCAAGTGACCCAGGTCGGCCGTGATTGTGTCTCATATCCTCCAGTTTATTGCTGTATTCGACAGTCGGTGCATGGATGAGGGAGAGAACCAGGGAGGGTGCGATGTAACAGTGACACTCTCATGCCATGTCACATTCCACTGGAGGTCTCAGCAAAGGTCTCTGCTCCCAGAACGAGAGACAAGACAAAGACATGAAGACGCCGGTTGAGGTGAGAACTGATGCTGACCACAGATAGCACCTCTGGGGAAACTGACAACAGCTTCTCTGCCGCCGGTGGTGGTCTGTCAGCAAGCCGTGGGCAGATTTTATTCTATCTGTTTACATATATTCAAAAGATTACAGATATAAACATAGGCAGGTGAAAAAATGTGACGGTGAGAAGCCAAAAACTAACGAAGAATTGTTTAGGGCACTGTCCAATGCATGTTTTACTCAATTAAAAATAGAATGAGGAGAAAACTTGATCAGGGAACAGAGTGAAAACAAAGATAAGCACTATAAAAAGCACACATCCAGATATACATTAGAGAGCAAAACTTTTGCTGAGCCACTATTAGTGATCCAGTGCTGGTTGGCCGCAGGAACAACTCAAGTGAAAAACTCTGGAGAGGGAATAAAGGGGAAAACAATGGAAATTACAGTAAATAATGGGCTTACACTCACACTGTAAACACTGGCTGATATTGAACTATGTCTGTGAGACAGATAGATTGAATCCCCTCACAGTGTTATATGATGCCATTAGTGAACCGTATCACCCGTCTGTGCAGGATGTGTCTGACTAACAGGTTCCAACAAAATGCCACTGAAGAATCAACATGTTTACAGCAGAATATCTGAAGAAGAGCAGGGAGCAGTCACGATCTTGATAATGCTGAAAACTTTTACTCTCAACGTGCCAAAACATCAGCCTCTATCACAAGTAATAAATCGATTTGTGCGGGCTGATGTAAACATATCAACACTCTCCGCTTCAGGACCTGCGCTGACAAAGTCTATTCGCGTTTTCTGTCTGTAACTTCTCCTGGATCACTCCCTCGAACTTTGGGAAGTCAGGAAACGAAACAAAGGCTTTAACATTGTACAGATTTTCCTCACACTTGTGATAAGGAGCTGAAAGGGGGGTTTTGCTGAACATAGCTGGGTTTCCATAGAAAAGGCCAAATTATGGAGGACAAGGAACCTGCAAGGACACCAAGCATTGGATTATTCTTTTTATTTAAAGCTTTTAAAAAGAGATGAACATCTGTTTGGTGTGAAACACCCCTGGATTTCATATCTCCTTATCTGATTGTAATCATCATTGCCTCCATTTTGTGCCAGTCCAAGTCTATAATTTACCTTGAGATATTGACGCTGACAGATGTGGTGGGAGCAGATAAGGGTGCAAAGATAAGCAGGGGCAAGGATGAGGACAGGCAGGTGACACCAGAGAAAACAATGTATGCAGGCAAAGGCCTTCAATCTCTTTCTGATTCTCTAATTTCATACCTGCAGACAGGTGCTTGGCAGGGCTGAACATGCGTGTGAGGGTGGAAGAGGCGGGCAGATGGAGGGTGGGAACAAGAGGGACCTTCAGAGGGGATCAAAGAAGGTTACGCTATTCCTCCCCGTGCTTCACCCCTCACTCTCTCCCTCCTCCACTGATCTGGAAACGATAGATTTCATTCCTGTTTTTGCTCTTGAAGAGGGGATGTGGTTTTGGGTTTCCAGGGTGGGGCCTGAGGACGTGGTGTGGAACTAAGACCAGAATGCAGGAGTTGGAGCGTCTTGACACTCGCAATCAAAATCAGCCATTTGCAAACAAGGAGGAGAGTTTTTCTTTATGTACGATGTCAAACAGCTCAGCATGATCAGCTCCACATCTATTTTCTTTTTATGAAAGTCATGAAACTGTCTACTATCTGCAGTGGTGGTGCCCCTTTACTCATTTAAAGATACAGGAGGAATATAAGAGTATTATTATAGAGAATTTAATCATGGGCCCTCAGGATGACAGTCACTACAGTCCACAACATTAGTCCAGGCTGAAACATTGTCAAGGAATACAGTTTAAACACTCGTTGGTCCCAGACAATCCACTGACTTTTCCTCTTTCGCCACAACGAGCTTCATTTTTATGGTTTTCTGAGAAATTTGTCACTGAGGATCATAAATTTTCACACATGCATACCTTACTCAAAATGATAAGCAGGAACCTTGACGATTGTCTGACTTTTCATCTTGTGCCATCATCAACACTTTTATTTATTTTTTTAACCTTCATTCACCCACAAAAATCTGTGATGGAACTTTAAAACTCACTTCATTAACCTTAATTGTGGCTTTAATAGTTATCTACAGACAACTCACTGATTATCTTCTATAGTTGTAAAGCGAATCTCTTCTTTGAATCTCTCAAAGTCCAAATTTTCCTGCGCTTCCATAATTCCTGCATGATTCCTAAGTCTCTCCACTTTCCCTGGCACTGGACTCTAGGGTATAATTCTGCACATCAATATACTAATAGACTTTCTGTGCCTATCATGCTTTATGATATTAAATGTATGCAGACACCTCCCAACCATGACTCCCATCTGTGGAGCCCTTATAGAGCCGTTGGACGATGTATATTTATGACTGCTGTCCCTTTATGATTTCTCTACTGTAAAGGAATAACAGCCAGTGAAGTGGAGGTGGAGGCCTCCCAGGCCATTATTTACTGTGGTGCTGTACCTCAGAGACACAAAGCCGTGATACGGGACAAGAGGCATGCGGGAATTAAATTACGCTTGAAATTTAGTGATCCTTCAAAAGAATGGGCTCCCTTGTTGGGTAGGTTTACCTATATTTCGGCAATGGAGTTCCCCCCTTTGGAAATGTCTGCAGGGGTAAATGGCAAAAACAGGTCGGAGAGAGCAAGTGAAAAATTCCAAATTAAGTGTTGAGGTGGTTTGTGGTTGCAGTGTGTGGTTGACATGTTGGCTCCTGCATTTTGGGCCCAATGAGACCTCGCTGTAGGTTTGGTTTAAGAGGGAACGGCTGATGCCTAATTACCTGTTGATATGTGGTTTGGATTGAAGCAGCTCTTGTGACAGTTTGTCTTTCTTCTTGATGAGGAAATTATAGTCTACAGTCGGGCTCATATTCTCTTGATTTGCATTCTGAAGTCTTCACCTGCTCCCATGCCTCTCTGCACGTTTGAATTATGTGGAGGGGGAAGAAAGAAAAAAATTCCTCCTCATCAGAAGTGAAGAGGGTTTATTTTTTCTGCTGCCTGGAGGAGCTGGGAGGTTTTTGAACTTCAAATTCACACATGAAATATTTTGATTGCATTCAATAATAATACGCTGCAAAACAAAATGAATCACAAAATTAGACTCTGTGCTCCTGACTGCTGGGATAACTGCAGAGCTCAGTTATAGTGATATTTCCAGCCAGGTTTGTTGAGTAAACCAGTGATTTGAGGTCAAACACAGTGTCTCTGTATGTGTGTGTGTGTGTGTGTAGTCAAAGAGGGCAGATACAGGGCAGGGAGGATTATCAGGCTACCCTTGATAACACACAGGTGGCTGATCTTGGGGCTTAGGGTCTGACGCTGCCCCTCAATCCACCACTTCCTACTCTACACACACACACACACAGCTACACAAACACAATTCCTGTTTCCGGGGAGTTGCGGTATCATGGCAAAGCTCGGGTTACTGTCTGGTTGTGGAGGGTTAGGAATGGGATGAAACAGATAGTCAATGTTATATTGTGCCAGTTCGTCCAGAGGTGAAGGGTTATTGATGTGGTCTTTGTTGTTTGAGGGACATGTCAGAGTGTCTCAGGGCTCCCGCTTGATTTACACTTTAACGGCCTGTTGCCTGAGACATGAATTATGCCATTACAGAAGAAAAAAAAAGAATTTCATTGCACAAACAAAATAAGCAATCACTCTCTCTGCGTGTCTGCAGCACATTCTTAAGTGACGACAATTCATCTTCAATTTCACACCAGAGCTTTCCTGTGTAAAGACCCCCATAAAGTGCTCGAGTGAACTAAAACTCTCCATGGTTGCTGTTGGTGTTAGAGCTGGGGGCCATGGAAAGAAGGGGGGCGGGGGGGGTTGACATTTATGGATGAGGTTTTCCACCATCTCTACTATCAGGTTTTAAGGGTTGTTACTAGCAGGGAGCCCCTCTGTGTGCAACATTAAGGGCTGAGCACTTGGGGGGGGGGGGGGACTCAGCTGACAGGATCTGGGGTCACTGCACTGTATTCATGGAGGCTTACTAAACCAGGGCTGTGATGTGCACATCCATCACCACCCGGCGGCATGCTGGGTTTCAGGATGGAGGTGCATTCGTTATCCTGACACAGCCGGGGGGGAAATCAGAGAGAGGGGTGGGCGACAGACAGAGGGGAGGTCAGGATTAGGGGAGTGGGAACGACCAGACTGGGGTCAAGATTAAGGTGTTGGGTTAGAGTGGACGTTGTAGATGAGGTGATTGAAGATAAGGAGATTTTTTGGGGGGGTTTTAGAGGGATAAAGCTCCATGGCAGCAGTCTAGCTGCTGAAGAAATCCCACTTGTTGGTTTACAAGTCTTTGCATTATTAGGAGTGGATTTGAGTAACAAAGCTTTGTGTGGATGTTGCAGGAGGCCAGATTTTGGGGAGTTTCATTAAAGCAATGTGAATGGAAGGGGTGGGGGTCTAAATGAGGCAATACACTCCACAAATTATCAGTACAAACGTTGTTTTAAAGGTGGGTCATGCTCATTTGATTAACATCTATTCATATTTTAGTGCTACTTCCCGTTTTGATAGTTTGTTTTTGACAATGACTGATGCACCTGTAGGTGGGAGAAATGATTCCCTTCTTTTCATGTGAGTTTTCTGAAAATTCTCATGAAGTGTTGATTAACAAACCTCAGAATATCTGACTCCAACTGAAATACTCAGCAGCTGTGAAAAAAGACTTTAGAGACAAAGGTTGAGGCTGGTCTGTAGACCAAAACCAACAACATAATAGTCCATCTTTTAGCCTCTTTCAGTTTGTCTCTGGTCTATAAATTCTTGCTGAAGATAGAAATCATTTTGTCTTTTGTTTTTAAAAACAGCAGTTTCGCAAAACAGCTGGGAACATTTTCAGCTAACATTCCTCATTAGTAGGGAACTTTCTCTGGCAGCATAAGTGGGACTGATATAATCTCTGTTGTAATGAAGACAAGTGTCACTGAGGGCAGCTATGGGGATCGCTGATGTGTTTAAATTGTCAATGGACAGCAAGCTTTGGCTACACATACAAAAAGAAACATCGGCCATCTAGAATTTAGACTTGTCCTTGAAAGTGATTTTTCTCTGCATTATCTATTGCATGAGAAACCTATTACACCTTGGTTCAGAAAAAAAAAGGAAGAAATGAAGACTGTCTTTGGACAGCAGAGACATGAGCAATCACAGTAACATAATAAAAAAAGAGAAAGAAAAACAGAGTCCCTTTCCTTTCCCACTTACTGAATTTCAACCAGTTTTTGACTTTTTCACCCTGAAGAGTTGGCTTTCTGCAGCAGCACACCACCAGCTCAAATCATGCTCTTTATTTATCATTGCACCAAGGAAACTATTTAGAACATGAAAGAAGGTGGAGACAGAGTTGTTATCCAGAGTCAACAGAACCTTGTCAGAGCGATTTTTACTGGAATTTTCCAAACTTGTGAGCCCAAAAAAACAGTTGCAGAATTTAAGTGTCCATATCCTTTACTAAATAATAATACAACTACACTGAAAACTCTAGAGTAAAATTAGATTAAACTTGGTAACCAAGTGGTTAAGGTAAATACAATGTGAGCTGAAAATGTAATGGCTGCCTGCATGACATTCCCTCTCTCTCTATTACATTTCCTGCCTCTCTACACTTTCCTATCAAAATAACAAAGACACCAAAGGGCTGAAAAATAACTCAATCACTGATTACTCACTGATTATCAGTGATGTTTTAATCTGTGAGGGATGATTATGGATCAATTTATTGGTTATGTCCTCTTTTCACTGATTAAGATTCAATTGAATGTTCACTCAGTGTATAACAACTCATTATATTTTGTATACAATAGGTGTTCTTTTCAAATACTCTTTTCCCTTTAAAATAGTGATAGTGTCCAAATAGAAAGTAGCATGGAATGAAAATGTTAAAGCACAAGTAAATCACATTCCAGCTCTGGGTTTCTTTTGGCATTGGTGGGTCCATCCCTTTAAACAAAGAAAAAACACAAGTCTGACTTTTCATGTGTAGACAACAAAAGTAATGATTATTTTGTTTGGCTGCTCCCCTCCGCCACCCTGTAATCTGGGTTAACCAGGGTGTCTGGTGGTGGAGGAGTGATGCTGACAAGGTACATCAAAGCAAAGAGCAAAGGGAGGGAGGAGGGGTGAGTAGAGGAGGAGAGAGGGGAAACCAAGATTAGTTTGGGAGAAAGTATAGGTCAGGAGCAGGTTTGCATGGAAAGCATGACAGGAACACAACAGGTCTGAGCTAATGATCTTTTTTTCAGTCCTTATCAGACTCCGGCACGTAGGCATTACTGTCTGCATGATGGGAATCTTTGGTCTTAAAAAAGGAATCGGTGCGTTCAGGATTAATGCAGATAAACTGCTGCCAAATACAATACTTCAACCCGACAGAGGTCCAAGTTGATGGGGAGGCGCAGAGAGGCCTTTATGATCCTCAGGGCCCAGCGCTCACAAATTCCATCTCAGAGCCAATGGGTAGTCCAGTGTGTCAGTCACAGAGACCGTCAGCCTTTTTTCAGGCAGCCAAACCCTCCAGTCACACATAATGATTTCCATTTGCAAGCTGCAGACGGAGGGAGACGTTCTGTCTGTCTCAACCCATATCATTCCCCAATAGTCAACCATAGATTACTGAACCCCTCACTTCATTGATAACCGGTTCCAGGGCAACTTTAGCCCTGAATAGATAAACGAGACAAGTTACATCCACGCAATAAGACAATATCGTAGTGGTTGTCAGTGGTTGACAGATGATTTTGTTCCACAGATAACATTAGGAAACACATGTAGTTGTCTAACATCTAATAAGAGATCAGAGAGGAGAGAGTCAGGAGGAAGAAAGGAAGAGATGGGAGATCTAGAGGAAGATAAAGAGGAAAAGAAAGGAGAGAAGAGGAAGAGAGGAGAGGAGTGATACGGGAGATGAGTATTAACACGGGAGGAGGTTGAGACCGGGAGCAAAGAGGTGGAGGAAGGTGAGAGTGGGAGAAAGAGGAAGATGAATGCAAGAAAAGCAAAGGAAAAGGAGAGGGAAGGAGGAATATGGAAATTACATGAAAGTAAAAGGAAAAGGAAAGGAAAATTAGAGAGAAAAGAGGAGTATTGGATGTTAATCACCTTGAGATCTGTCTATTTTACACCCCAACACAGCTGAAATCCAAATGTCCACCACTGAACATCTCTTGTTTTTGGCTTCCTCTCCTCCTCACCCAACTACTCTGACAGACCATGTGACCTTCCCTCCCAATAAAGGGTTTATTCCTGTCCTGCATATATACAATTTTTGACCCGAGAGGAGGGTGAAGATGAGGAAGAGGAGGGGGCTGAATGTGAAGAAGAGGTTATGAGCTTCTCTGTGAGAAGAGACTACCCTGCTGGAACGAGAGCCCTGGATCGTCACATATGTCTCCAAGCACAACAGCGTCTGGCTGTAATATGTGGTTATTATGGAGCGTAGCTTTGCTGATTCAGAGATGATCTCATGCTCCCTCTGGCAATAGATTATCTTCCAGTCGTCCTAAATTTCAGCTCAGATTCTTGTTTTCCTGGACACATGACACAGAGAAAAATGTCCAGCGAAAACATTTCTAAAAGTGCCAAATAGGCTTTTTATGAAAACGCTTTCCTCTGTGGAATATGAAACAAATGTGGTCATCTTAAACCTTAATGGCCATCTGTTATACGGCAAATTTAAAAGATTCTCAATTTATTTTTGCAAAACCTTTGCAAATATCTGCAGTGAGGAAACAGTAAAAACTAATACTTTTTAAAAAAAAAATCAACCAAGCACCAACAAAAACAAAAATGAATGCAATGTTAAAAGTAATGAATTGCATTTCTTTCCTCATTATTTGCATTTTAAAACATCTTAGCCTGCATTGAGAAAAACCAAAACTAACAGAGTGTAATAGACACATGAATGATAATGTACCTGAAATCTCATCAGTACCTGAACTGAAGAAAAACTGCTGCAGGTGAAGAGATTATGACCTGTCCTTGTACTAACTTTCCCTACAAAACTACAGCCAAAGCATTTTAGCTGGTTAGTTAGTGATAATACAATTTAGTATTTTTGTTTGTTTGACATTAGAGCATAACAGATCATGTCATTGTGGTTGGTTGTCTGTTTCAAATAACTACAAACTACATGTTTTCCTCGATGTTCTCCCCCATGTGATAATGACTGTCTCTCGTCCCTGTCAGGGATTTTTCCAGACCTCCTGTCTGTCTCCAGCACCTTTCTAATCAGCCCCACAGTTGCTCTTTGTCTCCTCCAGTCCTGTCAGGCATGTGGTCCAATAATAACCCGGCCAGGTAGCTCAGCCATGTGGAATTTGACATTGTGTCCCAGGGCACGTCGGGCGCCCAGAGGGAGAGTGTGAGTGGACGGGATGCAGCCAGCATTGGGGTCTTACAGAGAGAGTCGCACAGTCCCGGATTAGTTTTATTAGGAGCAACTGCAGATGGTTTCAAAGATAAGAACTCACATCACAGTACATTTTTAATTACCAACAAAAACTCATAAAAAGTGAATGACATCAGTGAAGTACTTCCACACTGCAGAAACCATGTTACTAATGGGGAAATCCCCCAAATACACCACAATTGCTGTACATGTTTTAATGGTACTTTGATGAAATTCAGGCCTTGGTTATGAATAAAAAAACACTTGTTTTATAATATTAAAATTATTATATAAAGTACAGTATGCTTTTCATCTCTCCCCTCAATTGTTCAAAAGAATTGTAACAAGCCTGCCAAAATAGTTTTTACATGAGGGAAGAAAAAAGACATTTTGTGGAGAAATGATTATCCTCCTAAGAACATTTGACCTGTGTAAAAGATCTGTTTAAGGTTATTAGCATGCTTGCCATTATTCCCATTACCACCATTTCACATAGTTTGGCTTCATTTGCAATATATCCCGTCGCTTACTCACAGAAATTATGCCATATGTGGGCAGATAGCATGAATGATTTAGTTATTGGACATATTGTAGTTTGAACAGATGCCAGTGACCTCAGATGACTGTTTTACCGCTCCAGCCCGTCAATACGAACTCATGCTGTGCAACCATAGACCTCTCATACCCACAGCGCTTTAAGATACTGAGTCAGTGTGTATTTGGGCAATGTTCTCTCTTAATGGTAAAAACATTGTACAGGAAATCTAAAAAATCTGTGTTGAGAATTACTTGTTTCTAAAAAGGACATATGAGACATTTCGGAATATGTACAATATATACATAAAATATATAATATATAATATATATATATATGGTGTTATGTGTTGTCTTGTGTAACTCTCTTTCATTTGTGTCCATGCTGCCATGCTGGCCAGGCCGTCCTTGTAAAAGAACCCATTTTGATTTCAAACATCAGCATAGAGAACCATATTAAAAACTGTATGGTCTGACTCTTTACTTGGTATCTTTGTGAAGAATACGCACTGCATGTTTCTGACAGATATTAAAGGAAAGTATGCATTTCATAACATGCTCTCTGCTTTCATTATCTTCACAGGCAGCATCGTCACCAGCTGGAGTTTATGTATTGTCAACAGCAAAAACACTCTAAGAGTCAACAACATGTGCATTTCCTTCTATCTTTCTGATCAGACTGTTCTTTCTGCACCCTGCACAGATAAACCTGTCCTCAAAAAAAGAAAGAAAGAAAAAAAAAAGCACTGTGTAATGATATGCATATGTAGTATCAACATGGTCAATCTGCTGAGGAGATAGCTCCATACTGCAGGCAAAACATGGCTCCAGCCTCCTACACCTCCACGTATTTACCCTCTCATCTCCCTTTCACCCCTCTCCGAAGACCCAAGGGGCCAGAGCGCCACATGAGTGGGGCAGGAGGAATGTGTGTGAGCACCACATGTCTCTTCACTTACATGCTTTATACACACACATGCACATATGCCTGTGCACGTAGTGACAGGTGCGGCTGGGGGGCACATGCGCGGTGCTGAAGGAGAGCCTTGTTAATGTTGGCACCAGAGCTTCAGCTGTGCCCTGTCACACCACTGGAGGCTGTGTGGTCACAGGCTGATATATGGGCTGCTCTATAGGAACAGACACGCCATCACAATCATTCACTGCCGAGTAACAATGCAGGAGTGAGCACAGACAAACTCTGTATTCTGTCCCAAGTGTCAAAAGCAAGTACTGGCCCTGATCTGTCGACATGAACACACAATATTAGGTCAGTGTGTTTTGATTTGGGTTAAAGGGTCAGTCCA
Source organism: Remorina albescens (assembly GCA_034769265.1). Taxonomy (NCBI): domain Eukaryota; kingdom Metazoa; phylum Chordata; class Actinopteri; order Carangiformes; family Echeneidae; genus Remorina; species Remorina albescens. Next base: position 22,370,084 of record CM068494.1, read on the forward strand.
CTCAAATTTGGAAGGGCTTAAACAAATTTATCTCTGATGGTGTTTTACAATGTGGATAGTTTTTCTTGGTGTTGTTGGAGACGGTCTGCCTCTGCCCCAGTGTGAAGTACCTCAAGTTACAGGAGACTCTGTTTCCGGGAAGAGATTTTACTGCTTATTGAAATTTTATTGCCTTGAACACCACAAAACATGCAGACAACTATTTTCAATGGGACTATTTCTTTAGTTCCAAAAAAAAAAAAAAATCCTCACTGCATGACCTGGGGTTTGTTATAAATAACCAACAGTGAGACTAAGGATGTTACTATTACCGTGATTTAATATCAATTAACTGATTTAAATCAACTATCCAACCCCCGGATGTTGGAGTAATACCGAGATTTAAAAAATTATAGTAATGTTCACATAAAAAAATGGGGATTATTGTTAAATTACTGATGAGCAACCTGCAGCCGGAACAACGTTTTTATTTATTTTTTTGATTTTTTAAAGAGACCGGAACTGAATAAAAGTTTGTGCGCGCGCCTGCTAAATGCTAAAGAAGCTAACTATGCTAACGGGAACGATGGCGGACGGACTGAGCCATCCACATAAAAAACCGAAGATAACTATTCGTGTGGGAGGATTTTGAAGTACTTTGTTTATTGCGACGATGACCGGGGATTTGCTCTACACGATCACCATCGAGAGATTCAACTGCAAAGGTAAACAACAACTTAAACACGCTACAACACTGTGTTGTTTATGACTGCTGTGACTGTGTTTAATATATTGTTTAAAACTAATACAAATATTGGGCGTAAATGAGAGTTGATAATTGTAGTGTCAAATCCATTATAATTGTGATAATTGTAGAACTGTAATTATTTCTCTCACTATTATCGCCCCATCCCTTTAAAAATCATTCAAAATGCCTGCTGACTAGATGCTGGATATCAGTAGAAGTCATTATTTAGCTGTACTTGCAGTGTGGTGGGCTCAGTGAGCCAGTCTGGTTTTAGGATGTTTAGTTCACCACTAACATCTTTATAATTATTGGACAGATCAACATGAAATTATGCATCACACACATTTTTTTTTTCCAAAGGATGAGACCTACCGACTTGTTGGATTGTTGGACATTTTGTTCAGACAGTCACGGCTGTCAGAGGATGAATCCTGATCGCTTTAGAGGTCTTCTTACTATTCCTCGATCCCCATCATGAAGTCCCTGCTAAATTTCAGCCTGTTAACTTTGCCATTGTCCCGCCTTCACCCAATGTGAGCTGGGATTGGCTTCACCCCACTGTGACCTGGAAACAGATAGCCGGTGGAAGATAAACTTTGTAATTTTTGACACAATTGCATGGCAACATTAGGTTTTACCTTATATAATGTGTACAGAGTTTGCATTTGTGGTTTTTGACTAAAATATTTCAGCAGCTATGGGATTGATTTCCGCTAACCTCAGACCAAAGATTGAATGTGCTCAAAACTTTGGTTTGAGCAAATACCCGAAAAACTAATGGCACCAATCAGTCCTAACTTTTGGGCTCAGATGTAAATGTTACCATGCAAACATCCCACATTGACTAAAACATATCATTGTGAGAAATTTAGTATGCTAATTTTACCATTTTAACAGAGCTGCTGAGGCTGATGAATTTCTTTTGTGAAATGTCATCAGCATCACAAATGAAATCTCAGACTGATACTGAGAAAGTAAAATGAATCATGGTAAAATACCACAAAATAATAAAAATAATGTTTTTATTTGTTATTTAACCTTCCTACAGGGTTATTGTACTTTGAAAACATGAATATTTCATTTTTGGTGTGGACAGCTATGACCCCATTTAGCAATAGTACAGTTTGAAACTGACAAAAAGCATCTTGTTTTGAACTGGACACCCACACTTAATTAGAAATCTAATTGGTTATGAAAGGATTGAATAAACCCAGGGAGAGGTTATGAACTTTTCAGTTGACTGCAATGACATGGAACGATTTTCTAGACTGACTCGTCCCTCTTGAGAAATATTTAAACTGCGTATTCACACGTGTGTGTATATTTCTCTGTCTGTCTTCTGTTCACGGTCTCTGAGGAGCTGAAGGGTTGATCTGGTGAGAATGAGATGAGGACAGGGACTGGACAGGTTTGTCAGAGCCTGAGATAGTTGTGTCCTCTGAGAGCAGAGGTGTTAAGAGATGCATAAAAATGTTCAAACTTTAATTAATATCACCTGCTGATATTTTGGATGAGTTAAGTATAGTTGCTGTGTGCATAGCAAGTGAAACTCTGTTGGATTGGAGCTTGCTAGGATTTGTCTGCCTTTTTTTATAGTGTGTGTATGTATGTGTGTGGACATGAAGAGGTGTGTATTTAACCTGAAAGAGGCCCCTGACCTCTGTATCTCTGTCAGTATGTGTGTGTTTTTGTGTTTGGTTTCAGCACGTGCAAACATTTATATGCAACAAGAGGAATGCAGCAGCACCTCATTCAGAGGTCTGTCTGTCCATGACAGGATACTGTGTGTGTGTGTGTGTGTCACCTCAACCAACTGCATCCATAAAACGTATGATATACTGAGTAATATGGCTAATTAAAATACAAATATATTAGATTATTGGTTCATAATTTACACCTTAATGTGTATGTGCACATAGATACCTCCAAATTGGTTTCGTTTGTATCCATATTAAAATAGTAAGTTTAATCGCATTGTGATAGTTAATCTGTGCTGGTGTTTTCTCCTACAAAATGAGTTCACACTGCTTCCAGGAAATAGCCATATGCTCACACTCTGGAGTTTGGGACTGACAAAACCCCACGAAACATTACAACCATTAAGAGTGTTGAAAACTGACTTGAATACTGTGCAACAAGTTTCAGCTTTAAGCAGTGCAGGTGGTGACGGAGTGATACAAGCTTTCCAGCCCAGTGCTGACTGTAGCCACATGTGTTTGCTGCTGAGTCCCTTCAGTGCTACAAACCCATAGACCTGATCTGACTGATGCTGATACCAGAAAACACACCTGCTGGCATCAACTCATCCTGTTCATGCTGAACTGCAGTCTATACCCTGAGGAGGCTGCCCTGAAGCCTCAGGGCTTGGCAGATTTGTTCGTGTACCAGAGCTGACCTGTTAATAGATAGCCTGTGGATATTACTCCCGTCTCCAGTGTGCAAGAGCATGACATCAACACTGTTATCACAGTAACTGCATTTAAAAAAAAAACCCTTAGCACTTAAGCTACAGCTGCATATTTTGAGTGATGTGATGAAGGATATTGTGCTTAAAAAATTACATATTATATTAGTGTATCCTGCATTCTTGAGATCTTAAAAACGTGCAACAGCTATTACTTGAAATACTTGATACATTAAGAGGTGCACACCCAGTTTAGAAGGGAAAAACACAACAGTCAATGAAGCACAAAGCAAAGTTTCTGCTCTTATTGTGAAGTATAATTCAATAATATTGATTTAGGTGGTCCACCGCCGGCATCACCATGATGTTTGATACATTAGCGTCCGACTCACTAACCTTCATGATCCATTGGCTTTTCATTTAGCACCATTCCCATGTCAATTTTTTGTTTTTCCAGATCCAAGCACCAGAAAAACCTGAGCTGGAAATTTTGGCATGCCGCAGCATCTACAGTTTCGAGGAGCCAGGAGCAATTCTAACTAATTGACTACTTAAAATTCTAGTTGCGAACCCCTTTTCTTGTTCCCTTCTAAGCCCAGTTCATGTCTCCTCCACATTATGGTAGAGTAGTATTCAATTCATGTATCTACCCTTACCCCAAATACTCTAACCATCTGGATATAAAACCATTTCATCCACTGAATTATTTGATGTTTTCATATGCAGTAACTTTTTTGTATTTATCTTGTGTCATACAAAACAAACATGGAGATTTGTCTTTTCCAGTGAATGTCTTCTCCTGTGGACATGGAGGTGCAGCTTTGTGTAAGCACATAAAAAACTGAGCAACAGCTTCATAAATCCCATGAACACCAGGCATATTTTGTTTTTGATAATGCATGCCAAAAACTTGACCTCACAAGTTGAATTTGAAGGCAAAATCATGTCCGAGGTGTCTGTTATACGACTTTAACAGATGCCTGGCAGCCAGTCGTAAGTGTTTTTGGTGTACATGCAGATAAATTCTCGTCACCCATGAGTGTTAACGCACACAGCCGTGCTGGCTACAGGGAAGTGTGGTACTACCTGACAAAGTAATCAGCCCGAGGTTTCACCTTTGAGACCCATAAGAATTAAAAGCAAGAAAACTGTTGCTGCAGAATCATAACTACTGGAATTTCACAGTTGTTTTTCTTTATCAGACCACTATTTCTAAATATTGAGCACTTTATAACAGTCTCCATAAAGGGAGTGTTGCTCTGGGAAAGTTTCCCTGGATACTTACTGCACAGTTTCAAGTGCCGAGCAACATTAGAGACCAAACTCTGAGCTTATACATTCCTGGCTCTGTGTGCTGTTGCTTTCCACAGCTGTGTGGCTGCTGGCTGGTTGATGAATGAACCAATAGCGTTCTGGCTAAGTGATGAATGGACCAATAGAGGATGATGGATAACAGTGGAGGGAGCAGACGAGAAGCGGACAGTCTCCGTGAGGCCCGAAACATGAACGTAGCAGCAAGATGTTAAAGTCGAGGAAAAGAAATGGAGGGAGGGTGAAAGAGATAAAGGAAGATAGAGGAGACAGGTAGGAGTGGGAGAGTGTGTGTGCAGTGATAAGTGAAGGAAAAAAGGAGTGAGAGTGGGAAAGAGAAACGTGACAAAGTTTCAGCAAAGGGAGGTCAGCTGATAAAGGGGGGAGGATTTATGAGCTAGGAGAAAAGTGGACAGGAAGAGTGGAAAGAAACAAAGACAGAGAAGTACATGACACACTGAAATTTAGTTGTGTGAGCAACATTCAACCTGATTGTGGCGATGCATAAGAACTCATCTATGAGAATCATTACTGTTAATTACTGATGCTCATTGGTGAGGATGATACTGTTAATCATGAAGTTTTAAGTGAAGTCCGTTCAGTAGGGGCCTTGTGCTTGAGATGACAAATCTGAACCTTGGTGTGAGGATAGAGGAAAAGCCAAAGGATAATCAAAATCATCAGGGTTCATCCTCTGGGAGCCATGAATTTGGTGATTTCCATCCGTAGATGGTTTAAAGGATAAGTGTAAACTTTTCCACCTGCCGGTGGTGCTGATGGGAAAAAGTCGTCGGGTCACCAAAATCAGTATGAATTGCTCTCTGTCTCTGACTGTTTGCACAAAATTTCATGGCAAACCAAGAGTTGTTGAGAGTTTTCAATCTGGACTGAATGTGGTGGTCTCCAGATTGTCATCAGCAGACGTACAGCTGGTACTGTAAGAGCGAAGACAGCAGGGAGTGGTTGGGAATGAGGCTTTGAGCAGATTTATGTTGTTCATTGAAAGTTGACTGAGCAAATCCGTCTCTCCCACAAGTATGCTCCAAAGAATAGGGTGGAAAAAAAGCAGACAGATTTACCTGGCAACATGCAAACCAATTATTGCAAACATACTATTTTTTGCTTTCACCTCGGTGCTAAACTGTCCAAAACAAACGTGATGAAAAAGTGTGAAATTACCGCATGAAAAAAGAAAAGACTCCTTTAAGTCCGTAATGAAGAAAGATTAAATCCCTTTCTTGCTTTGGCATCAAGACCGTGGAAAACACATATTTTCAAGTCTCTCGAAGATCTCTGTTGAGGTTTCCACGCATATCAAAGCTATCATAGCACTGCTCTCCTCGGCAAGTCAGGACTGGACCACGAGTTAATTACTCCCACTATGGCAACTGATATCAGCATCAGCTACAGGGTGCAACTCCATGCAACAAGGAGCTTCATTACCTGTGGTGACTTGGCAGGCAAACTGTAAGGCATTCATGCAGGTTGGTCTCCAAACAGCTCTGTCAACACAGCATGGTACTTCACAACAAAGGAAGACTGATTAAAGTTTGGGGTGGGGGCATCTGCACACCTGTTCATCCTCTGATATCAAAAAGAATCTGTAGTTTCTTTTTACAGGCTGCACACTGTATATCCTGCAGAGCCTGCGAGAGTCACGGAGAGCGGTTGAGCGCAGAGGAAACCAGAAGGATTGCTCATACATGCAGTTGAGTGAGACGCAGTGTTTGAAGTTAGCTAATGATGGAGAACATAGGGGTGGATCTCCTCCTGTGAAGTAGAGAATAATTTGAGCAAAATAAGGGAGCAGATAGAGAGGCAGAGGATGGGAAAAGGAAAAAGAAGAACTACACGGTTAAAGTCAGGTTGAGACACTGACATGAAGAGAGGGAAGTAAAAAATTTATGGTATCGCGGTTGGAAATTCAAACAGACGTTGGTAGTTTACTGCATCCGCACCAAGGCAGTGTGGCATCATCTACTTTGGTTGTACCAGCAGCAGAGAAAAAGCAGAAGTCCCACACGGTGGGAATATTACATTATCAGTATGAAGTTCCTCATTTACCATCACAGATGTGGTAACAGAAAAATTGGCTAAATGTTTCAAAAGTAGAAGTATTTATTGAGCAGAATGGGCTGTGACTGATAGATTTTATTTTGATATAGATACATATACATGTCAGCAACATGTCAATGTTGCAGCAGTTTGTGGTGGAGCTGTTCCCATTATGTACTATAACAACAAAGCATGTAAATATACCAGCTGTTGAGTAAATAAAACAAAAATACAAGTGCAATATTTCTCTCAGGAATCCAGTAGACTAGAAATGTAAGCTGTATTTCGTCTGCATGAAACTCAGTTAGTTTCCACAACTGTTGATGTTGGAGCAGAGTTTGTGTCCTCCATCCAGTGTATACTGATCTCATACTCTGCATCTTGTTTTTGGAAGCTGTTCTTGTAATAATTACAAATTCATCATGACATTTTTTTCCAGAAAGCTATAAAACTGAACTCTGGTGTTGTTGAAAGCGTCAGCCTGCTCTGCTTCTGTCTGTCTGTCTTCTTTGAGTCAGAAGCCTGCAGAGGTTTCTGATGAGATCAAAACCAGGCCCTATGAAGTGAAGCATGTTGTGCGCTCTCAGGAAGATTTGAAGATCTTTACATTGACTTTCTCTGATTGTTTATGTGCTATACGAACCTCACACATTTAAAGATAGACGTGCACTGGCCTGTTCTGTTGCACATTTGGGCAATAATCATGAGCTGCTGTAATTTTGGTATGTTTTGTGTTTTACCTTTTATTTCACACTCTGATGTAGGAATAAATGCAGGCCTTTTATTCTGCTATTTGGTCACTCACTTCACAAAAGATGTTGCATTTAATTCTTGTTTATTCATCTTTGTCTTGATTACTGTTGCAGGATTTATGGTAATCAACAACTATCAAAGTTCACTAAACAGGAGGGGCAGTCTCCTTCTGCCAAAGTGTTTACTCGTGCAAACTTAACCTTTTCCTGTGAATGTCAGATGACGGACACTTGAGACACTGGAAATTGTGAAAAAAAGTAAAAACGTTGACAAAACCATCATTTCACTGTAACGGGTCATTTAGCAGCAAACGGCTCTGATATCTTCTCCTGTGCTGACTGTATGCCAGGGATCATTTGAAAGAGAGGGGCAACCTGGACCATTAATGGGAAGAAAGAAAAAAAAAAAGGAAAACAAAATAGCACTATTATCCAGTGTGTCTCTGAGGTTGCCATGCTCCTGTCACTGTAATGAGATAAAAACAAACAGTAACTGTAGCCCTTAGTGTTCGTGTGTGTGTGTGTGTGTGTGTGCAGACACTATATCCATGTGTGTATCTCTAGTGTGTTCTTGGTATCAATGGCAGTCACTTAGAGAGTGTGAGTCAGTGTGTTTACTGTTTTCACAGATGGAGCTCTGACACTGTCTGGATAACTGAGATAAATGACTCGCACTGCCGCTCAGCAGATGGGGGAAAAGAACAGGCGCAAACACACAGACACACACGCATACATATACATACTGTGCTTGTGCAAATCTTTGCATTTGTGAACGCAATTGAAAACAAATGGTGGATGAATAAAGTTAAAAATGTATCTTTTTGCACGCTAATTAGTTCTTATTTGGCTTGTGCACCAGATCAACATTCGTCTCACTGAATCACTTTGTCCTGTTAGAAATGAAACACTTTATCAACTGATATATTTCTGCTCCTAATCACAGTGGAGCAGAAAACCGCAGGAAAGGGTAGCTACTCATTAGCAGGGGAATGTCAGCTGCCGATTGGCTCAATATGGCTGCTGATCCAAGCCAATATAAGGAGAACTCATCTGTGATCAATTAACAGCTGCAGTTACTTTCATGGAGGTTTTGACATAAAGCAAAAGGGAGAGGAAATGTGAACATGGTGCCAATGAGATCTTCCCATGTGTACTGAATTTTAAACTGCCTTGTGGTGCCATAAGTGAGAGTTAGTGAAAAATGTGTCAGTGGCCGTCATCCATCACGCTGTCCATAAATGACGAGCAAAGGTTAATGTTGTTTGGTGGAGGCCAAAGCAGCAGGTGGGTTACAATCTGCTGCTGCTGGTCCACAGCTGAACCGCCTGGCTGCTCCTCCTCCACTGAGCCTCCCTGGGACTCCTGACAAATGCTGCCCCCATGCGGACACACCCACCCTGCAGACACCCATCCTAAATGCTGCCGGTTTACTGAAAGGTAGACAAAGGCAGTGTGAAGGTGGACCTGGTGTTAAAGGGCCATCTACAGTGTTGTATTTCTAAATGTATGTCAGACTTTACCAAGATATTATCATAAAGTCAGGGGCTTATTTCTGTTCTTTTCCCTGATTGTCAGTATGTGACATTGAGCTCTATTAGAAAAGAAGAACTGCAGTGTTTGTTTCAGCTGCGCAATGACGACCAGTCAATTGTTAAAAGTAGTTTAAATATCATAAGTTGTATTGTTCAAACAAGTCTGATATAGGAAGTATACCTTTTGACAGTTACATTTTTCTTTTACTTTGCTTCAGTTTCCAAAAAATACACCAAAAATAGTTTTCAGTGACAGCTGACATTTCAGGTACTTTCATTACTTTCACTTTGACTGACCAAACCGATTCAAGTTTCAGGTCTTCCCTTTTTCACAATGAATGCTTCATATGTGACAACGGAGTTCAACGCTCAGGCTTCTGCTGATATCATCTTCAACTTTATATGCGTGAACTGAAATTTTTTTATCATGTGTCCACTTCAACATTTCCAGATCAAATGACAGCACACACACACCAGCACACATCCTTATCAAAACACATTTCAAATATAATTTATTGCACAACATAAGATCAACATAAAATGGCACGATACCCATTTCAATCCTGTTACATCAGAACAAAAAAGAAAAAAACAAAACAAAAAAGAGACAAAAGAAGTCCTTAAAAAATGCTCACACCTTCTGTTAATCATCTTTTTTTTTTTAACTTTAGAATAAAATGGCCATAAAATTGCAGGAATGCCAGACTGAAACTGCATAGATTTATATAAAAAAAACAAAACAAACAAACAAAACAAAACACAAAAAAACAGGCTGAGACACTTCTTTAAAATGGCACAGAAAAGTCCAATCAGACGTTGGCTACTCATAGTCATGAGCACATCTCGCTTCCTCAATGTCCCAGTGACTGACTGGTGGCTCACTGCGTCAGAGCAACAGGGGGAATTCCCAGCACTGATCTCGAACGTGTTCTTGGAAATAATGTACCAAGCCGAATTTTTGAAATTGTCTTTTGCCGATATAGCCGTTTCATACAGAAAGTTATTTTATATTAAGTCCAATATCTTTAAAAATAAAAACATTCCATAAGTAGCATCTTACAGTAGCATTGTATTATTAAAACATTTTGGGAGCAGGCGTGCGTCACTGTAAAAACCTCAGCATGGAGGTGCAATTAAAGATAAAACTATACAAAAACAAATTACATGATAGTCACAGTCATTTGCTTAAGATACTATTTACATCTTTGACCTCATTTCTCATATAACCACCCAAACTCCCCTGTCATTGCGGTTCCAACGACGTCCACATTACTGATTAAATTATTCGTCATCATTCATCATAATTATTATAATAATTTTAGGGTTTTGATGGGCATGGGCAATCCTCTCTCTTATTGCTGCATGGCTCATACTTTGATGACTGGTTTCATAGTATTTGCTGGTAATAAGCTATAATCATATCTACTGTTGCTGTATCGACTATGTCATAAACCAAACCACTGCGAAATGTGTGACACTCAACATAAATATCTGCCATTGGAACGTGGCGTACATGATACAAAAACCAACCCTACAGTATGTACAGTATGACAGTGAGAACTGGTAGCAGTGGATAAGATATAAAAAAAAATTATTATAGCTTGATGGCACAAATGTTCAGAGGTTTGTTTATGATCCCCTCCCTTCCTCCCTCGTCTGCCCTAATCTGAACCTTGAGTAAACATATACATGTTGATGTACATTACAGCATAAATACAAACCAAATCAATGGTCAAGAGAAGAACAGCACAAAAGCATGCTAACTGGTTTCAAAAATCAACTTGTATAATAAGCCATAAACAGTTTTATTGGGGTGACCTGATTGGAGTTTTACAGTTTCATCAGGGCTGCCTGGTTGCATATTTTAACAACTGTGAGGTGAATAAAGCCCTTTTGAATCCTTAAGCAGTCAGTAGCAGGTTTATATGTCCTGTCTATTCACTAATAAGATGTTTACTGGGGAAATGGTGCAATGTTTAATCACAACTTTTAAGAACTAAAACCCCAAGTAGGCCTGTTGATAATAAAACAGTATATACATAGACAGCAGTAAAATGGGTTGTTTTTTTATTTTTTATTTTTTATTGTTTTGGCACAGAACACAGCAGGCTTTTACTCTCAGGGTTATCCCATCTTGAGCTGAGTTGGGTATTTAACAGTAATATGATTTGTTTCGATCAGCCTGTTAGTAGGTCACATAAATGTTTGATGACAGTTACCCCCATTTCTGCCTCTGAGGAAAGGAGCTGGTAACTATTAAAACTGCTTTGTACTGCCACAGCACTGCTGATTATGTTCAATGCAACTTTCCAGCTAAGATCAAGATCAATCAAAACAACAAGCACTCAAATACTATCTGCATCAAAATCAGCTTTAATCATCAAGATTGGATCCAGCAGGTCACAATGGCTGTTCGGTGTATGTCAATAAATACAGCTGGAAAAAATCATGAGATAAAGGCCTCAAATTTGATTTTAATTTGAAGTTACCAAATTTTCAGGGTTACAGAACCTGCCTGCAGATTAGATGTACCTGGCACGGCTATGGTAGTGGTTCTAACAACTTTGACGATTGATAACCACAGAAATAATAAATACAAATCAGGATCTTTAGTTTGCAAAGTGAGCAAAATCATTAACCACAGGACGTATGCTGTCCAAGTAAACATGAATAAAGATGCAAAGTAGAGTTCCAGAGCTGAGTTATTCGGAGACACTTTGACGAAGCAGCACTTGAGAAAACTGGATTGAGATACTGAAAGTCAGAGAAAGAGGAGAGAGGCAGGCGGGAGATAAAGGACACAGACTTTCCTTTGGCACCTAAGCCACAGTGGCAGTGCTCTTCTGTGGGCGGAAAAGGTACCAGACGAGGGTAAAGCGACGTGACAGAACAGGGAAAGAGGGAGGAAGGCTCATATCTGACACAAACATCCTCCCTTGACCTTCTCTCTTCGACTGGAGCCAGCTTCTTTTCCCTCGTTCCTGATTCACTTCCTCCCACATCAGTTGCATCTCTCAAAAAACCTTTACTGGCAAATGTGGTCCCTCAGTCAAATCAGGATTTGTCCAGCAAGAGTTTACCTCTTATAGCTTTGAACCTCATTCATGCGGGAGAACCTAAACTTGACGGTGAGTGCTTTCAAGCAGGAGGCTCCCCGGGTTCTTCTGCAGCTGTTCCTTATCGGGATGGGGGGAAGGGTGGGGGGTATTCTGCCAATTTCTATTTCATTTTAGTCTCTACAGGAGGATCTGAAACTCCTCCCAGGTGAGTTTCACAGGCTTGGATCCTCCCACAAGCATTTCTCTGAGGTCGATTAGTGCAGATCGTTCTTACTTGAGGTTCTTGACCATTGGTTTTCTTTCAGTATGCGGTTCTATAGGTTCTCCCCAGGCTGATACTGGGGTTCTGTTGAAGTGAAGTAGTCCTCTAGGAAGCCCTGCAGGTACTCAAATGTAGGTCTCTCCTCTGGGTCTTTCCTCCAGCAGGAAAGCATGAGCTCATGTAAGGAGCTGGGACACTCAGCTGGGCAGGGCATCCTATAGCCGCGCTCTACCTGGTCCAGAACCTCACGGTTCACCATTCCTGCCAAGGGGAGCAAGGAGTTAGATTTAAGGAAAGAGAAGCTTCTCCATCCAAATAGAGCAAGTTATTTTAATATAGTATATCTGATAAATGAAATAAATTTATTGTAAACATCAAAAATATAGCTTTCTGGCTATCAAGGTTTGATGTACATCATTTACATTAATAAAATATTAAATGATACATTTAGTTGCTCATTTTAGAAGTATCTTCATAATCGATTTCTATTTGTTTGGTTTATAAAGTGTCACAAAACTGAAAAATTACCATTAAAAACTCAGAGCACAGGAAGATCTTCTAGAATTTCTAGTTTTGTCTGATCAACAGTCAAAAAAATGAAAGATCTTCAGTCTACAGTCACATAAGACAAGTAATGGTATCAACTTCTCATAGTTGAGAAGTTGGATCCAGAGAAAAAAAATATTCATTTTCTGTTTATCGACGTATCAGTTAATTTTTGTTAGTGGAGGCTTTACCTGGATAGGGGACTCTGCCTTTAGTTGCCAGCTCTGTGAGCAGCACACCAAAGGACCAGACGTCTGACTTGATGGTAAAGCGACCATACAAAGCTGCCTCTGGCGCTGTCCATTTGATTGGGAACTTAGCTCCTAAAGGATCATAGGAATTTAAATAAACAGCTACAAGTGAGTAAAATGTCAATGCAACAGAATGTAGAATAAATAAAAACAAAAGAATAATCTGTTGTGGAAAAGGGTAATGTGGACTTACCCTGTCTTGCAGTGTATTCATTGTCTTCAATGAGTCTTGCTAGTCCAAAGTCAGCCACTTTACATACCAGGTTGTCGCCCACTAGGATGTTGGCAGCACGCAGATCTCTGTGGACATAGTTCATCCTCTCCACATAGGCCATTCCTGCAGCAATCTAGATGAAGTCAGAGTAGAGAGATTGTTAAGGAAGAGTTTTTAGTGGGTTAGTTATTATGTGCAGCAGAGCAGTAGAAACCATAATGGAAGTTTGATCTTACCTGAGCTGCCATGTCTACCAGCTGTGGCAAACGAAGCATTTTCCCTGCTTCCCCTTTCAGAAAGTCCAATAGGCTGCCTGTGAATGTAAAACTAAAACTTCAATTTTTAGAAAAAGTACAGTTGCAACAAAGTAGATCTGAAAAAAATACAACTAAACATAAATCAAATTGCCAGAACCACCAAGTGCATGCTGACATATATGTTTTGAATAGACAATTCTTACAAGTAGTGAAACTGCAGAGTTTACATTTGGGTTTAAGTATTAGAATTAGAAATGTTTATAGATACTCATCCTATAAAAAGGCTCTAGCAGTGTACTTGTTAGAACCCTGACAACCAGCCCAGTCAGACTGCAGAAACTGCTATCCCCAGTCGGTCAATGTGAAGTTGTGTGGAAATGCCAGAAATTATGCTCACTTTTACCAATGAACAGTTTAATATGCTCAATACATATTAGTTTGACGCACAGACACAAACACGCGCACACAAAAAAAAGCACTGAGATACCCAAACCTAGTTACTGTCTAGATCTTGTATTACCTTGGCACATGTACTCTGTCACAATGTAGATAGGTTCTTCAGACACCACGGCATACAGCTGGACTAACTTCTCGTGCCGCAGCTTCTTCATGACCTGTGCTTCCTGAAGAAAGGCTTCTGGAGACATGGTGCCGGGCTTTAGAGTCTTGATGGCTACTCGCGTCGTACCGTTCCACGTACCTGTAAGCAAACACAGCATTTGAAGTTCGGGGTATAATTTCTTTAATAAAACTCTCAGTCGCTCCCTCTGACAGTGCAGATAAGGAAAAGTTGAGTGTTAGGTGAAAAGATCAATACCATCTTCATATCTGTCCATTCATATAATCAGCAGGTGGTTTGTTTAGCATAGAACAGAATATAAACAGGTAGAATTAACTAATCTATCTAAAAATCCACCTGCAGTCATTTTTACAGCTCACTAATTAATGTCTATCTTATTTAATCTGTCCAGTAAACAGTAAAAGGAAGAGTTTAGAAGTTATGTGCCAGAGTAACACAGATGTGTTATTTAATGACCTTTAAAGGTCCTAGTGCTATAATTTCTTAAGTGGTGGACAGCATCACTTCCCTCTTTCTAGCCTTTCAGTTGATCTGATTTTAGCCTTTTATTCAATATTGAGTATTAGTGCAATAGTATAATAGTTTGGACAGTGTGTTCATTTCAAGACTATCATCAGTGCACTTTGAGAAAAAGAGTAATTCATCCTCATATTTTTTACATTCTGTTGATTCATTTATTTATCCTGGAAAGTGGCCGTGTGTAGTACTGACCCATCCAGACTTCTCCAAAGCAGCCCTGTCCCAGTTTAAGGTCGAGGTGGAGGGATTCTCGGGGGATCTCCCAGGCATCTCTCGCCAGTCCCTGGGTCTGAGGTTTGGTCACAGGACACACATCTGTCAGAGCATGGCACAGTCCGTCAGAGTGCTCTGAAACAGAAGAGAATGAAAGAGGAAGGGCAGGTTAAGAGCAATGGAAAATTTTTAACCATTCAAGCTCGTGACATTTTTTAACTGATAAAAAATAGACATGTTTGATGACTCACTGCGGTAGTGGAAGACTAGCTGTTGTAGGCTGGTGAACTGGGTGCGGGAGGTGATGTAGAAACCTCCGCTATCCAGCTTCCTGATCTTGTAATGTTTAACATTCAGGCCTTTGGTGTTATCATAATCCACCACTGACAGGCAATATGCCCCTGTGAACAAGAAAAGACAACAGACTTTGAACAGGTTAGAACAATAAAACTAGGCGTCTTTGAGCCTGTGTGACAGCTGCTCTGTGGAGTTTCCTAACAGCTGTGTTGATCACATTTCTGTTGGTCCCTTCAAAGCACAAGGAAACTAAGCAAAGCTCTTTATATCCTTGCCCAGGGTCCACTGCTAAGTAACGTCTGATTTATAATTAATTTGTGTCCTATAGCAACGTCTCTGGGAAGTACATTTCATAAGCATTAAATCATCAAATGATAAGAGAATATGACAGAATAACTAGGGCAAAGTTTATATTAAATCAGAAAAATATCTCAAATTAAAAACTTTACAATGGCCAATCAAACTTGTAAAAAAATGTGTCATACTTGCTCAGAAAATTTTATTTTAAGAAGTGGTTCAAAAGACCGACTAGGCTTAGCAAACCCAAGATCCACAGAGAAGTCTAGGAAAATGAAAAAAAAAAAAAAAAAAAAATCAACTATCTCTGGAGTCCTGCTGGCAATGTTCATTATTTCTTCCTTGTAAGAAGAGAAAGGACAGTGCAGTTAAGAGACTCTCTTATCCGCTGAAATGAGAGTATATCAAACAGGGGTACCTACACACCATGTATGCACATAACTACAGCGCCATTTTACTCATTTCAGAGTATTTTTCTGCTCATATAAAAGATGAAGGCCACAAATACTGATAACAAAAGCTTGGGTGATGAATTTTCACCTCCTCTAATTAGAGATCTAAAGTGGGTCAAGACTTGAGTACTTCCATCCTGAGTAGACATCAGTCTAACATGATTTATGCTTTACACAAAATTTAATCTGCTGCACTATGAACTGCATTTGACATCTAATAAGGGACACATTGAGAGGACAGCACATCTCCATCCAGAACTCTTCCTACTCCCACTTTCCAAAGAGTCTCCCCCTTTACTGCCCCGTTCCACCTCATGCCTCCCTCTCCTCACCATAAGTCAATGTGTTGGGAGAACAGAGACTTATGGCTGGGGGAAAATCCAGCACCCCCCCAGGTTGACCTAGTTCTGGCAGAGTGATTCACCCCTTTCCATTCACAAGCTCCAATCCACTCCTTCCCCTTTGCATCCACACTTTGTCCAATACATCCCCCTAAAGAGTCCTCCTATGTCACATGGACCCGCTCTCATTCCAAACCTTTAGAGAAAGATGCAAAACAGCCACAAATCCAGAGAACAAAGATTATAGCGCTACAGGCCTGTGGAAAGTTAACAAATGACTTAATTACGAGTTTCAGCCTCTTAAATTAAGTCCCAAGAGCCACTTATTTCAAAGTATGATCACATCGGCTGTGCAATCAAACCTCCAGGGACTCTGAGAAAGTGTCATGACTTCCTCTGAGTGCAAAATATGAGGCTCTGTTTTCTATTTAACATGTTTTGTAGAGACAATTTTCTTTGATATTGCTGCATCTGCTGGCAAGCATAGCACAAAAAGTCTGTCTCTTGCTCAGTTACAATCACAGACAATATTACAATACGATTAGACCCAGTCACTGAAAAAATGTATACGTTGTCAGAATAGGTGAAAATGACTGATGTATTATTTGATGTAACATAACCTTGATTCTCGATGACAATCTTTTAACACACAATTTCATTATTACATTTCTTAGAAAAGGTGATGCTTTTGAGTAAGAGTGACAACTTCATATAATAATTTATGGTAAAAGTAAAACCAGTCTTCATTATGTTTACATTTAAAGGTAATCATACTGTAGTTAAAAAGTTTTGAAAAGAACAAAGTGCCATATGTCTAAAACCAAAGTGAGTCAATAGGACCAGCTTGTTAACAACTATAAGTGTCTGCACTGATGCAAAAGTTTGCTCTCTCACCTTTAGTGGTCTCGCTCTCCCTCACCAAGAAGGTCCCTCGTCTGTTCTCTAGGTTCAAAAGCAGCCTCTCTGAGTCACGGCGAGTGATCTTCCCAAAATACCACCTGCCAAAGTGGGCCACAGATAATAAGATCAGTGAGAAGATACGCCTGTGTGTCTGGGACACAAGCAGGGACACATTTAGAGGGAAAAGATAGAAGCCCATATAGGATGGTATATATGTGCGTCAGACACAGAGAGTCTCTCTGTTCTGTCTATTAGATTGTACAAACTGCCTCGTCATGTACGCACTATCATAATGCAGAGAGTGGAAAAAAAAAAAAAAGAAACTTGAAGAGTGAAACAAGGAGGGGATAATGTACTCTTCTGCTTGGATGGAGTCAGACGGAGCCACATAGTTGCTGGGGATGTAACCACTCTCGCCTGTCGTGAGGGAGCGTGCGAGCCACCAGTCCCCTTCTCTGTGACGGAAAGCGATAGACAGACAGTGAGCAAGACAGTCAACAGTAATCAAAAACTGATTGAGACAATCGTTTTTATTTGCATTGTTAATGATGTCTAAGTTGAAACATGACTGATGAACTCTTAAAAAGATAATTGTTGTTATTGTGCCCTTTTTAGTGTCAACCAATCCTGTGAAGACCTAAAATAATCATACTTTCTTACTTCCTTGCCCTGCCTGTGTCATTCACCGCCAATACAACTGGTTCTATTTTTAAAATTGGTCCCAAATAAAACAAGTCAGTATTTTCATAACAGCTTGTGCAAAATCTTTAACATAGTCACCAGATTTCACCAAAAAAGCACAGAGTGATGTGAAGAAAGCACAATGTTGAGAAAGGAAACAGACAGACATAAGCAACCTTTTATTCCGACTGTAGTCCCTCACTTTACATGTTAGGCTTCTAACTGTAACTAACCTAGAAAGGAAGTTGGGGCACCCACTCTCTCTAGTATTTACTAATTCACTGCAGTCACAATATGAGCTATGGTCACACAAGATGAGTGGTGAAAGGACTGTGAACTAAAAGTTGTGTGAGTATTTTTTTTTTTTTTTTATTGCATTGAGTATTACTGACCTGAAGCTGTACTTTTTCCTAGGAGAAACCATGAAGCATGAGAAAGAAAGAGAGGGGAGAGAGATAACAGACACAGCACACACATCAAAACAAAGCAAGGAGACACAGCAAAGCAAGCAGCACAACAGACAGATAGCAGAGGAGCTGGATATGCTGTGGGACTACACAGTGGGGCTGCACAAAACAACCATTGATTGTTTTTCTTTTCTTTTTTTTCAATTTTAAGTTCAACTTTCCATCTGAGTGCAGTTGCTGATACCGTTTTGTCTTTTTGTTTGGTTTTTTTTGGGCAGGGGGGGCAATTCTACAATAGAAGCATCATATATTTCGTTTCCATTACTGATCAAATGCTCATATCAAGTAGGATTTTTGAATTCACTTATACAGTCTCACAGATACAGTCTCACTGCTTCCAATTCATTATGTACATTAAAAATAGGTGAAAAACTTTCATTCACGAGTTGTGTTCTGTAAAGTAGATGGTGTACTACTGTTTTAATATGATTTAAGAGTCAATTCATTATAAACACATTCAGCTCTGCTGTGTAGTGCCAGATATATAAAGAACAGACCAGACTAATGGCAGGAAGTTATGGAAAGAGCAAAAGACAAAACACCACCATCCTGGTTTTAAACACCCATGTGAGAATTACTGCAGCTTTTAAATACACATAATTTTCCTCTTCCTACGACTGAAAACTTACACTACACTTACACCCATTAACTGAATCACACCAGAAAACGGACAGACTTCTACATGTGCTGGTATTCAAAAGGAAAACACAATTTTATGTAGGTGTTATCTGAGTGGAGGAAAGAAATAATCTGTAGCAGGCTTTCTACAAAGTGTCTCAAAGATGACGTTGTCCTGTGAATGTGTTTGCAAAGCGCTGTTCGGCTGTGCTTTAATCAACAGATGGGAAGTATCAGACTTTCATGTCTGCATCACTCCACATTCTGTGTGTTCATTCACACACAAAATGTGCATTCTAAGATGCACATGTGCGTCAACAGATCTGTTCATTTATAATTTTGTGTTTCAGTTGTGGAGAAAGAGAAACAGATGACTTGATTCTTACGTGTTGTTGACAATCTGCAGCCTGTCGCCCTTCCTAAAGGTCAGATCAGATGCTGTTCGTGACTCATAGTCATACAGCGCCACAAATGTGGTGACCCCTCCTGCAAGAAACAACAGTTATACACAAATACACACACATGCACACAAAGAAATATATGTAATTAGGGAACAATGTGGTTTGAGATAGCAGTACTTCCCTTTGTTTTCTCATTGCATTTACTTCTAACTTTCATAATGCAAGTCTGCCCCTTGGTAAAAATTTGCTCCATTTGCCCAAGTCATAAATCTATTTTGCTTCTACTCCATATCTGTATAAAACAATTTGATGGGGCCTAATGAGAAATATCGACATTCAGACTGCTTGTGACCAATCGTGCATGAAGGACAAAGCCATCATATCAATGGTTTTCTTTTTCCTGTGTAGCTTTCTGCACCTTCCTTTTAATGAACCTATGATCTGAACCTGGGAACTCTCCAGTGAATCACTGATTAGGACATTAGCTGCATGGCAGGAGGAGGCAGCCAGCAGAACCTCTTATGTTACACCAGCAGCCCCTCCACTGTCTGGATGGAGCAACATTAACCTAACCATCTGGCTGGTCTAGATTCAGTGCAGTTCAATGTCAGGTCTGGACAGTGTGTCACAAGATTCAAAGTCAAAGAGTGTTTAACAGAAAATGGTGTTCAAAAGATGATTTTTCTAGATAGATGTGACATACTGTAAATCAGCTATCTACAACAGCTCTTATCCTATTTCCAACTGAAAGCGAGTTTCAGACTTGCAGTAACTCAAAGAGAAGTCAAAATTGCTTTGGCTCTAATTTGTTACTCACAGTTAAATAAGTTGTTCAAAATTTCGGGACACATGAAAATCTGGGAGCTGCTGCTAGTGCAAACCAAACTAAACATTTCCTACTGCAGCAGTTTTACATTAAAAACATTCAACTGAAGAAACACAAGCTGAGTTTTATTGTGTAGTTATAATCACAGGTAACACAGTGTGTCTGTCAGAGGGCTTACAAGAGGCTCACAACAACAGACTTACAACAGTTAGCCATCAAAAGCCATTTGTCATTTTGTTTAAAACAGTGGATTAGCTGGAATTTCTCACTGAATTGTGAGAGAGTAGGAGGAGCAAGCAGTGAGCTGTTAGCTGCAGGTGACAGGCTGCAAACCTCCAGCTTCCCAGTAAGGTGACAGAGAAAGGTCAGTTTGACTGACAATATATTGTTGTGTTTCTCCCAGTATATAGTGACCGGAAATATCACATTTGCTGTTACCAAAAGTAACTACAGTTGCTACCAAATACACAGATTCAACCAGGTTTGAAAAAGACTGACTTTAAAGAGAACAGTTAATGAAAATGAATGAAGGTTCCGAATCGAAATGTCAAACGAAAGAAAATAGTTATTTCACAGAATAGTTTTCTGTAGTCAATGAGATTAACGCAGTGTGTCCTACCTGACAGAGGTCCTCTCTGAGGCGAGGTGATGCTGCCTGTATGGTCCACCCCTCCAAAAAGAACTAGCTCAGGGGTGTTTGTTGGGGCATGCTGCTGCTGCTGCTGCCCTTGATGCCACCTCCTTCCTGTCCCCACAGCAGGGCTCCTGTTAGGAGTTTGGGTCTGCTGCGCCGGGCCCAGATGGTGGAAGTGCCCGCTGTCTGAGCCTGTGCCGATGGTACCGTCCAGGCTCATGGAGCGCTGGCCAGGCTCTTTGGGCTTGCTCTTGCCCGCCCCCATGTGCAGACCTGGGGTGAGAGGATGTAATGAGTAACAATGCAGCATTTTAAGTGCAGGGGATAAAAACTGCTGGGTTGTTAAATTTGTCTCGTTATACGTGTTGTTATAGAGGCCTGAAATGATTAGTTGGATGATGGAACAATGGTTGCAAACTCATTTAATCAGTGAATGATTAAATAATTATAATTTGATAAAGGTGGGTTTTTTTTGTTTGTTTTTGTTTTTTCCAATTTTCTTCTTATTTGAAGTTTTTCAATTCCACTTTACTTCTATCATCATTCCCTTGATGCTAATTTGAAAATCTGCTGGCCGGACACAACAGGACATTTAGAGACATCATCTTGGCGTCCTTTACAGTTTTCTTGCATTTGCGTCCAAACTATAAGTTGGTTATCGGTGATTAATTTAAATAATCATGAAAAACAAACATTAATTGCAGCTCCAATTTACCATCTCCACAGGTCTACAGTACTTCACGCTACAGTGTGTTACTACATGGGTTACAAGTAGGTTTTTGCATGTCTGTCTAACTAAGTCAGAATATTAAATTACTCAAATGAAATTTGAGCCACACATATATCCTCTTCCATGGGAACAAGTGTCGACCCCCAGACATTTCATTTCACAATTTTAACAAAAAGATATATCAATCTTTTATACAGAAAATATGCATTTCATAAACACTGACTTCTGTAGAGCTTCCGGTTTAGGATATCCTGGCATGAAAGCTGTGGCGGGGAGAAAAAAAAAAAGATCCTGTTCATTTAGAAACAGGATCTAAACCTATTTCGGTTACCATTCTTTGCCCTCTTAACCAAAACCTCTGACCATTGTGTGCTGTGAACCTCACATTTACTTATGCTTTCCTAATCCACCTCAGACTATCTTTGGAGCTATTCCAGGTTCAGTTTGAACCATTCAGTATACAAATTCTCTCAGTAGAGGACACAATGAGACAGCCATCGCCCATGCAGTCAAGGTCTTCTGTTGATTCAATCTGTCCAGAATCAATATCCATCTACAAGGAAAAAAAACCTCAAACAAGAGAGTATTAATACAGGTGAATTTATGGGACAGACAGCATTTTGTCTTTTGCAGGTTATTGCTGTATGCTGCCCCTCTCCGTTCTATCCTGATATCAAATACATGTATTATGGCCTGATAAATCAGTCATCATGAGTGCAGACAAAGACAAACATGCTCAGACAAGGAGATACAGTCACAGACAGCTTGAGTGCCTTGTTGATACACTAGGTCTAGTCCTAGAACCCCTCAAGGTACTGAAGAGTGACTCAATGTGAGACCAGCTATTTCAGGCCAGCTGAAACTGAGACAGTCATACACTCATGGAACAGCATCGTTCCTTTGAGACTAGAAGCACTTTCGGTTCCAGACAGCATATGCACTATTTGTACGTGTGTGTGTACGTGTGTCTTTATGTGCATGAGCAGCTGTTCCTGGGAAACAAGACTCTATCACGCAGTAACACTCAACCACAGTTGTGTCTAACATCCTTTTTCCTACACATGCCTTTATCTGTGTAAGTGTTTCCAACACACTTGTGTGAGTCTGACAGACAGGACAGAGAGGGTTATTAACGCACAAGAAAGAAAGGAACTGGCAAGGGCTGGAAAGAGTGTGTGTAGGTGGTTGCTGTATACTGCTCGGACAGCTGAAGCTTAGTGGGTGTTTTAAGTGTAATGTGCAAGCAGAAAATAATTACACAAGTATGGGAACTCTCAAAGACACGAGAGGATCCCACTGTGGAGAAGCATGGACGTGCAAGCTGCCAAGTGCATGTGTATGTGAATGTGCATGAGCGTGAATGATTTCAGGCACACACGTACAGTCATGCAAGCTTTGATTCAACTCTTGCCAGGATGTAATCTGGCGCACTGGGGGGTTAACATATCCCATGGTGAAACACTGAGTCACACAGAGATGGGCCCATAGGCCTGCAGCAAAAGATGCACAGGACTGTGTGACCAGAAAACTGCCTGACTTGGTCAACTAGTCTAGATGTTAGTAATCAACTCTATTGCAGGCAGCTCATTAACGACCAGGGAAAACCCAGATGAGTAAAAAGAAAATTTAAGACAAGTGGGATGGATTACAGTCTTTGGAGATTTTAAGCAGTAATGGAGGCACTTGTGCAACAGATATATTTAGCAGCCCACATATTCAATAGATGCAAACAAACAGATACTTGGGGTGTTTGAATCTGAGGGGAAATTACTGTAAAATGATCACCTTCAAACAGCCAATGTTACTTAAAAACTTGACTGCTTGTGCATATTTTTGGATGGAATCTATCTTTAAACATCAAACTACAACATCTTCGCAAACAGGTGTACAAATATACACTTATCTAATATCTCACTCAATGTGAAATTGCTTCAACTTTACACACATTGACTAATTCAAAAACAGCATTAAAACAGCTTTTCTCAATCTTTCATTTAGCTTCCCACCCCAACACCTGCCATCGATAGCCCAAAGCAGGCAAATGACCATTTAGGTCAACATATCTAAATGTGTTTACATTGATGATGCAGATACATTGTTGGAGATGTAATGCTGAATAATTGAGCATCTATACCTCTGAATTCAAAAGTAATGTAACAAAATTATAAAGATGAGTCAATGCATGCGTACACCTACAGATATTTGAACTTGTGGAACTAATATGACAGAAGTGTTGTGATTTAAGGAAGTCACAGCACGGGGCTCATTACAAAACTGATAGGAAATTTACTATCTGTAACCAAATAGATTTTATTGCCATATACTCAAAGTGTGTAGAGAATACTATGCTGGTGTTTAACCTGTTAAATAAGCTCTATTTTACAGCTATCCTACTTTTTGGTAAACGAGATATATTTTATGAAAAAGCCATAAATATTGAATCTTAGACTTTTCCGTGCAGGGATCAATGGCTTTAAGTCAGGACAATTAGTTGAAATGTTTCTGTAATTGCATTATGAACAAGGAAAATACCACAGAGCTATAATTTTATATATAATGTAAGACAATAATTAGAATTTCCACTGAAATTGTGTTTTGCATAATGTTCAGTGCTAAGTGTCGTTGATAGGTCCAATGTAATGTCATCAAATGAGGTAAAGAAAAAGTATGACCAAGAAAAACAGCAAACACTTAATGATTAACCTCTGCAGCTCTATATATTATAAAAGACAGTCCAGTATAAAAAAAGCAAAATAGAAGAGGACATCTTGCGTATCCCAAAACAGTGAGGATGAAATTCATGCCCTTTCAGAGTCGCACAGTAAGCAGCACTTAACACTGGCCCTATCCAGGATGCTGCACACACCAGAGTACCCTTGTAAGCCTTAGAGACTGCTAATGTAAACAATAGAGCTAGCACTCTAGCTGAGCCTCACGCCTTTTCCTAATATGGTGTCAGTGTGCCTTAATATTTAGAAGTGCTAACATGTGACTCCCTCTGACAATGTGAATGGAGGAGAATGAATGAGAGAACTATAAAGGATGGTTAGAGATCTAGAGGGTGATTTGATTCTTTAAAGTCTAGCAAAGATAGGGGGAGAGGAAAAACAAAAAGATGGAAAAAAATATGACAAGGACGAGATGAAGAGAGATTTCTATGCTTGTGAGTTTTTCCATCTAACAAGGAGTACAGGAATGTGGGAGAACCAGATTGCACTACACCGCTACGGCTGCCAGACTGCAACAAGAACAGGCACCTGAGCAGTGGGAGGGCTGGATGGGAGGAAGGAAGCAAGGAGGGAGACGAGGTGGAAGATGAAGTGGTGGGAGGGGTGTGTGCGGTGTGGGGGTAACAAAGAAGCTCTATTTTTATGGTTTCCAAGGACACAAATCAAAATATTATTTAGAAAAAAACGCTTGTTGCATTGCATTTGTCATTAGGTCATTATGATATATCGGAAGCTATGACTTGTGCTTCAAATCAAAATGAGCACTTAAGATTTTTATTCACTGTGTTGGTCCATGTATGTATGCATGGTAAAAATCTTTCCTCTACATCCACATTTATTTCTTGTGCTCTGGTAGGAAAAGTGCTGTAAAAATATGGTTTAAGAATGTCCTGCCGACTATGTGAATTTCAGCTGTGCCTAGTTCTTTTGTGAGAAAGGAGATTTTCAGGATTAGATAGGATTCATGGCAAATAGAGGCTTCGTTCAAAGGCTGTTCTGAGTGGTATTTACCTCCGAACCTCACTGGAGTTCAAGAGCCCTTCAATATTAGCAGCGCATTCATCACTATCCTGTTTGCTTCTCAAAGTCTGTGTTGACCGAGCCTTACAAAATCTATAAAATTGTCTCATTACATGAATTGAATACTGGGTGTGATAAGGAAACACTGGAGGGAAAGGGGGGATATAAAGGAAAGCCCAGTATCCTGAAAGGAATGCGAGATTTTGAAAACAAAACAAAACAAAAAAAAGTTCAAACACCTTTCAGGTAAACTATCCTGCATCACATCAGGCCAATATTTTTCATTATGTGGCATTTGAACATGTTCTCCAATCTGCTTAGGAAAACGATATAAACCACAGCCACTATCATTTCCATGCTCATTTCCTGAATTAAAGGAAAGGTTAACATTCTTTAAAGTCTGTCTTAACACAACACTCATGCCCATATCTGGGCCTCACCAGTTTTTGGTCACTGCAATTTTTCCTCCTGCATGGGCCACAGAGAGATCCCGTTTTATAGTGATCAAAATCCACAGTTCCTACTAACTGTGAGAACATGTTTGTAATTCAGCCACATTCATCATCTCCGCCAAGGAATTTATGTTTTCACCCACGTCTATTTATCTGTCAGCAAGATAAAAGAAATGAAAAAAACTCACTTGCAGTAGAACCTTTTTCTTTAAAGCCTGATGTATACTCTTTGACACTGACTTGGTAGAGGCCTGCACTCTCTGAGTATCTGTCTTAAAGTGTTTGGCACTCTGAGTTTGTCAAGTCAAGTGGGTAGTTGTAGTCATTTTGGTACCAAATTCCCATGAGAATGAGGATTTTATCTCTAACGTCTTGTCAGGAAGGAACAAACATGAACTAGAAAGACTGAAGAGTAAATTTCATGTTCCAGGGCAGAGCGCCCTCACTTCATGTTTACCATTATCTGCTGAGTTATGAACAAAGGGCAGTAGCTGACTTTTAACTAATCATTGCCCTAGATAGTAAAGAACAATACTGTAAATGAAGCAACTGTTAAAAAAAAAAAAAAAAAATCTAAAAAAAAAAAAAAAGCACTGAAGATGCTCAATGTGCTAACTCAGATTTGAGGATGATGTTGTAGCATTAAAAAGATTCCAAACAGGACTTTGCACAGGTTCCTTTCTCATGTCTCATCTGCCTGAGCCAACATTTGTGCTCCTCCATCTGAAGCTCAGTACACTAGCTGTACATTTTTGGTCTGGCGCATAAACACATTTGGCCATGACAAACCTCACTGAATCACAACAGACGGTAACAGTTGCCACTGTGCTCCAGAGAGTGAGGGAGCTCGAGCCAATGTTTCAGTTGAATGGTAAAATCACAGTTTGCCCAGGGGAGGGGAGGGAGGAGGAGCAATGATGGTTCCCTCAAGATCGAAATGAGAGGAACTGTTTACATTAGCATCACTATCTTATTCTGCTACATGATACATGAGCGTAAAAACTACAGTCCACATTCGTCTATAATACAAAAATCATCTATACATAGCCTGTGTAGGAGAGAGAGAACTATTAGTTAATTGCCATCAGCGCCTGATTAAAATCTTTTTTCCCCTCTTTCCCCCACAACACATCTTTTCTAAACCCCAAACACCCTTTAGAGAGTCTGAGCCTGTCTAGCTGTCCCATCTCATTTTCCTCAGTGACAAACACATACAGGACACGTGAGAGGAAGAAGAAAAGAAGGAAGAGTTTGGGATTGTGGCATTCAGATGATAAAACCCACTTCCGTTTTCTGTCACTCTTTAACTGGCGGCCATGGAAGCAAGTGATCCAGGCTTTGAGAAATGGTGCTGCTACAGCACGATTAATCCTACAAAGGGCAAAGGGTGGGGAAGGAGGACACAGTAGCTGTTTTATGTCAGAAAGTGCTGCTCCTTTTGTTAATACCAGCATGCAATCACAATTTAATTTGCAGACTCTTTATGATTTACAAGACAATTCATTTAGATTAATGTTTGTTCTTTTACCAGACAGGTATGACATAGCTTGGAACCAGTTTTGCAAATAAAGCCAAAAAGCTTCAGCAATCAACAAATAACTCTGGTTAAAAGAAAATATAATATATAATAAAAATAACCTGCTTCTCTTTTAAGATAGTAAATGCAACGGTTTTGAGTTCTGAACTGTTCACTGGAAAAAACAGGACTTTATCAAGATTTATCAGTAGTGAAAGTATTTTTTAGTTACAGCTCTGACATCAACACCAGTCTTTTAGTGCCTGGTGAAGGGGGGCTGATGTGTATTTTAATAGTCTGGGAGGAAGTAATTCTAATAACCTCTTTAAACCAAGGGTTTCTGTTCGCTTTTTAATCATGCTATGTTGACCTCATGTTTATCAGAAGAGCCTAGCACATTAATGCATGTATTCAGTGGGAAAAAAATCCAATGTTGAGTTTTCCTGAATTCATCACCATATGGAAATTAGCTGGAAGGTGTCCAAAGCCGAAAAAAAGATCAAGTGTAAATAGACTAACCACATGATTAAGATTCTATTTCCACGGGATTAAACACCAGTTGTTGTCAGCAAAGCTGCTTTCAAAGAAACAAGGGGTGGGGTAGCTGCCTACAGGAGTAGCAGCTGTCAGGATGACAACATCTCTGCTATGGCAGGGAAGGAATAAAAAAAAAAAAAAAGAATTAAAAAATTACCGCTGGTCGTCCGTGTTTGCCCAGTTGATCCGCATTAGACACGTAAACACGGATTTGTGAATGGGGACCTGGATAAAAGACAACACTGCTGAGGCTGTCGGGGGGCTTCGGCTCACATACAGCGCATATGAGGCCTGATGAATCAAAACAGGTGCTGTCACAGCTCCATTTTGAATTTCGATGAATTGTTGGCTTTATTTTTCTTTTGCGCAGTCAATTTGCCACGTCTTCCCCGAGTATATATGTTCGTGGCAAATCTTTTTTTTTTTTTTTTTTTTTTTTTTAATTTGCATTGGAACATTTTGTGCGGGCTGTAGTAAATGGTCAACAGCATAGCTCTGGCACAGACTAAGTGGCACTGAGCAACTCTAATGAATGCCCTGTGCAACAATGAAATACAAGTCAATGTGCGGAGAAAAGGTGGGGGGGGGAAATCAGCCGCTGTGTGTAAAACTGCGCAGCAACAACAACAAAAACAAAAAATAATCTGTGGTGTTACATCCTAAATGAATCTCATTGTCTCGTATTATTTAATGAACTCACCTTTGAGGCGTCTTGAGATTCAGCCCAGAAATCAGAGACGCGCAGCGAGGAACCGTGTTAAATCCGAGCGGCTGTCCTCATTAGACGGATAATGGAGGCGGGCGGCCGGTTGCTGTGGAAACCCCGGAGCGGCCACAAATCCCATTTAGTGGAAATTCAGCGGAAAGAGCAGAAGGACGGAGGTCATGACGGGGACCTGCCTTCAGGAGTGGAGGGCACAGCTGCCGGCTCGGCTGGCTGCGGTGGGCCGGACAAAAACACCAAACCTGGAGGAGGAGGAGGAGGAGGTGGTGGTGGTGGGGGGGAGAGGGGAGGGGGGCAGCGGGAGGTGGCCTGTTCAGCTGGGGAGAGTCGACGGAGCGGTCGATTCATGCGACGAAGCAGGAGAGCCGCGGTGCGGAGGAGACATGCCTCGGTGGGAGGAAAACACGGGACAGTGCATCACTGACGAAGCGGCGGAGAGCTGATATGACGGCTCCAGAGCTTACGCTTTTTACGCAGCTACGCTGGAAGGCAGGCGGATTCACGTCGTCTTGCGGAACTCGACCGCCGATATAGTTCGATTCATCGACAGACGCGACCGAACCCCAGTTTGTTTGGTTTTTTTTTTAAGTTGCATCATTTAAATATATATAAATACCGAAAAACCTGACACAAATAGAAAATGGTAGAAAATAAGCGTTTGGTTTCAGCGGTGAAATAAATGGTTGCTAGGCGACACGCATTTCGCCATTATTAACAGTTTGAGTTTGGCGCATTAATATTAATCACAACTGAGAGCCGGAACTACTTGCAGGAAACAATTTCAATACATGTTTTAAAATTAATATAATTAATGTCATTTATTATTGAGGGAATCAATAATAATAATAAAAAAAACATTATGATTCATATTAAAATAAATGTTGGAACTGTGTGAATTTGAATAACAAGTAAGGAGTCCAGGATAATGTGTTCAACTGTGTCATCCGGTTTAAAAAAAACAAAAAACAAATATTCACTATTAAATTATTATGTAAAGCAGAAATGGTTAATAGACTAGTCAATTAGTTGTTTTCGTAGCTCATTATGGACTAGTTTACTCCAAATCCCATTGTTCTTTTTTTAATGTTGCTTATAAGTAACCCCTCCATATATGTTGCCCACACTAACGTTATGTTCAAAAATAAATAAGTTCTTAACATGAATACAACAGAAACATGTGGAACTGGGACCTACTCAGCTGGTTTCATCATATATTCTTGAATCTTTAATTCTGTACCTATAACATTAATGACAATGATGTTGCAGGAACACAACTGACAATATATTTGTATTGTTAATTGTGTTTGTGGAGATATAATAAAATGCATTATCGATTACGTATACCTTACCTCCCGTAAAACTAGCTATTCAGTTGGCAAACAACACTAGCTTTACGAGAAAGAAATTATGCACTCTGCCTTAAAAAAGGAGTGCATTATAAGAGCAAGACATGATCTCATTCTGACTCATGAAACCAAATTGAAATTTGCCAAGGAACATTAACAACTAGGGGGAGTGACTGCATAATGCATTTAATTGTAAGGTGTAAAACAAATACAATTTAATCAGTGATATTCAATTATAAGAGACACAACAGTCAGCAGACACTAAGGAAAATTGCTTCCTGTAATACTGTATCAAATGTAGCACACACACACACACACACGCACACACACACACACACACACACACACACAGCTGGCTATCGCTTCTTTTTGCTCTCTTTCTTTGGTTTCTGTCGAATTTGAGGTGCTGGTCCTTTAGGTTTCTTCATCTGTTCAGCTGCTTTGCCATCAGTAGACTCAGTCTCCTCCTGTAGAGCAAACACACCAAGCTTAAAACACCCTGCAATTTCAAAAGAAATCCCCTGAGTCACGAGAGAAATGTGGTGTGAAAATAAATGACTGCTGAGTATGATTAGATAAGTGTGTTTTGACAATATATTTGGATTATGCTTTTGCTGTCTGACATTCATGCATACAGTATTTGTATTATTTTGTGAATGTATTCACAAAACTGTTAGTTTTTTCTAGTGGGTAATTTGGGATAACTATTAATAATATATTTCCTTCACCCTTAGTCTCTAATTAATCTAAATTAAATAGACAGCAGAATGAAATTCCCAGAGTTTGTCGACATGCCAAACAAAAGAAATTAAGGATTGTCAGCACTGTTTCTGCAAGAGCCATCTTTCCCATTGTCCTAGCATGGAAGAATGACAGCAAGATGCTGTAAAGGATGAAATGGCAACATACTGTGGAGAGTAATCAGTGTATATGATGGTGTCTGAAAATAGTATAATTAGAAAGTGGATTTAATTGCTCTTCTCTATAAATAATCTCTCCTGACAGTTGTTAGTATAGAGATTGCGAAAGTAGTGCTTGGCGTCTCTGACTTCATAGATACTGAAAAAAAGTAGGACTCTTACCCACTGATGTCACTGAATTTCACTAATGAAATGAAAAAAAAAAATGAAAAAAAATTGTAATTTAGAACCTTTAGAACCTAGAAGCCAGACAACATCCAAAATGTTTTGATTGGATTTTTTAACATTATGTACCGGCACTAAACTGTATTTTTGACTGAATATGAAACAAAAAAAATTACTGAGGCATTTTTTATACAGAAAAATGTCATGTCAGATATGTGTCTGATAAAACCTTAGTCATTTTCTTTGACAAAAGACTAGAAGGTAGGGGTAATTGAACTTGGTTGTATAATGTTATTGCTTACTCTCAGAAATGAAATTTCCTTTTGCCACACTTTTGCCGAGAGAAAGTTTATATTACTCTAAAATTTGGAAACCCTGTCTGGCAAGCTGTCAGAAATATAATGGATTTTTTCTGTTACACTGAACAGAAATCAACTCAAACTTATGATGTCATACTGAGAAAAAAACGATCACCATAATACCCAACTCACAAAGTGTTTGAATAAGGTTAAGAAACTGATACCATCCTGGCTTCAGATCGTACAATTGCTGTTCACAGCTATATTTTTACTATTGAAATGCAAATATGGTAAAAAAAAAAAAAAAAAGAAAATCAACAACAAACAGAACAAAATTTTTTGATTCCTACGCAAGGAAACCTCATAAAATATATTTCAAAATTAGTTACTCAACAGAGATACTTAACTACTAAAAATATTAACATCAAGTTGGGAGGTACAACAGAGCAAACGCTTCATTTGGGGCACATTTGGGGCCCATGTTGTGTCAAAGTCTGTTTCCCTCTTCCCTTTGTATTCTTATTTTAACCTGAGCCCAAACAAATCTTCAACCCCCAACCGTGGAGGGCATCAGCAGGACAAACACTGTTCATAGGAGGTGGAGACTTCAACACGAGGTCGACTCTTCTCCTTTCTAGCCATTTACCTGTTCATGCACCTTGGATGTTGGGAAGATGACAGCCAAGATGCAGATGAGCTGGAAGATGGCACCCAGAAACAGACCATAGCGCAGTAAACTCTCTAGAAAAGTAGGTTCAGGGACCTCTGGAGGGGACAGATCCAGGTCTGCAGACATCATTGGCTGGTTATGGAAACTGGTTATGTTTCCGTAAGTGACAATCTGTGTAAACAGCAGGATAGTTAGTAAGATTACGAAATATATGGAGGGATCATTACGGGGGCTTTTGTAATGACTTGCTCATAACCTTGCTAAGGCCATATGTTAAATGGCATATATACGTGCCATTTAACATATATACCATTTAACTTAGTTTTGTACTGCATCTTCATGAAATGTGGCCCCTTTTTAATGTGAGTTGTCGTCAGTGGTTGAATATACTGGCAATGTCCTTATTGATCAATCTAGAGCCAAATTTCAACTGCTTAGTTAAACTTTTGGTTTGTAAAATGCCAAAAACAGTAAACAATGTTGATCAGTCTCCTGAAGCCTAAAGATGTGTCACCAGGTTGGCTGTTTTGTTTGACCAACAATTAGAAATTCTAAAATACTGCATTTACTTTAACATATAACCTTAAGCATCTCTAAGACAAATGTTATGAGAAGATAACTTGATTATTACTTGCGAAGTATCTTTTCAGCGACTGATTAACTGATTCATTGTCTCATCTCGTCTCATCTTGCTGATTTTCACTTCAAAAACTAACAAAGCAGATAATTTGTCCAATTTTCCGTTTTCCCTTAAATGTGTATCTACAATATTTACCTGCATAGAATAATAGAGCTGCAAAAACATAGTTTGGCTACTAGAAAATTATTTAAAATGGTTATGTAAAAGAATAATAATATCAAAACATACAGTTTTTTTCCAGACTTCATGGTCTAAATGTATCATTTGTTTAAGATTTTTTTTATAATACTTAATATTATAGGCAGCACATTTTATACACCACAGACAGCTAATATTTAGACATTTTGTTGGATTATGGACTTACTGAAGGATTACTAAAATGTTTGCCATTTAATTTTATTGGAAGGTGTTGATTGACTAGTCTAAGGCAGCTCCATACGTGTTTTAACTTAATATGACCAAATTTTGACAAAGCCAATCTTGTAACAAACCTCAAACTACATGTCCTGTCTACAGTATAAAGGCGGATGCAGCAAATATAATAACCCAGAAAACACTGAGACATCTTTCCTTTATGGATCTTCTCTAATGGTGCGACCACAGAAACGCTGTGTGGATTAAAAAAAAAAATCTTACCAGTTTCGGTTACTTTTCTCTTTCTTTCTCTTTATAGGAATGCGCACATCGAAACTACAGTAAATATTAAGACAACACTGAGAAAAAGGCTCAAAATAAAGATGCTTGCTACGCTGTCGAAACAAGGGGGGGAGAAAAGAAGTTTCACTTCCGTTTCCAGGAAGTGACGTCGCGAGTGCGCGACCGACTTCCGGGCCGGTAAATGATTGTTTGTGTATGTCGCCCCCTGAAGTTCATTTTAGTGGAATTGAATCAGGATTCATTATTGTCACAAGAAACTATGAAATTAGCTCAGCATCAACTTAAGGTGACCCCATCAAAAACAAACACAAACATACATACACACAAAAAAAATACTGCAGAGTTTTAAATGTTATTCCACACAGTATGGTGTTGTATATAGTACAAATAAATATCTACAGTAAATATATATATATGTGCATATCCACAGTAAGGGTGATAACAAGGAGCAGACCAGGACCGAATCATGTAATATGTGTCAAAGGGGCGAATTAGTGCATGTTTGAGTTCATAGTGGTTACTGCTCACGGGACGAAACTGTCTCTAAATCTGTTTGTCTGGACTTTTATACACCTGAAGTGCCTTACAGGGGGCAGCAGGTCAAAAAGGTGGAAAACGGGCTGTGATTCATCCTTCACAATGTGTTGGTTTGGATTTTTTTTACTGTACCAAGGCAGTGAGAGCTGTAGAAGCTGTAGTAGTCTTTCAGAGAAGGGAGTGGCCAGCTGGTGATCTTCTTTGTTCATCATCCTCTGAAGTTGCTTCTTTTCTGCGTTCGCACATCTGGAACACCATCTTGTGATGCAGTTTGTTATCAGACTTTTCCCAGAGTAGGGGTTTAGGGTTAGGATTTAAATGTGTGGAATCTGTACACACAGTCCCCATTGATGTAAAGGAGAGGGTTAGGGTCCGCCTTGTGCTTTCCGAGGTCCAGGATGATTTGCTTTGTTTTCTGTTGCCGGATTGTTGGTGGCACAATTCATTTCAAGCTCTCATCCTCGTAGGCAAATTGGTTTAACCTTAGCTTCTGAGACACCAACACAACAAACTTTCTAACTCCAATGCCTCCTATTAGACATACATATATTAACATTTTTTACAAAATTTCTCTGATTGTATTCACCCCTAATTGGAAAAATTGCATACTGTAACTCTATTAGATTAAAAATAAGCAATATCTCATTTGGTTCAGATATTGAATACTAAAATGGATTATTCCAGATAAGAACTTTTTCATTGATAATCTTTTTTTATAAGCATGTTAACTGAGATTTACTCTTGTCTGACTTCATTGGAAACACATATTGATAAAAACATGTTTTATTTGTTATAAAATATTTTATACATGCTTACATGAGCAATTGTACAAATATATAAACAGAGATAAGTCAAACATTTTGAAATAAAGACAGAGCTAAGCTGTATGACAATAATGAAGGCTACCAAAAGGAAAGGTGACTGACTTATTTCTGATGTAAAGCAGTAGCTGAGGACTGATACTGGAATGAACAACCCTTCCTAGTTTCACAGCAACATGATGTAATCTTGAAATATATTCAACATATGCCTTTTATGGATTTGTTTCTTCTGTTCTCCTGCACCTTAAATGTCTGTTTTTTTATTTCAAATGATACAATATAAAGCTTCTTCCAAGACAACAAAGATTTTATATTATATTTCCTGTCTGTAGATGATGTTTATGGTGATTGCGACTGACAGCATTGATGCTGCAGGCCTCCAGGTTCACTCTCCATTGTGACCTTTCAAATCTCTTCTTATGATGTCATTCACTGCAAAACATAAAAAAAAAAAAATGCATGAGCAATTTCAATGTCCACGGCGATATTCTACGAAAAAAAAAAAAAAAAGCAATACAAGAAAGTTTTTAATTAAATCTACCTTACACTTGTTTTTAATTTCCAGTTTTTTGGGGGGAGAAGGGTAAATTTCAGTATAAACTGGAGTCACTTTCACCTCATTGATCCAGAATCAGGGGATTAAGTTTTATATTGTCCCAGTCTGATGCACAGTATGTCGCGGTAGAAAGGTGGTAGGAAATGAGGGTGGAGTAACACAGGGTCCCTACATGGACTTGAACTGGGGGAGAAACAAAACTACTATGTTTTCCTCAGATATTTTGCAATTTCACACATTAACATTGACTTGCTATCACTGCGGTGCCCGTGTGAAATGTTGCAATTACATTACAATCCACAAGATGTCTCTACTACTGGATGCATCAAGCATTTTTTTTTATTCAATTATTTTTTTGCCCACCAAAAGTAAGTACAAATTTTATACCGTTGTCTCTTGATTGAAAAAAATTGCATAAATATTTTAACCCTAACAAATATTCATAGAATGAACACAATAGCGTTTTTTTTTTTATTATTTTGCTTGTTTTTTTCTTCTGATGCTTATGTAAAATATATTGTTGTGGTTTCCAAACCTTTATTGTTAATGTAGCTGGTATGAGAGACAAAGGTTATTGCTGCTTTCTATCGTCTTCTTTTCCTTCTTTACCATAGGTGTCCCTGCATATATTTGCCCATAAAACACTTCCTGTTGCTGTCAACCATCACAGAGGTGTAAACAGAAACTTTCCCCCACAGCAAAGTGAGGGCAGATCAATTGATCTCATCCATGAGAGTGGTTTTGCTTCTTTCTTTTTTCATAAATTTAAAGCAATCATAAGCATGTTGTACACTATTATTTTGTGCACATAAGGCTTCTGCAAGTGTGTGTGTTTAGGTGGGTTTGACAAGAGTGATAGACTGAAAAACACAGAGGAAAGTGGATAGAGAGGCCCAACAGTAAACCACAAGGCAGGATTTGCAAGCATATAGTTGCAGTGTGCTTGTATGCTTTTGCAAACTGGACCACAATTACTCATCTGCCACTCATCACGTCTACTTTTCATTTTAAATCTGGTTAGTTTTAGAAGTTTTTAAGGTATTGTCCTATTATCTAGTGAAAAATCAACTAATGATGAATCAGCCAGCACATTTTAGCAATTTGTCAGCTTCTTGTGAACATCTCAAAATTTAAAAGATAAACCAGCGAGCAAAACAGACAGGCTTCAAACCCTAAATGACCGAGTGACTGAAAGATAATATAAATATATTTCCAATCATAATTTCCACATTTAAATTCAGAACATAAATGCTAATGGGTAAAAAGAGGAGTACACCATTTTTAGCGAAGTACCAACTTGATTTGATTGAGACAATTTACTAAATGCGCAGTTATTGTGGTTACTGTGGATTGTGTCACTCAACCCTTACAATGAAAATACTTTGGAAAGGGATTTCCTCATGGCTGGTATGAACAGAGCGAAGGATTAGAGCTTTACTCCTACTTTAAGGTAAAGACAAAGAAGTGCTTTTCATTTGAATGCTGTTAATATTTGCTCCAAGGTGCGCTGAGCTATAGCGGCGCCTTCAATTCACTCTGGAAAAGGCAGTGCCGCCTCTCACATGTGCATGGTGTGGGGCCCTGTGTATGTGTGTGGTTGTTTGTGCATGTCTATTTCAGAGTGTAAGTTGAGAAAAGAATTTCGTTGTGTGTGCATTGATTCTCTCAGTGTGTGTAACAATGACAACAAAGCTTTCTTCTTCTTCTTCTTCTATATGGCAAATTGCAGCAAATTTCCTCATAGACTCATGGAACATATTACAGCAGTTGTGTGAAGACCTAAAGAACAAAACAAACAAAAAAAGAGCTAGACAGAGAAGTCTGAA
Organism: Remorina albescens; assembly: GCA_034769265.1. Lineage (NCBI taxonomy): Eukaryota > Metazoa > Chordata > Actinopteri > Carangiformes > Echeneidae > Remorina > Remorina albescens. The sequence continues at coordinate 22,406,825 of CM068494.1, forward strand.
CTCTGACTGCTTCCTCTCTACCTTAAAATAGACTAAACAGGGGCCACTCTGCCTTTCCTTCTGGTAGCAGAAATACTCACCGTCCTCCAGGTAGGCGTAGCTGAGGTTCTCTTGTTTTACTGTGACCTTCTCTGGAGCCCGTTCCACTTGATTTCCTCTACTTGGCTCTACCTTGTATACGGCCTTCCCTTGACCTTGACCCAGGATGAGTCTTGAAGGTGGAGACTGCCCCAATGGCAGCATTGTCTGCATAAAACTCTGCTTTGCTGACATCAAACAGGCCTCCAATGATTCACCGATCTGACGGCCTTCGCTCACTTTGCCCACTGGGGTCCTGGTATTGACACACTGGCTGGGAGCTGAGGCAAGATGGGAAGCCACTGGGGAACTCCCAAGAAGAGTGGTACCACAGCTGCTGTAATACTGATCCGCAGAGTGGTAAACCGTGGGATTGTTGATCAGGGTGCCAGCTCTGGACTGGTAATAGACTGTTTGGTCATCCTGTGGATTAGGCATTAACATACAGGCTCTGGGGTCTACAGTGGGCAGATGGTAATGTGCTGGAGCGACATTCAAGGTTTGTTGGTTGTTGTCCTGCTCCAGGTGATGGATGAGCGATTTCATCGACAAGTTGGACAGAGGCTGACTATCTGAGTAGCCGTATGAATTCAACAGATAGTGATCCACTGGCTCGGCTTTAACGGCTGGAATAAAAAAGAAAACCCAACATAATTATATGAACTTGAAAGGTGACATAGAGTCTATCATTCAGCTCACAAATTAGATTATATATACAGAAAAAGAGAAATCCCCAGCCAGTTAGCGTCTCAGGTTATATGCTGGGGTTTTTAGCTAAATAGCAGAACAATGAAATTTTGCTTGATGATGGTACTAAAGCTATAGCCAGACTCCCACCGAAGTCATTGCAATTCATCTTCTCAGGAGCATGAACAACTGCATAAAATTGTATGACAATAAATCCATTAGTTGTTGAGCTATTTAATTTTGGACCAAAGTGGTGCAGCACCTAACTGACAGACCAACACTGCCAGCCACAGAGCTGCAAAGATGATGGCTCAAATGAAGAATTGAACAATTTAAGGGGAATTGAACTGATATGTGTCTGTTGACTTTCCTTTTATTAATAAATTTTTATCATATCCCTTATCCATTTCTATTTCTTTTGAGTTGAAATTTCGGTTATCAGTATTACGTGTAGCTAAAGAGAGCATTGTGAAAAACAAAAGTGGAGTGCTGGGTATTCCCATGACAAAAATTTTCCTTTTTGTAAACAGCAATTGACTAATTGATTTCTTGTGACTGGGACGGATTTCTCGTAAACGGTAGATATCATTTTAAGTTGAAGATCTATCCTCTCCTTCTCTCCAGGTTCAGATTGAAATGATTATTTTTTTGTGTAGCAGTTTGTGCTAATCTGATTTATGCATTAAAATTTCCTGCAGACAGACTTAATAAGATGATGGGTGACTTTACACACATTAGCCTATTTTCATCCATATGATGATCTGTTTAAGGTTGAATTAATAGTGCGCTACATCTTTCAGCATGTTGCTTGCAGTGTTTGACAATATTTCTTCACCAACCAGCAGTGACTTTTTCTGCCCAACCTTTTGCAAACTTTTGCTCACTTTCCTAACATGTATGATATCCTTTTTCTTCCTGTTATGACAGACCTGAGTTAAGATAAATATATACATTTATGTATATACCTCTGAGAGGAGTATAGATGAAGTGCTGAGGCTGACTGCGTTTCTTCTTCCCATTGATAACATAGAAGTTGACTTTAGCTGGCTGGCAAATGGTCCGGTCACGATATTGAGGGATCTCAACAAACAGCATGGTCTAGATAAGAATTGCAACACAACAGAAATATGTCAGACATACGGTCATATCAGAGGTGACTTCTGCCCCAAATGTCTGCTTGTGAGTTTTAGATCAAAAATGATATTTTTTGAAAATGGTGTAGAGGAAGTTTTAAAAAGTGTGGTCATAGAACTTGTATTTTAATCATTGTTTCTAAAAAAATATATTACTGTCCGAACACATTCGTCAGTAGAGATAAATGGAAGTGAACTCACAGGTTGTGTTTTTTCTCTGTCCACAGTGGCCTCCATCTCCCAGATTTGCTGCCCGTCTGAAACCAGAGTGAAAATGCAGGTATTGAAGTAGTGGAAGTTTAAAACTATCGTTTCAGATGGTTAGTGTAGCTTATCTTATCTTATCTAAAAGACTGAAAATATAGCCTGCCTCTGTCTAAAATTAACAATTTAACATTTTATGTCGTGTTTCATCTGTCCTAAAAGATTTTACATAAAAATGGTCATGTTTGTATGGGTGGTTATGTGATGGACTATTTAGATCTTCACATTAAACCTTAGGCAACAAATCAAATGCATTTTTTGGAAAATATTAAGATTTAAAAAGTATGTCTGATGACTTATTTGGGTTACGTAACATTTGAACGACATCGATCTTGTGTGCAGTTTACAGTACAGCAACTAAACTCATTGACACACACACACACAGTGGAAAACTGTTTTCTCTTTTATGTCTCGGTTTAGTTTTTCATTCCCTCCTCAGTCTTTACCTGCAGTTTCTGTTTTCTACCCACGCCTTGAAAAAAAACAAAACAAAAACCAACAAAGCCTGTGCTCTGGGTCTGAATCTTTATCAGTCTGTCGAACCACATCCTGTTGCATAAAACCCCACACCAAGCAACAGGCAGGCTTTACATGCAGTCAACTGTACCCATCCTGCTCTCAAACCCTGTAACCCAACAACTGTGTGTGGGCAGTGCATGCAGTAGCGAGGTGACAAATTTCCAGGTAGTAATAAATAAAAATTGGTTTCTCCAGCGACAAAGTAAAAGTTGGAACTAGTGATTATTTTTGTCAAAGCTAAATGTGGGAGCTGAACGACACTGTGCGTCATTGAAAGTTGATGTTGCCTGGACAATATGCAAATAATCAGAAAATACAAATACGGTGTGAACAGATGATACACTCGAGTAGGAGGAAGGACTATGCAAGATTATAATATTGGCCTACTCTAATCTAATCTAATCACACACAATCACACACGCACACACGCTTTGTCTAGATGAGAGGATGCATATTACTGTTGTTTCTGAATGATTATAGGAAGCTACAGGCATCAGTAAGTTAGTTTAGCTTCTCCGACACTTAAAACATGTGTAAAAGTGTGAAGATATACTAGCCCATTAAGCGTTAGAGGAGCTGTTAGGTGAAATTTGTTACCTTTGGAGCCATGTTAGCTGATTCTCCGTGTTTTCTCTATTGACATGAGAGCTGTAGCTTCTTCATCTCTCAGCTATAAGACACAAGTTCGAATACTAACTCCCTTTGGCCAGAGGTTAAAGATTTCCTCCTCACCTTGTGTCTTCTCTGAGAATATCACCTTGGAGTCAGGCGTGAAATTTTGTCCAGTGAGGACCATTTGTTGACCACCGAGGACTGAGCATCGATCCAGGTCTTGCCTCTCGACTGCAGGGAGCTCCATTGCTGAGCGCTGGGCTGAGGGAACACAAGACACCAAAGACTAAGCCGGAGGAAAAATACCTCTAGTGGGAACATTTTGAGGGCACTTGGCCACTCTGAGATCCTAAGTTGACCTGTTTACTAGTACAATGTGGGAAACATAAACCTCACAGCCATCTTTGGCAACGTTTGGCCACAAATGATAATTACATGATAATATTACATAATAACAGAACAGCTACAGTAAAAAGCTCTTTTATGTACCTAAGACTTGTAAATGACACAGTCATAGCTATATCATATGAAATTTTGCAACATTAACTGCTGATCCTCACAGCAAAAGCAGCAAAGTCCATGAGTGTCCTGAGTTAATCAAAGGTTTTGTTTCATTGCAGTGAATTCATGTGTAATAGAAAGATATATACGTTGACAGTAGCATAAAAAAAATGGAGAAATTGTGATGGAGAAAAAAAATTCATTAAGAATTCACTTAATTGTGAATTGAACACTCCTTACAGCATTCAATGGGTTCAGAGGAAACCTGCAGAGACAGGAGCTGGCCTCCAGGCTGAGGAATGTGGACACGAAACACCAATCTCACTCGAGTGTTTTTCCGTCCAATGTCCGTCTCACCATTCCTCAGTTCAATGTCTGCATTTCTCAGCTTCAGGATCCCGACACAGTCAATCCTGAGAAATGTAAGAAAACACAGATAAGACAAAGACGGTTCGGAGCTGTTGGCAAAATACTAAAGTCTTGTATAACATCAAAATATACAGCAGAGCTGTCTTTGCTCACGCACATTTCTTCAAATCATCAGTACACTGACACCAAGATTCTTTCTGTCTAAATAGGTATTTGTGATGTTTTGATTCAAACAATTATTTGCTCTGCAGTGATTCATCACATCAAGTTCATCAAAGCATTTACATTTGCAGTTGTGCACACTCTGTATCTAGTAGAACTTTCTTGGAAAAATATTTTGGCACACAGGAAGTGATGCATTTCAAGTTTCTTCAATGGTAATAGCAACTCGTAGGGAAGAAAAAAAAAACAGACACAAATCTTATAGCAAGATTTAGCAGCAATAGCCAAGACCACTATGTGTAGAAAGAAGATCAAGCATCACACTCGAATTTCCTGACTGTAAAATTGAAATAAATCTGTCTGACAACTCGCTTTAGAGGGTTTTTTTAATTTTTTTTTTTTTATCTTGTCCGTTAATGTTTCTTCATTTTGTGCATTTGTGACTTATTTCTGGTTAACATGGCTGCCATGCCATCTCTGTTTCACTCACACCACTGTCATGTTGTTCTTCGGCTCAAGAGCTATCTCTAAGACTTTGGTCCCGTTGATAACACTCTCCATACTGGGTGTGGTGACGGTTTTCCCGGTGATGCGGTGAACTTGGTAGAAAGCGTGGGGTTTCAGGAGCCTTTCATCTGCTGTCCCTATAAAGACCTGGAGCCTAAGTGGAGCAGTGCCTTGATACCCGAGGAGCTGGTGGTGACAACAAAGACAATGAAATGCATGCTTCACAATGAATTCAATTTACTATGACATCATTCTTGTGCGTGACTGCAGAGAAAATCTCTTTTCGCAGCGGGGATGATTTCAGATGTCACTGTCTCACTGGTACAGCAAGAAAGCTCGTTTGCATAGCCCATTAGTGCAGCTCTGCCCGATAAAAGTCAAAAGTAATGGCTTATTAGTTAACTCACAAGACGCGTAAAGCAGGTGTGTGTATCAATACTTGTATGGCATGAAAATATACCTTAATGGTAACTATTAGTGTATTTTTAGCAGATTGAAATAATGCATGCCTTTTAATAAATCACTTTTGTGGGAGTAGTGCTACAATAGTGACACGAGGCTCTTTCTTTCATTTGCATGCCTGTCGGCTTTACGTAAACACATTATCCAGGAAATACCACTCCACATTTATAACCTCTTACTCCCACTCATACTTTTCTTTCTTCGGGCACTGGCGGTGTCACCAGTGTGAAGTGAGTGTTATCTTTTTCTTTTTCTAGTTCCTTCCTTGCATTTGCACATGCAAACCCCCAACACCCTCCAAGCATGAACAACAGAAGAAAAAGCACCTGAACTTCTGGATGCCCCCCTTTGGGTGTCTTTACGGCTCCTCGACTGCCCTCAGTCTCATAGTGAGCTCTGTGGTGAGATCTGGGCTGTTGTTTGATCAGTAGCTCATACTGACCAGACTTATTGGGAAACAGCCTCTCTAGCGAGGGAAGTACGGCCACAGGGAGATGACTGGGGAAAAGACATGCAGAAAAACAATCAAACTGAAAAATGTCATCCAAAAAAGATACAATATTTAATATTTTACAGACATCAATTCAAAGATGTTTTTAATGAGCTGAAAACCGAGCTTACTTTTGATTTTATAGATAAAATGAATATGATTCAAGATAAATTGTCTGTGTATATGTAATTGTATGATATATAGGACAAACAAAATACCCAAATGGTCCATGATGGATGGGGTGAGGAGGAGACCACATAGCTGGGACCATGTACATGGTGTCAGACTTCACCTCAGCCCTACCAATCCTCTCCTTTACAATGGGCAAGTCATACACCTGTCCATACGCACAGTCCTGTCTCTGGGTCTGCCCATGTGCACTATGCCCTACTACAGAGGACACGGCTCTAGATAGACTGGGGCCAAGGCCCCAGTCCTCCTCTAGGCCTGATGAGGTGGCATTAACTTGGGCTTGAAACTCAGCTTGGGATTGCATTTGTTGGAGGTAGAAGATCCCCTTCTGCTCATGGGGTGAAGGGATGGGGCTGGGGCTACGGGAGCGCTGCTTAACAGGTGTACCCCCCTGACAGGAGTGGGCCTTATCGTAGGCACGCTTTCCATGCGGTGAGGCAGAGCGGGAGCGCTGGTGGGGAAGTGGCGCAGCAGTACGTTGGTGCTGTGGCAGGAGAAAGGGCTCATCTGTGAGACTGTTTCGAGGTGAGGCTCCTGGGGAGGAGTGGGCCAAAGAGGTGTGGATGCCCTGGACGCCCGGGCAAAGGTCCAAGGCAGACAACCCTGCACTATAGTTAGCTCCATTAGTAGGAGAGACAGAAGGGGACAGCACGGGAGAGTAGGACTCTGCAGGCCATCCTGTGGAGGAGTTACTGCTTGCAGGGCTCACGCACTCCCTGTAGGTTCCACAAAGTTTGGAGCTGGGACTCAGCTCCAGGGTCTGCGAGCTGATAGAGTCACCCGATGGGGTGATCTCAATTCTGGGGCTGGGGGAAGGTATGTTCCCTGGTCTCGACACCAGCCCCAAGGAGTCAAACATGGCCACCGAGAGGTTTTCTGTGGTGGCGCATTGAGAGGAGGGGTTCTGGCTGGAGTCTGGCTGGTTGGAGGTGGAGATGTATGCAGTGGGATCGTCGACCACCAGCAGAGGAGGCTGGTTGTCGTTTTGATGGAGAGTTCCTGGATCATCTGTCAATTTCAAAAGTAAGCATTATCAAATTCATTTAAAATGTTTACAGAACAAAAAATTATCAACACATTTAAAAAATATTTTCCTTTACGCTCATAGAAAATATTCATAATTGCTGGAAGATGATCATTTAAAAAATTTAACCACTGAACACAAGATATCATTTTACTGTGTAGTCTGTTTGCATGGTTTTCAGGAGGCTTCAAGTTTCCTCATTAATCTTTTTTAACTGATGTTTTGCTTCAATCTGTTTATCATGTCAGTAAATAAAACTCATATTAAAGATGAGCACAGAGAAAACGGTCTTCTATCAGCAGGCCCTGAACAATCATGGTCAAACATCCCAGTGCAGTAAAGAAAAAGATTTACGAGTTATGGTGGAATATAAATTTGAATTTCTCTTAACAAATGAAAAAGACAGCACATGCTAAGTCTTTGTTTCTGAAAATATATGGTTCCTACACTAGAAAGAGTGGCCTTGATTCGACACTGAAGGGAGAGTTTTCAGTGTAACATCAGTGGCTGACAGCTGAGTAGGCTGCTCAGTGAGCCACTTCATCTCAGCTCAACACAAACTCAGCACACATCCACCATCTTCACATGGTGATGTGAAGACACCAGCAGATCATCATAGAAAAAAAAAGTGTGTGTGTGTGTGTTGGGGGGGGGGGGGTTGCTAATTCTTACAAAAGCAGAATATCACTGAAGATATACACACCTTTGTCACAGCCATCAGGAAATTGTTCTTCAGCTGCATTATACAGAAACAGGTCAGAGAAGTCCAGCTCCTCCTGACTGATGTCCTGACCCAGACTCTCGGTGAGCCCCAAATCCCCGGAAGTCATCTCCAGCTCTCAGATGAATAAACCTAAATCTATAATGACTTTACACAACTTTGAACTCGCCTAGCAAATTTATCTCCGTGTGAAGAAATGGTAAAAACAAACAAACAAACAAACAAAAAAAAAAAACTTATTTTGATGACAGTTTTTCTAAGATGCGTTTTGAACATCTGCAGCTGCCCAAATAAAACATCCAGCACGGCGACGTGAAAAAATAACATTTCCTGTCGCTGCTGATGGAGACAGACTGACGGGAGGAGCGTGTGTGTGTGTGTGTGTGTGTGTGAGATAGAGAGCGAAAGAGAGAGAGAGAGAGAGAGAGAGCAACTCAGACTGCAAATACTTCATTTCCTTCAGCGTCCAACAGGCTGATGATGGTATCTCTTTAAAATCATATTATCTTATAATATAAAGCTAGAGTTTAAATATTGGCCACAGTTGAGTTTTGGGAGGGTTGTAACTAAGAGTCTTTCTCAATCTATCAGAATCACGCTCGAGTGACGTCACTCAAACTACACCGGAAGTCAAAAGATGCATGCGATAGATGTGCTGGTGAGTTTACTGACAGTCGGTCCATCACTGATAAGATCAACTATGTTCAAATCCAGTTTCATAGCCTCCGTACTTCATTTGTTTAAAATAGAAATACTTCATTGTCTGAGTGCTTTTCCTCAATATGAACTCCCGCCATGCTATTCACATTAGTATTTATAATGCCCATTTGTCTCTGTAGTTTAGTTCCACTCACTTCATCTCTCTGCAGGTAAAGCATGGAGCTGGAAATAAAGCTGGAAATAATACTTTAGAATTTCCCTGCCTTTCTTCCTTTATTCCACAAAACAGCAGTAAAGTTCAATCTTTATTTCATCCACTGTAAAGCAAAATAATTTTCTAAAAAAAAAAAAAAAAAAAGAAAGGGTAAGTTGCTTCTGGCCATTGGGTGGCAGTATTAACTCGAGTTGTGTTGCTGTTTAAACGGTTTATTCACCCACTTTAAACAAAAGCCCCAACGACCTGCTGTAGTGATGCTACATTTAAGGGTTTGATATATTTAGTATTTATCAGAGAACTGAACTGTCAAACCTGCACAGAATACTGAACACTTTCCGGTTTACTTTACACATTTGAATACATAACATATTTTTTTCTCAGTTCATTCCTGTTATTTCATTGAATTACCGCATTTTTCACAAACCTGCAAGTGATCGGTAAAATTATTTCTCCAATCATGTTGAAATCGATCAATACGTCCATGTTATGGAGCTGACTTAGTGAGTTCGACAGCGCATGCGTAGAATACGGGGAGTCTGTGGCTCTATAGCTCAGTGGTTAGAGCACTGGTCTTGTAAACCAGGGGTCGTGAGTTCGATCCTCACTAGGGCCTTAACTTTATCTGATTTGATTTTTATTTTGATCAAGCCGTTTGGGGGAGTTTTCCCTTCCCCTTGTCACACAGGCGCCACTTTCACATTTTCAACACATTTTTTTATGGAGACAAAATTTGCTATTGTAACTCTTAAGTACTTACTGTAAGCTGCTTTGGACATGCTTGCTAATTGACCGTAAAGTAATGCAATTACTTACAGAACATGATGTACCATGAGTTAAGTGAACCATTAATTTCTTGTAAGTTTTGTGGTCACTACATATAAGCTGTTATTATTATTACTTTTTTATATAAACATATGAGCAAATCTTCCAACATACCTTTAAAGACAATATATATCTGCATGACTGTCACTGATATAATTACAAAGAAACATGACAAACTTTGGTTTACATGTTAGTATCCTTTAAGGTTTTTTTCCCTGTTCATTTGTCTTCACCTCGATGATGTTTGGCCTTTTATCCAAGAGGCTCAGTTCTCCTGACTCACGTACTTGAGTCTCAGACAGACACATCTTAACTCTTTTATATGCTGTCACCTGAGCTTACATGGGAGACTTCTGATCACATGTGAGTCATGTGAGAGTCATCAGAGTCGCATGAATCAGGCTGTGAATTTGGTGTGTAACTGCTTGGAAGATGATGTCAGGCCAACAAAGGTGAGCTGCTGTCATGTTCAAACCATCGGTCCTCTCTGTGGCCTAACAGTAAGGTCGACCGCTGAGCTGTGTGTGTGTGTGTTGATCTTTATTTAACTAAAAGTACAAGGACTGTAGAGTTCACTTTGTCCATTAGAAGAAAAACTTGTGCATTTAAAGCTCTGCTCTGTATCATCAGTTATGATCTAAGAATGCATTATTTGGTACCGAGATCAAAAAGTACTTATTCTGAAATATTGGCTAGACTTTTATTTATTTATTTAAACAAAATAATCGGCCAGAAAGGTAAAGTATTAAAGTTAACAAGGTCAGTTTTGAATACTGCCTGTGAAAAGAAGGTGAAATAGAAATATCTTGCTCTAAACTGCAGTAGAATATAAAGAAGCCTAACATGGAAATAATCAATCATCTACCTGTCCGTATCCTGTGAATTTTCCTTATGTTTTTATTAACCGTCCTCCTTCTCTGGGTTTTATGTCACATTCCATGTGTGGCATGTTTAAAATACAAGCTCTTCACCTCATAACTCCCATTCACAGTCTAACCAATCCCATTAATCTTATCATACAGTAACAGCAGAAAATTATATTGTGTAACACGATTTTCAGATTGTAGGATTAGTTTGATATAATGAGACACATGTTAGCACTTACTGATTATGAAACAAGGGTGATAGATTAGATGAAGTTAAAAACAAAGTAATATGTGAAAGAGGTTTGAAGTTGATGTTTCTTCTTTTAATTTGTATTCCCAATCAATACCTCAGGCTTTATCTGCATTCAGCAGTTATGAATATATTGCATATGTTGACTGCAGATAACATCGCTATAACCAGAGTGTAGTCACACTTGTAACCACAACACGGTGGTGTCGCTGAGTGGTGAGAGCAGTGTTAACAGTGCTCCCATAAGATGAGAGGCTACTGCATCTTGTATTTCTTTATGACACTTCTGCAGCGAGGCACTGTACTGTGCATCAACAATGTAGGTTGATTTTCTAGTGCTGGTTTTATGAACTTGAAGTCATGACATTGAGCCCGATTGGGGCCTCAACTACATTTGAAGTACAGACACTTCACTCTTAAAGGGATTTTAGACTTTAATTTAAAGCCATGTCTGCAACAGACTCTGCGCTTGGTCTGTTGTCGTTTCAAGCCGGTGCAACTAACAACTGGGATGAGTTTCAAAAAATGCTAAAGATGGTCTCTTTCATTTCCTATTCCCTCTACTTCCCATTCCCAAATCGGCCTTTAAAGCCATAATCATGGATTTGTTTAAATACGAATGCCGCTCTTTCCCAGGGTCTTTCCCAGGGTGCTAGCCCATCCTTCATGATCGCCCCTGTGTGTGTATTTTAGCTGTGACGCTGTAAATCATCTTGCGTGTAGTTTATTAGTTTTTATTTTAATTTTGTTCTGTTTTTTTTACACACCTTTTTTCCCTTTCCCTCAAGAGGCCTGGCCTTTTGTCAGGCTGAAGTCACAAATAAGAAATTGTTCTCAATCTGTTTTGCCCGATTAAATAAAGGTTAATGAACACAAAATGTAAATAGGCTGACATTGTGTAATAAGGTCTCTAATTTGTGCTTCTAACAAAAACGAAGCCCAGTAATTTCAGCCAAAAACATCCATGTGCATTGTTGAAACATATCTATGCTTCTAAGGGCAGCACGGTGGCTTAGTGGTTAGTGCTGTCGCCCCACAATAAGAAGGTTGCGGGCCTCAGGCCTTTCTGTGTGGAGTTTGCATGTTCTCCACCTGGGTTTCCTCCGGGTACTCCGGTTTCCACCTCTAAATTGTCCATAGGTCTGAATGTGAGTGTGAGTGGTTGTTGGTCTCTGTCTGTCTCTGTGTGTTGGCCCTGTGATGGACTAGCGACCTGTCCAGGGTGTACCCCGCCCTCACCCAGAGTGAGCTGGGATTGGCTCCAGCACACCTGTGACCCGGAAACGAAAAAAGCGGTAGAAGATGGGTAGATCTCTGTTTCTCAGTGTGGTTACTACATCTAGAGTCTCAGTGTTTCTACTTGCAGGTGAAATTCATCTCCTCCATTTGTGGCCTATCTTGAGCTCGCTTGGTTCAGTTTCTTGAGCTGTCAAAACTCTTCTTCTTGAGAGCTCAAAACACTCAAAGACAAAACTAAGATGATGATACAGCACCAGCTAAAAGAAAAATAAACACACACTGTTTGACGTCTCTGCGTTTGTTAATATATTTAATATTTAAGTGAATAAAATATGTCCCTAGATAAAAGAATGTACATTATTAAAATATTAAAGTTGCACTTTATATACACAACGAAAAACAAACATATATGTGACCTATATATATCAGTTATTAAACAAGGACAAGCAAGAATAGTAGACATCTAGACATCTGCATACATGTGTCTGAGACGATTACATTACACTAAGATTTGAGGACAGCTGCCTTGGTACAACATTCATTTTGTACATAACAACTGGTATTTTGGTCAGTCATTAATAGTCATACGTAATAGTTTTAAATAAGTATGAGGTATTCATGGTATGATTAAATGGTGGATAATTTCTTAGTCTTTTACTTCTATTTACACAGCAGCAATACAGGGAGTCACTGGACCATCAGGGCCATGGAAATAGAGGTATCGTCTTTCTTTCACTATGTCCAGAAGAGTTGAATATGGAGCCTAAGAGGGCAGGGAAAGAAACATGAATCCATTCATGTCAATGTACAGTTTGAGTGTCTTTTTATTGTTGATGTGAATAATTTGACTTCATAAATAAATATCAGACTCAGGGGAATGATTCAACTTTTTGGGAAATGCACTTTCTTAGAGATAAATGATAAGATTCACACCATTATCATGCATGTAAAGTCATTATGAAGTTATAGCCAGAAGCCAGTTAACTTAGCTCAGCAAAAATCTAGTAATAAGGGAGCCCAGTTATGTATCTGACTGCTTCTTGGCTTTTGTCTATTTGCTCATATTTCATCTCTTCTCTTACCTCATCTCCTGATGAAGGCGACAGGCAGCTCCCTGTTGGGAACCAGCAGTCCTGAGTGGATCACGTCGAGCGGCTCATTATCTGTCGCCACAATCTCATAGTCTCTGACCAACTGCAGGAGAGTCAAGCAGAAATGTACTGATCAGGTAAATTCAATCCAAATTCAAAGATTTTCATTTTACAAAATGATTAGTGTTCAACAATTGCTTTGATGAACTGAGCTGGACTAAACTCTTCTTATCTTACCCAGCACATGGCCAGCTGCAGCTGAAGCTCTGCTAGCCGCCGGCCGATGCACATCCTCTTTCCGATGCCAAAGGGAACGTGGGCGAAGGGGTTGATGGTGCTATTCTCTCGCAGCCAGCGCTCAGGTTTGAACTGCTTTCCATCACCAAAGTACTCCTCATTGGAGCCCAGTGCGTGGCTGTTTATCATTAAAACAGTCTGAAAATAGAGGGAAAAGAAATTGAATCAGCATTTTTAAAATATTTATAATTTTGTGTTATTCCTCGCTTTCAGGGAAATGAAACAGAAAATGAAGTAGGTTTCAAGAGTAAAGGTCAGTAAAGACCATGTTACAGTAAATCCAGTCCTTTAATAAAGCCTGCTTAATTGCTCATGCTTAAGTGGAGTTGCTTCTTTCAGGCTTTGTACAGTACTAGAGCAGGTCTTTCAAACACACTTCATTCAGACACTGGGAATATGTAAATTCACACAGGAACATAATCTGCTCATGTCAGGTGTGTAGCAACGAACAACTAAGCCACTTACTCCTTTGGGAATGGCATAATCTCCCAACACAGTGTCTTTGTCCAGGGTCCTGCTGGTGAACGGGACTGATGGTGATAACCTGTAAGAATATGAAGGGGAAAAAAAGGCACATGGGAATATGGACTCAGTGAATCTATGGTATAACATGACACACATATTTAAGCTGTTTAACAGGCACTAAATACATTCCTGTGTTTTTCACAGAGCAAGAAGAAGTGAGATATAATCTCCAGTCGGAGGTCAAACACATTCCCTGGATGATGTGGTTATGGTATTAGCCTTAAATTACTTGTAAGACAACTTGTGACTGCACGAGAAGAAAGGAGAAAGTAGATTGTTTGAGGGGGCAGGAAGCGATCTGAACGTGACCACATGGTAGATTTTAAGCTGGCACCACTGGTTGTTGCCGGTCATGCAACCGTATCTCATGAAGCCTGTTTTTCAGTCATGTGTGTCCCCCTTAATCTCCGTGGTACTGGGTGAAATAAGGATGCAGCCACTGAGTCTGATTTGAAGCTGCTGACTCTTTAGATTAATTGAATTTTTCACTAGATGTTATGTCATGTTATGTACAGCTTCGAGCCCCAGACAAGATTTTGATTTTTGCAATAGTGGGATAAAAGAAAAAAAAAAACAAACTAAAAAGGCTTCAGTGATGTATTGTTAATGAAGTAATTCTGAATATTTTATACATGGGTCACCTTTTGTACTGCCTTATTGATGACAGATCAGATTGAAAGGTGTGTTTTATAGGAAAAATGTACTAAAATAAAAATATTAACTGACTGCAATAGTAAAACCTTTTCTGCCCCTCAGCACAGTGTGCATACAGCCCACGTGTTACCTGTGAGGTGAAGCCCAGGGCAAAAACAAGAACATTCATTACTGCTTGTGCTTGTTGGATTTATTGCTGTGATGGCGCCGATCTCTGCTTATCGTCCTGTTCATGATGTATTGACAGCCAGTTAGATTTTCCCATCGGGACTCTGGTGTACTGTACCTCATGGACTCCTTGAGGCAGGCCTTGAGGTACGGCATGCTCTTGATGTGCTCTCCACATGGGTCCTGGTCAGGAGGCACCACCTCTCTAATCTCCTCCAGCAGCTTCCTCTGGGCTCCAGGGTTACGTGACAGGTTGAAAATAGCCCACAGCATACTGTTGGCAGTCTGAGAAATGTAAACACGGAGTGGGAGACAGAGTGAGAGAGAGCGAGAGAAGGGAAGAGGCAGAGAGGAAATGATATTTAGCGAGACAGCTACTCCAAATACATTCCTCAGTGGGGTCCTTAAGAGGAGCTGAGGCATGTTTGGGGCTCCTCACTTACATCCACATCACATTCATTTTCCGCACTGTAACTTTGGCACCTGTTTGTTTTAGAGGCCGAACTGTTTTATTTTTTTTTTCCTTTCCCCACTTAAAAGGAAATAGGCGAAAGGTAACACACTTAAAAGAAGTGGTGCTGTGCTTCATCACGTTTTTCTGTCAGAGCATAAAATAAATCAAAAATAGGCATAGGTTTGAAGAATTTGACATTTTGGGGCAAACATTAGATGTTTTCTTGCCAAAAGTTACAGGAGGAGGTTTAATACCATTCTCTCTCTGACCATGAAGTATAAGAGCCCGCAGCTCTTAGCTTGGCATTAAGGCTGGAGGGGGGGGGGTGAGGGATTGTTCCTACAGACTAAACATTGAAGAAATAACACATTAACTTACTTCCAAGGTGCTGGTGGGCACATTTTCTTACATTTGGATGCACCCAAACTAGCTTTAATGCTAAAATGGATTAACTGGCCTCTGGCTACAGCATCAGAGTAAATGAACAAATATGAGATGTTATCTTTGTTCTCAGCTAACGCTGGTGAATGAATCAAAATATTCCAACATGTGTAACTCGGCCCATGTTGTATGAAAAACCACTCACCGTCTCTACTCCCCCAATCTGCAGCTCTGTGATGGCTGCATACAGTTCTTTCTTTGAAAGGCAGCTGTGGTGTAAGATGTCTCCGATTAAATCATCAGGAGCTCTGGCCGCGTTCCTCTTCAGCTTCTTGTCAATGTAGACTTTGGCTGAGGGACAACAAAGCAGTGCAATGTGTAAACATACTGATTTTCTTTAAATTAAGTCACCTATTTGGTACATGCATAGTTATTAGTTCAGTTTATATGAAGTGGTATAAATACTACAAAAAATTATATTATCTTATCTGTCATCTTATCTTCACCACTCAACTGTAAACAAAGTATTCAGTATAAATCCTCTTTGCTACTTCCTGTAATGATGATAACTGATCCTCTTTATTAGTGTAACAAATCCAATGACATACAGTTTTCAGTGATACATTCATATCTGTCCCAGCTATCTGATAGAATTTAATAGAAGGTATTAACTGTAGCATTTTTAATTTTGGTGTTTGGTTTGTTTTTTGTTTTAGGTCGGAATGATCTTTGATCCCATATCATTTCTGTTTTTCTGTAGTTCATTTCTTAGCCAAAATTAATCTTTGTGCTAAATCTGAAATAACTCAAAGAAGGCATTCCCGAGGTTTTCATGAGAATGGGAAGTATTACTATGGCTGCTGCTACTGTGGGGAAAAGTCCATCAAATACCTTATGTGTGGAGTTGAATTTCCACTTTAAAATGTGTGGGCCTGCTGTTACATGGCATGCCATCCATAAGAAGTGAATAGTGTGAGAGAGTAAGCCAACAGTGAGGCCTTGCTATTTCTGTTCAGCTGCCCTAATTGCACTTGTTTGATCAGTGACTGTTTATGCCTAAACTTCTAAGCATCATTTAAATCCCATGACACGCAAAAATGAACTAAATTGACTAAATGACTGACTAACAGTTCCCCTGCAGCTAAAAATAAACTAAAGAAATTATAAAAACAACTCACCTCACGCACAATCACATGGCACACATGTACTTTTATGCCACCAAGTGTGGCAAAAGTGTTTGTTTATGCGTGCATGTTTGTGAGAGGCTGTAAGCACCTACAGCCAAGTAAACAGCACAACCAGCATCATCTTCTAACCCCTTGATGTTTCGCCCCTACCTCGTGCTACTACAAATATTTGGCAGATTTTTCCCTCTAAGGTCATTCGGTTTACTACGACTCTGGCTGACATCTACCCAGAGTGCCGAGCACACAAAACACTGGAGCACCTGGTTTGAATCTCATTTCGGCCCACCCTCTGTGTTCTCCTATCAATTGGTTGACTGGAAGTGAGCTCAGATCAGCATGGTGCGTGAGCCACATTTTTGGTTTTCACTTCTCTACCGTTAAGCTTTACTAAGACGCTGTTAAATGGCACACAGAAAGATGAAACTGTCTAGACACGACACTCGAAATGTCTTTGAATGTGTCATACTCTTTACACCTCACCCACAGTTGAGTCCACCGTCCTGGTACAAACTGCTCTATTGGTCTAACTTTGTGGTGTAGTGTAAATGTGTGGGTCTTTTTGTACCTGTGCTGAAAATGCGATCCCATGCTGCGGTGTGGTCCTGCCATGTTTTGGTGTTGAGACTCTTGTGAAGCTCCACCGGTGTGACCATCATCATGCCAAATGTGCTCATCATCTAGACAAAAGGAGAGACGGCAGGATTAGCTGATGAATGTAATCATCCTCACCCCTCTGTCCCCACTGAAAAGCTTTGATTCAATCTTTGTTCTTCTTTCTCTTGCGCCTACTGCCCCTGAGACCTTTGTGAGTCTTCACTTATCATCTCTTGACTTTGGATGATATTGGTTTGCCCCAGTAAATACCGCGAAAGTGTCAGTCAGACACTGAACTGCTTCATCAGTTCAGCTGACCTCGGCTTGAGGTGAACCTGATGACCTATCCGGTCTGCCCCAGTGACTCACACTAGGGTCTTCTCCAATAGCACATACTGCTCCTGTGAAAGGAATAAAAACAAGAGCACTCACTGTTTTCACAGCTGTGATGAAGTTCATGGCCTCCTCATTGACTTTCTCTTGCAGCAGACCGAACCTCTTGTCATAGAGAACAAGACAAATGGCTGAAAGACAAAGGAGAGCAGAGCGTGTGATTCAGATCCTGAGTTAAATGTGGTGCCACAAAAGCATTTAAAGTCAATGAATCTAAAGAGTGATTTCACGTTCAATCGAATACAGTTTATAGTTGCAGTGCAAACTACACACAAAAAATTTTATGTAATAAACCAAAGGTGGTAATATCATACAAAAAAATAGTGAACATGGCTGAAGCTAAAATGACATTTTAATTGAATCAGAAAATGAATTGCCACCCATCTCGAAAATCGAAAAATAATCCAAGTTAAGTCTTAATAAAAATGCCAAACATGTTTGTCCGTTTGTGGTAGCAAAACTCTGCATTTCAGTTTTTGACACAGTTAAATGAACGCACACAAATTGCATTTGGCATTGGCTGCTTCTTAGATGTGTTTTACCACCAAATAATGAACTGAGAAAACGACACATGGTTGTAAAAACTTACTCTCAAACGACCATTTGTTCAGCTCGAAGTACAAGTCCTCAATCTTCCCACTGACGTTTATTTTTCCAATTCTGCCGACGAAATCCACCAGGACCTGTTTTTGTTTCCACAGACAGACAGAGTGTCATTCCCTGTTCACCGCTAAATAAAACATAACACAATATGGATACGAGAGTCTTACCTCGTTTATTTTACCATCAAGCTTCACCACTTCGGTCGGTTTCATGAGTTTCTGCTGAAAAGCGCTTCTCACTCTCTGCCAGTCTTTGCCCTCCCTGAAGAGCATCATGATAAAACATTCATTATAAAACTGCGCCCCGACTGGTCTCAGGTGTCAGTAAGGGAATAAAAACCATAGAAAATGCTCCACTCACAGGATGAGCAGCCCGTACGCCTCGTCCCTCAGGTCTCTGTATGCTTTCCAGGGTTTGATCTCCAGTCTCTGGGGGTAGTTTCCCTCCTTCCTATAGAGCGCCTCCAGTAAGCACGGTGAGCCGATGTGCACCGACTCAAAGGACCCCAGCTTCATCCGGAAGATCTTGCCGAACTTCTTGTGATAATCAACCTGAAATTAGATTGAATTAGTCGTTCATTTACCAGAAATTATTTTCATCAGAGCACTGAAGGTGTTTTATTTTTTATTATTATTATTTTTTTTATTCCATGGAAAATGAGTGATTATTACAGCAGAAAGGAACAGACATCTGGAGGGTTTAATAACAATAACACTGTACCAGAGCTTCGTGCTGTCTGGTCAGACCGCCTTTCCGCAGCAGTTCAACCAGACTGCCGACCAGCGGCCAGTTGGTGGGTCCCGGGATCGAGTCCAGGCTGTGCGCTCTGGAGGCAGCGTGGGGGCAGCGCGCAGCCTCCGCAGCATCCTTCTCCTCCAGGACGCACACTGAGGATGTTGGCTTGAAGTGCTGCAGCCCCACAGACTTCTTCTTCAGCAGCTCCACGATCTGGGGCACTTTTTGGATCTGCGTCCTCATCCTCACACAAAGTTTTTCCTTTTTGTCTTCCTTTTTAAAAATACAGAGTAGTTGTTAATCTTAAACTGGTGCTGAACGGCAGCCCTTCTTTATTATCTTTGTGGTTGGGGGGTGTGGGGGGGTTCTCGTTTCTCGGAACTGTCACACCTTGCAGCATTATATATACCCGAAGAGTGTTTATTGCTGGTGCGCACCGAACCAATCAGGGGCCAGTCCTGCATGGTGTGGCCGCCGAGCCCACCATTCACTTATGGATCCACGGTGAGAGGATCGCATGACCCCAGATAGACAGAGGAAGTCCCCCCCCTCCCACGCTTTATAAATAAACACAGGCCACAGCGGAGGTGACGCGGTTCGCTTGAACCGTGTTTCAGAGCGACCCGCCATTGGAAGAACCGAAACTTTGGCAGAGCAAATACTACTGCCACACTTCTGCACCGTGGGCAAATATTTGACAGATTGCAGGTGTGTGTGTGTGTGTGTTTGTGTTTGCTGTGCTGTTTTGGAGTGTGTGTCCTTTGTGGAGGGGTGAAGGGGGGTAACTGGGCATCTTCAATGCAATTCTCAGTTTTACCATTTTCTGTTGACTGCACAGATGGACATTAACACACATCTAAAACACACAATAACTTATCCTGACTTTGGCAGGTTGCTGCCTCATCGCTGCAGGAGTTTTAACAGTCAAACAGTCCTCAGGAAACTGAAGTTTCGGAGGTTTCCAGATCATTCTGTGTACTGAAGTATCCTTTGGTACATTTTATTTTGAACGGTGTGGATGGGTTAATGGGTTACCTAGTGACACCCCCCCCCCCCCCCACACACACATACACACACACACACACACACAGCTGGCATGACTTGAATAACATGTCCAGGGGCCCTGTGTTGTTACCCTGTAAAAGTGCTCGTTCACAGGTGGCATCAGTGCAGCCTTGAACTCTGATTGAGATTGAGATGTAACACACACATCAACCACCACACAGAAAAAAAGTAAGAAAAGAAATAAACAAAAAAACATCACCCAGCCCGGTCGGGACTGATGCACAATCATGCCTGATACACAACCTGTTGGAAAAGCGGGCTTAGGGCTGTTTTTCTCCATTCTTTGAAGGAATTTGAGGAAATATCACATATTTAGATTTTTACTTGAAAAGCAGGTAAACAGCGAGCAGAGCTTTGTACAAAGCTACCAAAGTTTCACTTGCCAGCAAATTTAAAACTCACCAATTAACATGTTATTTTTGGTTTAGTTCGTCACCAACCTTTGAATGTAAAAACAAAAAGCTGCAGTTTTACGAAGGGTATGTGAAGGACTATGTCTTGGCCGAGCACAGTGACTTGGTCAAGGTTTTTGCACTGATTAAACAAATGAGATATAAAGTATTGACTAGTTAGCTGTGCCAGATATTTCCCTCTGATTCCAGTCTTTATACCAGGTTAAACTAGATAACTGCCCCACACACTGACTTGTAGTGGACAACTTCGGATTCAAACCAGCTACCGGTGACAAGACAACTTGTCCTTTATTGTCACGGTTACAGTGATAAACTGGGTTAAATGATCATGAATTCAAGAATCAACGTTGACTCCTTAAACTAAGTAGTCTGACTTCCTCCTTTGCTTTTATCGCAGTGACTTCATCCGCTCAGGGTGGCATAACAATAAAATACAATTATGGTTCATAATAAGCTGCTGACACATATTGATGTTGCTTTTTAAAGCATGTAACCTCAGGCGAGACTGCGGTGCAGCCACCTCCTTCCATAAATGTGATACTTCACCAATTAAAAAATAAATTACCTCATTTGTTTTGCCATTTAATGTGGAGGACTTGTAGCATCATGCTGCTCAGAATGCTATTCTAGATTATTTTGGCGAGATAAATATCAATCTCTTTCAAAATTCATCAATCAATCAAACTCAGTCCGTCACATTTTATTTGCAGAAGATCTTTGGTACAGGTTCATCCAGTCCATGTACTTTATGGGTGATTGACAAACTGATAATTAAACAGAACAAATGTGAGCAATAAAGCAGAAGAAATGTTTTATGAGCTGATACAGAAAACTAACATAGATGAAATATTAGAATGGAATTGAAAACTAAATTAGACAGAAATTGTGGCTATCACACATCAATACAATAAAGATATTTGAAAAAATACTTAATAAATGATGTCAGTAAAACATTTGACTCAAAAGCAGGACTGAAGAGATTTGTTTACTTAGGTTTGCATTCAAAAACGAGAAGTTTTTCAGAAAATAAAAACATAAAAAATTTTTTCCTGCAGTTTGGAACAACTTAAAAATTGAGGATCTTAGAGGCCATAATGGTTCATACACTGTCAGACAAGTTGGCTGACATAAGATCATGATGATATTTAAAGTAAATAGAGAAAGTGACAGCCAGTCAGTATAAGTTGTGATGTGTTGTGTGCCACACGTCTTGGTCAGAGTTCAGAGTAAATGTGTTATAGCTTTTCATGGGCGCAGTTTGTGGTAAGACAACATCCAAACAGATCTCAAATTATAATTGTCTTTAAAAAGCTCATAGTTTTAAAGAAATTACAGAGGAATTATACAGTTATTTTCAGGAGATGACAAGTACATCCCATAATAGGAAAACTGATTTCCCCCCCAAATTAAGATCAGCATTCTGATCAACTGGGCACAGGAAAGATGATATCGAAAATGGATAAGTCCAGAAAACAATCAGCATTATTAAAATAAATGGTGTTGAAGTACACAACAAATAAATCCTAAAGGGATTATGGCTATTTGGTATTACTGAAGATAGCATTTATTTAGCAGGAGTTACAAATTGAAAAAAATTGTAAAAATATATCGCTCCACTCTCTCAGCGTTATTTCTGTTATTATATAAACAGCTGAAAGTGAGAGCAGCAGGTTGTTGAGCAAGGCTTCACCCCAGGACTTCAACCTCGCAGTGTCCTGGTCTGGTCTGGCATATTGAACACGGGGTAACATTGTGTGTCACTGACAGCTGGCACCGCTCAGGGTGCAAGTAATAGAGAAAACATGTTTTCTCGTGGTCCAGTACTACGCAATACCCAACTCTATGGCCTTGTGTAGAGTAAGTGACTGAGGTTTGGATTGCACTGAATGTGTTATGAAGGTGGATGTGTGTTTGTCCAGTTTCTTCAGCAAAGGTCCTAAATGATTATCTGGGAATATCAGATGAATAAAAGCATAAGATTTGCTACTTTTAATGTCTACAAACAAAACCATTTTTGGAGAACTTATTTAATTTTTAAAAATAACTCATAAAATTTGCTGAGGTTCATAACAAACAAGCTTTTAATTTAATAAACTAAATTTTGTGACTAGTTTTATATCATGTTGTTCATCTAGAATGGTGAGTTTTGCAGCAGTATAATACAAAAATAGAGAAAATCCATTCAAGGAATATGAATGCCATAAAAAAGCACTTGCATACAGTCTAATCAAAAAAACTAAACAAAAATAAAAACATGCAATGTACAGGATTTAAGTAAGAACAAATGTTCCCCTTAACTCTTGGCTGCAGAAAAGAAAGAATAAAGACTTTAAACAACAATTATCAAGGTATTATTAAGTATTCAGGTAAACTACCCTCAGATAGATTTGGAGCTCCTGAAGTGACTGAATTCCTTCTGATTCTTGTCACACTGAGCTCATCCATTTAGGTATCACTTTGATTACAGTGCGACTCAATTGTTTGTTTCTTACAGTGGAATCAGTGAGGGCTTTGTGGTCGGGACATCAGCCGACAGAAAGATAAGTGATGAACTGAGATAGAGGGCAGCTGACCTTCTCAGGCAGCAGCGGAGTCGTCAGCACACAGGGCAGGCAAACCTGATGACTCAAACTCACTCACATCCAAATTGACTGACAGGTCAGTGAGTTCGGTGATTGGATTTGAAGCGAAGGCTGCTTCATAGGCACATGTGAAGGAGAAACAGAGTCCTTCATTCATCTTATGAGCGCACAGGCACACATTCATGTGTGCAGCAAAGAGACCACCATGCAGTTGGAGGCCACAGAGGACAGGATTAGCTGGGATCCTTAGCAGAGATGGAAACGCTTCGTACAGTCACATCAGACTGAGCGGTCATGTAACAGCAGCGCTGACCTAGAATGTGAGGTGCCCCCTTCCCCAAAGCCCACTCTTACACTAAGAATGAAAATATTTACAACAGAGCAGGAGCGAGGTAATGCATCCTCCACCCTCTGGCACTGTGTTTTCGCCCTACATCACACAGCTCAGGCTGTCATGGGTTTGACAGAGATGTTTCTAAATGCTGTCGACAGTAAAGGCAACATGTCGCCTCTCTTGCCATTTAAAAACTTTATTTCGTTTTACGTTGCTCCTCCCAGTTTCTCATCCTGCCCAAATCCAATATGCTTTCTGTGTGGCCTTCACTGAAAAATTCTTGATATTGCCTGTTTATATTATTATATCACAAAAGATTTGTGACATTGACGAGCCCGTTATCTATTTGGTGGGCTTTACAATATCCTATAGATTTGTGACTCTGGCCAGAAAGTAGGTCATTCCTTTTGATAGAGATGATGGGGAAGGGCCGGAGCTGGAGTTGGAACTAGTAAGGAAGGAGATCTCCATGAACCTGCTGACCTCCTCCCTGGCTACACTGAGGTTGCTGTTACATTTACCACTGTAGACGGGAAGGTCAGCTCAGTATCTGGGTCAGGATTCCCTGGATGGAGGAAGACCCACCTCCCTCCTCTCTGACAGCAACTGGCTGAAGGAATAGAGAAAGTGAGGCAGTAGGCTTACTCTAGCACTAAATCCAGAAGTCAAGAGTTAAAAATCTTATTCAACAAAATGTTTCTTTGCCATAAGCACAGACAAGCTAATAGACCCCCCCCCCCCCCCCCCCCACACACACACACACACACACACACAAACACACACAAAAAAACACCTCTGTACTTGTATGGGTACTGTATCAACTGTTAGTTCAGCCAGAGGTGACTGAGGTCAATTGCAGCTGGGAGCATAAAGCCATGGAGAGATGGAAAGATCACTGAGAGAGCATTGTGAATAAAATGAACCAAATTTCTTGGAAAGTCCACAGTGACAGCAGAGTAGAGCTTCCAACGGACAACTTTGGATTTTAGTCTCTATTAATGGAAACCAGTCAGTCCACCACCTTCCAACTGTAGTATCTCAACAGCTATTGGGTAGATTAGAGATCTTTGGTGTCCTTCTCACTTTTCCTCAGTGACCATGAGCAGGTCCAGTTTTTCCCTCATCCAGAAAAAATATCTCAGTATTTACCAGATGGGTTGTTACTATGAGGCTGATCTGTGCTGTTCTGACTGACATGTTATGACACCTATCGGGTGTTACATGAAATTTGGTTCAGACATTTACTTTTGGTATAAGTCAAATTAAAAATTTTCTTGAAAGAAAGAAGCAACCCTTTACATGTCCCATTATATATTTTTATGTTTTAAAATTAGTTGTACTTTTCCATTTAAGGCGTGGATCACATGAGAAGTTTGCTGTTTGCTCATGTTTATGGATTCAGAGGGTAAAATGGGTCATGAACACTTTAAGAGCAGTTTTACGTGTCACTGGGTGACCAATCTTGATTGGAAAGTATTTGCTCTGCTGGTTAGAGGGCAGAAGCACCTCGAAAGAACAAAGATTATCTAACCAAAGGTAGAAGGCTGTGTGATATAATTCACAGCTTAAGACACTCACTTACTTTACTTGCTACGTGCACGGAGCCAATAGGTTAACACATACAGTATGAGTGTCTGTAGAATATAAAGGCCACTTAGTGAAAGAGTGCAAGAAGTGCAGTGCTGTAGTATTTGACCAGGTCAATGGTTACTATGAAGCACTCATTTTGCATTCTTTTCAGCTGTGTTGTCAACACACATCAGGACACCAGTGCAATGTCATTTTCACATCAGCTCCTTTAAAGCATTGTTGTTGCTCCACATTCAATATCAATCCATCTTAGTCAGTAGTGAGTAAATCTCACACTATGACTGCTCTCCAACAATTACATCATCATTACTGCCATGGCCTCAATCAACTCCTTGATTACATCGTTGGTACACTTTGACCCCTGCACTGACCTGCACCTCAGTGGTAAATTTGTCAAAGTTTTGACCCCTAGATACAGTGCACCCCCATGGCCTCATCAACTCACTGCCCTGCCTGTGTTATCTATTATAAACAGATGTCATCATGCACCCGTGTCCTGTCAGTCTGCTTGACGGCGGGCATTTGAAGGAGGCCGTGTGTGGCAGAATGCAGCATGGTTTGCACAACACAATTCACACAGTGTTTGGTGTCAATTGGACAAACACACCTCAAATTGTCTCATTTAGGCTTAGTGCTTGGTTAGTGGATAAAGAAACAATCTTTCAAGTGGCGCTGATTGCCACTGAGCACCAACCTCACAAATTGTTTTGTAGCAAGCTCTAAATTTCAACCTGTTGTGCTTCGCTCCAAAGTAAAAACTCCCAAGTTGATATAATCATTAAACTGAAAATTCCAGTTATGTTGTACAATGCAAAGGGACGACATGGGCAGTTTTCCAGCCAAAATGTAATCTGCTGAGCAATTAGATGAATAGGAGGATGAAGGAGAAAAGGTTCCTCATCACTAGATAATTAGATAAAGAGGGAATAAACAGGCGTTTTTGATTTAGCAAAGTGATTGATAATTAAAGGGAGAAAACAAAATGATGGTGAGTGTTAGAAGGATCCACTATCCTCAGAAAACTGTTGCAGTGTCTATTAAAGGCAGAAGAGATTTCATATATGGCAATCAGGATCATCTATCATGTTAAATAAATGGTAGAACTGCAGTTAAACAGGTGTAGTCAAAAAATTGAGCTGAAAAACTGAATAAAAAGACACATTTGGGGCCAATCTTCAGAAGTGAAGATTGTTTCATTGGAGAACTCAACACAAGTTTTGTCACACAATGGAGCAGGCTTAACCTGGCAGACATTTTAGTCTGTGTTTAAAAGAGTGAGGACTGATACTCAGCCTTAACTGGCAGTTTGGAGTTAAACTATGTACGTCCGTCCTCCCTGTACAGGGTTAGGTCTTATGTTAGATTTTAAGGCTAAGCATCACCGAGATGACAATGATGGGTGACATTAAGGTGAATAAATGTTGATTGGGAAATGCTGATGCAGCCATTGGTGTTGCTAATTTGTTTTTGGTGGGGGCACACTAGACAAGGTCAGAACATCAATAACAAATATTTTCTCCACATAAATCATCTTGCTCCACATGATGTGGCGTCATGATTCCTTCACAGAGTAGAGAGGGAGGGAGAACCCCCCCCCCCTTGCAGGACAATGTTGTTTACTACTAAATGAAGGACGGTTATGCTCTCATTTAAAATCTTTTATGAATATTCCCAGAGCAGTTGGATGCAGAAAAATTGTTTTTATGTTCACTTCCAGGAAAAAGTGTACTCAGATTTTTGCTTGACATGTTACTTGTTAAGAGATAAAGAGCAAGTGAGCAAATAGAGGTGCCTCAAATGGGGGCTTTTTAGGGACATGCAAAGAGATTTGAACACACCCTGCCACTTACCGGGTGAAAAACATTCCTGAGCGTACAGTAACATTATCAGGTTTCATTGGGGGTGGGAGGGGCTACGGTGCATAATGACGTAGTAAATACAAGGAAATGGAGATAAAAGCCACTGTCTCAACACAAGCGTGTTGAGACAGTGCAGTAGTTTCAACTTAACCCCCACTTTCATTCAGAGGTTTTTAGAGCAAAAGTGTGTGTTTGTTTTTCATGTGTAGGAGGTGATCATATGTGGGCAAAAAGGAAGGCACAGCATGCTATTACAATTACTTTTACTCCTGCTGAGAGCAGTTGTGAAAGGCAATGTTTTGACTGCTCTTCCAAATTTATTGTACTTAATAGGGCTAAAGGGTGGAGGAAGAAAAGACTAAAACAACAGGGATCAATGTGGAGGTGTACACATCCTTCCTGTTGTCAACAGATGATGTTTGCTTTCAATTTTGCCCATTCAACTCAATCGTGACTCGTGAGAAAACGCGGAATAAGAAATAAGAACCTATTTGACACTTTAGCATGTTAAGCCCAAGGGGTAATCCCACAAGGAACTAAATTAGTTTTGAATAATTTCTTTGCCATTTGTAGTTTGTTTTTAAGAAGGAAAAAAAATCTATTAAAACTGTAAATTGAATTTTGGTGTGAAAAAAAGTCTGAAATCACCTGGCCCTATTCTCCAGGAAAAGATTTATTGAATTTAACTCACTTGCTCAATACAAATGTGACAAAATGAGATTAGCAGTTTTCAATAGTTATATAACAACAGCCCCTCCTTATGTGGGGTTAGTAAGGCGTGGGGGAGGCGGTGAGTTTAATTGAAGCTTTCTTGTCACCCAACAAAACAGAGTACAAAGGCCAATTTATTTTTATTTTACAATCACTCACAACTTCTATTAAGAAAGAACTGAGTTCTCTGGCAATTGAAAACAATAAGTGAGGAGGTTACATCTACATTTTAGAGCGTAAAAGAGAGTGGTAGTCCACCGCTTTGGTGCAAAATGAAATATTTCATTGACTTTATCTGTATGGATTATCTTGTTATTTGATCCCAATCGCCAACTTTGAACTCTGAAGCAGACTGCAGTATTCACAAATTCACTGGATATGTATTTATCCAACATGATCCTCCAAGGATTCTTTTTTTTTTTTTAGCAATTTCTTTGATACCCTGGCTTTTCATTATCAACTCAATTCAAAATCAAATCAATAATAAATATTATACTATATTAGCATAGTTCTCAGCTTGTTAGCATGTTAATGTTAACGCACAAGAATGTATGTCAGTAATATTGGAAGGTTTAAAATGTTATCAAGTGTTATTCAGCCACTCATAAAGACATGTTTATGGACTGTAGCAGTTCAAGTTGTAACTTTAAAAGAAAAAGTAGTATGTCAGCGAACTTAATAAACTCTGCTTTTTAACGGTGCAATATCAATCAATTAAAAATTCTATACATAAAAACAACAGTTGTAAAATAAATCTCTGACAGTGAAGTTCCTTTGTTCAACCATTCATGATATAAAGTGAAAGATCACTGCAGTCTTTGTGTAGAAAAACATTGTTTAAGTTTCATTTTTGGCTTTATGTTATTTTATAGGCATCGTTCTCTGTGTTTGTTGGGGATGATTTGTGAACTGACATTTGATCTTGCTATTGCCTGTCCCTTCCTCTGTGGTTGCAATATCTGGTGGAGCCACACATGCATGTGTTAACACGTGTGCGAGTTTCTTGTACATGACTACACATGTGATCATTCTGCACCTTTCCCAGGCTTTCTCGTCTTGTTTTCTTCCCCATGTTCCTGTTTTTCTATCATCCTCAATCATGTTTACAAAGTCTGATGTGGTTTCAACCAGCTCATCACTCATGCTGGTTGTTACATCTGTCTGGCTCTGGTGCCAGAGCGCAGGCCGTGCTTATGCTGTGTTGATGTCGCAGAGCAACAAAGCCCCGAGGTCACGTAGTTTGATCAAAAGAGGGTTTTAAAACGCTATTTAGTGCACATGGGCAGGGCTAACCTGGTTGTTTTGGAAAGCATGGCCGTATATTAAGCTGTGTTTTTTATGTGTGTCTGTGTGTGTGTGAGAGGTAAAGAGGGCACGGAGGCTCTGCTCTGTTATGAGCTGTGCAACTGAGGTGAGATATTCTTTGCAAAGGGAGCCAACTTGTTGAGTTCAGAGGGGTCCTTGTGTACCCTGCTCTGAACTCTTGCAACCCCAGGGTGTGTGTGTGTGTGTGTGTGGGGTGAAAGGGGTGGTAGTGGTAGGTAAATGAGTGAGTGGGATAAAAAACATGCACTGGTCGACCTTGCCTGTGCCAACAGGATGAAAAGTGATGCCCCCCTCTGCCCCATCTCCCTCCAACCCTGACTCACACACACACACACACACACACACACACTTTGCCCTCAACACTTATTTGCATGAATGTGACAGTGATAACATGCAGTCCTCCCCTGACACACCTCTTACCCTCCATAAACCCACCAGGAGAGAGCACATATGTCTGAGTCATGTTTCCTGTAGCTGTTCGTACAGACAGCAGCTCTTTATCTGTCTGTGTAGGAAAACAATAAGCATATAAAACATACAAAGCATTGTTTTTCTTTCCATTGATGTATATATTACAGGCCAAAAGCCTTCACACTCCCAAACTCCCTGTCTGCACCAAAAGATATTCAATTCAAGGAGTTTACAGAGGAAATGTTTCTTGAATCAATCATGGTGCATTATTTTTACTTTAATTTTATTTCAGTAAAAAAATCACCTCTAATTACACAACACTGAGCTGGACTTCTTACATTTGTAACAAATGTTATCATTTTTATTCAATTAATTGATTTTTTCTATTTTTCTTGTGGATCAAATATTTCTCAGCAAATATTCTCAGGTTGAACAGGTCACAAGTAAACGTTTTATTTTTAGTAGGCTCACAGACTCAAAAAGGTTGTAAAGTCAGATTTCTGTGATTCAGGATATGCTTTAGAGTCCATAATTGGTCTTTGAATGATTCTGCAGCAGCAGAAGGATTAAGGGACAAAGTCTCTAATCCAGGTTTTCCTTCCCCCCATTAAATTTGGTCTATAAACAGGATCTAACACCTTAACTGCCATTAAATCATTTAAAGTAATGGTTTTGTTTGGACATATTTCCAGTTCCACTTTACCAGCAATTTTCACCTGCGTTTTCAACTTCCTGTTGCTCTGAAAACGTTCTTTGGTGTTTTTTGCCTTCAGTACAATAACAATAGAGTTTCATTGCCTTTAGCAGTGGCAATTAAGCACAAAGTAATGATGTCTAATCTGGTTACACACACTCACACCAAAACGTTCACATCATACAAAAGACAAAGTGTAAAATGCTGAGTTATTGATAAGTTCAAAATGCAAAACACATTAACAAGTTTCCCGTCCAGATCTTCCCATGATTCATTTGTTGAAAGCCCCAGAGTTTGTTGTTGATTTGGATCAATCAGTTACACCCTCAAAAACCAAAAATTCAACACAAGGATTTTCCGTTTGCTCTGTGATTTTTCTGTGGGTTTCAGGGAACAGCAACAGCATTTATCACCAATTCCCAACACTTTATAGACTTTGCTGTACCTCTATGATAAGATATTTTCTGTTTTTTTATTTCATGACACAAACAGAAAAAAATGGAAGCAATTTGGAAAACAAAACATTAAACCAAATTCTATATAAACTAAACATGACTCAGGCCCTAAAACTAGATACTGACTCTTGATGGTGGATGGTGAACATTTTAAGGTTGATTTTCTTCTAAACTGGTGCCACTTTATAACAAATTTGCGATAAATCAAATGATGATGGGCCCTGAGGATGTGGGGCCCCCGCTTGGCCTGGTTGGCTTTGCCTTGATCTTTCAACAATATTACTATGAAATGTCTAAACTCATGCTGGTTGAAAGATTCAACACACTGTAAGACTGTTTAAACAAAACTCTTGCTCACTGATTGCACTGTTTGGTTTGATGAGTTACTTTGACTGTAAACTATCAGGGCTGTTAATCGTCTTGATGAACACAGAGTAGAACAATTTGTTGGTCATAACTGCTCCTACAGTGTTCAGTGACAGAAGGCAGCAGGAGAGCAGAGGGATTTTAAAGTAACAATAAAAATTTAAGCTGTAAAATAGGCAGGAAGCCAGTTCAGAGATGCTAAACCGGGTGTAATGCTCGTTTTGAGTAGTTTCTGGTAAATGTTTATGTATGAGCTCCATGTGTACAACGTGTGTGTGTACAGGCTTGCTGTGCGTCCATGTCGAATGATTGTCGGGGGCCAGCGGGGCCACAGAGTGACTGACCTCTCCACAGATGTTATTACACACGATGAGGCCGCCCATCTGATCGTTAACCCCTCACTGCGTAATAACACCAACATGTGTGTGCGCGCGTGTATGCGTTTGTACTCTCCTCTGTCTCTCTTTCTCCATCTCTCTCCCTCTTTCCGAACTGTTTTTGCTACTGTATTTCATTTAATTGTATCGATTTCTCCCTGAACCACCTCCCTGAAGGTCTCAGACTGGAGGACTCTGATCTGCTCACAACTTGTTGTGCTCATTTTCAACTCTGAGCAGAAAGTGGAAAAACATGCTGTTAGTGGGAAAGCAGTGTCTCAAATCTCTTTGGCTTAGCTTTCTATAATCAGAAGAATATTTTGAGCAGTTTAACTGCTGGTAAAATTTTCTTGTAAAAGATGTGAGGTGTAGTCTCTCTTAACAATGCATCAGTGACATTTTATTGGGTGGTAAATATTATTTCACCGTAGCGGAAGTCATTTTCTCCAGAAGAGTACTGTAAAACTTTAATTGGCTCTGTTCAGTATTAAGTTCGGCCTCAGTGGGGCCTGATTTAACTGCCGTCATTTGTGTTGAGTTACAGTGTGTAGTTAAAAGCACAAAACACACTGTGTTACAGAGTTAAAAGTTTTATTTTGTGCTGCCATGCAGGATTTGAAGAACGAGAAAACTGATGAATTTGGGCGGAAAAAGAGGTGACAGACAGGAGTTTTAATTTAAGGTCTTTTGATAATGTTTCCTGGTCTTCATGAGGAGTCACTGATTCTTTCATGATCATTTTAAGTATAATTTCGGAGTTAGATAAAAGTCTAAACATCTATTTTGGTCAGCTTTCAACAAGCAAATTCCACTTTTTACATTAGACCTAAACAAATGAAGGCAAGGAAATTAAGGAAACAGATTATTATTACAATTTTTTGATTTTTGTTTTTTAACAAGGAAATTGAGCATTGGTGGATTTAAACACGTCAGATCAGTTATTTAATTGATAAAATATCACACCCTTCAGTTTTTTTTTTTAATCTCAAATAAATGTAAGTAGCTTTAATTTCAACAATAGCAATAGAACCATAACATACAAAATAAAAAAAATATTTTTACAATTATGTGTAAATGAAAAAAAAAAACGTTTTTCTGGAGTTGTAATCAACCCAAATGAAAGCATAAACAACCTGCTCTTCAACCTGAGCTTCTGTGCTTTTTGCTTATTCAAATAAAACTTGACATAGCTCCAGAATTATTTGGCTTTTACTGAATCTGACACATGAAACACTTCTGCTTTAAATCCAGAGTTCTGTATTAATCATTTATATGCAAATAAACATATGTTTCCTCTTTTTTTCACTCCTGCATAAATAAAAAATACTCACTTTTTTGTTGTTAACAATGCAATCAACAAACTAATTAAAAATTGTTGGACTAGTTCTTTTTTCCTTCTTCTTTTTTTTTTTTTTTTTTTTAAATCGACAGCCTGTAATGCTTTATCAAGCCTTCGGTTCACAGGGTCACAGGGTCAGAAAAACATTTTGTTCATGCCGCCCATTTACGGTAAGAAAACAGAGATGGTAAACTTGGAGCTGGGAGGTTTCTCTGCGTGTCCAGCAGCCTGTTTATTTGTTTGACCTGAGCTGTGTTCTCTATTAACAGCCTGCACAGGAAGTCAGCGTCCTGAGGTCTGCTGCCTCCTGGGGAGCACAAAGGAGATCTCCAGCTGTTTATCGTTAAAGGGTCAATCTGTCAACATGACCTGATCAAATAACTATGACAAATTTTGGCAGCTGTGAGCTTGTATCAGCGTATGTACTTTAGTGAGTGTTTTTCAGCGTCTCCATGTCTCTGTATGGGCATTGGTTCTCCCCTTTTGTGCAATTGGAGGATTTTTGCCAGTGCGTTTAGTAGCTTGTTGTGAAGCTCTACCCACCGTTCCATTTGTTGGACGCGTGAGTCTGTTAAGCAAGATGAAAAAAAAGTTGCATCACATTGATGAAAACAGGAGATTAATACCTATGTGGTGCCTTATGCTGAGAAATCTGTATCAGTTCTTGACCCTCTCAAGTTGGTGTTGTATTTTCACTTGAGTGAGGGAGCTCTTTTCATGTGTATCCATATCTCTGCCTCACCTGGCTGCAGGTGAGGAAGCACCTGCGAAGATGATATGAGCCCTCAGAGGTGGACCTCAGTCCTGTCTGCAGAGAAAAACCAAAATGTAATTCCTCCAGTATCATTTCTGTCTTTCTTTGTAGGCCATTTATTGTAGGTAGCTGACAATAGAAAAGGAAAGACTGACAGCAGGGATGTCTCAAAGATATCAAAAGTATTACACACAAACAAGCACACAAACCAGCAATGCCCAATCCAAATATCTTTGAACTAATCATCCCATAGGCTCTTGATTTGTGGCCCAGTTTGAGAGTATAATATGTATATTTACCACCCTATCATACATACTGAACATAAATATCTGAAATATTGTATAATCTCCATTTTATTGGATTTATCTGAGTTTTTTCTTCCTTTTGGTCATGTCTTGAAAAACCTCCAGGAGATGCACTTAGGAGTGAATTGAATGAGTGAATGACTACTCTGAGCTGCCCCACACTTCATCCTATCTCCAAGGGCAAGCTCAACCAACCTGTGGAGGACGCTCATTGCATTTGCAGTTTAACTTTTTGACCACTATCCAAAATCATAGGTCAGGACTGAAATCCAGTTAAAGTAGTAAATAAGCTTCTTTTTCACCACAACAGTCCAGCAGAACTGCTTAAACCAACCTGCCTGTCAGTCTCACTCCCTATTGCATCCTTCTTCGTGGACTAAGCAGACAATCACTTGAACTTTCATCACTTGAGGAGGAACTCACTCATGTCGAATGTCACAGGCTAATGAGGCCAATGCAACTGCATCATCTGCAAAAGAGCAGTGAAGTAATTGCGAAGCCTTCAGACCAAAGTGACTCATTTGTTATGACAAGCTTTATCCCTGCTTTTACTGT
Source organism: Remorina albescens (assembly GCA_034769265.1). Classification (NCBI taxonomy): domain Eukaryota; kingdom Metazoa; phylum Chordata; class Actinopteri; order Carangiformes; family Echeneidae; genus Remorina; species Remorina albescens. The sequence continues at coordinate 22,440,818 of CM068494.1, forward strand.
ACTGCTTGAGGTCACAATAAGCCCAAACATTGTTCCTCAATGTGAAATCTATAAGCCAAGAGGCTTTTAGAAGAAGAGGAAGAATCCATCACAAAGCTTTATGAGAAAAAATTCCTCTGTGGATTTTTTTAAACAGTAATACAATTTAACTGACATTATAAAAAATTGATACCTTTCATTGTTAATAAATCTAATTGTTTGATCTTGATAATAAAAGAAAACCTGTATAGGTTATTGTTTTACAAGTACAAAGGATTAAATAAGCACTAGTTCACCAATTTCATAATTTCAATTCCAATGTCAATTCATTATAAAACAAACAGATTAAAATTATAAATTCTTCTCTAAGTGCTGATAGTTTTTATTCTGAGGCCTTAAGAAATAGTAATTTTCATGTATGCCAAATAATATAAGCTGCATTGTGAATATTGGAATAGATGCCTATCATTTGTGAGGTCAAGCATAGTTTCAGTTTAGAGCCTTTCCTTTTTTCTGTGATCCTATTTTTCTCTCCATGAAATGTTCTTCAGGGAGTTTTTCTCAGCCCAGTGTCCCTCATGAAGATTATTTATTTATTCAAGAAATGTAACCCCCATTCTCTTTATCTTAAGATAAACATGGTTTTAACAGTGCTATATCAAAACTTTGTTTTCCATCATGATCACAAGATGGATCTCTGGCACATCTGTTACGGTACAGCGTGAAAACAGTTTTTCCCCTCTTCAGACAATATCACACAATGTACACATGCTGTGTGTTGACTCCCAAGCCCTTTAACAGCACAAACCTTGATATGTTTGTCCCCTCAGCCTCTTCAACAACTGACACAGTTTCAATATTGCCATCTTGTTTGGCTTTTTCACAAGTGTTGAACTCAAAGCCTCTGACGGAGAGAAAGAGCACACAAAAACACTGCCAAGTGTTGCAGCACAGGCAGGAGTGACTTTATCTCTGATTTCTCAACACACTCTTTACGTTGGAGAGCTGCCAAGTGTCATTCACCTGAAATGTGTGTAGAAATGAACTCAAAACAAGTGTCATGTTGGTTTTGTGGGTACAAGTATGTAAAGAGTGGGGTTATGGAAATTCATTATTGTGAGGAAGATTTCAGTTTCCACCAGGGTTCACTTTAAAAGAACAGTTCAGGATTTTTGAAAGCATGCTCCATTTTTACTTCATTTAAACATAAAGTGTAGAGCACTTACAATAACATCTTGTAAAAGCACAAAGTGCTATTTTTTACACCTTTAAGTGGATTGGCTCATTTGGACAGAACCATGCTAGCTGTTTCCATACGTCTTTATGCTATCTTAGGCTAAATGGCTGCCTGATACAGCTTACTGTGGCGGTGGTGGGATGTGGTTGTGATTGGCTCTTGTGCTAATACATTATCAGAGTAGTGAGAGTGAAGCAACATGTGTAAAGTTGCCGGCCAGATAAACACATGAAGCTTCTTAAGATGTAGGGAAAATCAGGATTTACGTGACACTTCACATAGTTCATCACTATGAGGATCCTCTCTATCACCGTCACATAAGAAAGCATTGACTCATATTAAATTATTTCTTTATAGTATTGAATAGTAATGATTAACAAACAATGCTCAAAGTTGCAAAACATCTTTTGGTATTATCGTGGTCAAATATGTTTAGTCCGAATAGTACACAGATGTATGCAACATCAGCATTTTCTACGTTAGCTCTGTCCATTTCAAACCTGGGAAAAGAGCTCAGAGAAAAACAAATATTCTGAAATCTCTCATGTGAAAACAACTAAACTGTCGCACTAAAACAGAGAATAGTGTGTTTGGGGAGGATCCCATTATATATAGTAAAAGGCTGATTGAGAAAAATAAGTTTACAGGGCCTTTAAAGTGAAAACAACAACATTAAATCCTTAGTGGGAACTACAGATAAAACATTTATTACAAGCCGGTTTGGATCCATTGAGATTTTTTCCATATGGTAGTAAATAAGGTAATATACTGCGGCATAACTATGTTTCAATGGAGCCAACGGCCCTCTGTCCTGCTGAGTGAGTTGTTGACTGGTCTGCCGGTTGATTGTAGGCACAAAAGCACACATGGGATAGGTATGTCTGTGTGTGTGTGTGTTCTCCAGTTATAGTCCATTGGGCACTTTGAGGTGTAGGTCATTTGTTTTCTCCAAAGAATGAACCTATTTGGAAATATTCTGGAAAGGTTAAGAAAAACAACTTGGTGAATAGAGGAGGTGGAAGAGCTTTTTTTTGTTGTTGTTGTTGTTGTTAAAGAACAGGAAGATTATCTGCAAAATGCATTTATGAGAAGTCAAAACATTCTCTGGCCCCTGCTAGTGTTCATTATTATAATTGATACAACACATTTAACTTCAGCAAACAGATGATGATATGGAGGTAATTGTAACTGCTCTGTTTACTGCTGTATATTTTACTGTAAAGAAAAAGAATGTAATATTAAATCAATTCAAGAGATAAACTGAAGTTTTGTGTGGAAAGTTCGAAATTTGAAAAGTAACAAGTCACTAAAGTTGTTGAATAAATGTAAGCGAATAAAAAGATATTTATCAATGTATAATTCAAGTATAGTAAGTTTAAAAATATTAATCAGAAACCAAAATCATTGTTGCTTAAATAAAAAACATTATGCTTCACAATGCTTTAATATCTAAGTTATGTGGTTGAGGTGGGTCATTAATTCTTAAACAATGGTTTACAAACATATTCCATGTTTTATGTGTAAACTGTTATTCTGCAAAACACTGCAGCCAAATGAACTGGAGTGACGTACACTACTTTACTGTTAGATTAATTGGTGACCCTAAACTTGCCTGTATGATGGCCCTGTGATGGACCCTCATCCAATGTCAGACGGGATTGGCTCCAGTCTCCCTTTATGGATGGGCAGTATAGATAATGTCGTAGCATTCATAAAGCAGAAATGTTCCTGAGGGAATAGTTCAGTCAGTTTACTTTGCCACTTCTTATAACAGCATTTACATATTTTCCAGATCAACTAACTGGCTTATACTCATGTTGTGTAAATACTGTGATTACAATCCTGTACAAAACTGTACACAGATTAATGGTTTCCTGTCTTATTTAGATGAATGGTGCCCTCTACTGTTTATCATGTGAAATTCTCAACATTTTGTGTAAACTTTGTAACATCTCTGCTTTTCCAGGTATAACAAATCAACAAGTCTAATTTTAAAAGGCCATAGCAAACGTACAAGCTATCCTGACCACTGGGATTATTTGCACAAAAGTACAGTAAAAATAGAGCACAGTAGTGTATAATTTCTGTAGTTTAATAGCTCTGAAGATGATTAAAAAAAAACAAAAAAAACGTTGCTTTCAGCATCATTTGTGAAATGAAATCCCAGCAGTTAAAACGTGCTTTTTATGTACAAAAATACAAAATACACAATACAAGAATGAACATTTGGTTATTCTGGATCCAGTAAACTCAGAACGACAGCAATGTTTCATGTGTCATATTGAAAACCAAAGATTGAGTCGTCCATACAGTACAAAAGAAATTCTTTTTAAAACTCATTAAAATGGCGTGTTTGTGAACATAGCTTTAAATAAATGTAAGCATCATTCAATCAAGTATTGTCACAGTAAAAGCTTTAACAACTGATAAAGTGGAACAGGAATATCACAGTAGCTGATCGGGGTTATTTCAGGCCTACAATTGTTTTTCCATTCTTAACACCGTGACATTGGCCAGGGTTACAATCCACAAAGGAGCTTCTGTTTGGGTGTGGGAGAGTATGTGGCTGAATCCCAGTTTCTCGTAGAGGGCCACAGCAGCTGTCTGGGTGGAGCTGGTCTCCAGCACCACCCTGGAGAAGCCTCGCTCCCTGCAGAAGTCAAGCACGATCTGAGCCATCCTGAAGCCTAGGCCTGCCCGCCTGCACAGTGGTGATATGATCATTCTGAATAGTTCCCCGTACCTCTCTTCCCCTGTTTGTTTGGCCACTACAGCCGCCATACCCATGATGTGCTCCTTCCCATCGACCTCAGCCTCCGCCACCCAGAAGCAGTCATCAGGTCTGCTCAGGTAGTTACCAGGGATGTCCTGCATGTCAGTCAGGAGGCGCTCCTTAACGAAGCCAGCATACAGCTCATGGCAGCAGTAGTAGACGAGGCCCACCCAGACTCCCGGTAACACCACAGCCCCTAACAAAGAGCCAAGGAGGTAGCCAGCGACACACAGAGCCAGGGTGACAGTGAGGTAGAGCGGTTTAGTCATGGCATTGTGAAAACATGGACGGATGTGCTCCTGGATGCCGATGCTGAACAGAGAGAGTACTGCGTCCTTGTCTGTGGGACGATATTGGCGGATCACCAACTTCATGATCACAAGGGAACTAGGGGGAAATTAGAAAAAAAAAAAGAAGAGAGAGTTCTTCGTTGCACTTAAGATCGATCCCTAAATATAAGTTTTTAAGGAATGAATTTGACTAATTAATTCACACAAAGTTGCTGTCATGTTCAATCACTGAAGGAACCAGATGTTGCATTTGAAAATTACATGCACATGACTATCACCTGTGCTTTCAGTATCATTAGTCTTCTGTGACTGTTGTCTGACTCCATGGAAGACTGGTGTTGGGCCAGTACGTGTTCGTACCCTTGTATGTCATAATATAGGGCCCTTGTACATTAACAAAGCTGTGTGGCGTCCAGGGCAGAGTCTGGTTTATAACACTACTATCACTAGTTACACATCTTTACTAGATTAACAGATAGTTACACCCATGACTATTGTGCGATTCTCACTAACACCTGCTTCATTTCCCTCAGTGTCATGGAAGCTCAAAACCAAATTCTATCACATGATCATCTTTGAAATATTAACTACAAGAAAACTCTAGACAACTTTTAGTTCATTTACAGTTGTTAATTTCCTGTGCTGGTCTGAACTGGAACCAAAGTCCATCGTTTCTGCAACATGCACCAACTATTTTAATGCCAATAATACCACAGACAATGCAATTTAAAAGCTATTTAAGAATCAAAGAGTAAGAGATAGTAATAAGAACCAGATCAGTTGATATTTATATGGTAAGAACAATTCCTGATAATGGCCCTCAGTAAACGTAAAACTAAAGCTGTACCTGGATAAGCAGCCAAAATTTAAGGATTAAATAAGTATTTAAAGACAAAATATTTAAGATCAAGCTATAAGATAGTTGTCAGTGGACTCTATTTTAGCAAAGCTTTAATGTCTTATGACCTGAAGATAGTTTGCAGCAGATGATCCAAGTTAACGTCATTATTTTATCTGCTTCGTTTAAGCTCCAATACAGTTGAACAGCAGATTACAGGAGATTCAGGTCAAACCGACTTTGGAGTTAATGAAAAAAGCTTACTGAACTACAGCATGATTGGTTTTGCTATGTCCCATTTTAATGAAGACTCACGCTTTCTTACATTATTCAGACAAACTGGAGGACGATCCCGTCGGCGGATTTTCCGGCCTGCAGCGGCTGAGACGGATAACTGGGAGTCTGGTAAATTCACCGACCGGCCTTTGGGGTTTCCTGTTGGATTTTTTTTTTTTTTTATGGCCGGTCGAAGTGCAGAGAAAATGTGGTTACACATAAACACTCCGGCAGTCTGCTGGAGAAGGCAGCACGGTGCAGCCACAGGCCAAAACCCCAGCCTCCATGATCCGGGTCCCCGGATGTAGCGGGGTGTGACCCAATAAAGAGGCCACAGACGTCCAGTTTTAATCCCAGCTCCATTCATTCACTATTTCATTTGACTTTTGATTTGGAAGCATGGAAGGCCTATTGGTTTATACATGAACAATGACCTTTTTTTTTTTTGAGGGGGTCAACCATAAGTTACTAAATTTTCAAAAATGGTCAAAAAGGAGGGAGGAGGGAGTAAATTGATTGAATCTATTTCCCTAAAAATCCAAAGGCTTATGGAAACTATTAAGGTGTGTTCCCGAAAGATGCCTTTTCATATGTCCTCATTTGGACAAACAGCATTTCTCTTTGGGGGATAAACATGTGGAATTGTTTTTCCACAGACACAAAGTGGATCATTATCATTTTAGACTAGAGAGGGCATTTATAGCCCAATGATGAAAAGCCACAGAGACCAATAATCAGATCCTCTTTAAACAATGTAAAAAAAAAAAAAAGAAAGAAAAAAGAATTGCATTGGTACCACAAACACAACACAACACGTTTTCAGCAGATGCCCAAGGTTTTCTGTTCGAAACAAACAAGGCAGATTTTGACTAGTAGATGTTGAAGTTAAAGTTAAGTTTAAATTTATGGTAATAAATCCATTTTTGAGAGAAAGCTAAAAAAATCTTACTTCAAAGGAGACTCTAAACCACACCTTCATTAGAAAACATTCACTTGCTGTTTATTATCTTGTGCGTCTAATACAGCAAGAATACATGATACAGGGAATATTTCAGTTTAGTTTAACTCAATGACTGATGACAGGAAGAACTGAACCAAACTTTTTATAGCACAAAGTAAATACCTACAAACCACTCAACACACTCACTGCATTGAAAGCACAGACACTGATTAACCTGCATAAAGAAGATTAGCGTTGTCAATATGGAGATAAGTCACAAAGTTAGCAAATATAATTATTCCAGTACATTTAGACTAACCTCTTTATAGAAGAAGAACAAGGGACAAAGACATTATATACAATACATGTTTTCTAATTACATTTATGAAGACACCTAAACTCCACCCACACACAGCCTCATGATCTGTTTCACATATACCCTTTAACCATGCTGAACCTTTACTGCTGAAATGACTAAGTCAAAAGAAAAATTTACAACTGAACACATGTTAAACTAAAAGCTTTACATACACATCTTGTCAAATGAAAATGATACACCAACCATTTAATCTTCGACTACTTTCACAAGCGCATTGTTGAAGTATGCAAAGTCTGATTAGATAATATGGTAAAATATGATCCTGACAAACTATCTTCACCTTAAAATCTGAAATAAAACATAAGAAAATTTGATCAAACATATAAAAGAATATGTATATATATATATGTACTCAACAAAGTGCTGTCTGAGTCCAAGGAAGGATTGTTAAAAGCAAGAAGCACACAGACAAAAAAATCTTCCTCACTCATTTTTTTACCACACTCTTTAAGTTACTGCTGTGATAGTTGTCTGTAGTTTCCTCTCTACATGCAATGTACTGTCTCCAGATCCTCAGGTACGCAGCCCTGATCTTTTTTATTTTGAACGCATACACAATTGGGTTTATAGCTGAGTTAGCATGAAGAGATAGGATGCCAACATGGAAAGCTGTCTCTGGTACATTATTTTCCCCACTAAAGTAAACAATGCAGTCCATTATGTGCAGGGGGACCCAGCACAGGGCAAACAGGGCCACTACCACAGACAGAGATCCTGCCAGCTGCTTCTCCTTCTTTAGGTAGTTCAGAGATGGTTTCTGGGCACCGCTGCCTGGTTTCTCTCTGAGGTTTCCACGAATTGTAAAGAACACAAAGATGTACAAAACAGTCATCACCAACAGTGGTGTCAAAGTGCAGAGGAAAAAGCTCACATAGACCAGGTAAGACATGGGGATCACATTTATAAACCGGCAAACAATGGTTGAGTTTGCTACATTAGGCAAAGTATCATGGTTGTACCATCCGAGCATTGGAGCGAAGCTTAGTGGTATTGCAACAAACCAACATGCTGCAACCGCAAGCCACGAATGTTTCCGTGTCACAGTCCTTTTGTACCTGCAGAAAAAAATGATTATAATCATCAACAATGTCTTATGTATTTGTCACAAAATAATAAAAGTGTAAAATTCAATCTCAAAATAGTATAACAAATTTGTAATGAAAAATATTATTTTTGGGCAAAACCACACACCAAATAAAGCGTTTATAATCATATGTCTCATCCAAAACACTTCAGAGCATAGGATACAATTGTGTTTCTCACATTGTCAGTGCAGTTTAATTTTTATCTTAGTATGCATTAGCTGTTTGAGTGATCTTACCTGAAAGGGATGTACACCCGTAGGTAACGATCCACTGCAATGGCCATAAGGAACAAAACTGAGACTAAGGTCAGTAGGATGATCACACAGCTTATGAAGAGACAGCTGTGAAATGAAGTCCCCACTCGTCCGTCCACCACCATGGCCAACGGTATGGCTACACAGCCAACCGTAAAGTCAGCAACAGCCAGAGACACAATGAGGCAGAAAGTTGGCAGCCGGATGCTTTTACTGGTCCACAGCGCCAGGATAACCAACGAATTACCCAAACAGCAGCTGACAGCAATGAGCACCTCCGCCAAAGTGTAGATCACTTCACCAACACTCATTTTTTTTGGGGGGCTGGCAAATTTCTCACCACAGCTGTATGTCTGTGTCTGAATATCCTGCAAACTTGTGAAACATTTGAGAAAGTCCTAGCTGTATACATAGAACCCACCATATATATACCATCTGAGGGGGCTTTCTTTAGACACAATACCACATCCTGAATGAAAGATCTACCCATTTTCTCATGATAAGCAGACCTATTAAAAGCAGCTGGACTGATGTAGCACATTTTATGTCATGCAGATCAGGTGAAGCTTTGCAGATTCTTCCATATAATTTTGTGTAAATATTATTTGCATTAGGCCTTCACGCAAACTGTCAGTGTTGACAGTTCATAACAAGACAAACTTTGCGTGTGCTCAATTGGTATTTTTCTGAAAGACACCCTTCACCCTTTTGTTAATAGACTGAACAACTTTCCACACTGGGATACCCACAATAACTCTTATCAGTATCAACAGAGCATTCCTACATTAAGTATTCGGATTTGGTTTGTCAACATTATAGTACAATACAATTTTAAATAAATCAGTATGATTTTCAACAATTTTGGACAAAGCACATTAATGTAGATTTTAGTAATTACTTTAGCAACTGCTTTGTGTCAACATTGGGATTTTCCAAATTGGGCATCACTGTTACAATCTTTTTGCCACTTGGTGGCAGCAGATACAAATCATTAACCTGAAAACATCATCCTTTAGCAACATAACTTCTACAAGTCCAATGGTTACAGAACAACATTATCGTTGAGTCGTGATCAATGCAAGTACAACTGCCATTTGGTGAAAAGCATCTAACGTTTAGCCCATTGATCAGCTTTTCACTGGAAACCAAAGAAAAAATATGGGCCAGAAAGTTAAACCCTGAGCACAAAGCCCCTACAAAGTTTGGCCAAGATGAGCGTCATGGCAGGTTTCCATTCTTAAATTGGCCAGTTTTGGTGAGCCTTTGGTAGGTCTACTGAAGTCTTGGATCTCTGTTCTAGGCTGTCTCTTTTCCTGATACACCATGAGGTTGATATTCATGGCTCTGACTATTGATTTCAACAGATTGCCATGAAGTTTTGCACATTGATGCCCCAAAACATACAAAGGATCAATCAATATACTCACTAAAAATGATACGTAAACACCTTTCAAATATCTATTCCATTTGGTATGCATAGTGTTTGGTTTCATTATCCTTTACTTTAAATCTTTATCAATATAAACACATTCAAAACCTCTGAAGAAGTATTGATTTGTGGTTAACCATTAGTCCTCTTTCAAAATATCTGGAGCAACTGACCGAAACACGCCAAGTTTGTATTTGAAGGCAAAAATAGATGCTCACTTGTTTTGCTCCAGATCACAAATAAATATACAAATAAAACATAAATGCTGATGTTCAGGGTTACGATTCATCTTAGTGGGCAATGAGTCATCTTAAAAAGGAGTGAAGAGGGGACCGAGAATAATTATAGTCATGAATAAGACTTGGGGTGTTAATTTTGTTGTGCTGATCCACTCTTTATTGTGCCAGCTGGTGTCTTGTGGACCAAATGACTTTCTGGATACCATTCTAATGGGAGCAGCTTTGCTGACTTTTTATTAAATTTGGGTGTGTTTACACTCCAGCTAATGCTACTAGAGATGCAGCATCAGGTCTCCCACACACATCCTCATGAAATATTAACACTGAGTTTAGGAGGCAGTATTGTCATGAAGCCAAGTGCATTTTAGATGCACAGATGTTGAAATGACTCGACTGGAATGATAAAAAGTCACCTAAACATGGTCCTTTCAAGCAACTCATAGGGCCTGCAGTGGCTTAGACAACAGTTGATAAAATCTGCTGGTAACTAGCCATTCCAGGTGCAAAACCTGATGGGTGTTGGCTGAAATGAGAAACCAGGCTTTCATCTTTCTCAGGCTGAAATAGTTTAACCTTTGTTTCAAAACTGGCTAAGTATTATGAGAGGCCCCTGCTATCACTGTAAATTCATGTGTGTCATGCAATCAGGTGGTGTGAGATTGGGACTTGACAAGCAGTCCAATATGAAACTACATCAGGTCAGTAATAGACTTGCCTGTTCCTGTTACAATGTATTTATCAAGCCTTAGAAAAGTGTAAAGGACGTCAGGAAACTGTGAATATCATTTGACTGGCTTAAGTTTGTCTTTCTTCAAGTTGTACACTTTGAGGTCTGCTCGTTTGATTGTCCCATTAGAGTAACCGAAATTTTCAGATTTTTCTCTTCACTGAAGGACATTTGCATTCCAAATTTGCTTCAGTGTTTCCCCAAACAGGATATTTCCACCCACATTATGAATTGTTGGTAAGGTACTCTTTTCATCAAATGCTGTTTCTTTTCTTCTTTTTTTTTAACCCCCAAAATTACATGTGTTGATTGTGGCCAAAGAGTTCAGGTCTTTTTATCTATCCACAGCCCTTTTTCCAAAACAATAATGGCTCATCCACATGTTGCTTCACAGACTTAGACTCTTATCTTGCGGTTACAGGTTAAAGTTTCTTTGTGATGATTGTTTGTGTAGAGTCTGGTTTTGCTGCACAGTGGTCTACCACCATTCCCATTGTGTCAGCTAAGCCTTCATGACGCTTGTTTATGGTCCAGAAGACATGCTCTCATACTTGAAGAGCTCCCCTCTAGCTGCCATTCCTGGACATTTTGGATTGTGCTGGAGGCTCTGGGTATGATTTTATCCAAGTTGAGTCAGGATATTTTCATCTGACAGTTCGAGATGATAAATCCTGAAAAGTCAGTTAAGACCTAAGGGGTTAGTGAAATTTTATGAGCTCACATGTAGAAGGGTTTCCAAAATTCACTGTCCATGCTAAAATAGTTACTTTATGTATCTGTTAACTTAAATACATGAAATATAATGTAATGTTGGCTCAGCATTTGACAAAGTTTTTAATGCCTGTTTGCAGCAGGCAACTTCTTACTTCAAAGTCAACAAAGAATGTGATTGGTCCAAAGCTGTATATTGGTTGAAGACATTTGTGAGAATGTGAATCGAAGACACAATACCTTAATTCTGAAAGATTTATTTACTTTGAGTGATTTCTTTAGATTAGACAAGAAAGACATGATAGCCATGATGAAGACTTTGTGTGTTGCTATTGTTGTGCTGAGTCTTGCCTCAGTGTGCCAGTCTGCATCACTGGCCTGTGAGCAGCTTCTGAAACCCCTGGACAAAACACACGATGTAAGTCTTCTTCCACATTTATAACTAACACAGAATTTTTCTGGCAAAACTAATTTGAACTTTCTGAGTATGTTTATGCAATGTTTTTTTCTCTTACAAAGTTTTGTGGTAAAACACAATTCATATTTATAACTGCCAAAATTGAAGTCAAAATACATAAACAAAATGATAAGAAAATTGTCTTCTGTTATTTCAGTTTTCGGGGAGATGGCACCTCATTGCCATGACCTCAAATTCTTGTTTGCTTCCAAGAATGTTGAGTGATGTCTTGTTGTCTAGTGCTTTAGTCGAGATAACCTCAACAGACATACCAAAAATCTACACAGCTGTAATACGAATGAAAATGTAGGTAATCTTTTGACTGGGACAAATCTTTAAAAGCTGAGTTGGCTCAATTTTTCAACATATATCACCGTGTTATATATAGATTTTCTTTCCTTTCCTTTCTTTCAGTTAAATCTTTAATAAATCTTTGGCAGGCTTGGACACTGCAGTAATAATACTGTCACTTTTTATGGGAACAACACCGTATATAATGGTGGTGTCAATGGTAAGAGATTTTTTCTATCTACTGTGTGCCTTAAGAACAATGTTGAATTTGTGACAAACCTGAGCTACATTTAAGCTGTGCTTTGAAATTTATCGGCAGAAAATGTAAAATGGAGCTTTTGTTGGTTACTGTTATTTTTTTGTGATATTTGTGATAGCGTTTTCCAGTTTTGTTATATTCTCTAACAGTGTATGATTAACAACATTTTTGTACAGATGACAGTATAATTTCATTATTGCAATATACTGGTAAAAACTTTTAATGTATTCTTTCCATCCACACTCTTCTTATGTTTCCAACAGATGCCCTTGGTGAAAAACAACTTGAATTGATCCAAACTGGGTGTCCTGACTGCATGGTTGTAAGATCGAGTGGATTTGTTGATATGTCGATCCTTTACAGTAAGGACAACAACAGGATGACATAACAAAATTTGTCATGGTATTACAAATGATTTTGACTCAAAGTAAAAATTTGGCTCATTATGTCACTGACACCATACAAAGCAGGTGGAACTAACACATTCAGACATTTCTTAGATTAATCACATAATGAAGTGAAACAATTCTAAGATTTTACAGGTTTTAGTGTTTTACTTACAGTGCACTCTATAATTCAAAGTACTGTATCACTAAATTTTTGCAACCCAATGATGTGACATAATCTAATTAGCAACACATAATTTGACTGTCACTGAAATCCCTCTCGGTAAAGTGTCATTCCAAAGGCCACCTGTGGATGGCAAACCACATGAAACACAACTTGTTGTATTTGTTCTCTGTCACATCTGTTAGGAAATATACGTATTCTGGTGCCTTAAAAGATTTTAGAGGATTGTTATGACCTAAATCCTCCAACAAAAATGTTGAATGTTACCAATCCTTGAAAAACTCATTCATGAGTCAAGATTATTAGGATGAGTGTGACTTAAGTACGAGCACTGGAGTGAGCTCATCTGTATGTTGCGTAGTCTACTGTGTAAGCAGGAAAACATTGATTGATTAGCACTTAGGCTGAAAAGTTAAACATGCCTCTTTAGCTGCTTAACAATGCATGAAAGAAAGAAGCGTGAACTTAACAAAGAGGAGTTGTGGGCCAAACAACTCAAAAATGCTGTAGGTTCAACACGCAAGTGACCCCATAAACATTATCACATTGTCATTTCGTACATTGTTGTTGTGATATATCAGCTAAAGCCACTAAGAGGGAACATTAAAGTCAGAACAATTCAACCAGAGGACATAATGAATGTCAAATCTGCATTCTATAGAAAATCTCACTGTACTTCTTGACCCTGGACCAAAGTGGTGGACTAAGCAACAGACTGAAATTGCCTTCCCACAGATAACACAACTAGAAATATGTCACTAGTTACTGTATATTGATTATCAAATTATTTCTAAAAGACCTTAATAGCATGTAATCTAATTATGTAAAGTGTCATTTCTAGACAGGATATCCTTGCAAGACTTTCATCTCAAATGTGTCACCTATTATTTAGGTAAGCGAAAGACTGTCACTGATGCTGAGATGAAGGAGTTTGAGACACAGACAAATTGTCTTGGCTGGTACAAACCAGAGGCCTTCGGCACAGATCACGGTAAGGCCTGTTCTTGTACAATTAGATTTCTTTTCAGATAGTAACTGGAAACAAAGGAGGTATAGTGGAGACAATGATTTTTATCATTAATTCTCTTTGGTAGATTGTTGTACAGCACACTAAATACACTGATGTGAATTTTTTTGTGGGTGTATTAATTAATTGTTATGTGTGTGTTTTGTTTTGTTTTTCCATGCAGAATATGAAAACTGCAAGTCATTGGATGAACTCTTTGGTGTTGACGATGAAGCACTGTTAAAACACTTTGTTTCCAGAATGAAAAATGCGCTTTGGAATTGTATAAACAGCCAAGTTAGTCAGTTCTACAAAGCTTTGTATAGTTGGGTTGAGGGTATCTTGCAGTAATTGAAAGAATAACAATAAATTGTGATTGTGGTTCAATAAATATTCACTCAAACCAATTTTTTTTTTGTTTTAAATTACATTGTAAATCAACTGTTCTGGAAACAGATGTTCCCAAACATGTTTTTATTTCACTGTTTAACATTATTTTAAAAAGGTTTATGTCATTTTAATCCACTAAGGGTACTATTACCTGACTACAGGACCTGAATACATCTTCAACCACTGGTTTACCTGTTTGGCAACTCAACTTTAACAAAAACTTAAGTTTTACTATAATTTAACTCCATACTTTGCATTAGTTGTTGATGCCTGATAGGAGTTGTTGACTTACTTTTTTTTTTTTTTTTTGGATGCAGGCTACCTTTAACAGTTGCTAACCATTTTATGCTGTTGAAATATCCTTATCTGATGTTTTTTTGTTGTTGTTGTTGCAGCAAAATAACTTTAAACTCAATATAACTAATAAACTGCAGCTGTTTGTATGACTGACAGCGGATCTTGGTTGCCTAGCAACGCCGACTCAGAAACGTTGAGGGGCTACATTGATTTGAAGGCGCCAATTTAGAAAAAAAAAACAACACAAAAAAAGAAACAAAACAAACAACAAAAAAGAAAAAACACAATACAAATAAATATTTAGGCTGTACCTGAAATGAGGTCTGGTTAAAAAATGCCGAGTAAATGTTTGTCTTAACACAACCCGTGTGTTTACGTTGTTTTATTTTAAAACGGCGCCGCGGCGGGAGTACCCGGCTTTAGGACCCAGGCGCGCGGACACCGGTTGATGAGACTGTCCGCTCGGCATCATACATCTGATCCCCCGACAAAGACCAGCGGTCCGCCCAGGTCAGCGGAGACGGACCTGAACTTGCCCGGCGTGGAAGGTTGAAGCGTGACAGCCACAAGAAAAAACAGCAGGAGGTGTTTTGTTCTTATTTTTATTTGTTTCTTTTATTTCCTTGTCTTGCCTTTCCCAAGAAGAGCCGTCACTTGTCTCACCGGCGACCACCATGAGCCAGAGGTTCACCGTCTCAAAGAGCGACGGCGACCGGCGCCCCTCAGACATCCAGGGGGAGGTGAACCAGCTGTTTGAGGGAGACGATCCGACCACCAGCGGCGGAGCCAGGGCTGAAGACGGTGCCGGAGCCGGAGCCGAAGCCGAGACGGTGGTTGTACTGAAAGGTAAGGAGACACACACTCAGACACACACACAGACACACGCACACACCGGCTTCATTCACCCTAACGCTGTGTGTTAGCTGGAGGCTACATGCTAGCAGTCCTGATGCCTGACTGCCGTTCAGTGACAGCAGCCTGTCTGTGGACTGATGTGTGTGACTTGAATATAAATAGCCTCACTGCTTTGCCATCAACAAAGCCACTGCAAAGCCTTCAAATTTCCCTTTTGTGTTTTTGTGTAGTATTTGTGTTGTTGCACAGGTCCACTGCGCAACATATTGCAAGTTGCATTCATATGTTGACAAGCAAAAATGTAATATGTTTTGCTTTTTTTTCATTTGGTCTGTTAATAGGGTATGACAAAAACATGTTGCTCCCACTGTAACATCCCTGTAAATGTGTTTTTACTGCTGAAGTCATTAGTCTGAAGGGCACCATTTTAGATCTTGTAAACCTAAGCTTTCATCAACTGATAGTCATGCTCTTCTTCTTCATTTAAAAAAATCTAACCTTTAACCCAGCTTGTGATCTGGGGTTTCTTCATATTATCCATTATCCATAATGGATAATACGGATCATATTATCCATTATCCATGATCCACTGGCTTTGATATATTTTACTGAAAACCTCAGTATGTGACTACTTGCTTTCCTGTTGCTGAAAAGGAGATGTCAATGTCAAGTACATTAAAGACTTGTGGCTTGGTAAGATGTACAGTGGCCTCCAAGCAAGAGTTGTTGTTTGCACATTGCAAGTAACATCAGTTTGTTTTTTGTTTTTTTTGTGGCTTTTTGAGGTTAGTGCCCATGTTGTTCATAAAACACCAGAAAATTCCAGTCCTTTTCATAAGGATGGCTGAATAAAAACATTTCAGTCAAACCACTGTATTTTCAGTTTATCCCTATTTCCTCCAGTTGTCACAGTCCTATCTCTTGGCAACCTGTGCCATTCAATCCTGTCACCAGCTTGCCCGATTGAAATAGCAGTGCAGTTTAAGTGGTGGGTGAAATTCCCACTGGGCCAGCAAAGGAAGCCTTTACCATTACCAGCAATTAGCATTAGGAAAAAGTGCAATAATTCATGGCTAGTCAAGTGCAGCTAAAGATTTATCTGAAAATAAATCAATACATTTTAATCTATTCTTACTTCATACAGGCTGCTATGACATTTCAGTCTAAATGGCAAAGCTCCCTAGATTCCCATAAATGTCTTTAGTGCAGCTCTTTATTTTCTGGTTCTTGTTCTTCTTATCTGTGCTTTGCTCTGAAGTCTGCTAAGTACTGTAGCCTTAAACTGCCCATTATATTATTTATTCAGTTTATAAGACTGTGACCAGGTATGCAGGATTGATAAACACTATCAAACATAACAGCATTTGCCACAACTGACATTTTTACTATCTTTTATTAAGTCTATCTTTGAAGTTACCTCACTCTCATCAGTCTTCACACTTTATGGTATTATGCTTGCTCTGCTTACAGGATATCTTGCGTATCATCTTATTGGCTTGACGTAATTTCTGCTGCGCTGAGGTTCATTACTGCTTACTGATTTTTACCATTAAATCAGGTAGCTGCTCAGGGGAGGAATAAACAAGATTAATTACAAGTCCACCTCTCCTTGTCACTGGGTCATGTGGCAGCAGAAAGCCTTTTAGGATCACACCATGCCATCCTCTGCTTGTGTGCGGGTGAATTAACATATAAATGTCTCCTCAGCATTTCTCCACTTAAATGCCTGGGGATGAATCAATAATTTTTGGGGAAAGAGGGGTGGCTGCCTGGGTGAGTGGGAACAAATATAACCAGAACTTTGTGTTTCTCTTAAAAGACGGGGACCGTTTTATTAAAGGGCATCCCGCCATTTATACCATGCTCTTGCTGAGCTGCAGCCTTGTGGAGACTGGTGTCTCTGCATTCACTGGTTGCCATGGTGATGCCGTACATTTTCACCAGAGTTATCTCGCAAATGACTTGCAATGAGGTGAAAACACTTCAGATCAAGCAAGTACTATTATAAAATCAATCTCTTGCTGGGAAAGCACAATATTTTCTCTTAAAACGGGTTTTATTCTCTGTGGCAAACTCAAACAAAAATCATAGATGAACATTACCTTTTGATTCATTTGAAGCTAATTGGAAATTTTGTATGGCTTCTGTGCATTTTTCCGAAGTGTGTATCTGGGCAGCAACCACCATTTTTTGCCATTCCTGATATAACGGTTAATTAGTTTGCTAGTAAAAGGTTGATAGCAATAATGAAAAATGTCCATCAAAATTTCCCTGTCCTGTGGGGGACATGTAGGTTTGTTTTATGTGGCAATTACCTGAGGAAGAAAGGTTTCCATTTGTGATACAGAAAACATCTGAGAAGCATTACACCCAAATGAAATGACTGAAACTAGATATCATCTATCAAAATACTAATTGTTGTCGAGTGACTAATTGATCATTTGACTTGTTGCTCCAGCTTCACTGCATGATGGTGGCACTTCAACTGTGTGTGTGTGTGGATGTTAAGAAGAGAATTGATTCTGCTGAAACATGGGGATTTTGTCGATTTGTACTTTTATACTTAAAAGGATATGTAGTAGATGTGTTTGTGTACTGGTCTGAATCTATCAATATAATTATTGTTGGGCCATTGCTGTCATTTTTGTGCTGCCTTATAATAATTCCACTGGTATGATCGCAGCCTTGCTCTTATTTTAGCTGTTTGACAGAAGCAATATCTGAATTGTTCCCCCTTGGCATGGACCTGTGATCCTGTTTCTATTGATCCAGAGGAAGGTGTTAGCTCAGCCGGCTCCACCAGCCAGTCTGGTTGATGACTGGCCATGAAGGTCCTCGTCTGGCTGCCAAGTCCCCTCTCTGCCCTTGACCTTGCAGTGGTATAAAGAGATATATCTTCTCAGTGGAATGGGCTGCAGAGAGGTTCAGGATTGCTTGGGATTTACATACTTAGCTGTTGGCAAAAACTTGTATGTTACATAAAATTTTTAAAATCATAACAGACATACCGATATATAGTATTGCTTCCAATTTATATATATATATATATATTTAATTTTATTTTTTTTTCGGCAAACCTAGATTAATAATTTTTGGCCATATGGCTAGAGAAAGTTGTGAACACAACAGGGAAAATGGCCAAGGCGAAGCACAAGGCTTACAAATCAAGAGAAAAATAGAAGTGTGCACAGAAAAACTGGTGCATATATTATTCAAAGTTAATATTTTCAGTGTGTTAGTCAACAGAAAGCTGCTGGCTGTGCTTATTCACACCACAAACAGTTAGATAGTAACATAAACATTCATTTGTAATTTAAAATGAAAGTCCAAAGTTACTTTCAATATTCCAGCACTGCTTACTTTTTACTGACTGAGAGAAATATCTGCTAAAAGCTCCACTGAGTCACTGACTTTCTCTGTAAACTTTTACTCGAATAAAAAATCTGTCTGGTGTTAGAGAAAGCGAGACTTTAAGTCTGAAACAGTGAGCTAAAAGTTGCTAGAACATTCTGCAGAGCTAAGTGGAACTGCAGAGTCATGTGAATCTTTGATTTTATCAGTGCGAGCAACGTCTTTCACATTACATGTAGTAATACGATCCATTGTTCGTATAAACATCTTGAATAGAGCAGTTTAATGACAATCGATCTGTTCCTTCTTCCCTTACTCAGTCTAACTGCCTTGATTAAATACAATTTTAACACAAGTGAGCAGACTTGTGTGTGTTTGAACCAGTTCAGGCTAATTTGTGTGGTCTCTTTTAAAACACATCTATTATTAATGCACTCCCCCTCCCTGACTCTTGTGGTTTTGGTTTCCTCCCAAGCCAAACTCAAACAAGTTCAAAATATGTGAACATCTGTTTGTATGTACTTGGGGTTTAGTATTATTGACAGTAGCTACTGCAGCAACAGGCTCTTTGAACTGAAAACGCAGATATTTGATGTAATAACCATAACTTAGTTTGTCCGTAGTGTTTTTGTCCGTGAGCAGAGAGGCAAACTTGGCTGAGGTTTAATCTGTGTCAGGATGTCCTTTTTACCTTCTGGCAAATGCAGCCCACAAGACAGTGATACAGCCCAGTGACAACAACAACAACCACAATCACTACAACAACAAAACTTATTAAGCTCATGACAGCAGCAAAAATAGATAGGTGTGTTGACTCTCTTCCAGAGTTGATTGCCATACTCCAAACAAAAAATTCATGTTTGTCTTTTTTTGTCTTTACATATACATTGAATTTGTAAACAGAACCATCTGTGTGCTTCAAGGAAGAAATGGAACAATGAAATTGTGTGTAATTTTCCATATACCTCTTTTTACTCTAATTTAAGTTGTGCATCTCTCTCTGTCCAGCATAATTTTTGATAGACTTTTTCCATCAAACCCAGAGGAGAGTGGTTCAGACCTGTAGTACATCAGAATAATACTGGCAATACAATACTAAATGTTTTATTCCATTGCATTCACACATTCCCAGCTTTTCTATTGCTCTCACTCCATGCCGCAACTCTGCAGCTCAGTGATGTAGATTTGACTGGTTCAAGATGATCTGTAGTTCCTCTTTTTATACTTTAATAATGAAGGAGCATGATGTGTTGCACAGACGTGTGTATTATTATTGTTATTATTATTATCATCATCATCATGATTATTAGTATTTATTGAAATTCGACACTTTTATTCAGCAGTTGCTGTCAGGATTCTGCTTCCACAATAATGAGCTGTTGTCTGACCAGACGCAGGATTGTGTGTTTATTCGGGCATTTCGGCTCCTGTGCAGTAATGAATACAGTGTAAATAGTAGAAAACCTCTCTGATGTAACAGTAGAGTCCGATCATGAAAAGAGATTTTGTGTCACAAAAGCCTATAAAGGATGACTCCTTTTTGTAGGATTAAAATAGCGGGATTACTGTTTTAGTCACTCCTGGGAAAAGTGCACAGTCCTGATCAGAGTCTTTATGGAATATTTATCAACCTTTGCACAGCCATCTTATTTTCTCATGAAGGAGAAAATGACTTGCAATTGTATATTTAACTGCAAATAAGATTTATTTTCTTACTTTCTGAGATTTGTTTGGATAATAGTGATCAATTATTAATGAAATCAGAGGGGGCAACAAAAATTTAATGAAAGGGAATGAATCCCCAGTTAAACTTTTTGATTTTGCAGTTACTTCATAGGGTGACATTCAGTCTAATAAGAGCAACTTCTTTAACACTGACAGAAGTTATCGTTATTACAGGAGTAAAGTACTTTCCCCTGAGGTGTTTTTGTTATTTATCTGCCACCTGTTGTTGTTGTTGCTGTTGTTGTTGTTGTTGTGTACACAGATAACCAAACATACCTCTAGGGTGCAATAGAATAAGCTCAACAGTTATATAATTATAGGCTGCTATGAACAAAAAGTAATCAGGAGAGGTTAAGGTGCTCTTTTGGCCCAGGATTGTACTGCTTAAGATTCATGGTGTCATGCTTGTGTCCCAAATCTTTCCCAGTGACATTATCAAAGGTGGCCTGGGAAGTTGAACATGGTAGCCTGTCACTTACCTGCCTGGTTTTGTAACCTTTAGTGCTTCACTTGCTATACCACCTCTCCGCTTCAGAAACAACTAAATGGCAACACAGAGGACAGATTAATACATTGTGTGTTTTCAAACAAATGTGTCTGTGTTTGTGTGTTCTATCAGTAGTGGGACAGTTCGGGATCTGGAGACTATTGTTTTTTTTTTCCATAGCACCTGGTCCCTCTTTTCATCAGGTATCCTGGTTGTAATAATGTTGAGCAACATCTGTGTCCCACTTCTACAATGTGTATACATTTGTCTAAATGTTTACCAATGCTGTGTGTGATTTCACTATACATAAGATATTAGATTTGGTTAATGTTGATGGACAAGGCTTTCAATTGGAAATGAAATAAAATATAACAAGGGTATGAAATAATTTTGGATAAGGAAATAGGGATAAGCATTAGCAATTTGATCATCGCTCAAAAAAAAAACCAACACAAATATAGTAATATAATAAGTAATATAAATTTTACTGAGTAAGAAATGGTTGATTACATTGGTTTCCTTTACAACAAAGTCTATTTTGTTTCCATTTATCTGGACTTGAGAGAGATCGTTAACCTTCCTCTTACCTCTCCTTGTCTTCTTGTTCATCTGTTGTGCTCCTGGAGTAATGCCATTAAATGGCTGAAATTTTCTTCCTCAGAGGAGCCATTGATTTGTAATCTAGCCAGCCATTAAATGCCATAGCTTCTTTGCAATGACCCACCCCATTATTCCTTTCTCTGTCAAAGGGCGGACCATCAATGCAGTTCAGATCAATACAATTCATATGCCATTACCTACGTATGTCCAGTCCCTATCTAATTTTCAAAAGAGCTGTTTAAATTGAATCAAATGATCAGAAGCCTCTTCCGGGGTTTGACACTGTGTTTTTCAACAAAGATCTGTGGTGACATTGGGCAGACAGCAGAGGGCAGCCTGGTAAATGTTTTAATGGAAAAATAATAAAACCGTTGTTTGCATACCTCCCCTTGCCTGCGTGGGTTTCCTCCAGGTACTCTGGTTTCCTCCCACAATCCAAAGACATCATACTTAGGTTAATTGGTGACTGTAAATTGTCTGTAGGTCTGAGTGTGAGTGCTTGTTGGTATCTGTCTCTCTCTGTATGTTGGCCCTGCGATGGACTGGTGACCTGTCCAGGCTGTACCCCGTCCTCGCCCAATGTGAGTTGGCATTGGCTCTAGCACCCCCCACGACCCGGGAATGGATAAGCGGTAGAAGATGAATAAATGAATAAAGCTATGCTATGCTGTGCTTGGAAGATCTTCATCAAAAACATGTCTTGACAAAATAATTTCATAAAAAATATGTTAATAAATACATAGATTTGGCTCTTCCTTCTTCCATGTACAAAATGTGTTAAAGAAATCGGAAGTGTTAGTGTTGGGAATGAAATGCTCTGCAGTGACCCAGACATGTGCGTTTCTCTGTTGAGACAACAGAGGGCAGTTGTGTCCTTTCTCTTAATCCAGACTGGCTGTGTCTGTGTATGTTCCCTTGAGTCAAAATCATGTGGTAGAAAACCTGATATGAGAAGAGGGATCAGGAACCCAATGAATTGCACAACAGTCTGTGTTATGTGTGTGAGGGATGGTGTGTGTTAAGTTTATGGCATATGAAAAGATGTGTGTTCTAATTTGTGAGGATGGGAGAAAAAGATGTAAGAGAGAGGAGGAGAAGACAACAAAGGAGAGGGAAAGAGAGGGAGAGAGAGAAACAGGGGGAGAAACAGGTAGCAGCATAAGAGGCAGAGTAAACCTCGCTTAGCCTAGAAATCATCGTGCCGTTATGTAACTCTGTCTGCAAACTGTGTGTGTGTGTGTTCTGTGGGATTGGAACCAACTGATAGAAAGTGACAAAATCCTCCTCACATGCAGGCAAGCTGCAGGGCAGACCTCAGTGACACTAACATGGGACGAGCGGGAGAGAGCAGAGGAGGAGAAACATCAGTGGGAAGAGGTAGCAAATTTCCCTCTACCACGCAACTCTATGACACATCCATCACGGGTCCACAGATCAAGCAATCGTGGCTCATTCTGCACACGCTGGTTTGTCTGCAACCTTTACACCATGTTCTCACACAGTCACCAACATTTCTATCCCACACCGACTCGTTGTCGGGGTCTTTCGGAATATACTGTGAGAATTTATGAAAAGAGTTTCATTTTGAAATTTATCAAAATGAAAATATTTGTTGGTTTCAGCTCTATTATAATGACAAAAATTTGTGAAATAAGAACTAATGACCAAATAATAGGATCGAAGTTATAGAATTAGGATGAAATAAGTTTCAGTTTCTAATTGCTGTCTCTTTCAGCCCTCTGTCCTTCCCACTTTTTTTTGCCTCCCAGTGAAATATGTTTAATGTGAGTTTGATTCTTGCATTGCATGTGTCACAGACGGTGTGTTCTGGTGTTGCAGTTGGTTTCATCATTCTGGATTTATTTATTAGTCCTGTGGGATCTGCCCTCTCTCGGCTCAACATCATCGGGTTCTGTGGGCAGCTTGGTCTCTTAGGATTCTCCTGCTCACATTTAACAGATGAACCCAGGTGCTGCGTAGCAAAAGTTTTCTGTAATGTTTCCCGCCGAAAATTTTCTTATATTAATGACATTTTTGGAGATACAAAATAAAACCTTTTTAATAGGTCAGTCTGATCATAAATTAGGCACAGCTCTCCAGAATATATTACTGCTACCAGAATACGAGAGTTTCACATACAGCTGTAGAGGTGTGTGCGTGTGTTTTATTTTGGACTGAATTGGAGTGCAGTACATCCTCCAGCTGAGGCGGTGTAGGCAGAGAGCAGTGGGCCAGAGATGCAGGTCATGGATCCCCATGGGGCTGGGCTGGTATTCGGGAATCATACCAGGCCTTCGTGTCCCTCAGGACCTGTTCTGTTCTCTCTAACGCTCTGTCTCTCTAGCTGGTAAAGCACTGGGGCTGAAACTAATATGGGGACACTTTAAGTTTTGAAAAGGTGAACAGTAAAAAAAAAGATATATAATGTTAGGGTGATGCCACTAGCTAAATTAATTTTAACTATGCTCTCTGAATTACAATTTTGTGTTGTGAATTTTAATACTTTTTTTTTTTTTTTCTTGGCTGGCTGGCTGCCATCAAACTGCAGCAAAGAGGGAGTAGGGCCTCGGTAGAGTTGTTCCACGGCCCACTTCTTTCCACAGTCCAAAGGTTCTGTCAGCTTGTTGTGCTTGGCTGGAGATACACACTCTTCATCACTATTACCATGCATGTCACTGCCACTGTAGAATGTCAAGAGGGTGACTGCAGAGCTAGCCTGGGTCACGCTGGATTCCTAAAGACATCTCTTACAGTCTTACAGTGAACAGATCAATTGTCTTGGCCACAGGGCAGTAAAAGGAGACCTGAACAATTAATGCCTGAAAATCAGTTGTCTGCATATCTGAAAAAAGAACATTGTTGGTGTGTAGCGAGCTGTCAAACAGCTTATTTTTTAGTAGTATTTGGAACAGTTTGTGCAATCAGGAGTGTGTCAGCAGAGACACTAGCTTTGTTCAGTATCATCAGTAGTCTAAGTCAATCTTCAGCATGCATTCACTTTCAATCACATTACACCGTGATGAGTTGATGCAGGTCTTCATTGTTATGCAAAATTCTGCTACCAAAATGAACCCATGATATGAACTGAAATTTTGCAGTATTTTTGGTCCACCACTGAAAAAACTTACTATGTTGTGTTATACTGCAATGTGATATGTTGATTCATTGTGGGATCAGCAGGACTGCAAGTAATTTTAATTAATACATTATAGTTTGAAAATGGAAATACTAAATGTTATTATAATCCAGTTATTATTTCTGCAGTTGTTGCAGTAAAACCAATGGATGGCTGTATTACTCTTAACAGAATGAAGCAATGTCTGCAGCTTTCGCGCACACACTTTAATATCAATGAAGGAGGTGGACTTTGTTGTGGAAAGTGTGGTTACAATAACACTATAATGAGCTTAACAGTGCAGCTGCTGCTAGTGTTGTGCTTTTCCAATTATGTTAATCACTTTAACTTCTGAGTTTTATTTTTGTTACCAACTCAACAAAGACATTATTACATTGTTTTGTTATTTTGGCCTTTTATTTATTCATGTATTCGTTTCATTCAAACTATGCTTCATGGAACAGTAACAATATACATAAAATTGACAAGCAACAACAATGCACATTCAAAACGCTCACTTAAAACATTCAGTTATGCAAGCATCTGGATGCACAGAATACATGAATTGTTGGATAAAATATACAGATAAATAGATATATAGATAAATCCAGTTGGAGGTTGGGAGGTGTAGGTGTTGTACATGAGCTAGTTTTGTGTTTGTTAGTCAATGTTTTCTTTGTAAAAGATTTAAGATTTTATGACACATGGACAGTAAGTAACATAAAATAAATAATATTTTCATCTTTCTAATACAAGGTTTATAGTTTATTGGTATGTATTAACTTTTGGTGACAGTAATTTATGAATCACAAATGCATTGCCTTGATTTTACATAGGGAAAGTGAATCCCTATTAATAAAATACAAGAAAAGATCTTTATAAATTGACAAGAACCTATTTTTTCCACTTTTATCACAAAATATTGAATATATACAACAGATGCATCAGATCTTGTGAGGGAGCTCATGAATAGATCTGTAACTGCATGTCATAGTTATGACAGTCCGTGCTTATTCTGTCACCATTTCATGCTTGTATTTCCTTGATAATTGTAACTGTTTTGAAAACCCTGCTTTTATTTACGTGTTGCTTCTCTGAAATAACTTAATTTGCATAATGCTTTTCATTTAGGTTCAATCTGCACCAAGCTATTTCATTTTGTTGAATAAAAAGAGCAGAGAATTACATCATGTACTGTACGATCTGTTTTAAATAACAAGTGCAAACATTTGCCAGTTAAAACATATATTTTGTGGCAATAAAACCATGTAACAATAAAATGTTTTTGATACCGAGCAACAACGCAGTAAGATGCTTAAATAAAAAACAACAATAATAATTCATCACATTTACCATTAGCTTATGGAATAGCTTTCAGCCTCTCCACCCCATAAATGTCATATCTCAGCAACTAAGGAGGTTCAGATTTCCCTGGTGTATTTACCACTTTGGTAGGTTATTCATGTGTGCGCAGCTTGTGCTGTAATTACAAGATTTCCAAATGCACTTGAAGGCAGGCCGGGCTGTCATCAATGAAAATTTCATTTTAAACTTTGAGGTGAACAACATTACGATGTAACATAACTAGTTCCCCTGCCATTTACCCATCCATTCATCAATCCCCATTTCCACAAATGCAACTTTATTTAAACTATCCATTTTGGGAATCAGCCCTACAGTTTCCTTAAGAGTGGATTGAGTCATGACATCCCATTACTCCTCTCCCTTTCTTTGACTCCCTGGCGCTTGCTGTCTGTCACCTTCTCTTTTTCTTGTCCTTTGCAACCTTCATTTTATCTGCCTGCCAAAAGCCCACTGCTGCTGGAGTTGCTTTAATTATGAGTATTTGTGGAAGGCACATTATGATCCTCTTCCTCCGCAGTCATTTGTTTATCCACCATTTGCTTGTTGCCAGCCAGGTAAACTGCAGACATTACAGCTCTTCTGCATGGACGATCTGTCTTTACCACAGGTCCGCCTGATGTGGAGCTAACACCTGCTGGCAATCATTTTTAAGTGTCATTTTTACACACAGCAATTTTTCACTTGTGTCCAAGTTCTCTCTGTTTTCTAACTAGCATTTCTCTCTCTCTTGTTCTGTTCATTCAGCTCGGGGCAACTTGTCTGGCCCACCTGTCTGGTCCTCTGAATGGATGGCAAAATCCACCAGTATGCGAATGGGTGTTTGGTCAGCTTACTTTGTTAATGGTGTGTGTACAGGATGATAGGAAAGGCATTTTTTGGGTGCAGTCAGAGAGCGTGGAGATGAGTGTTGCTTGAGGCTGCAGGGATCAAGAATGCCTCTGTGAATAGCAAGGTGAAGGGAAAAGTGAAAAACTGACATCTTGGATTTTTGCCATTTCCCACCTCCCAACCCAACTGTCAGCAGCGAGAGCTGAAGCATGATGGAGGACAAATTGGTTTATTATGTCTCCCTCTCTCTCTCTCTCTCTCTCTCACGCGCACAAACTCAGTCACACTCCAGGTTTGCCTGCATCTTCTCCATTCGTCTATGCGATGTATTCTTGCTCTGTCTCCATATTCTTAACGTCTCTTTTTGCCTCTGCCGTTAGCCCCTTTCTGTAGTTTTGACTCCCTCTCTTTCCTATCCTCTTTCTTTCTCTCTCTCGCTCTCTCCACCCACCCCCTCACTCTTACACCCTCTCTCTCCCCTTGGTTTTGGTGCAATGCAGTGGCTCCACCACCACATTGGAGACACAACAGCCTTGGCAAACAAGGTCTATTTCTCTCTCTCTCTATCACTTTCTGTCTCATTGTCTGTCTTGCACACATATACACACCTACACACACGTTCAACTTTCTGTTCTCTTATTTTAGCCCCAATTTCAAATTTCTTTCACTCGCTTTACTCTCTCAAGGCTTATCTAGAGCGAGAGACAAAGCCTTGAGAGTGTGCTGAACAGTAACCTCAGCCATTTCCATATCAAAAAGCTGCGCAAAATTTGAAACAAAAGGCAAAAACACAATCTTTGCCCTCATTCTAGTGAGGAAGTCTTACAGATTTCCATAAGCACACACTACAGCCTTCAGAAGCCCTGTGCTTCTCAAATGGTTGCAAGGCAACCACCGCTTCAATTTTCATGATGGATTGCTTATTGATATCTGGAGAGTAAAGACATTTCATAGATCTTGGGAAGAAGAAGATTTTGTGTGAGATTTGATGTTTGTTTGTGTCATCTATCACACCTACCAGACAAAGCTCTGCAGGAGGTTACTGGCATTGTGTTGTAGCATCAGTCCTCTCAGCCCACAGTCATTTTGGATCTGCCAGCATTGATTAAAAATCTAT
Source organism: Remorina albescens (assembly GCA_034769265.1). Classification (NCBI taxonomy): domain Eukaryota; kingdom Metazoa; phylum Chordata; class Actinopteri; order Carangiformes; family Echeneidae; genus Remorina; species Remorina albescens. The sequence continues at coordinate 22,468,688 of CM068494.1, forward strand.
TGGATCATTATACCAACAAACAAACAACTGGCTTTCTGCGCTGTACTTGCAGTGCCGTGTTTCAACTCCTCATATTATTTGATACGGCCCCATGTGTTTCTGTTCCCTTTGTTTTTTGCTCCCTTGTCCTTCCTTCATGCAGCTCCACCCAGTTGTCACCTGCCCGGGCTAGGAAAGCCTTAAAAGCTCTTGTTGCCGCTTCAGAAGGGGCAGAGCATTTTGAGCTGGGGAAAGCTGTATTTGCTGCCTCTCAGCCTTTAGTTGTTGTCTTCTGATTTAATTGTGTTTTTTGTAGTCTTGATTTAGCATTCTGATCATTTATATATTTTGTTGAGTAAATTGACTGCTACTGTGTCATTTTAGAGGTGTTTTATTGGTGTATGCTAGGTCTCTGGTGTAATGTTGTGCACCCAAGGGTGGAGGATAACCTTAATCCAGTTTTATTAAGGTTTTAATCAGCTAATAAAACCAACTGAAACATATTTAGGGCATAATAGTATTATTTTGCTAAATGATTTGTCTGTGCAATAGATTACACACAGGACACAAACAAAAAAACCCCAGTCTGTCTTCTGCTTTTCCACTCAACTATTCTAAAACAGTTCAGACAGTTACGTAATTGTCTGTAATTTACACTTGATACTCTTTTAGCTAGTTCTCCTGCACTTGTAAGACTGACTAAAGGGATGATTTATGAGTGTTTATCTATGAACATTTTCCAAATATCATTTAGGAAAGTTGTGTTTATATGTCTATAATAGTATGTTTTTAAATGAGACCAGATGGAATTATGTGGAGAGATTTTGGTGCGTTGATGGTAGTGCTGGAAAGATCTAATGATGAATGGTTGACTAGACTTTGGATGGACACTCATCCTGTGATTCAAGTTAGATTCTTGCAGGCACCATAATTAAGCTGAATTTGGGCCAATGCTTAATTATCTATTTGAAAAGCGGCCAGATCGAACACAGTAATGTTTAGCCCACATTCTCAAAATGAACAGTTCCAAACGGTTTTTTCTTATTTGGTCAACAAACTTCTAAAAAAAAAAAAAAAACAGTTTTCTTTTGTTAATGTACAGGAGTGTTTTCGATAGGTAAAGAAGAAATTCCTGTCCTTCACTTTGAGTTGGCTTGATTATTATTTTTTTTTTGTGTTGTGTTTTTTTTAAATTATTTATTACTTTTTATAAAAAGCAGTTTTTTGTAGACAAGCAGTGAAATGTGATTATATTGCAGGCAAATAATTCTGTATAATCGTGAAGATACTGTGCAAATTCATTGCAGTGAATTTATTGTAATGAATTCAGGTATCGATTGTCGCTCAAGGCTTGTGAGTTTGGCTATGGCTACATAACTAATATTAACAGCTGCTAAACTCACAACATTTATTCTAGGCTGATAAGAGAACAGATGTTAATGCTCATGTTGGCTGTGCAAAAACCAAACCATTAAAATGTAAATGTAATATATGATAAAAGAGCCAAACAAGTTTTAAGATTTGTTGATTGTGCAAATGAAGCTGAAACTGGGGTTGCACAATCGATCAAGATAAAATTGAAATAGCAATATGAAAGAGCGATATATAAATTGGAGGTGCTCCAGAGATGCCCTGTCTTACAAATCATATTCTTCAGATGTAAAGAAAAATGTTTGTTTTGTGCATGACCTAACAAATTAAAATGATAATTATAAAAATTTTCTTGGTAAAAAATACATTGCAAAAAGCTGTAACTGTAATCATATAGCAATATTTGCCAAAATAGTTGCAATGTTGATAAAAAAAAAAGTATTTATTTCTTTATCAGCTCAAAATGTTTGATTTCCTTATTTCAGATTTTTAGGAGAGATGTTTATTTTATCTAAAAATATGTCACAAAGATATACAGTAATCCCTGGTATTTCGCGGATCTTACGCTCCAGAGCCCCCCGCGACAGGTGAAAATCCGCGAAGTAGAAACAGGATTGGCTAAAGTGATTCATCAGGGTATTGTAATGTATATTTTTTTTAAAGCTGAGGCTGCGGTCACTAAGCCAGTCAGCGCCCCGGATACTGAACAGCATGCTCTCATTGGTCGTGTCTCCTCTATCGGTCAATAGTTTGGCATGTATGAAATCATCTGGGAAGACGAAGCCAAATTTTGATCGGCCGCAGAAACCCGCGATGTACCGAGGGAACCGCGATATTAATTTACATTGAATACTATTAAAAATCCACGATGCACTGAGTCCGTGAAAGGTGAACCACGATATAGCGAAGGATGACTGTACAAGCACAAGATAATTCCTTAAACACTAATGGAATGTAATACTTTATTCGGATTACTTTCAGCTATGGATTAATACACATTTGGTGTTCTAGTTAGTATTTAGTGCTGAGGGATTGAGTTTACAAAAATTACAATGTCTGTATTTTATGATTTCATGAACCAACATTCCACCTTATGCATTTCATCATTTTGGATGTCTGTGACAGGGAGGATTAAGCAGCTTTATCTTCACATGTAGGTCATGGTAGTAGAATCAGTTCATTGTTGGTTATGTAGAACATCACTGGCTTTTTCTTTAAGAAAATAAGGAAAGGGCACGTAACATCTATGTTCAAGGTCTAATCTGTAATCAGTTTGTTTTTGTTCCCTGAAGACAGATTAGCCCACCCCTGCCACAGAAGCATGCAGGACAAGATGAGGAAAAAACCAGTGTGAAGCATCCCTCGTTATAATCTGAGCTATTTAAGGCTAACACTTCCACTTGTGAAAACCCAAAGCCGAGCCTCTGATTTAGAATTCCATGTATATGTTACATAATGCTTTTGTCTTTCATGCTTGAACTCCTCTGCAGGCACAGGCATAGTTTATTAATGAAAGGGATTGCATGATTGGGAGGTGGTTGTGTATTTGGATGAGTGAACAATGGTATATCTGTGTGTGCAGTGAGTGTGGTGTATGTGTGGCAGTATCTGCTCCTGTGTATGTTTATGTATTTGTGAGTGGGAGGAGGTAACGGGGATTCCTGTGCACTTGACACGAGGAACTTGACAATATGACCACACAAGACCAAGAAAGGTCAGAGTTCGTCTTCCCTGGAGAACCACGCAACTCCCTGTCACAGCTTGCACGCATTACCCACTTATGTTACAGTGTCTGACATCCTGTATGTGACGTGTCATGTGCACTGAATGAAAAGCCCACAAGCTGTATCCAGGTCGACACTAATAATAGTTGTTATTCACTCAACAAAGTTGAGTTATGCTGGGATTGTGTTGCTGTCCTGTGACTTCTTCTGAATTATTCAGACATTCTGTCTTGTTGAAGGTGAGAATTCAGTGAGTAAAATCCAAAAGTATGAGGTGACACCACTTTCTGGCACAAAATAACATACCCAATAAACTTTTTCTTTTTAGCAGGGTTGAATTATGCATATTTTCGTATTTTATGAGTCTTTGTTTTTGTCTCGGGTGTGCAAGAATTAGAAAATATTTGCGTATGAAGCACTCCCTATGAGATAATTTTATACATATATGCAACAATTTCATAATATTGTTCTTTAAAATTCTGTTTTATAAGAATTTTTGAACATTACAACAGATTAAAACATTTCACAATAAACAAAACTAAGAAGTAAACAAATGTATACTATGAATGACTAGCTGACTTTTTCAATTTTACAATAAAATTTTACTTATAGTAAAATTATAAGTAAAATAAGGAAAGCATAAGGAAAATTATTTTACAATAAGAATATTGTAAATAGTGGAATAAAATTCCACTGTTGTAAAAATTATTTTACAATAAAATTCCACTGTCAACACTACATCCTACTCATTAAAGATGTCATAATTTTAGACTTTAGCCTAAAAAAAAACAACTTTGAGGTTAGTGGTAGCTTATTTTGTCAACTTTCATTAAGACATGGGGTGTTTGGCTGAGAAGTGATGTCGCGTCGTATGCACTTCTATTGTCTGAAAGGGGTACCACTGTTTCTGAAAACTGGCTGTGGAGCGATTGTGTTCTCCACACACCAAATTTCTGCAAAAAGTCAGCTCAAAGGAGAAAAAAACTCCACCCTGTCTTGCTCTTCTTGTTACCTGTATTTGTGGCCATTTACTGGCTTGAATTGAAGCGATGAAAAATGACTTGATTTAAAAAAAAAAAAAAAAAAAAAAAACAATACCAAAAAAACGAAAAACTAAATTCAAGACACAACTGAAAAGGTCACCCAAGGGGAAAGGAATTATGTAAGCGTTGATTGAAGGTTTAATCTTGTCGAGCAAGACCAAGTGCTCATCTGCTCCTAACTTCTGGGTCAAATTGATACATGCCTGTGCTATTGTCAGCAGCTTATGTTGAATCTGTCATTTGCTATCTCCACTCATCTCTCAGCCCAGACGTGGGGGTTTGCCTTGACCAGCATCTGTTTTAATTGAAATTGATTTTGTCTCCTGAAGGAAGCTGCTGTTATCAACAGGCACTGTCATGCAGCCGCCTGCAAAATGTCCCATTGTGTCCTAATGGTTTTTGAAGCCAAATGATCTTGTATTGTACAAAATAATGCATATGTTGTTAACCTGTTTAGGTTGAAAAGTAGACACAGATGCACCAAATAGCTTCTTCAGCATGTTGCAGCTCTTGTATTTTTATTCCCATTTCCACTCATTTATATCATTTGTTTGCCTTACTTGCTGCATTATTATACATTTAAGTATTCTTTCACTCTCTTCATTATATTCTCTCCCTCTCTCCACATCCCTCGGTCTCTCTTTCGTGTGAGTGTTCACCATCTGTGTAGGTGTGTATCAGTGTAAAATTGCCTGCTTTTCTTCCCCTTTAACTGGTAAAATGATGACGAGGCGTTGAAGTGCATGCAGGCTTATGTTGACCAAGTGCAATTGCTCAGGCTGTCTGTGTATACCTCTAATTGAATTGAACCAGGTCAGCACGGTGGCATAGTGGCTAGCACTGTTGCCTCCCAACAAGAAGGTTGCGGGTTTGATTCCTCCGGGTACTCCAGTTTCCTCCCACCGTCCAATGCATGTTTAGGTTGATTGATGGCTCTAAATTGTCCGTAGGTCTGAGTGTGAGTGGTTGTTTGACTCTGTCTGTCTCTGTGTGTTGGCCCTCCAATGGAGTGGCGACCTGTCCGGGGTGTACCCTGCTCTCGCCCAATGTGAGCTGGGATTGGCTGCAGCACCCCCACAACCCAGAAACGGATAAGAGGTAGAAGATGAATGGGAAAAAATGCAATTAAAAATGAACTGACCCTGACCAATTCAACCCCCAAACCGCTTTGTACTGAGTCAGAGGAGGAAGTGGGTGTATTTATCACTTTTCAAGCCGTGGTGAAGAGGGCACTTGCTCTTCTTCATACCCAAAATCATCTCTCAGTGCTATTGTGGCGAGCATTGAAACATTGTCTCCACTGACATCTCCCTCCTCAAGGCCTCAGTGGGCTCAACACAAAACCGCTCTTTTTTTCATGGCACAAGGTCTTGTCAGCGCTAATCTCCTACATGACCCTGTGCTTTGGAGGGTACTATTAAATCCTGATAGTGCTTTTAGTGGTTACATATTTTGTTTCCTCCTCCTCTGTCATTCTTCTGAGAGGCTTTGGACATTTCTTCAACCAAGTTTTTCTCTCCTGATATTCAAGGAACAAAACCCAGCATCAACATCACTGCTGTGCTATTAAAGGATATGCCCAGGATTCTGTAGTCAAGGAAACCATTTAAAATATATATTCTCTTTTTTTTTTTTTTTTTGCAGAGGAAGGTTTCTGCACTCTTAAGTTAGAATGAGTTGAGTGAGGCATGTAAAAGGTAAATCTGACAAACATTGTTGTTCTTTTCGTATTTAAAACACTACAACAAAACCCAACTTCATGATGCCTGGAAGATTTAATTAATGCTTTATGGCTTAACATGTTTGATTGGAGTTCCTTTGCTTCTTAATTTTGTGATTTGGCTTCTTCTTGGCAGTGAATGTGATGTGGGAGAATTAGAGTGATTGATCCCACCACTGTGGTATCTGGTTCAGTCACAGATCAGCAATAGAATAACTAGCCTACTCCCATCCTGTGTGTAGGATCCCAGCTAAAACGTCACTCTCTGAAAGGAGCACCCACAGAACAGATCAGTGATATTGACTTCTGTCTGTGTAATTTCTGTAGAGTATGGTTAAGTTATTGCTGTGCACAATTAAAATGAAAAAATCCAATTCCATTTCCTCAGTTATTTTATTTGTTTGCCACTTTCACTAAGATAATCTATTGTATTATTATTTTTATGTATATCACAAATGTTTTCCAAGTTTTAGATAAAACCAGAAAAAGTGAATTTATGATAATCCTTAGGTTCAAAATGTAATCCCTCTTTGGCCTCTGCCTATAATTAAATATCTTTGGCTGCTATTCAAGAATATTGCATTTTGCAATTAAAACTTGCATGCAATTTAAGAAGTGGGTTGTTTCTGTGTCACATCTGAACACTAAATTTCATGCTTCATACTGTACACCGGCTTGTCCTTAGGCTGTGTTTATCACCCCTGAACAAACACGAGTTAATTAATGAAAGAGTAATCAGCCACTCTAATTAGCTTTTAAAATCTTTGAAAGTGCATTCGTCTTATTCGGACACTGGCCCTCACACCTTCAAATAATTTGGTATGCACTTTTCCCATATGGAACCATAACAAGCTTATGCATTCGCCAAACATTGATTTCATATTCTCCACTGACACATACACGCTGTGATGGTCATGCTTGTAATCCTGTTGGTTAAATATGCTTAGCTGTGAAAGCAGATTAAGACATAGCTCTGTTTTCATGGCCAGATATTCCCAGTGGCCAGGGCGATTTAAGCAAGAGTTTTGAAACATCTGTCCAGTGTTGTTATGTTTAAGCATGACCTAAGGCTGGTGTTCAATCAACGCAGTGTGTTAGTTCCCATATTACAAGCTTTGTAAAGTTACCCCCCTTTCTACTCCAGTCCACAGAATGAATGTATGAACAGATGATAAGATTTGAACAGATGACATTGAATTGACCTATTACTCAAATGACACAGGTTTTCTCATTGATCACAGACACACCTTTCCTTTCTACAATCATAGCAAACTGCTCCAATGTTTGACAACAGCTCCTTATTACATTATTATTATTATTACATTATTACAGGTCTTGCCTCTTCATTATCAGAGAATAATGCAACTAATTGTCTGTATGTCACTAGGTGAAATTACTAGCTGCTGCAGCAGAATTTTATGGCGCAGATATGCAAATAGACTATACTGGGTAAAAAAGACGGGTGTGGACATGTACATGGTTAAACTTAATCCTGAACAAGTTTTGAATATAAGTTTCAGTTTTTGATTTCATTTGTAGATAAACCTTGTCTGATGTTTTAGGATGGTCCATCAACACATGTTATTGAAATTTGTGCTGCAAGTGAAGGATGGAGGGCAATACAGGCAAATGATGTGTTCAGTCATAAATTTTCGAAATTGACTTCAGATAACTAATTTAGCAACAATTTTAGTTTATTTAATTTCATGGCATCTGGAATTATTAACGCTATGATTCATATTTGACCATCAAAAATAACACAGTACTTTGATATGTTCGTCTGTAGGAGAGAAAGCTCAACCATACACTGGCAATGTTCTTCCGAAATAGGCCAACCATCAGCTCAAACCATAATACAAGTTGTCACATCTGCTGCAGATAAACTGAGGGACTGGCAACCAACAAATATAAAAACATACTTTTTATTTTCTATCAGAATCAGTTCTATGATTAAATAATAATAGAAGCCTGATTTTTATCAGGCAGGCGAGGTTAGAGGAGGGTGCCTGGTGTAGCCAGCATAAGGCGGTGAACTGAAAGAGGGAAAAGCATTGGCAGTGGGCACCTCAGCCTGGCACATGAGCAGCCAAGCAACCAAGTGGAAGAAAGCAGTCTGGTGAATCCAGGACTGGATGGTGAAGTATGGTAGATTAGTTGGGAAAGGCACCAGCAAAAATAGGCTACCACCGTTTGTTGTATGAAATTACAAAAGGAGGAGTGTTCTCAAGAGATCGAAAAATAAAAGCTTAGTAAATGCATGAAGGATTTCCCTGTTCTACATCGACGGTACTAATACTATACCATACAAAAATACATTGAAATAACATCTGTGTAAATACACATCGGCCCATATAAAAATGATCAGTAACCCTTTCATACGTGAAAATGTAGAAGAGCTGAACCCTAATTCTTCCCCAGACGAAAAGTGGGCAATCTAAGTGTTAGGACTGTCAATAGATATCCGATTACCGCCCATGTAGTCTCACAAATTGGGGTTGAAGGTCAAATGCTAATGTGTCATCCTGTCGGTTCACATCAAACATGATCTGTTCCAGCACGACTCACTGGCATCTGAAAAACAAAACCCTCAATCCCTACTTACACCACATTTAAGGCATGGTCCATAAAAATGCACTATCAGCATGGGGAAAGCGATACCCACAGCCCCCCCCCCCCCCCCCCCCCCCAAAAAAAAGGCAAACATGAAGCAAATCTGTGCAGTTGTATTTACACATGTGATACAAACACAAACACTGAATCAAAGGGAGTAAAAGAAGGGAGATGGAGAAGAAAAGAGAGAAACACAGAGACTGGCTGACTTGCAGCTTGCAATATTGGACAGGAGTGCTGTTGCCACGGCAACCGCCAGCCCTCGGTTGGTATTTGGAGCAGCGAGTTGAATTACTGCAGAGGATTTGATGTTCAGTACACATCTGGGGTCAGCTAATATGGCGCTACAATCAGCTACTCCTTTGCTCGCTCCTCAGTACACTCGCAAGCTCTTGTTTTGGGCACAGCGGCTGGCACCTGAGCCGCTGGCGTTTAAAATCTCTCACCATGTGACAGATTAACTGGCAGTTCTCTCAATTGTGACAGATGTTTGCACTGCTACGTATCACGTCTGCTTGGCAGTGCTGGTTTAGATAGCATCCCTTATTCTCTATGAGAAAATTTAATTTTCTTTTTAAAGCTACAAAATCCCCCCAAAGTCAGGCTAATATCAGTGAAAACAAAGAGCAGAGAGACACAAGACTTTTATCAAAATGTGTTGACTGTAGAAGGACTTGACTGTATTCTTAATTAAATGAGGATACAGATTTCTATTGTTCGTGGGCAGTAAGCACTCGGATGTGGGGTTTCCTCTTGTTTATGTTCAGTCTGATAAAATATGACAGTTTCTTGCTATGAAGAGTATTCTTAGACAAGTCATGGTACACTCAGACATGCCCACTGATGGTGTGCATTTAAAAGGGGGAAATTTTGGCTAGCAACTGCAGTGTTCAACATAACATGTTTTTCACAGTGTTATTCACTTCCCCATTCACTTATAGAAAAATAAGAAAATGTAAGTGTGTTTTTGTTTGTCACTATATAAGGTGTGGTGGCTTTGCACGTGTGCACCTGTGCTTGTTTTTGAGTAAAAGAAGAGGTGCTTTCTTAGACAATGAACAGATAGGTGATGGTGGCATCGTTACATTACAGAAGATGATGTAATGAATTCACTGCAGTGTTTCCAGCTTGAAATCGGGTTTTGTTAGAGCTTCATGTTGGATTTAAAGGTCTATTTTACAATACAATGTATATTCCACAGTTTTTGTCTCCATGACATTTTCACTCGCCTGAGCAAATGTGGGTCATTTGATTCCTGCGTTGATCCCTTTGACTGCAGAAAGTTCCTTTAAAACCCCTTGAAAACATTTACTTTATATAGGTTTACCAAAAAGATTTTTGTGCTGGTTACTAAGGATATCCTGAGTCAATTCTAAGGATCAGTGTATTGTTGTAATCGATCACTGTAATCTGACATAATGCTCACCAAAATGTGATCCTTCCTTTATGGCACTTTGTGTTTTGTCCAGCCCAACCTACCCTTGTCCGGAACCACTCTATGTAATGACAGCCAGGCTCAACAGTGTAAGCTTCCGAAACACTAATTATCATTGATGTTAGTTAAAATGACAAACTTTTCTGGCGGTAGATCATATTAAAAGTCATTAATTAACATGAATAAAACAAGTACCTTGACAGCAGGCCAAGAGGAAAAAGATGCCAAAGTAAGACACCACACTTTGCAACACCATTATAACCACTATTTGTCATTCAATTTCATTAAAGCAGTAGATCATCTCTCTGGAAGACCTAGTACATCAGTGAACACAAATTTAAGCTTTTTTAGTCAGAGTCTAGTTTATTTTGATCAATTTGATTTAGTAACTACAGCTGTTATTTCCTTTTCTTTATACTTAATCAATATTTAGGTGAATGTAAGTTAATACTAAAAGATTGGGAACCCAAGTCAACTAGTTACTTTGGATATTATAGGGTATGTATTTTTATTACTGGACCTTGAAAAGACCAAAACCAACAATGAAGTGATTTTAAGTATGTGCGCTTTATATTTACAGTGACCAGATGGTCATGGTTTTCGGGTACTGTTATTCTTTAAAATACTTTGAACTATTGATAAAGTTTGTTGTATTTTATTAAAACATCTTTAGGCATCTTTATGCATTCTAATGTCAAACATCTGATCCAGAGGATCAGACTGAAAAAAGCTGTTTAACGGTAATGGTACAGGTTTAGTGCAAACAAACGCAAATATCCGTTTTGAAGTATTTTAAAACCACACACTTCCCCCCTCACACTGAAGCAACAGCAGAGCTGCTAGCATTATCTTGTAGCCTTTGCGTTTTGATAAACACTCCATATATTTGTGTAATGATGTTTTTTTTGTCCAGGGCATGCTTGGCTAACAGAATGTCAAATAAATAGCTTTTTAAATTTCAAAGCAGACACTCTTCTATCTTCTCTCTGCCCTCGTTTATTCACTGGTTTCAACTTTTCACTTTGACTTCCTTCATTCTTTCTACTTGAGTTGGTAAATCTGCTAAAAGGGTTCAATGTCACACCAACATTGTCATTTAAATATTTGAATGTTGGTTTCACTTGTAGAAGGAAAAGAGGATGGCAAGCACTTTGAGTCCATTTTTAGCCTCTGGTTGTAGATCTGCACCACTTTAAACATCCCTGGTCACACACTCACTCAACCTAACCCCACATTGCACGCGCGCGCGCACACACACACACACACACACACACACACACACACACACACATATTACACCCATTACACACACACATATACATACTTGCATGCACTCACATGCATACCCACAGATTTTATTGAAGTCTATAGAAGCCACAACAAATCCAAGAGAAAAGTTAGGAACAAGGAACGACTCTGCATGGATTAACACAGTAAACTTTACCATAAATCGATTCTGTCCATTTTCAAATGCTTCATAATTTCAGTCACTGCATTCAAAGCCTTTCTCTCAAGACTACATGGGATTCACATACCTGCAGCCTCTGTTTAAAAAAAAAATTATGTTTTTATCAAAGCTTTACTTTGCATAATTTTACAGCTATATTAAGACGCATTATGGTTGTAAGCGCTCTCCAACCTGCTGAGCTAAATGGGCAATTACCAAAGCATTATGGTCAATCTATGAAGTTGTCCGTCAAACAGCGGACAGTGTGATATGTCTACCTTTTGACTCAAACAGAAAAAAAAAATCACCATTGCTTTTGTTGTGTTATCGAGAGACAGGGTGATTAGTTTAGAACTGAGTGGCTGCAACATCTTCCCCATCATTTTTGTAAACTGAAGAGGGTAAACAAACTCATTCAGCAACATAATGCTTGTGGCAATCAATTTTCCACAAGTAAAGCTCAAACAATGCGCCGTTGCTGCTAGCATTCAGTCAGGAGCCGTGGCTGAAACGCACTGTCATTCTTGAATTTGACATGGATTAGGTTTCCCATTTTTCTGGTGTGCGTGTGTGTGCTACTGTGCGATGAAGTGAGTGGAATGTGACCAGACAGATTCAGTCACCGATAAATAGGTTACAAGAAGTTTCAGCCAGAATTTGATGGAGGTATTAATAAAAAACAAAACAAAAGAGAACACCCCCCGCCCGCCCCAAAAACCCAACCAAAACCCATATTCTCTACATCAAATCAAAAACGTATTCTTCTCTAACATCTGTGCATGTGTTGTTGTTCAGGGATGTGGCAGCGCAGCCATGTTTTTAATTTTCGTTCCTTGTCAGGATTATAATTGTATGTCTTTGAGGCACAGAGAACTTTTCATTGACAGATAAAATTTCACACCTGTTGAATTTATTTATAGAAGAAAATGTACCTGTATTGATGCACGGTACAAAGTCTCTTAGACAGATTTGTGTTGCACAATGCACTTCTCCTGTGTGTGAATATTTGATAGCGAGAACGAGCTTACTGCATATACTTGTGTCTCCGTGGATAGAGTGGGGATAACAGCCCCACATTTCTTCTCCCACTTCTCCGAGACCCAAATGGTTTTGTAACCCTCCTTGTTCTGTGGTGTCGCATGAGTTATGGCATGTTTTAACAAGTGGCTGTCTTACACTTGTTTATATTTAAAAAATGTCAATATTCAAAGAGACACGACTCAGCATCATTTGTCATTGTCATAATGGAGATGAGATGGATAATGAGAAAGCAGGATTCCTGTAATTAATTTTATTATTATCCAAGAGAACTGGTACCCCCCTCCACTTCCCAACTTCCCCTCCTCCTCTGTGTATTATTCATCATAGAGGACTCCTGCCCTCCTTCCCTGGGCTATTTTTACCCAGCATGCTTGTCATTTTAACTGAGAGCCCCGATCCCCTGCTACTCCCAACAGCAAGCCTCCCTCCATCTGGATCATGGATTACATCCCTGTTTTCCTAACCTTTCTCCCACTCTCGATACCTCTGAGGCCGCCCTCCACCACTTTTTATCCTTGCTTCTGTTTCTCCATCACTCCACTAAACATTCCAATCCTGTTCTCTTTCTTATATCTTTCAATCATTCATATTAGTGCTCCCAGTCTCCAGGCATTACTCACTATGTATCTCCTCTGTGCACAGTCATCTCCTGCTAAACTGTTGTAATAGCATGACTGACATATTCAGTTGCACATCACTTGCTATCTGAACAATCCAGTTTCATTGTTAATGCTGAAATTCTCTGATGTTGACGTCATGTTTAAAGTTAAACACGAGGTCAGGTTAATGAAAAACCAAGCTTTATTTAGTACTTTAGTGGCTATAATCTTGTGCTTTTGCAGTCTGCTGTGCACCAGTAAAATGCACGTATTTAAAGTATCAGTTTTAACAAACAACCAAAAAGAAGAAACAAAGCAGGTAATACGTTGTCTCTCTTCAATTCTGAACTATCGATTTGGCATATCAGGTGGCCACAGATTACCAGAAACCCCTAAAGTCCCAGATTTACACCATCATTTGGGTCTTCATATTCTGATTTAATAAAGAAAAAAAAAGTTTAAGTTTGAATACCCTAGTTATTTTGGTTGCTATTGGTCTTTTAATTTATTAATATTAATGAAAATCTTGGGAAAGGCAGTTTTACTCATAATAGGAGCAAAATTAGACACTTAATGATTTGTTGTGAATCTTTTTATTGTTTACCAGATGTCCCATTGGGGGGGGGGGGTCAATTTTAGAGAGACCTGGTCGAGATTTTATCTGTAATGAACCCCACATGTCTAGAAAACCCCAAAATGTGGAGTTTACTGATGCAGAAAAATGAGGAGTTGGACCAGATGAATTCTTGGCATATTTCCTTAATTTGACTTGCATTCAATTATCAGAATTGTTTCAGTATATTATCTGTTAACCAACTGCTTGTTCCCATTAAAAATCACTGGTTGGTTTTCTGGATGGCTGAAGAAATATGATCAGGTCAGTAGGGGCCCAACAACAAATCTTTTCCCAAAGCTCCTTATCCTGGGCTCAGACTACAGGATTTTTTGGTGTGATTTGACCCAATTCATCCTTCTTAGCGATCACAGGGGAAATATTGCCCTGGATTTTGGTTGGTACAATTATTTGGGCCAGATTAAGTAGCTCCACTTGAGGCTTCTACCTCTTAAAAGGACATTTTACCAATGTCACCAGGTGCTAGCTCTTTGAACTGCTCTGTCTCTGCCAACAATATTATAACAAGGTTCAGACTTCCTCAACTATATTTGGAAAGTGCTGTAAGACAAATTCTCTTATGAAATGGAACCAAACAAATATACATTGGTTTGATTTGAACATGATCGCTTTACAAATCCAGTCTTAAACTTTTCTGCTCATGGGCTTGTTCGGGCTTCCCGATAAATATCAAACATGTTTTATAATTGGGATTTAAAATTCGGATGATTATGAATGTTAACTTTGGTCCTGAAGCAGCTCATTTTAAATAGCCTGTTGTTTTTGGCCAACTAAAGGGTAGATAGCATACTTCTGTAGATATTCCCTGTGAGGTCACATACGATGAATTAATGTAAGGGTGTGGCAGGATGAGGAAAAACACAGGAGAACATACATTTTATGTAGTGTCTGTACCTTGACAGGAAGGCTTCATTCATCGCATTACCCTGTAGTATTTAATAAAAAATAAACATCACAGTAGATTGCAAACTTTGTACAGTTTCCCCTCCAAGTTAGTTTAGTCAGTAAACGTTCTTTTTTTTTTTTTCTTAGACGAAACGCTGAGCAGCCTTCCTGAAATTTATGTGGCCCCAGTGACAGTCCTTCAGGACATTTTTACATGACGACAGTGCTAGGGCACGATGTCATTTAATTTCCAATGAGTTCTCTATCTCTTGTCAAATAAATGTGGCCTGCTCATTACAGGTGGTTATTTTTCAGTTTTAGAAAACACTTAAAGAGGCAATGAGGTGTTTCCTCTGCAGCGTTCCTGGCTGCTGCAGCACTTTTGTTTGTTTCCCATCCAAACCCATTTCCCCTCAAGGTACCAAAATTAATATTTTATAACACCCATGAGGTGAAATCATCTCATTGTCCGCAAAAGCTCTGAATAATCTCCTGCTATTTCTAAACCTCTGCAGAACACAACAAGGTGTCAGCTTGTTTTTCTCTTCACTTTGCTTAGTTATATACAGATGCTACATGTGCTACAGCACTTGATATTAATGGAAATATATGATGATATTGTACATAGGGATGGGATGATTATGGATTTTGATGGTACGATTATAATGAGTTAAATAATAACAGTTTCACGACTGTCACTATTATTTTAGATGTTACAGTTCTCACCTGTCATTCATGCCTAACAGTTGAACAGTTTTTAACAGTTTATTTAACATGCACATGATTTGGAAACCACACAATGTTGTAGCGTAGTTAAGCTGTTGAATACCTTTTTAATTGTGGTTTTATCTCTGGACGGTGATCATGTAGAACAACCCCCTGGTCATCCTTTTTCTAACTGAAATACACTCAGGAGTGATTTCACTTGTTTTTTGGGTGGATAAAGATCGGTCGCTTCCTGTAGTAGTGTAACGTCACTGGCAAATCAGTCCTGGTACCTTAAAAATACAAAAAAAAACCCCCCTTTGTTCTGGCTGCAGGAACAAATTTACCAGTTATGCACCTCTTTTTCTAGGAACAAAATCTTTTCCTTTTTTTTTTTTTTCCCCTGTTGAATCTCAGTTCTACTCAGCCTTTACAGTTAGTTAACTGTGATGTTTTAATTACGGTTAATAGTAAAACTGGTTAATATTACCATCCCTTGTGCACACTGAGCTCATGCACAGCTGTGATTATGAAAAAGAAATAAATGGTGCTTTTATTGAGAAAATGGCAACGTCTCTCTTGATCAAAATGCTTGTTGGTAGAACATGGAGAAATGTTACCTTAATCTTTATTGAACTTGAAATACAATGTAGAGTCTCATGGGAACGAATGAACCACAACCTTAACAAGAATTTGACATGACCCTTAATCTATTTTACCTCCAACCAAACAACATTGACAAAAATGTCAATTGATGTACTGTAACTCAGCTGCCCCGACCACAACCTTCCTCCTAACACCTATTTTCCACTATTTACTTTTTACAGGGTTGTTAACATTTCTTGATGTAACCAAACATATCCACGCTGTGTCTTTAGTTAAATAATCTCTGGGAGGAAGGCATCTCACAAAGAAATGGCTCCTCCCCAAGCTTTGTATGAACATCCTGGTCTAAACTGGGTATATAATTTTTCTGAGATTTAAGTGGATAGAAAAGAGGCAATAGCAAGCCGGAGTCATAGTGTCATACACAATTGAGCCTCTATTTTCACTGTCCGTCCATATTCTAGTAGAAATCATCAATCACTGCACCCCCGCAATTGAAACCTTTGTGATTTTAACAGTATATGATTACTTTGAAGATTGGAGTTAATTATGTCATTGTCTATACCCATCTAATTCTCCTACGTCCATCAATTCTCTTTTTTTCCCTTTAAAACCACTTCTGTTTGTCTTGGTCTTGCATGCTTGCACTGTGTGTAACTGCTCAATTCAGCTGTGATAGTTTGGATTTATGGGAAATGTGGTTTCTTAAAAGCAGCCAAAAACAGAAATACTGAAAAAACTAAATAAGGTCTCACAGACGTGTGAAGTTAAACACATTCGGATTGTCCTTTTTGTGTTACTAAAGATGTTAGTGGGATATTAGATATTTTATTGAACAGGGAAGGTTGATTTTTCCGAGGGGAAAGGAACAAGAATAATAACTGCTGGGAACAGTGTTGATTGATCGTATAATAAAGTTACTTTACATTACCTACAATAGCTGCACAGTAGAATAGGGAATATTAGATTCCTTATTATGTCAGAGTTACCAAAGTTAGAACCTCAAATCTGTCTATGAGGCTAAACTCATGGAGCATTAATACTCATAGAAAGAGAGAGAGGTTAATTTGAAAAACAAAATCGAAGCATCACAGGTATGAACCCAGTTTTTACATTACACCCTTCCGATATGTGTCAAATGCTAACACAAAGGTAATGGCTCTTGAGACTGATGGGTTCCTCTCATCTCCAGGCCTTTTTTTCTTCATCTGCTCACCCTTTCCCGTCCAACTCTCTTAACATGTACTTTTCTTTGGCTTCCTTCATGTCCCCCCCCCCCCCAACCCTCTGATGTCCTTTTTAACACACTTCATATTAACCTCAGTCACCTCAGTCTTGAAATGTTACTCCCTTCCACGCTGACTCAGCAGCTGGTTTCTGAGGTTGTTCCAGTTTGAGTGTCAGGTGAAAACAGGTGATGCCGCAGGGTCCAGGCAGCCTGACCTCACTGTGTCACTTTCACTCCAACTCAGATCAATTTTGTCTGAGATGCCACCACTCTCCTTGAGGCTCATTTCAAGCTGCATAGAAAAGGGAGCTGGCAAGTGCAGGAACTCAGAGTAATACTACTCTGGGGCATACTGTATATCTTTGGCTGTCGACTCTTTTAATGGTATTAAGCATCTGGACACATTTTTTTGGATATTACAGACATATTAAACTGACATGTACACAAACTGTTACTGACCACATTCATAGTCAGTGTAAATCTTGTTAAAATAAAAATCTAGTAAGCCAACCTAAGTTTGTTAGTAAGTAAGTGTGTTGCACTTTGCTGTAGACAGCAGACACAAATAGATTTCTGAGCAGTGATATAGATAAAAGTGGTTTTAACAGAAGTTTTTGCAAAATTTGAAAATTCTTAAATGTTAAAAGCTGCAAAATCATCTTTTTGTCTGTTTCCCTTTTTCTCCTTGTCCTGACCACTTTTTTTACCTACTAAAAGAGTCTGAGATATGGCAGATGATGGTGCTATTTACAGTACTATTTTAAACTTATTGTGAATAGACAATAACAAATATACACACCCACAAGCACACACTGATAATGCAGTCTGATGGAGTAAGCATTAACAAGCAATATGAGGAAGGGAGAGTTAATTTTTTCCCTCCAACCATCACAGTCAAATGTAAAACACTGTTACACTATATTCACCACTGCTCATGCAACCTTCACCCTTTCTAAATATTGCATATGTTTTAAAATTTTGTTGACACAACCTTTTGTAAATAATTAATCCCCCTTCAATAAACCAAGGTAATCACATTTTTCCAACCACTGAGTGCAATAATTAAACATTTAACATAGTGTAAAAATTACTTTACTGTCACAGAGATGTTGGACAGAGCTTGACCCCTCAACTCATACATGGGCTCTTTTTTTCATGCTGCATCATTCATTACAAAATTGTGTTTATTAAAGGCCCCCACAAACAGAGATGTTGAAACCCTTTTTTTATGCAGTTTTATATGTCCACCTATCACAATAGTTAAATCCCCTTTTATCCAGAACCATAAAATATTAACCTATTTTGCTCAATTTTGGCCTAATTGTTGTGTGAAATCTTGAGTAATGGTTATGGTAATGTAATGGTAGTAATGGTAAAGTGTTTTCTGCAGTACCACTTTCCTTGACCTCTGACCACTAAAGTCTAATCAGTTCGTCCTTTAGTCCAAGTGAATGTTTGTACTTAAATTCCCTCATGTTGTTATTGTCGTATTGCTTTCAAAGGAACAAAACCACATTTTGTGATGTCACTGTGACCTTGATTTTTGACCCTTGACCATCAAAATGTCAGTTAGTTAGTTCGTACTTGAGTCCAAAAGAATGTTTGTGCCAAATATTAAAAACTTAGCTCAAGGCATTACTGAGATGTCACGTTCAACGGGAACAGGACTTTACTCCTCTGGCTCTGACACTCGCTGATGCAGAGAAATAAAGGAACAATATTGGATCGTATGGCCAAATGGAGTTTACCACACCTGGGTATTTACTTGCTTGCAGTACTATAAAACAGGAGGATGTCAATTTTAGCCAACCCCGTAATGGTTTTGAGCACTGCAGACTTGTAGCCCACTTGTACTGGTACAAAGGCTGCAGTATCAGTAGTTCAACCTCAACAGTAAGCCAATGAATCATTTTTTTAGGTGTTTTGCAGGTGGTTTCCTGTGAGAAAGGGCAAAAAGCATGGCTGCAATTAAAAGAAAAGAATTAATGTTAATATTCCAGTAAGATGCCAGCAGCTGTAGTTTGTATGTGATAAATTCCCAAGCTGGTGCAGTAGCTTGTAGAAATGTTTTGCCAAGTTCATAAATTTTTTTTATTTGGATCTAAAAGAAATTACGATGAGCATCTGTTATTTTTTTTCCTTTTAATTGTTATTTATTCATTTGTAAATTGGATACCAAATAATAGAATGCCGGATATACATCTAAAACCAGATTTTTTTCTGGGAAAAAGAAAATTATGTGTGTGACATTCATTGCTATCTACAGATCTGTAGACAAAGTGCACTGACAATTTCAACCTCCTTGCTCGTGACTACTGATGAACAGTAAACTGAAACTGTTGAGTACCTTTTGATATCTTGAAGCCCTGCATGGATACAGTAGGGAGCCCATTAGTACACGCAGCATTGGGAATTAGAAGCACCACTATGGGAGCACTGATGAAACCTTCACCGTATTATCCTCCAGGGACTGTTCTGTGTGCCTTGTGTCACTGCTGGGAAAAATTTCCCAGCTGAAGAGGGCAGCCATGTCAAGCTTTTTTGACACACTACTTCATGTAAAGCCTGAAGGGACTGTGAACAATAGGTGTGTTTACTGACGCTTTGTCTGAGCTTTTGAAATGTATTCTTAATAAACATTCATACAGGATGAACACAGATTTAAATCATTTGTTTATAAATCCTATATGATCTGAAGACTTTTCTTGTCAGCTCCTTCTAAAATTGTTGCAAACCACTGTTACAAAATCAAACAGCCCTAGTGTTGGTTTGGTTATCTAGTCCCATCAGTTTAATGACACTAATGAAGACAAGTAATTGCAGAGTTCAGCTGAATCTCTGAAGACTTGATTTAACATTGCACTCATTCTCACTGTGGATAGTAAAAAAAATATCTAAATGATTGCTATAGAAACAGACATATTGTCTTTCTTTTGTTCGCATATTAAACAAAGCACAGCCAGTGTAGCATCAAACAGACATGAGTGACACACAGACGCCTGTGGTCTTGAGGCTACTTTCACATTTCTACTACTACAACTTTCAGTTTAAAATTGAAGTTACAACAATCAAATTCAAGAGAGCAGAGATGTATTTTCTTCAGCATTAAAATTCTTACCAGTTGTTTTCAAGACAGCTGGTGTGAGACTGACATTAACTTGGGCGTGAGATTCATTCGTTCATTCATTCATCTTCTACCGTTTATCCGTTTCTGGGTCGCGAGGGGTGCTGGTGCCAATCCCAGCTCACATTGTGCGAGGGCGGGGTACACCCTGGACAGGTCGCCAGTCCATCACAGGGCCAACATACAGAGACAGACAGAGTCAAACAACCACTCACACTCAGACCTACGGACAGTTTAGAGTCACCAATTAACCCAAACATGAGGAAACCCACGCAGACACGGGGAGAACATGCAAACTCCACAGAGAAAGGCCCCAGGCCAGGAACTGAACCCACAACCTTCTTGGTGTGGGGTAACAGCGCTAACCACTATGCCGCCGTGCTGCCCGTGTGAGGTACAATCCAGATTAAATAGGTATGAGCCAGTCTGCAGTAAATCAGGCAGTTAAATTAGCCAGCTAGCTGGCCAAACAACCTTTTCGATGATATCTCACTAAGATAAAGCACTCTTTTCCTTTCTTTTTTGTCTTAAAATCTTCACTGTAAATTGCAAATCCATAGGAGTAGAACCAGGGAGAAATAATTTCTACTTAGTTCTGGATGTCCAGTAACTCTCAGGCATGTTAGAGGTGTGAGAGAGAGAGAGAGAGAGAGAGAGAGAGAGAGAGAGAGAGAGAGAGAGAGAGAGAGAGAGAGAGAGAGAGGCTTTTCCAAAGATGCCACAGCCAATCACTAGAGGAGAATTTAGAGCCGCTCTGCTTCCTGCTCCAGCAGGCAGATAAGATTATAGCATTTAGTTTCAGAAGCAGACATTCTCTCACTCCAGGCTGACTAGATCTACACAGTGCCTTGTGAACACTTCAGCAGCGCTACATCAACAACGTGCTACTGCCTTTTCCCTTTTAATTTGTCATTGCAGTAAACCAGACCTGCTGTACAACACATATTTCTTCAGCATTTGCGGCTCCATTTCAGTTTGTTATATATGTGTAATGCTATGTTCTGCTTACGTAGCATCTGTATATACTGAGTTTGTTATTTAAAAAAAAACCAACAACAAAAAACAACACTTTGCAACCAGAACTGTAATTAATGACAGGTTTAGGTTCACCTTAACCTCTTTGTGTCATGAAGAACATATCGCAACTTGTTCTGCCCTATCAATCCCTTGCACCACCGCCTGTGCATTTTCAACTGGAAAAGAATAAACATTTGAACATATGCAAAATCAGGACTTATTCTGTCCAAGAACAACAGCACCTTCTTCCACCCCTTTCGCCCCCCAAGCCAGCAGAACAAAGTAATATTCCCTTTTTGATGACTTTTCCTCTTTTCATCCAGAATGCCTAACAACACTTTTCATGCAGTATAAAATAGTTTAATTGAAAAGTTTGATGACTATTAAACTCTAGTTCAATTAATGCATTGGTGAGGTCGTGCTCATTTTGCAGTACTCTGTGTGTGCACTCTTTCTGCACTTGAATCTATTGGCATCTTACAACATGAATGATCGTCCTTCTTGATATAGGCGTAATTCTATCAGCCACAGGCCAAGCTGTAATCTTATTATCTGTTGTTAACAGAGTTGGGGTTGGGCGGAGGCTCGACGGTGATGGGGATCTCCACAGGGCAGATTACCTCTGCATTATCCACTCAGAATAGGACATTATCACCTATCACAGGCCAGATGTGCCAATTGATCCAATCAGATTGTCCCTCTAGTGATGTGGGCCACTCCCATCACTAGTTAATTATATAGAAGATAAGGTACTTTACCTTAACGGGTAGACTTGGTACAGCCTGCTAGTGTGTCACTGTACTTTGTCCTGTGCAACAGTTATCCACATGAAGTTTAACCTCTATAAAGGTCGGGAGTTATTTCACACAGCTCAGCTTCTTTAAAGAAATTAGCAGCTTCTATGAACTTGACATTCATGATGACTTCTAATCGGCAGAATCTAAAGCTCAGACTTGTTTAAACAAATGTCTAAAAATGATCTTACTCTCATAATGGTGTCTGTTCTGAGTGATGCTAACTTTCCACCTATGTCATAAAGATTTGGGAACTGCAACTTTAGCAAGCGGTTCTATATCATAGAAAAAAAAATATTAGCACCATAGAACTGTTTATGAAGGTTTATATAGTTTCAAATCCTTAAATTTCCCACAGCTTAGGTGGCAAAAGTCTATCCTTTTCACCAATGTGTTGGAACATTATTCAGTTTCAGAAATACAAAAACTTTCTTTGATGGAAAAACTCCTACACCACAAACAACAGTGAACAGAGCCAACAAAATTCATTGTCAGCATCTGTGCGGGATCCTTTTGTTATTGATCAGCAGTGTCTTGCCCACTAGGCTTCCTCTCCAATTCTACGACCACAAAAACAAAGCACAATCCATTATTGATTCTCATTTTACCAACTGATGGTATAAGTGACAAGATATCTATGTGCATTTGATGTAAGATTTTCTGTCACACTGAGATATATTGTCCAATTGGGCTACACAGGAACCACAGACTTAACAGTTATATCGAGCAGTACACTCTTTGTTTCTTCAACTGCTTTGGATGCTTTATTTTGCACCAGAGTGTGAGTGAAAAACAAACATAAATAGAAGAAAGAGCCACAAACAAAGACAACCTCTTTATCTTTCTCTGGTAATTTGCTTTTGCATCACGTGCAGAAATTAAACAAAAAAGAAAATGGCCAAAAATAGCAGGAAAAGGATACATGTTGAGCTCAGGAAGTGGCCTCCTGCCCTCAGCAGTCATCTTGTGTACACTTGTCAACTTCCTCTTTGTAATTGGACCCCCATTAAGAAAATAATGAATGCTGGATAAAAGTAGCACTTCGAAAAGGATATTTCAGTCACAATACATTCATGTTTTTATGTTGCATTAACACAAACACAGACAGGATTAGCATCATTGGCATCCAAGACCATTTTTGGATACCCCATCTTATCCCATGATTAAGGATTTTGGGTATTTTGCTCACTGTAAAGAAATTGTGTTGAGCCAGTCCCCACACATTCTGCAGCAAAATTTTTTTTTGAGGCAACCTGAACTGTTGCTGTGTTTATGTCGGACAATCAACATCATGCTGCAGCAAGAATATACTGACTGTACAGGACTAGAGATTGGAGAGCAAAATGGCGTGTGTGACTCTAAGTGGATGTGGAAATGTCAGTTTAGTGACTGCTAGTGTATAGGTTCACTGTTGCAGGGCAGACAGAAATAGAAACAAAGGTTGATGTGGCATAAAATTGACATCAGATTGCTTAATGTGTGAGCAGTAATGAGGTGACCTTTCATCGCTCATCTTGTGAGCTGTTAAGCTCATAAACCACGTGAATGATGGATAATGACGGTAAACTTTATCAGAAATGTTGATACATTTTAAACATCAGTGTGGCAAAATTTAAATGTAACCTTTTAACTTTTACTTTCAATAAAACACGTTAAATTATGGTTTAATGATTAAAAAAAAATGTTGGTCCTCTCATAATTGCTCACCTGTTTGTGCATGTCCCATTCACAAGTATAGCTGCACAGGGGCAGAGCAGAAAAACAGTGGCCTTTTAAAAACTCACTGGCTCCAGACCTGATGACCCTTTTGGTCCTTTAAGAGAAATAGTGCATTATAAATCAGAATGAGATCACATCTGGCTGCTAAATATGCATGGTTGGATATTTTTACATTTAGAATTTCTGCTTTTAGTGTTATTTAATGTTATTTTCAAAGTCTTGTTCCAGACATACTGCAAACTTTCTGGTACAAACACACTTTCTTATAGTCTTATAGAGTATAGTCTTTATGAAGAATGCAACCATCATTTTCTTTGGATTTAGATTTCTGTCACAAAATAGGTGAATTAATTTATTTTTATGTACAGTATTTAGTTATTATTTAGGTTATTTTAGTTACTAATTAATATGAAAAGGATAGACTATCACAAGCAGGGATATTTATTTGCTATTATATGTTCACCATTCACTTGGTAACTAACTGCCTGTCTGCTAAGGTAGGAGTTTTATTGCTGGACACTGATGAAAGCACGGTTGGTGAGGGAGCCTAAGACTCAAAAGTAAATGCGGACATCATAAAATTAAAACAGTGAGCTGAAAGGTTTGAAAAGCCTCATAAAACTGCAGGACGGGGTGTTACTTCTTTTAATCAATGCAGATTTAACATCCCCTTCTACAAAGAAAATTAAGTCTATAAAAGTGTTTTTGAGAAGAGATCATAAAGCAACTTTAACAAAAAACAAAACAAAACCCCAAAACCGCAATACAAAGCCACTAAAGTACCAACACAGCCTACAATGCACTATATTATATCTCAGTAGTGAGAAGTTCCCAAGGTCAGTGGTATGAAGTTGTTCCCTATAAATGCCCTCAAACTGAAAGGGTTGGGCTTTTTATAAGGTTTAGTAATCAGTTTTTCACTGGACACTATAACACTGATAACCATGTCAACACTCTGCCAAGGCAGTTACTGAGGAAAGAGCTTAAATTTAAAGAGGTAAAAATTAAACAGTGGTTTAAATCTATTTATTTTCTCTGTGTGCGTGTGTTTTGTGTGTGTGTGTGTGTGTCTGAGAGAGAGAGAATATTTTCCAAAGATGCAAGAGCCAATCACTAGAGAATTTAGTGCTTGTGTGTGTGTGTGTGTGTGTGTGTGTGTACAAAATTAGTGACAGCAACAGTAGAACAAGTATAAAAATCTCAAAGCCCACACACTTTTAAGCCTACAGTAACCCTTTACAACCTTTCTACTTCTGAGAATTGCAAGGAGAACATTGTGAAATATTACATAACAGAACCAATATCACAAATTTTTAACCCAAAAAATTCTCCTTTTAGATGTATTTTTTCCTCGAGGCTGTAACAAATCAGCAGCTGACATTCATCAGGAATGTAACCGGACTATTGTTCCAGTTGTGAAAGTTTCTTTGTTTTGTTTTAAATACACATCCACTGCATTCAATTTCCACAAATTTACCAAATATGGCAGCCGCTCCTCACTAAAGATAATCCCTCTGATCATGTTTCTGTGAAGCCTGAACTAAACATTGATTTGTGTGATGCTGGATAAATCGCCCCCTTTCTATCTCAGTCAAGTGTCTCCTCTCTGACGTACACAGATATTCTGTGCTCTAAAGCCGCTTACATGAGCAGCCCACAAAAACCTTCAGTATTTGGCTCTGAGGGAGGAATTTCTTGCAGTACCTTGATGTTCTTGTCATGATGTACCAGTTTATTGATGCCCTGTTTTGGGGCTGTTAGTGTGGGTCTTATTATAAAAGTACCGTTTGACAGTTTTAATTAGGCACACATAAGCATACATGGGGGTGTTTATACACAAGAATGTTCCAGTTAAGCATTATGAATCTTGTATGTAAACAGTTTTCAGAGGAGAGATTGCTTCGATGCTCTGGTTTGACCAAACTGGGCTGGTGATCAGCAGATAGGCCAGAAGATGTAGAGCCATGCATGGAAATGAGCCCTCATTAGCTCCCTGTTACTCCTTCCCTTCTTCTTCTCCCTCTTCATTTTTCTCTCTGTTGCGATATTTTTTTCTTTGAAGGAAATGAAACTAGGTCACATCCTCCTTCCTCCTCCTCATCAGTGGCTTAAATGGAAGAGAAAATAGAAAAAAAAGGGGTGCATTAATTCAGTGCCGAGTGATACAAAAGTAGATGTAGGGATGGCAGTATATGCATGATCATACACACCCACACACACACACATAAAGACCTGCTATGTTCTTACACTCACACATTGCAGCAAGTGCAACACTTATTCCAGAAGCACTTGAAACATATCCCCTCTCTCAGTGCATCTTACCACTATTGTGTGCCTTTTTCTTTTCTGTACAAGGTGCATCTCACTGCTGCTTTTCTTCCCGCTACGTCTTTATCTAACATTTCAGGGGCTTCAGTGTGGACTGCCTGCCGCCACAGCTCAATAGTTCTGTCAGGTTCACCTTTTTAATGTGGGAAGATGTCAGAGTCTCACTCCCCTCTCATGCACACGGATAAGCTACACACATGTGCTGCAAAATCTTCAGCAGTGCCGGAATGGCAAGACACAAAATACAGTAATATTGCGCCATTGCGTGTTGCCCATGATAGCAATGATGATATAATGCATTACAGACTAATCTGTACTGATTTCAAATCAAAATAATCAAAATTACCTATCAGCTAATAAATTTGTTGTGCTGTTTTTCTGCAAAGGGTTTAGAAAAGGGCTGTCTAACTAAAATGTAGAGCTGGGCGGTATGACCAAATCTCTATATCACTGTATTTCTCAGAATTACTCCAGTTTCACAGTATTTTTATTTTTTTTTCATACGTGATTCAGTGTTGACCACATTTTCCACTGATTGACAGAAGATATACTGCATATTGGCTAAGAATAGCCTATTCCGTTTGCAGCAAAAAAACCCCCCAAAACAAACAAACAAACAAAAAAAAACCGCATGAAAATCAGTTTAGAATTCAGTGAGTTATGATTGATTAAATGCGCTGACAGTTCATTGCACCTGCCAAACAGATTACAGAGTGTAGCAGGTGACCGGTCCAAGATGGCGGCCCCACAGCTCGTCAGTGCAAATAGGCAGTTAGCAGTCGATGCGGCGTCTATTCTTTATGTCCATGTCCACCACGCTCAGCAACTCCACTATTATTTCCACTCTGTTCAATGCGTGTTTAGCGACACAGCAATGAAAAGGGTCCCCTGTGAAACAATTTACCAACGCGCTGCGTTCTGGACATGTTTAGGCTATTTAAACCGGTGTTGCCGGTATATGAAAAATTCATATCATAACAAATATAAAAACCGGTTTTCGGTACGAACCGGTATCCCGCCCTGCACTACTAAAATGCATCGATTCTCTTCTGTTATGGTTATTAAAACATTGTTTCAAGCAGAATAAGGAATCCATTGTTGAAAGTTCAGACATCATAAAAGGTTTGACATTTCCATTACGTCATCCCAACTACACACATCCTGTGCCATATTCAACAATAAGAGCAAATTGTGTTACAGCGACCAGCAAACACACAAGATACAAAAAAGATAATAAACATACTAAACCCAGAACAAATGAGAAGACAGAACCTCACAGGTCACTAATTTGTAATATTCAAGTGTGCATGGATGCCAAGTAAAATTAAAGGAAAGACATCTACAATTTGTACTTCCTAAAGCCTGCACTCCTGACTTTACTGTAGGTTGATTCATTTGTCTGAGGCTGAGCTTTATAATGTTGACATTCTAAAAATTCAGGTCATGAAACAAATGCTTCAGAGCTTTAATATAGGAAGGTATAGAAATTCATTGGAAAATATAGGATGCCTTTTCTGACTAATGCATCAATGTTTGCCCCAAACAAATGCTACAGGAGAAATACTGTGCAGATAACTTTTTCACAAGTTTTGTTTATGTTTGCACCACATGCGGTACGCTACCTTTAAGAGAGTCAGCATGCGAAGACAGTTGATGACCTAAGTATTTGTCACTTTTTTTTCTCCGAGAGCCGGAGGCTGTTGTGGAAGGATTAGGCGATTGGAAAGACAGTGCTCTGAGATTGGCTGGCAAGCCGCATCAGATAAAACATGTTTACAACAAACAAAAGCCTGACTCTGCTGTGTCGGAACATTGCTGGACCACTTTGATCTCTCCCACTCTTTGTGTTGAGGCTACGAGAATCTCCCTCACATCTTAAGATGTCTGTCTTGCAATCAAAGCCTTGTCAGATGTGGGGGCTCCTTTCTCAGGACTGCCTCGGCTATTCTCAGATTAATTACCTGACAACCCCTCTGAGGGCCGAGAGGTTCTGCCAGGCCTGCAGCTTTCAGCCATGAACAAATCTCCATATTCATGTTAAATATTCATGTTAATTTGCTAAGTTATGCAACAATAGCTCATTAGTTGGAGCTAACAAAGACTGTGGGATAAATTTGAGATTTCAGAGGTTTTGCACAGATGTGCTGAGTTGATTTCTGCCCTTCCTCTTCCCTTTGTATTGTTTTGTCCTTGTCTTTAATAATGACAATTACAGTCAAAATCAGACCTTTGAAAGGGACAAAGCTTTGATTAGTTGTTTGTGAAGGACAAATTTCCAAAAAGTGGGTTGATTCAATAAAAAAAGAAAAAAATCATCTAGTGGGTGTAAATTTTTTATTCAATTTGGCAGCACTAGGTAAACTGATGGCTCGCCTAGATAACATCCATTATCAGCCACAGCCTACAGTAAATTACCCCTCAGGACTTCAAGGCCAAATTTAAACAGTGAGTTTCATTAGTCCATCACACAAATACACGGATAGCTATTTCCTGCTGTGTTTGTGCATGAATGTATATTTGTGTTGGTGGGAGGAGGACATTAGACAGTTCTTTGAGCAGAGCCTGATCAGATTTACAGTCGAGACAGAGAGAAGAAGGCACATGGGAAATCTAATCAAGCTGAACTCATCAACACAAGTGCTTGAGTATTGTGCTAACAAACGCCATTCTTAAATTGTTTCACGGATGCTCTGCAATAACACTGAGCACATCCCCCTCAAATTATGCTCATGAAAGTCATTTTAATGTTTCCACATTTTATTCCCAAAATGACTCAGTCAGTCAAAACCAAAATGCATTATTTATCACAATGCAGCTTCAGTTAGATTTATTGCTACCATCATCAAACGAAGATTTGACATATGAAAGTTATTTTATGGATGATTCCCCAGCAGCTCCTATCTATAAAAGATAGTTGTATAATAGTCTAAATTAACCGAAAGCTTGTTTTTTTTGTTTTTTTTGTTTGGTTTTTTTTTGTGAAGGAAACACAAACCTGTTGTGAACGTCAAACTGGTGGCTTCGATGGATCTAACACAAGTGCTGACTGAGTCTTTTATTCTGAGATTTTTGACAAACCAAGAAAGCCTGTGTATTGCATTATTTAGCACACTCATATTTTTTAATCCAATCTACTAAGGGAATTCAGAGAGAACATTATTACAGATGCTGTTTCATTTCAAAAGTTTTGACACCTCCTCTGGCCATACACTTGTACATGAGTAGCAAGGAATCAGTTTAAGCTTCCCTCCCAAGTTTTGTTTCTTGTTTATTTTTTGGTCTTTGTAACTCTTGTTGTCTATTCAGCTGAAGTTCAACTCTGTGTCCAGGGCTTTTGTGTGTTTTTGGCTGCTGGATGCTGTAAAGTGCTGCATGACCTTGTCAACGTTTGGAGGTGCTCAGACAGACCGTAATGATCTGGCAGAGCTCCAGAACAACACAGCACGTAAGGAGATGTGACTCTGCTATTAACACTATGGTTGTCCCCTCGCTTTATCTCATCTTACAACAACCCAAGTCTTTTGAGCTTTTCACCACTGTGTCGTGAGACTGTGTGAGCAGTTTAACCTCTGGATCTCCTTAAACTGTGACATAATGCTATAAGATTAAGAATCATAAAAAAACCATGTGCTTTGTCATAAGGCAATGGAAATTTGTCTCAGTTGTGAGAGGCTAGCTGTTTCCCCCAATTTCCAGTAGTTATGCAGAGATCTGCAGCCCTTCCCTCTTGTTTTTATGAATGGGCTCACACCAATTTACTTTTTATATGTCTTGTAGAACAGAAACCTTCTTCTTGCCTCCCTCTCCCATGCTTCTTTTGACGACACAAGGTCATCAGAGGTTAGCGAGCCTGACTCAGTAACCTAAATGAATTTCTATTGACCATGGCCTGTCATCATTAGAGCTATTTAGTGTATGAGCTTCTCTTCCTTATTATTAGGCTCTTGAATAGAGTGTACCAGGTCAATATGACCAAAGCTTTTTCTTGTAAAATATTGCTAAGAAAAAGATCATTCTGCTCAGAGGCTTGCTTTGAGTTCAACTCCTGCTTCTGCATCTGGGCTCAGAAACTTCTTACTTTATTAATAGCCCCACACTCCCCTCTTGACATCTCTCTTTGGTTCAGTCCTGTTCTGTGTATGTAGTTACCACACATTCGCCTACCAAATCCACAATCTTGTAGTAGCTACAGTTTTACTCTGCCTGTTGACTACACTGCCCCAAGGCTCATGTGCAAGTATTTTTACTCTCACTCTCACACATGCAAGTGCTCAGAGTAGGGATCCCAATTTTAGTATCACCGTGATGTTCCATGCATCTATTGTCTTTGTAGTTTCCTTCTGGATTAAAAATAAGTATTGCTCTCTCTCTCTCTGTATATACATATAAATATCTACCTCCCGTGCTGTAGCCAAAGAGTTGCTTTTAGCACTATCTGACTGTTGTAAGGGTTTGGGCTAATCCAATAACGGCGCTGTTTATAGACAAGACACTGTTAAGTTGTCAGCAAGCCATGCTGTTTAAGAAATAAGAAAGCCTTCTGGTCCCCGAGTGAGTCAGCAGTACATGCACAGAATAGCATCCATAGAAAATTTAATTGCATTATTTTCATATTTTCTAATAACTTGAATTGAACAGAGTTACAGATGGTATAAAAAGTGAATTGCAGAGTTTGAATAAAACCTTTGGTACATGGGTTGTGAAAAAAAATTAACCACTGTCACAGCAATGTATACTCCACACAGGAGAATAGCACCCTCTTGTTCTGCTACTGGTATAATATATGAATTTCCTTTTTTGGATAATAGATCTACAAGACTGACTCTGTGCGATTTGAAAGTTCTGAAGTAACATTTTTTAAAACTTTACTTGACATCTATGTGACCTTTCATTTCAGTTTTCTCTGTCACAACACGATCTGATGTTGTCAGTGTGTTGGTCCTCTATTGGAAAACAGCTGCTGTGTCAATAAGTCCCTGTGCACTC
Source organism: Remorina albescens (assembly GCA_034769265.1). Taxonomy (NCBI): domain Eukaryota; kingdom Metazoa; phylum Chordata; class Actinopteri; order Carangiformes; family Echeneidae; genus Remorina; species Remorina albescens. The sequence continues at coordinate 22,499,683 of CM068494.1, forward strand.
AATGCTACTTGTCTTTACCCTGAAGCACAAGTTGTAAAATCAATATGTTTTGAATTCCAACACCAGTTATATGAGGATACCACAATGTTTTCTGTCGCACTTATTGTCTCAAAATCCACTGGAAATCTCGCCTGGTAAGAATATAGAGTGTGAATGGCAAGGCCCACATAAACATTCAGCACCCCTGTCTCTTCCTCCTCTTCCTCTTCACAACCATCAACAATCTTTCCTTTTTCCCAAATATATTTTTGTTCTTTTTTGGCTGACTGGTAAACAAACCCAGAGTTTGATGCAACTGAGAAACTCAGATCTTCTAGGGCCGAGAGCCTGGAGGTTGGTCCCACAACAGATCATATGATAGAGGTTTTATGTGTGCCCTATCATGATGCGTAAATAATTCATGCTTGCATGACTTGAAAATCCAATATATGTGTCAGAAGTGCAAACATTTAGTTACATGGGTAACAGCAATGTAACTGATTTTTGTTTCAGTGCATTTTCAGGGGTTTATTAACAAGCAAAATGCCCATCAATGACAAAGCACCTTTTCAAAATCTGGGTTGACAAACAAGATGCTACATTGCTCAACAATGTAAATCAACGAGTGAATGGAATTTACAGTTGGCTATTTGCCTATCTTGTTTGTGTCTTAATCAAAAACATTGCAAAGATTTGGAGGCCTGCTAGCTTGCGTCAGCTAGTGCGGTTGTGTGCAAAATGCGTTTTTTATTTCAGTCTGCCATCTCATGTGAACATTTCAACAAGGCATTAGATTAGTTTGCAACATCTAATTTTGTATCAATGCTATGACATCTAGACATACACAGAGAAAATGCCTATTTTACTTTATAGGTGGACACAGGAGTGGATGTGGGCTAATGAAATAATGAAATGCTAATTAAATGCTATATGGAGCTGCAGCTGCACTGAGGAAACAGTGTTGTTATGTGGCAGCAGCACCTGAGGCAGATCAGCGGAATGAGCTGAGCGTTGTGAGCTTAAGTAGATCACCCGATTTAAAAGGGTGTATTTGATATGTGTTGAAGAGTCAAGCATGTGGCACTTGGAGTGTAGCAGCTCTATTTGTGCTGTCCGCCTGAATAGACTGGCAGGTTTTGCTCAGTTTCTGGCAAATTGGCTGCCTTGTTTATCAGTTGTTCATGAAGTTTAACACAGATCCCTGGAACCATGGCGTCCTTCATTAATAAATATATTAGTATTTTTGTTTTGAAACAAGCAACAAACTGTAGGCCACTAAAAAATACAGTAATTACTGTGCATGAACCAATTTACAAACCTGAATAATTGTTTTTGTCATAGTTGCCATCCACCAATTAAAATCACCCCTGGTGCACCAGTTGATAAACTAGAAGTCCAAAATAGGGACCACGCTTAATTTTTAGAAAACCGGATGGTGCACGTCTCATTCCCATTTACCGTTATTTGACGTTATTTCTAAGGGAACAAATATATAGTAGAGGTGAAACAGTTTATAAATTAATTGACCAATAAATGCCTTTTTTCAGGTATATAAAAACTGCCAAATACTTTTTTCATATATTATCAGACACTGAAGAATTTGGGATGTTAGACTTTATTTACATTATAAGATGTTTGACTGTTTGGGTAACTGGCAGATGGATTGACTATGATTATGACTATGACTATAAAAAAAAAAAAGTAAGTTAAGTTAACCATTTACCAGTCTTCCTTGTGTGTGAAAGGCAGCAGTGATGGCCTGTCACTGTGGAGTAAATGACTAGCCAATAGTGAATGTTTCAGGGCAGGGTTCCCAATTTCAGTATGGCTCAGGATTAAATCTACAATGGCTTCAGAAAGCCGGACTCTTCACCTTTTTTATATTTTGTGTTTACTGTCCCAAAATTCACATAACTACATCAGTGCAAACTCAAAGAAAACCCACAGTATTCTCACACACGTTTCCACTGTTACAGTATGGCAGAAGTTTCAGGAAAATTGAATCCAGAACTGGTGTCCATGTCGCTGTGAGCGTGCGACATCATGCTATATTCAAGAAACTCTCTGTGGACCTCTGTGGTAACATTGCAGGACATACAGATAAGGTCATAAAGCATTTTTAAAGTTCTGGTCATTCACAGGATTGATACTCTGGTCTGATGAGACAAAACCTGAACCTTTTGGGCAAAATTCAAAAACAACAGTTTGAACAAGAGGTACTGCCCAATATACAGCCCATACTTTGTCTATGGTGAAGCCTGGTGGTGGTATCATCATGCTATTAGGGTTCTTCTCAGCAGCAGGGATAGGATGACTGGTCAAAATAAAACCAACATGGATGCAGCTAAATCTTTGAGGAATTTTGCAGGGGTTCATGTGACTTGAAGCCTACATCCAAGACAGAGCTGGAGTGGTTTTCAGACAAGTTTCTAACTATCATTAAGGGGCTCATCCAAAGCCACATCTGTGGAGAGACCTGAAGATTTGCTTCTTATCCACTCTTATCCACTCTGACTGAGCTAGAGAGGATCTGTGAAGAAGAATGGAATAAACTGCCCAAATCCAGGTGTGCAAAGCTTGTAGTCACCAGAAGTGGCTTCTAAAGAATGAATTAGGAATCTGCAGGCTTTAAATGTATAATGAGATTTCAGTTGTTTGTTTGTTAGTTTTTATAAATAAAATGTATGTTGTGGGTAGAGTGTAGTAAAGTTCCCATTATTGCAGTAATTCATGCCCATGTAGTTAATAATGCATTGTCCTGTTTTTTCTTTTCTTCATAGTTGTTTGTCTAGTAACTCTGAATATGAGAGTAGCACGGCCAATGCTGATGACAAAATTTGATACCACAGCAAAAAACAGAAAACAGAGGCTGCCACACACACCTCCATACAGGCAGTATGCCAGCCGTGGTTTAGATTGACTGACAAGGTGACAGAGCCATACGGGGAAAATATTCATTTAGAAAGTCAAGGTTATGTTTTGTCAGAGTCAACAGCGATGACAGTACCCTGCTGATATTGTAAGTTTCCAGCTCACATTATGAGCTTTTGCTACATTAGTCTCAACAGGATGATGTTAGGTCCATTGCTACAACTACTGTAGGGCTGCAGAGTTTTTTCTGAAATTAAATCACAATGTTTGAACAAGATACAGATAGAAAGACTGTATGATCAATGGCTGAAATGTGAGACTGATCGAGGTACACCATGAAACCATGCTGTATGATCTAATGTGGCAATGCAGAACCAAGGACATACCAAACCTTCATCAGTTGGTAGATAGCTGTCTAATAATTCGACCCTTCGAAGCTCTACCCCAGATTACACATGCTGCTGTAAAAGCAGTGACATGTCAGTAACAGTAAAGCATGACTGACCAACTCGTATGTTAGAAGTTAGATGTTAGTTTTCAAATGTTGTGTCTTCCTGCGTACAGATCACCACAGGGTGTAATACGGTTCGGTCACCTATTATGACAGCATAGGGGAGAAAAGGAGCACTTAGTTTGATGCAACACATTTCCCTTCTGATGCAAACATAACAGAGTTGTTTCCACGCCACCGGAGCTAGGACAAGATACCATCTGATGTAATTCACAAACTGTATTGGAAACATTTCAGGACATGAGCATTTTGACAACTTGTTGTTAATATAACATCATTTAGCCACCAAACTGAAAGGCAGCGACCCATAACTCTGTGTACAGATTCAGACTTGAATGGTTGTGGAGGACGTTGTGGAAGAACTCCCTCTCTAGTTCCTATGAAAGTACATTAGGAAAAACTGGCAGGATTTTCAAAATTTTGGCATAAACTTGGTACTATATTCTTGGCTCTTGTGAGATCTCATGTAGCCAATGAAAATACTCAGATTTGATCTCAAGCCCTGGCCCCTTCAGCTCTATAAATGCAAAGGCTCTTGTCCAATAAAGATTATAATTCACGATTATCATTTGTGCCATCGACATGATGATCTTGTCGTGAACATACTGCTGCTTATTGTGTGAATTTTAATTAACAGAGAGAAATTTAACAATACACACAGCTCGGTGAAAAATTTTGCTACCAAGAATCCAGTCTTGTTTTTTTTTGTTTTTTTTTTTTTCAAAGTAATTGCACCTTGACAAAACCATTTTATATGTATTTTGTTTTATATGTAAGTCAAACATTTATTTGCTGGAGCTGAGCTTTTCCTCCTTCTCTTTTTGTTGAAATCTATTCTCTGCATCAGCATTAGCACGACTAAAACCGAGATTAATTGCTTTCATTTCTCTGGTGTGGGATCACAACCGCTGGGACATAGACACATGCGCATGCACACACAGACACATTCACATGAGCGGTGTCTTCATACTATGCATATTTTTGCTCATGGTACAGAGTGTACCAGATCAAAATAAATCTGCATGGATCACAATTAGAGCGCTCTAATTGACAGCAAGGCTTCAACGCAAGCATGTGTGCTTATTAAGGGATGGATTAAAAGGAAAAAATATTTAAAACATAAAGAACCACATTTTTTTTTTTGCATGTCCACAGAGTACAGCAAGTGTGTGCATGTGTCTACAGTTGCATATCTACAAAACCAAATCCTAATGTGTTGTGCCATGTGCTTGTGCGAGTATATGGTTCCCCATGTTTATCATAAGTGCATACGGATGATGTATATAGGGCTCATTCATCCTTTCCTAGAATCAGAGGTTTTATTTGCATCTGACATTAAAGTAGAGAGTGAGCTGCATAATGCAGCTTTGTGGACGGAGAGCATCAGAGCAGTGAGGGTTCAGCCGGCTTGCTCTTTTAACAGCATCAATTTTGCTTCTCCAATCTTTCCAATCACCTCTCTGTCTGACAGCTTCGACGAGAAGAGAGATACAGGCAGGGAGGTGAGGGATGGATACTGTTTGAATATGCAATCAGTTTGGCAGCTACAATGACTGAGCAATATCATTTGAGCAGTGGAGAGTGAGAGGTTTTTTTTTTTTTTGTATTTGTGTGGGTGAGCTCGAGATCAAGTGTAAGAAAGGCAAAAGAGAGACGAGGAGAGAGGGAAAAAGCAAGTGTGCAGCTCTGAGACATTCCATCATCCACCAAACTCTTGTAGCTTCCCTCTTCCCTCCTCCTTCCCCTCCCCTTGTGAAGAGAGAGAGGGAGAGAGAGGACAAACAAGGAAGAGAGAGAGAGAGAGCAACAGAGATAGAGAGTGAGAGAGTCACGCTTAGAAGCCAGTGGAGAAGAGACGTCAAGAGGAGGACCTACAAAGGGGGGGGGGGTGGGGGGGAATCTTTCTCTCTCTTCTGCTGCCTCCCATCGTGCGTCCTACGGGCAGCGAGGAGCGAGGAAGATCCAGCTGGCATTTTTTTTCTGCGCTGTTTCCCTGCGATTTCTGTGGCTGTATCACAGTACGTGGAGCGCAGGGAGAGCTGCCGAGAGCTTGATCGGTGACATCGCTCCGCAGCAGTAGAAGAGTACCATAGAGGAGCCGGGATGCTTAACAACCTGACCGACACAGAGGAGGGGGACGGGGGAGCGCAAAGCCAGGGTGAGTGATGGGTTGTGTCATGCAGTCACACACACACGCATACACAAAAGCAGAAATGCTTTAAATAGGGATGTTCACATGGCAATGGAAGAGTTACAGATGCTGTACACAACCCACGCAAGTACGGTGAGGGGAGGATGTAATATATGTAACAGAGATATGGCTCATAAAACATACAACATGCATGATTTAGATTCACACCTGATGGCAGTGAGCAGTCATTGGAAGAGTTGGTGTGTGGGATTTGTGTGTGTTTGTGTGAGTGAGAGAGTGAGCAAGGGAGAGTGTTACAGCATCGTACGGTGGTTGGCCTGCTCTGCTGCTGCTCTTACTGCAAGGCTGTTGTGACATGAATAGTAATGGGCTCACTCCATACGATGGATTGTTAGCGTAAAGGCATTCCTGCTTTTTGCATACACACACTCTTTATAAGTACGCATATACACGCTGAGACACATACACAATTATGCAATCCCACACATGTACACACACTGCAGAGTGTTTTCTGGGGCTTCCGCTGTGTTTCATCCATTCCTCATAGCGATGTAAATACTCCTATCACATGGCACCCTGTGGCCAGGTGGTATGGGCATGTGTACACTCAAACACAAACACACACACACACACACACACACGCATACACACAGCCACTCATAATTACAGATACGAACCCAGCATTGCTGCTAATCCCATCGCCCCCAGCTGTCAAAATCAGCCTTCCATCCAATCTCCATGGCTCAGTCCAGTCCTCAGTCTATGTAGGCTTTCTGGAGGACCTGTAGGTCGCTGATTTGTGCAAAGCTGTGCTGTGAGAGCTCTTATACTGGCTGTTCAGCAGGGGGCATGTATCTTCTCAGGCCAGATACAAACACATTTTGGAACCGTATTAAGTTGTGAATGGAATTAAAGTCCCCAGTAACTTCAGTTTGGCTGTTATTTTAAAACCCATTGGTTCATTTAAACTCAGGATTCTTCACTTGCCTGTGCAGAAGCTGTACTATTTCTTTGTCCTCTCCGCCATATGTTAAATATTCTTGTAGCTCTGCACATCTCTTTTCTCTCTCTCTCTCTCTCTCTCTCTCCCTCTTTTTAAGACCCAGCTCTCTCCCTCACTGTCCTTTTTTGTCTCAGTATTTTTTTCGTACTCTTTCATGTCTCCCATTCTGTATTATGCTCAAATCTCCTGTTGTTGTCAGTCCTGGGCTCTGAGGGATGCACTGGAGAGACAGGTTGCGGATGAGAGAACAGTCACTATGCTGCTTTTCTTACCTGTTAGGGCTTAATGATAAAAATAGACCAGCAGTGGGAACATGAATATTTAACTTAATGCGGGCATCTCTCTCTCCCTCTTTTTTTCTTTTGCGGGGGGGAAATTACAAAAGTGCGCTTAGAGCATGGACAGCCATTGTAAGAGGTTGGCAGCAGGTTTGAAACATGACCCCGTTTATAAATGTTACGATTTGGAACCATCAAGGGCAAGTTATCAAGTGTGACATAAAGCTGCAAAACTGCGTATGCAGAAGTGTCAAGCTAATATGACTACTTGAGGGCTGCTGTCTCTGTGTGTGCCTCTCCCTTTTAGCACAACCAAATCCACAGTCAGATTTATATGAATGTGTGCAGAATGGTGTTTTACTGAGTACATGTTGATGTCCTGAAAGCTGTGTTTAGTCATAACTCATTGCCTCTGCAGGTATATATAGATGTCAGACTGTTTAGCTTTCCAGGTCATTCCTTTTTATCTTTTCCAGGGTATTGCACAGATATGACAGAGCTGTGTTGGGACCCTCAAAGAGGTGAATATGTATCAACCCCACCCCCGCACCCAAACGCATCTCGGAGGCTCTCCACATTTTTTCTTCCTGTGTCACTCTCTCCCTATGCTTTCCTTTTTGTCACTCTGCAGTAGCAGCATACAGTATATGAGAATAGGACCTCACTCACTCCTGTTATCTGAATCACAGCTCTGCTAAGCTAGCTGTGCAACAACCTGAATAACTCTGTTTAGTCATCAGTATTATGCAGGGCAGCTCCAGATAGGGAGGGCTTTTTGCCTCTTTACAGTAGGAATGTCAGAGGCTGAGGCTGTCCACTCTCCCCGACCCCCCCCCCCCCCACCGCCACCTTTGTCCTGCCTGACTCCGGCCGTATGTATATCCAGGAGCTCAGGGCTGCCTGGTGCTGTCCAAGGTGCTGATTTATAGCCTTCATTACGCGGCTGGGTTACAACTTGGGAGAGGGCAGAAAGGGAGTAGCATACAGCATCAGGGGGCAAGTGTGTGTGCTTGTTTGTGTGTAGGGGCCTATTATTACGGTGTGCACTTTATGAGCATAGTGATGAAGAACATAATTCTAAGGGGGAAAAAAAAACTGTTTTAAGGAAACTAAAAGAGAAGTGGAAACATGTTGAACCATGGTCAGATTTGCATATTCATTAATTGTCATGTTTTTCTCCCACCACATTGTTAATTATCTGCAGTGACGAGGTGGAGTGTTAGGTGCAGTTTAAAAAGGTGGGATGAAATCAACAGTCGAAGGGAATGGGAAGTTTTAGTGATCCTTACAGCACAGAAAGGGTTTGCTGTCAGAGCATGTCTTGATTTTTGAAGCACAAGAGTGAAACTGCCTCTGTCTAAGAGATGGAGTGATGCAGAGAGACGAGTGTCAAAGGGAGGAGGAGGCTGTTCATTTCCTTTTTCTGGCAGGTGAAGAACGAGGTTGTGGTATGCTCTGTTATAGCTCCCATTGAAATGAGAGAGTCATGGTTCATTTGTTGCTTTCTGGTGTTTAAATGTGGAGAGTGGAGAGTACGATTTAACATATTTTTAGTATTGCAATAAATATGCTGCATCCACTGAACCATGTAAAGCTTTGACTCTGTCATCATTACAATGACAAGCCACACTGTGAATGATGTTTCCTCGGACAGTTGGAGCCCTCATTGTTTATAGAGCACTATTAAGAGCAGCAAAAGCAATTTCATGCTACTTCTCCAAATGTTTGTTACTGTCTGCAATTTTTCATTTAAGTATTCAGTCGCTCATTAATATGTCAGTTCAGTTTAATGAGTGAGTGGTTTTTGTTGCTTGTATGTAATTGAATATTGCTCATGAGTTCTGCTTGGACAAAGTCTTTGGCTCAGCTGATGACTGTTAAGTGACACACTCCAGATAGATGACTTTCTCCAGCAGCTCATTTAAAAACTTTATATACAAATTATTCAATTTGTTTAAGATTGATTTAATCAATCCCATACAGGGAAATTGCAGTGTTACAGCAGCAAATGAAGGTTTAGAATACTTTTATACATCATGAGTACAATATACACAAATTTAAACCAAAATAGTAAACATATAAAATATATTTAATGCTGTGTATGCCAACATAAATAGTATCTAAAAGCATTTTGAGAGAGTACAGTTGAAAATAACTAGAAGGCAGTTATCCTGTTTCCCTGAGCAACTGGTGTATCTGTTTACAGTGGATCCAAACAGGCATATATTGTCATATTAAAGAAATGATCTGCTACATATGACTGGAGGAGGACATATTTGGTTTGTGCAAGCAATAAATTCCTTGTTCTGATATGATGGTAAACTATGTTGTACCAAACACAGACAAAGTAAACTATGATGCTGATGTGAGACAATGTTGCAAACTGTAACAGTAGATAAATGTTAGTCAATCTCTTGTGCACATTCAAGTCATTTGAATACAGTGTGGGGCTGGCAGACAAATTCTAATATATAGAGTTTAGAACAGAATACAAATGGACTGAATGGCGAAGGCTGGAAAACGGGAAATCTCTAAAAGGTACTAATTCCTTTGAAATCTTTAGGCTTTTAATTTAAAAAATGCCAGTGAAAGCTTGTCTGTTTGCTGTTTAATCACTTCATGGCGTTTAAGATTCAGGTGTAATCAGTATAAGTGCCATTGTTAACTATTTTAATAATAGACAAATCATTTTATCCATTTTAAAGCAAAATGCCAAACAGTCTGATTGAGGCCTGAGGAATTGATACTTTAATGGAGCATCTACTGTTTTGGACTGTGGTCAACATGCAACTTGGGCAAAAAGCAAGGGAAAATATAACTGCGCCAAGCCTAAGCCATTTTCCTCTACAAAACAATTAATAGATAAATCAAGAAAACATACTATTATAATTATTGTTGTTGTTATTAACAACAACCATTCTTCTAGCCGGGCTGTACTCCTGGTCAGGGCTGTGAACAGGGCTGTAATGATGTTTTAGTTATGGCTGACTGCTTAACACGGCAAAATGCTCCCCCGGGCCCTCTCCTAGGGAGGCAGTTGGTGTGCATGCTCAATGTCATTATTCTCTGTCTACCTGCTCTGCAACTTATCTACTGTGAATGGAGAGTGAGAGAGAGCATAAATGCACAGTAAGTGAGAGGGATTGCTGGCTAATACAAAACCATAGACACTTGTTACTTGGAAAGGTAGCTCTCTGGCTGAACACATAAATGCATTTTCAGTAGCTTAGTGCTTAAGTGCATTATCTCTAGATGAGTTGGTAGATATATAGGCCTATTGTAGTGAGTGTTACAGTATTGTATACGTTCAACTAAACACTTGAATTACATGCCAACAGGACATTACTCTACACTGCAATCTTCATCAGACAAAAAAATTAAAAACTCCATATAAAAGAAAAAGTTGACAATTTCAGTACTGCAGAAAGTTACAGCCTTTTTAGCCGTTTAGCTAATATTGATATTTTGTTTTATTTTCTTATACACATCTATGCTCATAAAAATCGCCTGCTTAAGAGTTAGTGGCATTTTCCAACAGTGCTGTAACCATGATAATACAAATTGCTCCTAAGTCCAAATATAGATTGTAATTATGTTTCCCTTAATTGAATTTAATAAAGGTAGATATTAATGAAACATAGATACAATGGCTTATATAAAAATGGGGCAGATGAATGGATTTTCTTGCTAATTAGAGTATCAGTAGTGGGTGTCCATATATAATGGATGGGTATTCATTCATTGGTTTGTCAATTAAAAAGCAGGAGGTGATTAGTGATTAAGGGCTCTGCTTCCCCAAAGCTTGTTGACTCATACTGTTCTGATGAAAAGCTCAAAGTCATGTACAAAAGGGGGCTCATGCACACACACACACACACACACACACACACATGAGCACGCACAGATGCACAAGCGAGCAATAATAATTATGAATGTTCTACTTTACTATGTATTACATATTCCTTGTCTAAAATTAGGCATAGTCAACACTTTTTTACCATCAGCCTTAGCACCAGCAGTACATTACATGTACAATATGATAAAAATAAAAAATTGATTACATGATGTCAGTGTTTGAATTCAAGTATGTAATTGCTATATTACAGTAGCACAGCACTGTTCAACTATAGTGTAGGAAAATACACCAAGGTTTTCTCAGGTGAAAGATTTAAAAGGGATGAATGGCCTCAGAGAAATAGATGGCAGGTTTTATGGAGAAAAAGAGAAGTGAAGTGGAAAAAGATGAATCATGCCAAAGAAGCCTGACCAAGCTGCACACAGGATACTTCATTTTTCTCTCTCACACCTTTACAAAAAGAAAAAGCTAAAATTGTTTCCTTTGTGGTCAGTGTGTCATCACTGCTGGAGGACACAACACACAAATCAAAATATTTCAGGTATTTTCAGTACTTGTGAGAAATTGTGAGATAATTTAATCAAGGTAAATATGCTTCGGATGATTGCTTGTGAGACATACCTTCTTCTTTCAGTTAAGTATTGTTACTGGTGTTTTTTTTAAGCTACGGGTTCAGTCTAAACCTGTAAGGCTACGAATGCAAAGGGATAATTGTGTTCAACACAGAGTGCTTAGAACAGAAAAAGGAAAAAAGTCAAGGCTTTTAACTGGGAGGGTACACTGCAAATTTTTGACGATATTCAGCTCTGGTTCACTCAAGTTTAAATGCTCTTATTGTAAGTCACTTCTCTGTACAAGGGAGTTTTTCCATATCTGATTTGGATCTGATTCAAGTGTCAGAGTTTTGTGTGCTATAGAGATTAACAATCCCCATGATAAAAATTTGTGTTTTGTGGTATTGGGCGATATTGTAAAATTTGAGTTTGGACAAAAAGGTCTGCCAAAAGAAGGTAATGGATACTAATATAAATTACCTCCCTGCATAATCAATGCGATTGGGATTATTATATCTCAAAGGCACTCTAATATGTTCTTAATCATTGCCACAAAGGAAGGGAAAAAGTATGTAAACTGAACATTAACATAGGTTACAGTCCTATTAATACATCATCCATAATCCCCTTTTGTAGACAGGAACCATTTGTTTTCTCCCTGGGTGTTGTGCCCACCCCCACGCCAAAGCTCTTCCACTTTGTTTAAGTGAATAACTGTCCACCAAAATGCGATTAATTGAGTTGTGGCAATAGTGGGTCAGAATAATATCAGTCATCAACAGGGGCCTTTGGCATCATGCTTTATCAAAGATCCTTTTTTCTGGGCCATCAATTTGGAGATAGAAATATGTCCTTGAGTGGGGGGCATTGATTTATTTGGTTGGAACAAGGAACAACAGCTTATTATTATTATGTTAATAATATATATAACAGAACATAATCACATGGCTTGTCTTTGTTTTTTAAGGCACCAGAACGCAATTAAGTTGACTAAACCGCCAATGAAGCTAACGCTGCTACAGGAACAATGGCAGACGGTGCAAGCAATCTTTTTCTACCCAAAAAACTAGTGAAATCATTAGTGTGGGAGTATTTTGGCTATAAAAAGGGTGACCATGGGGTTGTTCATGATGATGGCCTCCCACTCTGAAAATCCTGCCAAAAGAAAGTTACTGTCAAGTACTGAGGTCAAGCTGATGCATCAGAAAAGCACATCACAACAAAAAGACAACCCTTTAGGATGCATTCCATACGACGACATAAAAAACACTTTATCTGCAGGAGGAATTTTCCTTTCATGGCCTTAGAGAAGTGAAGTTTTCCTGAATGTTTACATTTTTCTCATGAAAAGAATCTTTGTGGTTCAGGTGCACCTCTGTGTGCAGAGCAGTTAATCTATAGATATATAGCTGTAGATCAAAAGCTGACAGGACACACTCCACATTGCTGGGGGAGTGACATATCACAGCTTTCCTCTGGCTTGTTATTGAAGAGAACCAAGTCCTTGATGAGTCTCTCAATTTCCACCCTATCTGACATCACTGTGAACTGACCTGTGCCAGGAGATGGAACCATAATGAAAAGCCACGTATTGATTTGCTCTCACTCATATACCTATCCTCAGTGATTTAGCCGGTGTGTGGTTGAGACCAGCCTCAGAACCATGATCCCCACTTGGCCCTACAGCACAACAATAAGTTGTTGCATGGACTTTACACAAAGACTTCTGTCTGCCACTTGAGACAAAAAAAAAAAAAAAAAAAGGCCAGATAGATTCCTGTTTCTACATTGCTCTCTCTTTCTCACTCTAAGTCATAGCCTGGCTCCATCCCATTTTATCAAGCTGGTTTCATTGGCTCAGGAGAGAATAATAACCAAGTAGGTAATGTGGATTGCCATGGTTACAGTCTGGACTGCTGGAAATGATCCATATACTTGCTAAATATGAAACCTTTATGCTGAGGTTAAACATGACAAATATAATACTGTACAACATGTTTCTCTCCAATCATAAATTGGTTTCTAGAAACGTACCACTGCTGTGGTACATTCGCAAATACATAGTGAATATATAGTATTCCACTTGGGGAATTTCCCTGGTGGATAAATAATTAGCATTTCATAAAGCTCAGAAAGAAGTCACAGTCCTCTTTTTTTCAAGCTCACACATTACCCTGCATCATGGCGTCCTCTCTCTCTTTCTCCAAGGAAGGTGAAGCAATTTTCTCAGCTCCATCTTTAATTGTCTATGTAACCATCAACCAAATGAAAAATAGTTTTTCTTTCATTCATGTAAAGATAAATTGTTAAACAGTATGGGCTTTCCATCACATGTGTACTTGGCCCCCAGCATTTGTGTGTATATTGTGACTCGTGTATATGTTTTTTAATGTATGTGCTTGGTAATATTGGCCTAATAAATAAAAGTGGTTCCCAATGGATGGATCTGGACCTGCTGGTGAAAACTGCTAGGACCAGATCCAATTGTGCTTCTGCACAAAAACAGATCTATGCACATACATTACTATTACTCACATTTATACGATCACATGTAGCATTTATAGGACCCGTGAAATGAATTTATCACTTGTCTATAAGCTGTTGTTTGTCAACAATTATTAAAAAATGTAAGTGTAAATGTGATCAAGTAATAATTTGAGGCACTTGAAAGTGACTTCTCTTAAAATTAATGAGATTACTGACAGTTACGGAATATGAATATTGTATTCTTTAATCTATTCTGCATAGCTTCACTGACAGCTGGCTGTAGCTGTTTGTACGCCTGGGCTGAAGTATGTGGTTTTTTTTACATCTGGCCCATGTCGATGAAGCCAACAGCAGTGTACAAACTCATTAATGTGTGTGTTAGGAGAAGGAGTAAAGGGCAGAACAATGTGGCTGTACAGTTTCAGCTGTGGAAAACCCACCGTATGTGTGTGTCTGCGTGGGAGGATCCTCCGTTGTTCAGCATGGTATTGTGGGATAGCTATATGTTTAAACTAGAAAGTGGTTTAATTGGTGGGCATGAGTGGGCAGAGGGTCTGGGAGGCACCTGCGATGCCAGTGGTGGAGGCTTCTGTCAAACCAAGAAACTGCGCCTAGCTGCCTTGGACTAAAATCAAACACACAGCCTTGTAATTGGACAGAGGACAGGGGGCCACAGAGGGGGATCAATCCCTGTGCTTCATTGCCAGGACTCTCATGCTGTCCAGCAGTATATGAGTGGACTCACTCTATAAACATACTGACACACACACAAGACATAGTGTTTGGGATGCACTGGAATTGCTAATGAGGCAGATGGGCTCGCCAACCGGATGTATTTGCACAGTGAATTTAATGCACAGATTGAAGTTCACATCATGCAAATGTTGTAGCTCAGATGATGAAAAAATTACAGGGATTAATTGCTGTTACAGTATGCAGAACAAGTTGGAGTAATGAGGCTATTGGTAAAAAATAAAAGCTTCATCAGATTCTCCCATGAAAACTGGAAGAACTAAACTTCTGTTGCATCCACTTCGGAATATTAGACATTAAAATGATGACAGACTGATAGACTTTCAAGTCAAATACAGTAAATTCTACTCTGGTTCCAAACACATTGATACAAATCATTGGGGCTCAAATGATTAACCATTAAAATGTATGATGAATGTTCACTAACCAGGCATTCAGTAAAAAAAAACAAAAAACAAACAAACTGTAAAATGTGAAATATGTCATCAGCTATCTGATCAGGTTCAAAAACTCAAAGATATGAAAATGATATTAAAATCTGTGAAAATGGCAATTGGCAAATTCTCACATCTCATATTCTGGAGACAGCAGTTGTTTAATATGGATTCCATAAAAGGTTTGGAAGTTAAAATCCAGCATATTGACAAAATTTTGTTATCAGAATGGCTCCATATGAACAGTTTATTAAGATGAGTATGATTTATCTACTTTTATTTTTTACCTGTGAACGACTGTTATCAATATTATACTGTAGGTGTGATTCCATCATGAAAGTGAATATATCACACACTCAGCGCCTCTCATTCATTACCACAACCTGCTTACCAGATGCCGATGTCCAATAAAGACCGCCAATGATTATAAATCTCCCCATTTGTGTGACTGAACGCATTAAAGCCCAATCGTCCATTTGTAATTTTGGCTCTGATGGTAAAATGGCCGCAATGAGTGAGGAAGTTTTGGCTCTGCTTCCTTACCGGTTTTCCAGCTGGTTTCTGGCCACTACACTGCCCATACATCATAAGAGAATATTAAGTTTTTTTTGTGTGGAAATAGTTTGGCGGGGGTATGGAAGCAATGCGGGTGGAGACATAATGAAATATCTTTTCTGGAGGCTTATAATGTAGAGAACAGTGGGGAGTCTCGGCAGAACAACAGCCTCACTTGTGTTGTTTTTCTCTAAAATTTAAACATCCACAGGGTGATTTGAGGCATGTTTTCTAAGAACAATCAATATCTCTTTTAGTCCAGGGCTAAAAGTCAAAAAACATACCACTCTACCCTGGTTTCTCTGAACACATTACTTGAAGTGACATATAAATGTACAAGGACATTACTGGATTAGGGCCATCATGACTGGGACACAAAGAGCAACACTGTAATTTCAACATTTTCAATGGCAGGGCTTTCAGTGGAGTTGTTTAGGAAAATAGTCATTCAATGAAGAAAAAAGCGGCTATTCTCCCTTTTACCAGAACAAACTGTAGACAGATATTTCCATAAAACACACGCACACACACCCACACACACACACACAAAACAACCTGATTACTTATTATCACCTAAATAGTCCTATTTGCGAGGGTGCAGCATATGCCCATACAGCTGTTTGATGTCTTTGCGGCTTTAATGTGCATTCATAGACTTTCATGCCATCGTTTCATTTGATGGCGGTGTCTTTTGTTAGGTATCAAACAGCCATGACGGAGAAGAAAGAAAAGGATGGAGTGATATGCAGGGGTAGACAGACTGCCACTGATACGCATATTATTGGCTATTAACCTCTGTGATTGCTGCCTGAACTTAACTGTTTGACAATACTTATAACCAATTAAATTAATATTTCAGGTGCATTTCTAAACATATATTTAAAAAAGTTTAACTCACACTCTCGCAGGAAGGAATCAAATGGCTCTCACCCAGCCAATAGCAGGCACTCTATTCCATCTTACTCAGTCATTGCATTTCACAGCACCAGCTAAGAGGAAATATAGATGTAAGGTATAATCTCACAATCAAATATTTATGTCTCTGGGTATGAATTTCATACGCCATTCCCCGGAGTATAGTGTCGCCTTTGGCTAGGCCGACCACTTAGCTCACAGGGCTACAACACCTCTTTACGGCACTCTCTCTGTCTTTCTCTCTATCAATCTGTCTCTCTCTCACTCTTTGATGGCATCTTAGTTGACATGTCTACATGACTTTCAGTCAGACGGGTGTCTGGGGCTGATATGACTGTATGAATAGTATTACCCAATTTACCAAGAGAGCCTATCAGCATCCTCGGCAAATGGAAAAAAACCATCTGTCAGCCGGGCTCTTCCACAGGCGCAGAAGAAATGTGCCACTTGCCCTGTGTCCCATCTCAGTACTCAATAGGAGCCCATTTAACTATTGTCACATAGGAAATAGAGCAACTTAACTGGAGAGCCCTGAGATTGGTATTGTATGTGCTGCAGTCTAAATACAGAGGATTTCTTGAAGCGCTCCCTTGTTTGATGTTTTATCTTTTGAGGATACTCTGTCTCTGTGGACTCCCAGCTTTCTCAATTTTCAGTCTTCCTCTCTGGACCTAGGATTAACATTATTAGTTGCCATGTCAATCTCTCAGTAAAAAATGTTTGCTTTTATATTTTAAGGAAATGTTTGCCAAGCTGTAAGCCATGCATGCACTATAAAAGAGCAGTTAATCTATAGATATATAGCTTTGGCTCTTTTAGCATTTTTAAACTCATTGTTTTTTAATTAAAAACAAATAAGCACTGTAGGCTGCAAACCCAACCATGGTCAGACAAAATTGGTGAGCAGCAGCTGAAGAATAAAGAGACATTTCATGACATATTTCATTTCGTACTGTTGAATCACTTTTCAGCTATTTGCTAAAATGTTCACCACAGCAGCATTAGAGGTCGATAATATGTTCATGTTTTATTTACAACTTATTTACAGCTGCTCCCACAGTTGCCAGAGAAAATTGATTTGATCTAATACGTAATATGATGGAAATGTATGTGAAATATACACCGACTAATCTAAACAAATTACGCCCCTGAGTGCATGAATTTATTGGGACATTTGTTTGAGTTGTTAGCAGCAGTAAGATTTATAGACACCATCAGATGTTTATTGTACTGGGCTGTATGTGCTGGTTAGATATTTGGTGATATTTGGAACTAAATAGATTCTGTGAGCATAGCAATGTAGCATGATTAGTCTAGGTCTCGAAAAACTTGGCAGTCATTTTGATGAGCACAAAGAAATTTGGAAATCTTTAGTAATGAAACTCATCTTTGATAATGGTTTTCAGCATATTTTGCAAATAAATATAGATCTGTCAGTTGAAAGTCTTTTGGTGTGATTGTCATCTGTTTTTAGAGCCTAATTGAAGAGAGGCTGTCTTTTCTTTTAGATGTTCATACTTCATCATTCAAATGATGGAAGTGACAATTTTCATGATTTAACTCCCTGAATGAATAAATGTATTCTGGTCTTATGGCCATCATGGTTTTTATTAGTCAATAATGCATTTCAAGACTTCTGCTAAGGGACATAAAAGCTCCCAGATTTTAAAAATAGAAGCCGTTATGTTTTCCTATTTTGCCTTATAATTCATGATCCAGCACATCGTCCCATATATTCCCTTAATGCCTAAAACCAGCTGTACCTGTCATTTTCTTTGTTCATTTTTTAAAAGCTGTCACATCTTTGTACTCGCAGCTATCTCCATGTGCTCCATTCTCCATGTTCATCTCTAAGAAAGAGATTTTTCCATGTATGCTTGAATCTGTCAGGGTGAGAGCTCTCTGTGACCTCTGCTTAAAGCACTGCTGATCCCTCCTCATTCACTATGTTTCGTCTTCTTCCCTTCCCACCCCGTCATCTCCACCCATAATGTCTTGATTATTAAGACCAACACGTCCTAATCCCCTCATTCTCCTATTCTGCAGCTTCATCCCAGATTGGTCATCAGCCCCCTAGTTTTTTTTTTATAGCGCAGCCCAGGACATTGGCTCTGCAGCTCTTTTACACAGCTGGGCCTAGCCCCAAGATCTGTGTGCTGCTCAGTCAACTAAGAATAATCGCAGTTTTAGGTTTTATTTAAGTTGCTAATTATTGCGCTGTGTTAACACAAAATGCCATGCTGTCCCTGTGAGATAGGATTGTGCTCCATTTAGACTAAAGCAATAAGGAAAGCTTTTGAATTTTGAAATAATTCATCCCTCTCCCATTTTACCACTCATCCTAATCATCCTCTCTCATTCACCACCTTCTCTTGCCCTCAGGCGCGGTGCGGCCTCCTTTTGGACGCAATGGCTGCAGCTTGTCACACATTCACGTAACTTCATTATCTTTACTGGTGCTGAAGGAGAGAGCGAAGCAGCCTTTGATATTTGGGAGGTACAATGTGCAGGGAGGAAGAAACAGAGCAGCCCTTGGGATGGGATGAGGGGACTGCCATCACTGCTCAGGCACATCAAAGGATTCCTCAGCAGATGTCTCTAAACAAGATGGCTGCCAGGCCAGTTTAGTCAATTACCTGAGTAATAAGAGCAGGTTGGTTTTCATGCAGCATGTTCAGGCCTATGCTCTGTTTTGTGTGGCGTTTTTTGTTGTTGTTTTTATTCTACATTGAGGGCACTCCCCCCCAACTTTAAAACCTGCTCTGAATGTCTTTTAATCTGAGTGAAGCGTTTCATTCGTATGGTTTGAAGTAGTTTTTGCTACCTCAGAGAGAAGAGATGAGCAGTTGTTATGATGTGCCAGTAAATTAATGACTGTCCCCTGCTTTGACTCTTCAGACAAATAGGGAAAAAGAGACTTAAAAATATGGATATGGCTCTGTTATTTGGCTTCTATGTCAGCTGTCATCCTCTTTCAGAGGAGAAAGCAACAGGGAATAATAATTTGTGTTTGGTATATTTTGGGCCTGAAGGCGCGGCAGTCCTAATGGATCATGGGTGGCCAAGCCATGTCTGACTGAATGAGGCCATTAGTTTCATATTTGGTAATTTAGTGCAAGATGTTATACATTAACACATTTATGTTGAGTAAAGTGTGTGAACGTATACTTGTTCATTACTGCAGGCTCACTACTTGTATGGCTGCTTCTCTTTCAACTCATAAATATGGGCACAGATGGCGTCAAACAAAATTTAAGCAAACATTTCTGCAGCCTCCAGGGTTACTAAATCTAAATGTTTAACTTACAGTAAGCCCCAAAATCACTCAAAAGCATCCACACTCTCCCTTATCTCAAGAATAAACTATTAGTTTTTGCTCAAGTATGCGACAGGTACATCTTGCCGCAGTGAGAATAATTTTTACGAGCTTCACTGCTGCTGTAGCGAACAGCAGTCTTCCTGGCTCTATTATTCAATAACGCAGGCAGTTGCCTCTAGAAATCATATAGGCAGCAACACTGTCTCATGCATACAAATGGGAAGTTAGCTTGTGATCTATCCTGGAATGGATTGTGCAACAAGAAACGACATTGTTGCGGATTTAAAGTGCTCCCCCGGCCCTCTTGAGTCAATGTGAGGTGGCAGAGTCAGATGGACAGTATACTGGACGTGTTATCTGTGCACCCTGAGCATAAGGAAGTCGCTCAGATGGTCAAGCAGCAGCTCTGCTCATATTTCTGGAATGAGGCGGGGAGGGAGAGATAGAGAAAGGGACTGCATGCAACTCCAGCCTTTATCCTCAGCTGCATGGCTAGTTGCTATAGCAACATGACTTCGCATTCCTTTTCACCTGCCGTTTTTGATCAATCGTCACTCTTTCCGCTCCCCCGCCAACCTTCCTTTGTCCTGAAATGCTTCGCCATTGTGGCTGACTTACTTTAGGGGCCTGCAACCACATTTGCTCAAATAATATCTCTAATATAACTTTCACTTATGGCAGTTAATTCAATCTGATTTTGATAGAGCTGTATTTGATCCTCATCCTCACTCACATGCCAGTGCCAGTGCTAAGGTGCAGCAAAGCACCGGAGTGCCCCAGCTCCAAACTGCCTTGGTGAAATAAGACATACATTGTGCTACACCATCATTATCTCTCCTCTGATGCTGACTAAACTACTCCTTTTAATTTAGGGAACGCTCTTTGTGTAGCAACACTACTCCTACAGAGCCAATCACACCCCAAGCTAATGATTAATCAGAAACCAAGAGAGTCGATGTGTGCCTGGAGCAGCTCAGCTACATTTTGGTACGGTTCATAGTGGGTTTAAAGATAAATTACAAAGGTGTTTGAAAGAACCTGACCAGGCCTTCATTACATACACAGGACGTACTTTGTGCTGTACAGAGAGGTTGAGGACAAATAGAAATTGTGCAGTCAAAGGTCAGATGTTACCAATTATGTGCCACACACACCCTTTATAATGTATTTGAACTTTGCATATGTGTCACAGCTTCCATCGAGTGAGAGCATTTTTCCTGGAATGGTTCGGTGCTATTTCGCCGGTTTTAATCAGGCAAGGGAAAAGAAGAGCTCTGTTCGGGCTTCTGCATAATGAGTGTATAGATGGGTAGTGACAGTCAGTCCTGCGTGACGAAACCAGGCATGCAGGGAATAAAGTAGGAGCTGGAGGCACTGAGCCATGATAACTCGGCTCTCACTTAAAAAGTGCATTTCTACATTGTGATAGCTGCTTATAGTTCAGCTGAAATACACTGTATATCGTGAATATATTTGCACAGTGAGTAAGGTGTGTGTACAGTCGCAGACACCTACTGTATAGGTATAGGGTTACCGCAGCATGTCCACACTTTCTTTGTGTGCTTTGGATTTCTAGTTTGATTAAAGATATGCTTCAAACTGACTGTGTACTTTTCTGTCCTTCTTATTCACTGGCACAGGAACATTTGTAAAATGTCCTTTCCATCTTCCCCTACCTTTGCATGCAGTGCAATCATGCAAGTGCCTTTAATGCACATATGATTTTCTGCAGAATTGATCATTAGGGTGGAGCGCTACGAATGAATGATCTGCAGTTATTTTCATAAAATGTCTCTGATGACTTGGCTATTTAGATGGATAACTAGATCTTCTTACATATTGTTCTCTTCCCCCAAATTGCACTGACTGCGTATAGAGATGATTTCATGGAAATGTTTAGGTAAATGGTGACTAGTCCAAAAAATGTATTAAATTAAAAAAAAAAAAAAAAAATCCTGTGTGACATCGTAAAAACAAACAAAAAAGATATCTTTTACTCTAAATTAATCTATGTGGCATGACAAGGTGGCACTTATGTTCCAACTCATTAACACGTGTTGAGTAGGTCACACAATCGGTGCAAACAGAGGAAGTGGCAGGAAAATGTTCTCCAACCTATCACAGGGGAGTTCCATTTGTCACCACATATATGTGCATGGATGCATGCATAGTCTTACACGATCATGTACACACGCATGTATGAGCAAACACACACAGCCGTGTAAACAATAATCCCTTAAAACCACACTCCCTGCAGTGACTTCTGGGCTTCCATTGAAACAAATGGAATTGTGCCTCCTTTGCTGATAATGTACAATACATGTACAACTGTGGTGCTGTGATCGTGCAGGTGCTTCGAAAACACAGCTCAGAAGTGTTCTATGTGTCATTTACACAACAACTGAATACCCCATGCAATTATTTGGGTATGGATAAATGGTACGGCGTTTTGTGTTTACAATAGGTGGGTTATTTTTTAATTCTTTGAGTTTAAGTCGTGTTATTGGTTCAGACAACCTGCGTTCAGTATAGGGCGAGAAGTATGAGAGAAAGATTATGCAAGTATTGATGAGCCTTTACCTCTTTAGTGTTTCCTTTTGAACAATTTAACAGCCAGTGACAGAAAGTTACTGGATGAATTGTCATTATTGATCTGGTTCTTCATGTCGGCTACAGCGAATTGGAGTAATATGAAGGCTTTCTGTCCAAAACTATTGGCGATAATGTAGTGATCATTACCTTGAATCGCTGTTATGCCCACTATTGGCTTTTTCTATCATAGTATAATACTTGAGAAACAGTGAACCAATCCCAGCTAAGGAGGTAGGACTAAAAGTGAGGACTGCCAGTGTTTTTGTTCATTATTGCTGCTGCTGCTGCTGCTGCTGCTGCTTCTGCTGCAATGACGTGAAGTTGCAGTTATGTGACTGCAGAGGGCTTATAACTTTCAGAAAATAGTTGCAGGAGTCAGAGACACCTTGTTGCCATTAAACAAGGGTATCAGACCATGGAAAATGATTCCTTTTTGTTTTACATGCAGTAACATCCAAAATAGTGGATATATGGTATTTTCTACTAGAGATATTTCTCTAGGTCAGGAAACACAGATGCAGGGTGATGTGTTTTGTGTCTTCTGGTGCTTGGTGAGTTTGTGTTGGCAGTGGCCATCATGGAAACCTCTACGGTGCCTACATCACTGTGCCAGCTTTCAACCATGTCGTTCAGCAGCAGCAGTCCTGGTCCAGTAAGTAGGTCACACTGCAAACACACTAACTCCCAAGAAGGAGGAGAGGGATAGACGTGGAGAGAAAGCTGTAAGATGCAAAAGAGAGATGGAAGCAGACACAATTGAGTTTAAGAAAGAGGATGATATGGAAAGATAAGGGAACGAGATGAGCAGAGAAGACAAGGAGGAGCTAGGAGATCAGGAGCGAGAGCTGATAGCACTGACTGAGGAGAGATGGCAGCTAACCGGAAACGAAGGAGAGGAGTGACAAAAGGAGAGGGGCTGATTTTTAGATGTGGATTTTTATACCAACCAGGATGCTGCACAAAATGGCATGCAGGGATAATATATAAAGTCGACAGAAGGTGAGCAGCATGCTAAGTTGAGGCAGATCAAATGCACAGCACCAACACATCGTGCTGATGCTCTCATCCAGAACGACTGTATTGTTATGCCACTTGGATTTATTCAAAGGGTGTCCAATCTTAAAATAAAAATGAAAATAAAAATAAAATCTGTGTCCAAATGAGTTGCAGGAGGGGAACAGCCATGTCCCAATACCATGGTATTGAAATATCTATGTTAATTTCCAAAATTTTAATTTTGGGTAGAAAACATCAAGGCCCCTAACCTGTGAATATTCACAAAACAAGTGATGCCATCTTTTTTTTCCCTCATCTGCATTTGTTTATTTTATTTTCACTTGCTAATAAAATTCAAATAGAAATTTTGGGTAGAGAGATTACAGGGATTTTCCTATGCCTGCTCAGTCTGCGTCAAAAGCACGCAGCATAAGCCACAGTCATCTATGCTAATTATGTGACTGAAGTAAGCAACACACAAAATCAGTCACCACAACCTGTCCACTGGTTTCCAGCCAGATTTATAAAACTAGAGCCTCTAAACACTTTTACCTTGTTTCTTCAGAAACATAAGAATATTTCTTGTAGTCTGTTATTGAGGTTGACTTGTTGTGTTCAAAGCTGGTACTAACCTTTTGTTTTTGGATTTTAGTTTTATTTTTCATTGTCTCTTTGTCTGCAGTTATCTCTTCATGAATGGTTTGTGCTAAATCTTTTGCCCAGTCTGACCAACAGTACAAATCCAGAAGATCCAAAAGGTGTTTACTTTATTGATCTGTTACAGAAGAAAGTTGCCATAGCTGCCAAAGCTGCCAAAGCTGCCATAAGAGTGGCCGTCAATAATGGACTAAAATAGCCCCCTAAATAGCCCCACAGCTATTTGGGGAAGAACATCATATGGCTTTAATCAAAGATTTCAAAAAGTTGAGATTTTAAGAGCTCTGGAAAGTAAGATGAACGAATGAAAGAGGCATAGGCATGTTAGCTGAGATTATGTACTTTTTCAACTCAAGATAACCTTCGTCATGTCAAGGACACCAAGGAAGAGAAAACGGTGAAAAGATTGATCGTCAGACTGCTGGTTCTCGGACATCGGAACAATGCAGACACGTATTTGTAACAGTGACCTTACTGTAGTTCCACTTAGGCAGCTATGAGATCTGATAAGCAGAGACATTTTATTTCCTGGTGGATACTGTCTGCCTTCATCCATTAATACAATATAACATCACTTCTCTCTCTTTAAGTCTGTCTATTTTTCGCTACATCCGTCTGCAGCACAGGAAAGACCTTTGTAAAACATTCACACACTCTTGCATCCACACATCAGGTTAACCTAGCAAACTGTGACAGTTTAACACCCTCATTATGTTATTAATACCTGTGGCCGTGTCAATAGCCTGTAATGCCAGTGTCAACGCCCTCTAATGGAATGACTTACATCAGTGCTGTGCCTTCCCTCCTCCCTCTCCTTGAACTGCTTGCCATGCAGAGGCTGTGCAGCTCTCCAGCCCTCCTGCTCAGCTAACAGCAGTGGCAGGATCAGGTGAAGAGAGGAGAGAGTGAGAGCAAGTGAAGTCTGCCACATTTCATGGATATAGCATTGACGGGACAGGTTTCTGTCAAGGTTTAGTGAGCGCTTGTCATCACATGCGTGCAGCCATCTGACCTGGTCCTTTTTAAAGATGCTGGTGAACTGAAACACCCGTCCCTGTGTGTCTCGCCTGCACCTGTCCTCTTTAAGTACTGCGTCAGCTACTGCAGCAGAAATAAGATGGTTTCTATTAGAAACTCTCCCGATCAGTGATCTATCAGTGGATTAAAAGTGTCATGGCAACAGCTGTTTTGTCCTCTTCACTTCCCTCCTCTGCTGTCTGTAGTTGATTTGATTAATCTCTGGCCTTGAGCCTGCTGAATTTCCACCAAAGATAGTGATAAGCGAAGGACTATTGAGAGAGCACTTTTTCTTTTCAGGAGACTTGTTAACACCATCTCTGTGATACCATTGGGCTGCACAGATGTTTGATTGTTGATTTTGGCCTTCATTTAAAAGGTATTTGTGCCATGGCCGGTTCATACTTGATGAAATATCATTAGTTACCTGCATATCATTGTTTGGACACAGAACTAGAACCAAAAGTTAGCTTTGGAGGATGAGACTGGCTGAGCCTGAAGCGCTTTTACTGATGTTCAGTTCAGTTCATTTCAGTTCAGCATCTTAATTGTTTTGGAGCAAATAGACAACTCTTTCTAATAGGAAAGTGGTCTCAGTGTTTTTTACTCCACTGTAAGAATAAACTTCCATGTTGACTTTGAAATAGTTCAGTGGTGAGCTGTTTATTGTGGTAGCACCTCCATTTCCATTTTTCTACTTGTTCCCTCGGACAGAATCAAACTGAGGGACAGACAGGAGTAATTTGCTCTGCTTGAACTGACTTGGCTCCGACCTGGTCAGAGGCACCAGACTGTGAAGGGGGTTGTACACTCAGATGTGCAGAAAATGGTAAGAATGAGTTGTACAACGCTCATAAGCATTGCAGGTCTCTGGTTGTTGCCAAGTCCCTGCTGTCTGTTCCTACCTGAGAAACTTTTAGAGTCACCTTTCCACTTGGGAGATTGAAATGGGGACGACACATCAATGCATCTCTTTTTAATTAAAGAGCAGTTGTTGACACAGGTACAAAATATGTAAAGCAATGAAACATTTATTCAGTCCTCCATTGAGGACAAAGCCTCTCTGCTGGATGGGACGAAGCTCAGAGATGAAACGAGAAATTAAGTCGCATCATCCCGCTGTCACTTACTGCTTCAGCAACAGACACCAAACAAAGACTCAGCCAAAAATAGCACAGTCACATCTTCTTAGCATTTTTTTAAACTTTAATACTGGTGTGCCATGGACATGTCATTTCTGTGGACATGCTGCATGTAGTTTAATGGTCCTACCTGAATAAATTAGCTTTTATTGTGTAGATGGGACTGTGATTATATATGTGTGTATATATATATATATATAACTTGACTTCCATACACACTTGACATTATTTTTGGCTGTGAGCGTGTGTTATCTCTCCACTAGGATAATTTTTCTAAATGGTAAAAAACTGTAAACTGTCAGTAGAAGCAAACTGCTGTAATTATTCACCAGCACTGATTGATGACACAGCAAGCTGTATCAAATGTTAAGACTCTTCTGTAGTACATGCACCCAGCAGTAACTTGTTGTAACTGGGCATATGACGATGATACATCAAAATCTCTCTCAATTGCAAACACTTTCAAAGCTGACATGTTTCATAAATCACCCGAGGCGGCAGAGTTGCCCTGTGTGACTGTTTGTGCATGTATGTTGCTTTTCTGCCCGTGAGTCCTCTGTTATCCTCCTTCAGGAAGTGACCTCTATTTACCTGTCACACATTGTTACCTCCCTCAACACACACACACACACACACACACACAAAGCCACTGCAGGCATTACAGCATCAAGTTATGGATATTCATTCCAACTGAGTTGAAAACCAGACGGATTAGTCCGAGAAGTAAGACAACGTTCTTTAAAAGACTGATGAGGGGAAAAAAGACCTTGAAGTAGTCAAAAGAATCCAGTGGGAAATTTTGGGAGTGAACTGCATGAGGCATTGCTTTTATGTACAGTCAGGCAGAGAGAGAGAGACAGTGTGTAGCTTTCAAATATGCAGTATCATGGAGACTAAAGTATCTTCCAATATATGGCCACCGAGGACAAGAAACTCTCATTGTTCTATGCTAACAAAAGCTTATGCACACAGGGGCCCCTGCACCACTCATACACACATCAACACACTCATACTCACACAAAATCTGGAGGGGGGTTGTGTAACGCATGCAGCGAAAGCCGGTAGATAGGATGGCTGCGGCGAGGCTTTGGCCTTTGGTGGTTAAAGAGACTCAGAGCGGAACAGATTCAGCGCCGCACTTTGCGGCTTGACTGCACGCAGACCAGCCTTTGAACTGTGCACGTGTCCAGCTTTGTGGCCCAATGTAATTACCATTTCACCAGCATCCATCTCCAAAGGCAGCAGGGAAAAGCAAGAAGCATAGCACACACATGTTCTTATCAAAAGGGCCGCTGTCCTCTGTGGTGAGGTCTAATGCCACAGTTTAAAAAGCTTCTGCACTTAGGTGTTTGACATGTTTAGGAGATTTCAAAGGCCCCCAGTGTGTATTGATGTGCATAATTTTCAAATACTTATATTTTTCGATTGAAGACTTTACTTTTATTCAAATATTGAGTATTGCAATACAACCCTTCCATCCATCCATCCATTACCGATATCGCTTATCCAACAGGGTTGTGTGGGGGGGGGGCTGGAGCCAATCCTAGCTAATATCAGGCAATACAAACCAACCAATATAATATAAAACCACTTATTATATGTTTATATATTGTTTAATAGGCAAACTTAAAGTAAACTCCAGTTGTTGATTAACTCTCAGTATCCCCCCCCCCCCCCCCCCCAAAAAATGGCTGAAACTCTGGTTCCAACTTTTCACTTTTGAACTTTTAGTGATTGAAGAGGGATCTTTGAGATTCAGGAAATCACATTATTTTCTGACCAAGCAGAAAAAATAGATCTGTTAGATCTATGCAGACTAATCAATATTGCCAATACTCATTTGCAACAGTAATTTATACAGTAGGGTCAGTATATTATTTTGGTAAATATAATGATTGATTGTCCGGCTGGTAATCAGTAATTTGTGTGTATGATTTATTAAACAGGAGTAAGAACTTGGACTATGTGCCGCATATCAAAGACAAGAATAAACTGATCTGAGGAGAAAGCAACTGTGACATGAGAAACTGGTGGTTACTTGTTAGTCATGTTCAAGGATAAACGTACGATGCATTCACCATCCAGTTTTGTTTTTTTGTTTTTTTGTTTTTTGATATAAGTTGTCAACAAGTTGTTTTGTTTGCTTAAACCTAACTAAGTCTTATTATGGAGGACTTGATTTTAAGGGATTTTAGTATCCAAAGGTAAGAAATTGTCCTGCAGCTAAGAGTGACCTTAGACAGGCTAGGATACCAAAGTATTGATGGGGGATTTGTGGACAGTAAAACGAATATAGGGGAGTAACAACTTTAATTCCTTAATCATGCTAAAATAAAATTATCTCCCACCATCCAGTCTTTTAAGTAACTGGATGATAAGTCGTTTAATCATCCTCATTGTCTTTTTTGTTTCAAAGCAAAAAGGCTTGATTGGTTGATTAAAGTTGTCACTGTACAGTTCATCTTAGTTAAAACGGTGGACTGGTGTCAGTGCTCCTGCAGTAATCAGTTGGCCCAGTCAATGTGGACTTTCAAGGTTTCTGTCAGATATGTACTTAAATTAAACTGTACTTAGCAAGGGCGTACTTATCTGAGCCTCGGCAGATGTGCTGCCGGTGTTAAGAGCCAGCGTCTCATCAGTAAGAATCCGCCGACAGAGGGGTTAACAGAAGACCACGAGCTGCTTATGACGGGCAAGGATGGGGAAAGGGGGATGATGGTAAGGGCGTGAGAGAACGTGGATAGGAAATCGGGCTAGGACATGATGAGACGGCAGGAGAATTAAGAAGAGGATCTGGTAAGGCAGAATGGATGAGATTAGACTCAGAAAACATATTGGCGAGATGATGTCTCATGGATGTGGCAAGGTTAAGCCGAGCAGGGCTGAGAGGCAGAACACTGTGTACCATACGTTAGTCATAAATGACTCATCTGTGCGTGATGTTTACCTCCGTGCCACACAGAGGAAAATGTCTTTGTCTATTAAAGGTTTTACATTTTCTTGTTTCACTGCACTGTTATGTATTTCTCTTACCTGAGGCGATGTGATTTCAGGAAGAACTGAACTAAGGGCGCTTTGATGTTCTACATAAACACGTGCATCATTCTCTCTGACAGTAAATGTACAGTTTTATCACTACTTTCACTTAGAGAATATCTATGTTGTTTGTTTGGGATGTACCAAACCACCGACTTAACTCTTAACTGTAATCTGTTGTCTTAATTGTAGTATATGTTGAAGTACCAAACTGTCGGTCCTCAATATTGACCCCCGCCCCCGCTCCCTGTTATCAGCTCTGTGAGGTAGAATATTTACCACGCTCACAGGCTTAAGTTTGCACATAAACATTAATTAGCACCAAACATCTGAGGCTTATGAGAAGTCATATGGTCAGTTTTGCAGGCTTTTGGTCACAAACTCACTGAACAAATGAAACATTTGTATTGACTTTTGACAAATCCAAAGATCACCCATCCATCCATCCATCAGCCTTACAATTTATCCTGATGTGCAGGGTCTGGAGCCATTCTTAGCTGACATTGGTGGGCCAAAATTGCAAACAAAGTTCCTGCTTTTTCTGTTTTAGCTCAACTCGACATTTAGTATCACAATAAATTTTTTATTGTTAACTTATGGCGGAGCTGTTATTTTTCTCATGCACATTTGTCATGTCATCTGGCAGAGGCTTGTGTCTGAATTCATGTTTTATTCAGCTGGTGTGTGCCACCGTCCCGTCACTCAGACAGGTTAAGATGAGAGCCAAGCATGGACATGCCATCAGTCGCCACCTAGGTTAATCCACGCGCTACGCATGCACACTGTTTCGAACCCAAGGATGCATGCAGAAAAAGACTCTCTCTCTCTCAACACCCAAAGAGATATAGTATTCAGAGCAGAACCACAATACGCATGCACACACGCATGGATGCTCAGTATTCATAAAGCATGTTGAAGACAGATGCTATAGAACTCAGCAGTTACGACAAACCACTGACAAGGTAAATTCATCACACAGCCGATCCACTGAACACATGGGTAAGAGTATGCCAGAAAGGGGAGTGATTAACAGCAAAACACAGTAATCACATCTAAGGTTACTGCATTTAACGTCATGATTGCTCAGAGCATTTGACACATTTCAACCTTTTTGTCTGAGCAACTAACAAAAGAGCATCAATTGTTCACAGCAGCTTTGTATTTCAACAGACAATTCTGCTAAGTGAGCTGGGATGCCTCAGATGCTGTTTTGTCTTATAAACTTCCTCTGTCAGTTTAGAAAACCAGTGGAATCCAATAAAAAGTAAATTAAAAACAAAAATTTTGTGTACTATATAGAGATAGACCCAAAATGGCGGTCTGGTTAACTGCCCCTTGGTTTGGAGTCCATTAAATCTCACTGAGGGAGGTGGCTATATGGCTCTGCCGGTCCTGTGGCTAGAGGCTGGAGCTTGGCAGAGGTGGCTTGTCAGACATTCAACAATACAGATAACCAGAGAAGACCGGCCAAGACGTGCATCCCGCTGGATGGGTTGTATTGAATGGAGGGCCATCAATCCTATTAGCAGCCAACAAAGAATAACTTTGATCATCATGTTGTCTTTGATCTTACATTTCAACCTGAAACCAACTGTGATCTTGAGAGAGGCGCACATTCATTTAGGTGTTCTCATGTTAGAATACACACAATTATTTTTAGTATCCATAAGAGGTATTTCTGACCTAGAGCAACCAAAACAAGGTTGATCTTGTACGTAAAAAGAGAAAAGAAAATTGACAGCATGACTGGAGATGTGAAAAAATTTGTAACTGTACCACGTATAAGTTCACATAAATGCTCATCACAGACTTGAGAGACTGAGCTGTTTTGTACTGAGCTAAGCTGTGCAGTTTTTACCTTTAAGTTATGAGACAGTATAACCTGTAAACCTCCAGTATTTGTTCTATTGTGATTGCACAACAGGCAGACCATTTTTTTATGAGACATATTGCTGTAGAGGCAGATGCCTGTACGCCCGAACGGTTCACATCAAGGACAAATAAAGTTATGTAACATTTAACCCTCATAAGATGCAACTTGTCTTGTCCCTCTCCTCAGCCCAAGGCACATTTACGGTTTCTGCAAGAGTGCAAAATTTGCACTGTTCTAGGAGAGGCTGCTGGCTCTGCAGAGCGGCAGCATTTTTAAGCAGCAACACACTGTTCACCAAGCTCGCTGAATGTCTTCTGCCTCACTGCTAATGATAACCACATATGTGGTCCTGCTTGTGCTTCATTTTCAGTCTGTGTGTTTGTAAATACTGAGCAATAATGTGTTTTTTTTTATTTTTTAAGGCTTCTTTATTTTGTTGCTGCTGCCATATGGTAAGTTGAACTTAAAGACAAATTCTAACTCTCTTTGTCTGCAAAGAGCATTTAAGTTTCATAGAGAATGAAAAATATATGTGCAGAAGTGCTGCAAAAAAAAAAAAAAAAAATCAAACAAATCAAGTTGCTCATCTTCCCCTGTGTTTCCCCATTTTGAGCATGGAAGAGAGGGAAAACAGGTGCACTGAGAAAAAACCCCGAGCAGAGGAGGAGGCTTGACATTGTGCGTGCTGTCCCCTGCTGAGCTGCAGGGAGACATCCCAGCTCTTCACCTTAAAGACTGTGTCGTTTATTCAGTGTAAATGTGGTGCATGCTGAAGAAGCTGGTGCATTGTGTCTGAGATGGATAGATCTTGATAGCACCATAATGTCAGTGTGAAAACAGTGTCTGGACTGAATGGATTCGCTCTGTTGATCTCTCCCTGAATTCCAGTCAGTTGTGCCTTTTCCCTTGTGCTCGTATCCCGCACTCCATCTCTCCCTCCGCTGCAGCCATTTTTCTTCTACAGCTGAAACAACACCACTGTCACATCTCTCTGTTTTACCCTGATACTCGATTACCCTCTGGCCGTTTTTGTATTCCTTTTTCTCAGTCTCCTACTGAATATCCTACAATGGTCACAGAAGTAGTGTCTGAAGAGAGTTAGCCAAAAAGGAAAAAGGAGAGAGGGGGGAAAAAAAAAAAGACAGCTGCCTTGATGCATCACCTAGTGGCCTGTCAGGAAGAGGTATGACTGTACTGTGTCTAAGCAGCTGCAGTACAAACCACTGCACATTTCAAAACAGCCAGCCCTCCCCATTTGTGTATATGCACAGCGAACGCTGCTGTCTTGAAGGATTTTCTCAGCCGTGAATGAGGGGAGGCTCCAGACTCTCCCTTGAGTTCTGTTCAGATGTGGAGGCCTGACAGAGGAGATATGAGACAGACGTGATGGATGTGGTGATATAACTGTAGCAGCACAAGGTCATTTTATGAAAAGTTACAACCAGAACAGTGCTGAACCCAAAGGCTGAATTCACTCCAAGGTTTGAAGTTTATACTTAGATGAGTGTAAGAGAACAAGAAATGAAAAAAACAAACAAACAAAAAAACGTTTAACTTTCTAAAAGAAACAAAACAATAATCTGACAATTAGCCCCAGATCCTGCTATAATCTTCCAGCTCTCCCTTTTGATTTGTGACTCCTTATGTCTCTTTTTTATGTGCAACAAGTGATTGCAACAGGAGAGAGAGAGTCTAAAAATGTGCAGTTATGCCCCTATGTGGGCTGGTGTGACATGTAGCTTATAGCTATTGTAGAATATGATGTGAAAGTGACATTACTGAGATTGTTTACTTTTTAACTTCTATATTTGTGCTACCGTTACACTGCAGTTTGCTATTTTTTATTATTTCTTACTAGCCGCTTGGCACCACAGTGCTTTATAGCTCAGACCTTTGCAGCACTGTGTGTTGTGTCGATAAATAGAGAGACTTCAGCATCTCATCTAACAGATTTTAAACCACAACACGGTGTTTGAAAATGTCAACCACAATGCTAGTCATCTGCTAAATATAAAAACTCTTTATTATGGACCATTTTGTTCAATGAGTCTGAGAATCAAAGGGAAAATATCAGATGCAATTTAGCGTTCCTAACATCTCCAATCAAGAAAACTGATGCTGAAGTTATTTCATCCATTAGTCAACTGAGAGAATATTGATTTGTCAGGCAAAACAAAAGCTTCTCATTTTATTTTCTGAAAAGTGAAGCGCTGATGTTTCATTCTTCTTATACCATCCTGAATTGACTCCTGGTGGGTTTGGGACGGTTGGTGGGACCGATGAATTGACCTTGGGCTCAGGGAACTTGTGATGAGAATTGATTTTACCATTGTTTCATATTTTTTGGTTTAAGCAATTTAGCTCTGTCCTGTAAGAAGAGCATATTGCAGAGCAGAACATGCAGAGCAGTAATACAGTTTTATTGATGTTACTCACGACTCTCTTCAGCACTTCACACTGATTAGAGAGGTAAAGTAAAGACTGAATATAGACAGTTAATGTGTATGTTGTCAGTGAATTGTTTACATCTATCTATAAGGATATATGATGCACACTGCATTAGTTTAAATTAGGTGTTCCTAATAAACTGGCATATTTGTGTATGTGCCAGTGTGTGTTTGTGTGAGTATGTTATGTTTTTATGCATATGTAAGTTGCTGAGAGAGTCCAAGAAGGGTGAAGCAGCATCAGTCATTGTCACGAAACACTGCAGTGTCTGGCTGAGTTCCACACACACATACATGTGCTCATACAGTTGAAGATGCACACGGACACACAAACAAAGGTGCAGGATGCATAATTCATAGGAAATAATCAAAGGCACACAAAAGCCAGAGTCTTTGAATTGGTGGACCCACCAGAACAAAGTCGGATGTAGACACACACAGAACTTCTCTCTCTATTTGAGTGAGCAGTGCTTGCTACGAGCCATGCAGCAGTCTGCTGAGAGTAAAGAGAGGAAAAGATGCAGTGAGAGACCAGATCATTTCTCAAACAGCCCCTTCACTTCCCCCCTCTGCCTAGAGGCCCTCTCTTACAACTTCCTATTCCTTTTTTATTCAAAAAATAGTTCTGTCTAGACCAAAGGAGAGAAAATAAACTCCCCATGCTCACCGGCTTTTACTTCCCGTTTCATTTGCTCCTTTCTTTCCTCTGTACATTTTCTCTCGAGTGCATCCACAGAGAAGAAGGATTTTTTGGGAGTTTGTGTCAAAGATCTAAAGTGTTAAAAAAAAAAGTTTTTGGGGTGTGTTCTGCATTAATCTTTAATGAAATGCAAATGACTAGCACCCATAAGAATTTGATGAGCCATATTTAGCACTGACATTATGCAATCTACACTGATTCAAGGTGTGCTACCAGTGCACTTTGAAGAGGTGGATATATTTCTGGATGGACATGATTGTGTATGTTTTCAGGGTGCCATTTTCTTTCCCTCCCTGTCTGTCTCCCAGGGCACAGCTGTAAAAAGCTCAGCTCTTAAAGCTTTCATCTCTGTCTAAATCAAACCACTGTTCCATTATTTATTTATCTGCCAGAGACTAGAAATATCCGCTAACATCTGCTTGTTTTCGACAAGATGAGCCTCAGCCTTGCGGTGGGTCTCTGGGCAGAGCAGTCACGCACAAACATGCACACTCCCAAATTTGGGCAGATATATGGCATATTAGTTTTAGAAACAGAGATTAATACCCATAAGCACACTGAGGAACATATACTGTACACTTTGAGTAAACGACTGCGCTCAGCCGTCCAGGTAATGCACCTGTACTGAAGCGCCAGATAAATCCCTGAATGCTGTGGTCTTATCTGCCTGGGCCAGATTGAAGAACAACGCTGGAGTCTTTTTGTGTGCAGCTCTGTCTTTCTGTCTGGGTTGGTCTCTCTGACTGCCTGCTGCAGTGCTCAAGTCTGCAGTCTATCTTTCCCAACCCCATTATTTCTCCCATTGAAGTTGATAGGCTATAAAGTCTCCTCATTATGGATGATCTCTCACTCCCTTGTGCTCATTTCCCTTTTTTTTTTTTTTTTTTTTAAATATCCTTTGAAATGTCAGGTCTTCGGGTTGCCGCAGAACGACTAGCTTCTCAAGTCATAGTTTAACTTAAAGGCGCACTAATCAGTATTTTTAATATTCTCAACAGGTCAAATGACAATGTGTTTCACAGTGATGAATTATAATTTGATTTGGTTGCATGAGTTCTATGACCTTCTGCTCATTTCTTTGACAATCAACTGAATTTTATTCTGATAATAGCAAATTATTTTGATGTGGATTTATCCCCCTCAGCCGTTTGCCAGGTTGTCTTGCTTTTCAGAGAGCTACACCAAAGTTATTTTTGTCCATGTTTTATAGTAAGTCTGTCTTCATGAAGTGTTATGACCACACGGTTGTCAGGCCATTCAGCACTGCGGTAATAGCTCCTGGATCATCAAGCTATTTATGTTTCAGCTCCAAGCAGCAGGCATCAGTCAGCCGTGAGAATATAGGGATAAAGTCAACGACTGTGTACAACCTGTGTGTCTGACTGGCAAGAGAGTTAGAGCTTTAGGAAGCCAGTTCATTCACACAAACCCTCACCTTAAAGTCATGTCAACCTGTGAACCACTGGGTAAACACATGAAATTACAAGCTGTAAATTCACATTGGCAGCAGCCACCTTGCTTTGCATAAACAGACATGAACTTAATAAATTAATATTTTACTGGCTATAAAATATTAATAAATCTCCACTTGACCTCACATAATAAATGCAATAGAAAACCGATTTATAATTCA
Organism: Remorina albescens; assembly: GCA_034769265.1. NCBI lineage: Eukaryota > Metazoa > Chordata > Actinopteri > Carangiformes > Echeneidae > Remorina > Remorina albescens. Next base: position 22,535,443 of record CM068494.1, read on the forward strand.
TGTATGACTGAAACCAATGATTATTTATATAAGTGATTAAGTTTCCAACAATTTCCTCAACTAAGAAAAAGCAGTGAAAAATACCTTTATAAATGTCCAGCGTTGATGTTGTTTGTGTGGTCCACCCAACAGCCCAGGACCTGAAGTTAAGGTAGCAAATCCTCACAGCTGGAAATTTCATAGAGAACAAAATGCATTCTTACTTGACCTATGATTAATCATGCCAATCACTAACCTAATTCATAAATTCCTTAATTATTTAGGCTTCAAATTAAATGAAAATTGTTCTTAATTTATTAATGGCAATTTATCAGATATACATATAGTAAACTTCCAACTCCAACCAGTCTGGTTCTAATAGAATTTTTTTTAATTCAATCAAATAGAGGACGTCACAGTCCAATCGGTGCCCATGCCTTTTAATTTAACCTGTTTTTAATTATCACCACTTGATTTGGGGATTCATTTTACTCTTTGTTGAATGACAATTCACCCCAACGTTTTGGATGGCTTTTCTTCACCGACATGCCTGTTGACTTTGTGATGAGGAGAAAGATCAATACCCAAAGGGTGAAGAAAAAAAAAAAAAGGCAAATGGATGGAAGTGTGAGGAGAAGTGTGGCAGGAAAGAGACCACAGAGATGTGGCAAGACACCTGAGAGGAGATGACCAGAGAAGGAAATAGCTGAGAAAGTATGCAGAGAGAGGAGAGGAGGACATGCCCTTCTCCCTGTTCTCCTCTGGGCTTTGGCTAGATTGCTTTCCCCTGACTTGGAAGTTGAGGTGCGGGAGGATGGCGAGCAGGGTTATAGCTGAGGGGGTGTTGGTCAGCAGAGAAGACACTCAGGTGTTAATTTGCACCTCAATTTACACCTCCAGCATTCCATCAGTGAGCCAGCAAGCTGCAGACCTGGCACCTGAGATGATAGCCCTGTCACCATTGATCAGACCTAGCAATCGCATAAACCATCCCTGCCCTCTATAAGGCTTTGCTGCTGGTGATTGGACCCCCCCCCCCTTTTATACCTCCTCCCATTCCATCTCTTTCATGTTCTGATTCAGCCAAGATACCTCTCTCGTCCTGTCACAGGCTACTGAGCCCCCTTATAGAAGCCCCTTGTCCCAAAATGTGCCAAATGTAATAAAAGTGTGATAGTGTTTGGCTCCACGTCTGGACCTGGCACCAGAGAACGAAGGAGGAAATTGTGTTTCTGAGTTAAATTGGTTTCCTGGCATGTGATAAGTTGGGGTGAATTTTTAATCCATGACCTCATGAAAATATGTCAGTCTCCCAGCTTCTATCATTTCTCCTGTGCTACGCACCCCCCAGACCCCTCTTTCCTGCTTCTTGCCCCCTGTGTCTTTCTTGTATCTCCTTCTTGTATCAATCATTTTAAATTAATCATTTGATTGAGTTTTTCCAGGGGAAAAAGGTCAAATCCTTTTCCCAGCTTTTCCAAAACAAATTTAAATTATTTATCTTACCTTGTATCCTATTAACCTATAACATCCAGTGGAGGTGGCTGCCCTGCATAAAATTGGCAAGCGTCAATCAGCCCATCCAGCAGGATGATGGGGCAGTCTGTAAGTTGCCCGAGGGGCAAAATTAAGGGCAGAAAAATTCACTGCTGCCCTTAAAGCTTAACTGCTGTGAGTGGATAATAATGGAGGCCACTCAGATGAGTATATTAACATTTTACTCGTGCTTGTGTCAACTGGCAGCCAGACAGAGAAAGACTGTTTGGACAGTTTTTACAGAATGAATCGAACTGAAAGTGCAACAGAGGGGACATGCATGGAGATTACTGGAAGAAGATTCTTATCGTTCAAATATTAGCTCTGGAGATTATTGAACAGTGTGATAATGTGAAAACACAGGCAGAGAAACAAATTGAATTCTGCCACAATGTGATAAGAGTTGAATACAAAGCATCAAATCCTCACGATATACAGTAAATAAAATGTTCAATCTGCCTTTTCTCTACATTATTGTAGTCATTCTCTTACAGCAACATCTCTGTATATCATCCTCTGTCAGAAAATTACCCCCAATCGGCGGCTTGTCAGAGATTAACCAATAAATGGAGGACTGGCTAAGTTTTATTCGTCTGTCAGACTCCTCCTTTGTGCGAACACCTTGTATGCCTGATGTCAGATAGAGAGGCTGCTGCTGCGAAGGCATTGCAGGGGCCTGCCATTAAGCAAAAATTCATCCTGACATGCACAGTTAGAGGCGAGGCAGTGACAGCGAGGGCATATTGGACCAAACTGTCCTGTTCATCATCAGCCATCAGACATTGACAAGTTTGGAAGCGCGGTCAACATGGTAAGAGCTGCTGCACGCTCTCATGTACATGCACGGGGGTGATTTTGTGTCTCTTCTGTTCTAAGCTAATCAGTTGCCTTACAGCTGAGGAGCCAATCGGGAGAAAGAATCTCTGCAGAAGGGACTGTGTCAAAGTCGTACCCTGTAAGGCAAGGCTGCATTAAAATTCATACCGAGCTGAAGCAGCAGCCTGAATACTGATCAGAGCGCCGGCTCGGTCCTGCAGCACAGTGAAAGAAAAGGACATCTTTGCATATAATTCGTAGTCACACTTGTGTACCCTACATAAATACAGTATAACCATTAAAAAAAGCACATCAGACTGAGAGAAGGAAAATAAAAAGAGTTAGATGGAGTAGAGTGGGTGCGAGAAAAAATTGAGATCCCATTATACAAGGCTGTTGTGTCTCTGATGTTGTCCTGGAGCCATGATAGGACAGAAGACAGATAGAGAATATTTATTTATGACCATATATGTGGGCAGATGTGGGCATGTAACTATATGCATTTGCTATTTTTTACTCAGTGCATTTTCTGCATGAAAATGTGTCACTTGTAAGCTCAGAATATATACAGTATAAATTTATTTCTATTTTAAATAATGATGTGCATACATTCTCCCATCTTTTCCTCATGTTTTGCTCTAAATAGATGCCTACAGCTGAAGTAGAACATTGATTATTGATAGTTACTAACCAATTATCTCATTATTTGGCATATGAGGTATTTGGAAATAGATGTTTTTCTGAAAAAAAAAAATTGAAGCAGGCGTTGTGCAGATTTAGGAAGTACACTTGGTTTGAATCAATTTAAAAGGTCAAGCCAATTTATAAGTGGGCAGTATTATCATGATTTATCTTCTTTCCCCTGGATCAATTTAAGTTGATAAGATCCTATTTTCTAATCATTTCACAAGTTAGTCGTCTCAAGAAACTTGTAATTCAAAAGTCAAATGTATTTATTACTGTATACTTGATATTATACTGCTTTGGAACTGGAAGCTCTCAAATGTAGGGCAGTTTTAGGCAAACGCTTCATTTCCAGAATTACACATGGACATGTTTGGGTACATTTGGGTAATACACTATCAGTCCTGATTCGACAGGAATTTAGATTAAAGTGACCTTAATCCTTCACCTGACTCCACCCAGTATTCCCCTGCCATGTCATTGAGCTGAGAGAGGGAGGAGGGAGGAGGGAGGAGGGAGGGGGGGGGGGGGTCTATAGCACCGAATTCTAAACGCAAGTTACAGTGTTTGTGTGCTGACGGTCTGAAGAGATGACGGAATCAGCAACTGAGCTCCTGGATTTGGTGATGCACGATGTAACGATGGCAGGGAAAGTATTCGGAAAATCCAACTTTGTTTGTTTTTAATGGTCTGATTCCGTTTGTATTCCCCACTCTTCCAACACATTACACATTTCTCTCTGGATGCAATATTAGATGTTTCTACGAACACATGTATTCGCTGTTCACTCCAGTTTGAGTCTGACTAACAGCAGAAGGATCTTGGTGTTGTATAAAATGTATAAAAGTGATATTCTTCAGCAGGATACGAATGTAGGTATTGTACTTCATTTTTGCGTTATGTGATGAAAACAGACGCAGTATGACAGCATGACATAGAGACGAGGGAGCGAGCCACAGTTTTTGAGACTAAAAGCCGCAGAGAGGAAGAGAGACAGCCATAACTGTGACTGTTGCCACATCAACATTGGACTAAAGGGATCAATAAAACAAAGTCAAATATTTCTCACCAAGTAATCCCCTATGGCCTCTCTTTTCAAAGATCTGTTGGAAAACTGTGAATTGTCCAAGTGAGAGCACTGGACCTCCAGTCCTTTTGTAGTAAAAGTTGTATTTACACTCAAACGTGGGAAGTGTCCTGATCATATTCTGAGATGAAAGAAAAAATATGGACATGAGAGAAACACACAAGAGACAACACTCAGTTTATAAAGTCCAACATTATGACCCGCTTTTTTAAACAATGACTCGAAAATTTAGTCTGTAAAATGGGAAAAAAAGTGTGAAAGGTTCCTTGTTTTCTAGAGCCCGTTTTAGAAAAGCCTTTTTTGTTCCACCATAAAGTTCAGCACCTAAACATTTTTAGTGTACAGACTTGGAGCTTTGAGCTCCAAGTCCAAATACGTAAACTTTTGCACTTTAAAAGTGGCAGCCACATTTCACATTGAAAATAATTGCCTTGTTCTGCCATATGCCACTGTTCAAATAATATATTTCACCCATGCTAAAACACAAGTCCCCTAAGCTAGTGATTTGTCAAACAACCATATGATTGTTGTGAACAGCATATAGCAGCTTACAGTGAAACACCCCTTCATTGTCTTAATTGGCACAAGAGGAACCTGGTTAATAATGTGTATGCATATGTTCCAGTATGTTCACAGTAAACAGGTGCTGTTGTAAGACGTCAACTACATGGAAATGAGAGATGAATATAGATTCAGCAGGTTTGTTTTGTGGAGGATTTAGAAGACGATCACATGCTCAGTGAGCAGCAAAGCTCTGGATTTTGACCATAGATAGTGAGAGGCTTTGATATCGACAGCCATTGTTGGACGGATCTCACCAGATTGAAGGAGGATAAGCTGCTTGGGGGATGCAGTCGGGAGCAAAACTCTTTTGGGCGCTGTCATTTTTCCAGAAAGGGGGTATCCATCATTCCTTTGATGATGGAGTTTTAATTATTAGATGAGGGGGAGAAATGGGCTGTGAAGAGATAAGTGATATGATAGAGAAGTTGTCTCCAGGGTTTAAGCCCTTCAGATATACAACACTATGCTTGTGTGTGTGTGTGCATTTGAGGTTACTTTGTCCCTCTCTTTGATACATTAAGTAGAACTGTGTTTGAATGCGTGTATATATACAGTGTTTGTGTAAAAGAGCTTGTTAATGTGTTTATTTCCTCCCTGCGCTTCGTGCGGGTCTACAGAGAGAGCTAACATGAGCTTTCATAGACATCATCGTCTTCTGACAGGTGCAGTGTTGCATAATGCAGAGTGTTAGTTCAGGACGACAATTTATATCACACATGAGCTGATTGTCATCTGTCTCACTCGTGCTCCAACACCACAGGCCCGTTCATCCTGATTGGCCAACAGCTTACCGGTACCATAATATCCTACATGTAGGCTAGCAGCCTGGTTTTCTTAACTTGACAAACATCATTTGCTGCCACAGCTGTTTTCACTCCCTCAGTTTCTTCCTTACATACTACATTAATGCTATTGTTGAGGACTAGTGTTCCCCCGCAATCCTTGTTGCTGCTTGAATTCAAGAGCCCATTCCATCAAACGCTGCACACTGATAGTGCAACATCTCTTACAGACATGATAACAAATTACACACACGTGCATGTATATGTAAATAAAAAAATATAATATATGAAAAAGAAGCATGAAGTAGCAGAAAGGACATGGGTTTCATAATTAGCTCATGTTTAAATTCATATGAGCACACTTTCTTCACCTGTTCATCGCCATTCATGGGTGTTTAGTTTATCTCTGGAGCATACAGCTAATTTAATATTATTCTCCTGCTGGCCCTGTTTTCTAGGGGCGTATCATCCTCACATGGACTAAAAAGGCAACTAAATAATCCACATGTTCTGGAAAGCCTCTGTAGGATGCTTTGGCCTTGCTTTTAACTGCTGTGTATGATTTCACCTGCAGGTCAAAGTGGGCTCAACCTTAAGTGCAGCAGAAGCTTTTACATTTTGCAGCCAGACATAAATAAATGTGTCCCTCGCTCTCCTTCTGCAGGTTTCCATTTCAGATCTGGCTGCCTTTGTCTTTGTCTGCCTGAGCTCATATTCCGCTTGCTGTCACTATTCACTCTCAACCCATCTATCTGCGTCCCTATTCAACTTCACGTTTGCACACTCATTCCCTCACTTTCCATCTCATTCCATTAACTTCTCCAATGCCTGCTTCTGCTCTTCCTTCCTGTGCTTTTTCCTGCTCTGAGTCCTCACACACGGCCCCCTTTCCTCGGTGTCCCTGTCTGAGTGGCCCTATTGCTCTGTCTCTGTAGAACAGCGTGCCGGCTGTTAGCAGTGCCCCGACGTCATGGCACATGGTTGCGGCATCCTGGCTATAAATAACTTGGTCTCTTGGTGTCCAGTCCAAGACAGGACTGAGAGCCAGAGGGAGAGCAATCTGCTGTCTCCATCAAGAGATCCTCGAAGGATAAGGTGCAAATAAGGCGGCCTACTCTGCGCCGCCTTCATCACCAACACCCTCATTGTACTGTGTGAATAAAGTGATTCTGGATTCAAAAAAAAAAAAAATGACAAGAACAAATGTCTGTTCAGGAAACACTTCAAATACTAAGGCTAATCAAAGGTCAAGGCTCTAAGCTGTGAGGTGTAAAATAACTGAGATGGCAAAGAGTCCCTTAGCTGTGCCAAATCAAGTCAGACTTGCATATGTTTTTGTATCTGTAGTCATCTATGGGCCATGTAGTTTTAATTAATTTTCCTCTGGTTTCTTTCTAGACATGCTTATTGACTCACCCAGCAGTATCGGTCACTCTTGAAGGCTTGATCAATGACAATAGATCAATCTTATCTGCGTCACATTATAGACAATCCTGCATTGGATTTAGCTGACTTTCGCATCTATATATGACTACATTTTATCTGAAGCACTGGACAGAAATGACACACAGCTTTTTAAATCAGGTGCATTTGTAGACACTTTCTGGTCTTTTCTTACATTTAAATGTCACATACACAACACGCCTTTATTTGAACCTTTTTTCATATTTATATTGATCAGGATGAATCATTTAATTCTCACAGTCAGACCTATGTGTGTTATCAGAGTTAATAAAAGATCTTATATGAGCTACACATACAACCCCACTATATGACTATTATGGTGACTTAATGGTATATATATATTTTTTAAATAAATACTTAAATCTGATATTACTATTTTTGACCTTCATGTCTTTAAAAACGATATGAAGGTCCAAAACTTGCAACTTCTGTTAAACCCAACTAAGGAAACTGGTCCTGCTTGTGAAGGGTACAGTTAAAACAAAAGTTCCTCAGAAAGCTTTGCACCATGAGCACTTGTTTCCTTGAGTTGTTTTGCACACATTTGTTTCACCGAGTGTTAAGATCTAAGTGAATTAAGCAGTCAAAAAAAAAAAGAAAAAGAGGATACACATGTTTGAAGTGAAATAATTCAGACGGTAAAGAGTGATCAAGCAACATGATCCATTTTCAAACCTCAATTGGAAATTGATGATCTTTTTGAATGCCTGATCAATAAGTCACCCAAGATTTGGGTGCTGTGTACTGGAATTGTTTGTTTTGGAGGTTTGGACTGCCTTAGACTGTGAACTTGTAGGCAGATGCTCTTCCATGGAGGCGTGATGCCTACAGCAAGCTGTCACCTAAATAACATTGTGTTCTTTCATATTGTGCAGTGTTTTGAGGGTAAAACGATGCGGTATGTTTCAACTACTCTTACTATTTCTCTGTGTTAGCGTTAAACTTGTTATCTGGTTTGTCAGTGCAGTGACAAACTGATTGAGAGCTTTCCATGGCCATATGGAATATATACCATTGCACATATTGTGAATGCACACTCCATTACCAGTAGTTCTGTTTCTCTGCATTTCTGACTGTGGGTGCTTTATGGAGACGACAACCTTCCCCTCCTTTTTTTGGCAGAAGTCCTCTTGTTTGAGTCTTCTGTATGTGTAAAGTATAATATGTTGATGCATGAATAAACACTCAAAAGTTGGCCTGCTCTTTACATTTTTTTTATGATTATTTTGACACAAACAAGCTCTTCTCTGTCTTGAGCATTTTGCTTTCTGCTGGATGGTCTGCTTTATTTCAGTGCAGGATAGAGGTGAACTTGTATGTGTGTGTGTTTCTTCCAGGTGAGAGTAACCCCAAGGAGAGCAGTCCCTTTATCAACAGCAGTGATGCTGCCGCAGAGAAGAGCCAGCAGTACGATGGAAAGAACATGGCCTTGTTTGAGGTGCAGTCCAATTTTACACACACAAACAGACACATAACACACACACACACATATACACTGATTTGTTTGCAGTTAAGACGGTAATAAATAAGACACATACATTCTCACAGTTCTGTGATTGAATACTGGCTCTGATATTGATTAATGAGGATAATTACCATGTAAAGGGCATCCAAGGAAGTAAATTTAGTGTTACAGGAAAGAAATTGAATGAAGTAATGTGCAACAGATCTTCAACATTGTATATATACCGTGTTCTCTGTTGGATTTCTGGAGTAAACAAGGAAAAATAAACAAAGTCGAACGTTTTACTGTGCAAGTGCTTTTCTCCCCTCAGTTGACTCTGAATTTGCAAAAGAGGGGTATTGATTGTCAGTGAGCTGATGAATCACCTCTAAAGTATATTATTAATGTCTCAAGATTAAAAATGATAATAACTCAAACTGATAATGACTGACTCCAGTGTTTCTGTCTATGCTTGTCTCTCTGCAGGAGGAGATGGACACCAGCCCCATGGTGTCATCTCTTCTCAGCAGCCTGGCCAACTACTCCACCATGCCCCAAGGTAGCAAGGAGCACGAGGAGGCCGAGAACAACGAGGCAGAGTCATCACGCAAGAAGCCTGTCAAGGTATTTAATAGAAGTAAAGGAAGTTTCACAGTCCATAAATCTGCATTCATGGTCACGCCTCATGTACTGTATTTAGGAATATAGTATATCAAAGATGAAACTACTTAGCTTGCTATACATAAATACTCATAAGCGTTTTTGCATTTATTTAGTGTTGATCTCTACAATTTACAGAGCAAGACACAAAAAGTTCAATGTAATCACATCAATGTACACACAACATGCAGGCTTCTTCTTTAGATTTTCTTCAAAATCTGAATTGAACTGGTGGACTTAAATGCAAGTTTAATGGTAAAAATGGACTTGCAGCATAAACACTGGCTTTTCTGGTAATTTGTCTCTTTGCCATTTTGTTTGTTTTTGTGCATACTGTGATGCATGATTAGCAGAGCAATTTGCATTTTCTTCTGTAGCAGTAAGCAGAGCAAATCTTGGCTGCATGATGTTGTATAATATTAGAAAATATCAAGTGACGGTGGCCATCTAATGAATATTAGTTAACAGGACAAAAAAGGAGATTTAAATGTTAAATGTACTCTGTTATGCATTGTAATGCACAAAGCTGTTAGGATGTTTATCATATTTTGTAAAAGCATATTTAATATTCTTAGCAGTAAGTGTCTTCTAATCACCTTAAATTGGATGTACAGTCCTGCAGCCTTGATGCAACTGCACTCCTGGTTTGAAACAACTGAAAGTAATGATGTCAGCGGCTGTGTTATAAATGGCATTGTTGAAACAAAAAGAACAGGTCACGAATGATGATTCTTCTTAAATTTATTAAGATCAAACTCATACACGGTCTGGTGCAGCATTTATAGATGAATCATTGATGATGCTGAGATCTTGCTAATGAGCTGCGGACAATTTGTTCACCTGAGAAAGGTCATGATGTTTTTTACCAAGCAATGGTCATTAACTGTTACCAAATATAGATTTGCAGATTTACATTAGATTACGTCACAAATCCCTTCACACTCACAGGAGAGGCAGAAAAACTCCATCGGTTTAGAACTTGTCAGTCATCCTTTGCTGATATTATAGAGGTTATTTTTGTTTGATCGACAGACAGGCAGCTACATTATTAATCCGGTGGGAAATGGTGGTTTTAGCCTCCCAGTGATATGTTAAACATAGCAACAATGAAACAAGGAAATACTGATGATGCTGATGATGAAGTCAAATTATTGTGGCAGGCTAGTGGAAAAGCCACCGATTCACATGTTAACTTAAGCCACACTGACCTTTAAAACTGTGTGACTGACTCCCACTTCTTCTGTTTCTTCTGGCGCAGTTTTGATTTCATTCAGGTCTTTCACCTTCCTCACCTTGAAGAAAATCACTGATGATGGCCTTGGATACCAGTATGTCTATCTGATACACTGCCTACTTTATCCACTGTGAATCCAGATGAGTCATGAAGATAAAGAGTAGTAGTGGAGATGAGGCTTGCAGATACAATTGACCTTGTCATCATAGTGATAACTGCAAGTGTAGCTATCTGACATAAAATACTGGGGCAAAATCATCATAAATTAAACAGCATGAAAATGTAAGAATTATTTCGACAAATTATATATCTTTGTTTTTATATTGTGCACTAAAATGAGTTTGCTCATTTGAAATGGTACTCTATTTTTGACACTTGACTCTGAAGAACCCACTGTAACACTGTGAACGTCTTCTGGAAGACGCCATCTGAAATTATATGCTGTTATCCCCATTTGAAATGATCCTCTCTCTCTCACCCCTCCCTCCCCCACAACCGGCTTCTGTCCGATGTTGTCAGACCGAAAGTCATTAGAACTAGAGCATAAACTGGCTTTTTGTGTTGTTAAAAACTAAACTGAATCACCTCAATGACAACTGAGTGAGCTGATGAAGGCCACCAGATGTCCCTAAAAGCTAAAAAAAAAAAAAAAAAAAAAGTGAATTTTATGTTAAATTGCTATTTCCATGGTCAAGAATAAACCTTGTACCTCAATGTAATCCAGCAACTTCATATCTTCATTAGGTATTTGACAGATGGCAAAGACTGAGGTCTTCACAACCCCTTTAGATGACAATCAGTTAAACTATGTTATTACCACATTAAAGTTTTACTATTGCTACATAGCCAACATTAATTTTAACAACTGTTTACTTAGTAGTTTGCAAGAAATGTTCAGCATTAAATCTACTCAAGTTAGCCTTCCGACCCAAAGTACCAGCCCAAGTCACTTTCTGATAGTGGTTCATTATAGTCATCTGGTCAGAGGGGATGTTATAAGCTTTATCTAGCCACTCAGAAGGCCTGTTTCAAAGAAAAAAAAGGTGATGATAATCCAGAAATTCCTCTGTGATCAGTTTTCACTAGAACTACGTCATACCAAAAAAAAAAAAACCTCCATGAAAATGGATCTGTTCATTATATTAAGTGTAATAGAGAGACTGTTCTGAAATGTAATTTTGTGACCTAACCTCCCAATGGTTTTTAAAGCTAATTTCTATTATGTCCTGATTGCACAAAAAAATTGCAGGTAGCAGCTTTAAACAACAACTGTGTCCGTGTGGGAATTCAACATCAGCTCAACATGTCCTCACTTGTAGCTTCCTGCTAGTTGCACAGTCGGCCATTATCCCAGCTCTCCCAGTTGTTCCAGGCGCCAGGTGTATTTGCCTGGCTCAGCTAACCGCAGGAGCAGGTCTCATCTCCCCTCTGTCACCTCAACCCTTTCAATATGTTAATTAGTCCTCAAGTTGCACCAAGCTCCTGCTTCTCCAATCAGCAGGACATTCTACAGGCAATCTCTCCATCGCCATGAGAGGCTTTTCATTAAGGCAGCCTGTGGCGTTTTATCACTCACACGACCCTCTCCCTCTCCCTATCGCCTTCCCTCTATTTCTCACTACATTCACTCCCCCTTGCTCTCCATCTCCTTCATCAATGGTCCCTTGAGTGAGGGAATAAGTCAGTTGTGTGTGAGAGAGAAAGAACAGAGCAGCAGGCTTTCTTTGTCGCAGTGTGAAAGCCAAGATTAGAGATTTGGTTGGCGTGTGACATGAGGGAGCAGTCTGGAGGTCGCAAAGGTCAAGATGGAAACCAGTCATTGCTAATCTGCTGGCGATTTTCTCGACTTTGACTTTATTCCTTCAACACAGGCGGACAAGCCACCTTTTAAACTCTGAGGTGATTCAAAGTGCTTACAAAGTTGAATGCATTAGAACAGCACTTAAAGTTGTTATAGCTAATATTTTCTTTGCTGCTTTTTTAACACTGAATCACGTAACTGCTTTAAGTGAAAAAGGGTTGGTCCTGATGGAACCACTGAGGATTATCTCCTGATTCTGCACTTTTCTTTCAGCTCTGTACAGCATTTCAGCATTGTTCACCTTAATGTTTAGGTGTCAGACATCAGCTTAAGTGTCCTAGTTGTCTGCTTTCATCAGCATTGTTTCTAGTAAAAATCCATTCAGTACTAGCTGAACAAAACACAAAATTAGTGTTGGTGGTGGGCTGGTGACCATTTTATGAGATTTAACTGCTAAAAAAAAGCAGTTTTTCAATGAGAAGATAGTAGAAAGCAAACCAATGATTCTGTCGTTCTGAAGCTTCTTGAGTAGATAATACAAACTGCCACACATCAGTAAGGCCAGTGCAGGTTTACAAATACAGTGAATATACAGTACAATAATACAGATGGAGACAACTTTGCAGCTTTAAAATCTTTACCATAACTGAATGGAAGCTGATGTAAGAGTTTAAAAACAAGAGAAATGTGCTGAGGACAAGACAAGAGACCTTGTGCACTTTGCTGGAGATGGCAAATTTAGCTTCTCCAAATTTCTAATTCTCGTGATTGGTTTAAGATGATAAAATATGAATTTAGTTTTAGCCTTTATAGAGCTGCTTGATCTAAAATCTGTGTCAGTGTAAGTGCTGAGATATTTAACTGGACCTCTAGTCTAACTGATTCAGAAATCAAGCTGTGCAATTGCTTAGATTGGCTGAGGGTGAGGCACACCCTGGACAGGTCGCCAGTCCATCGCAGGGCCAACACACAGAGACGACAGAGACAAACAACCACTCACACTCACACTCAGACCTACGGACAATTTAGAGTCACCAATTAACCTAAACATGATGTCTTTGGACGATGGGAGGAAACCCATGCAGGCACGAGGAGAACATGCAAACTATGCTGCCATGCTGCCCAAATACAGTAATTTCTTCATTCATCCACTGTATATCATTACATGTAATTGCATCCACTGGCAGTGTTCAAAAATATATAAAACATATAAATATAATGTGACAGCAAACATAAAACTGATGGTCACTGTTTTCAGTGTAAATTATAGTGGAGTATTAGATCTAAAATATCTCCCAAATGAGCCAAACTAAACATAATATAAACTGTGAATCTCTTAACTTTTATCCAAGTAATTTACTGGACAACTGCTTGCGTTAAAAATTATAGGAACATTATTCCATATGCTCTCTCCCTCTGCCTTTTTCAGGGTAATGTTCCCACACATTAACGTTGCTTCCTGTCTCGGTGTTTTATGATCCTTGCGCTCAGCACTGCCCTCCCTCCCTTCCTCTCATCAAACGAGTGCATCGGATCAGTATTCCCATCAGCCGCCTCCTGAAGGATGGATCCTGATCAATGTTAGTTCATGTCATACATCACAGCTGTGTGCATGTGAGTTTATTGTGGTGCTAACCAGAATTATCATAGCCATATAGCACAGACGCCAAGCTAACAGGCTCAGTGGTTATATCTAAGACTGCAACTATTGCTAAAAATCTGCTCATTATCTTTTAAATTATCAATCAACCATGTAGTTTATGAAATAACAATCATCTTCTGTGGTCTTTATTAGTTTTACCATGAGCCTAAAAACCAAATAATCTGTGTTAATTGACATATAATGAAAAAAAGTAAACAAACAGCAAATACTCCCAGTTGAGAAACTTAGACCAGCAAATTTTTGTGATTTCCAAATGCCTGTAACAATTAACCAACCACCAAAATGGTTGAGTAGTCCTTTTTAAGTAGCTATTCAATTCAGTTCTCAATTATTTTGTTCCAGTTTCACTGGTGAACAATTCAGTAAACTCATATCCTAAACTGTTCTTCAGGATGAAGCACACGTATTAGATCCTCAAACCTTTTTAAAGATAGGATATTGGTGATTGAGCTGAACGAAAAAAGTAAAAATCCAGATTGATCTGAAATTTTTGAAATGCTTTGTCCTGTTTTTTTGCGGGCTTTTTGTTCCGATATTGTTTTGTCGAGGCCTTGTCGAGCTTATTGGGTCATCTTTCCTGACCGTACAGGCGGATTATTTTGTTGGATACTGCTTCTCAAACTTCCTTTGTGAAACACTGCTGTTTAGTTTTCACAGTGAAAAACATTTTTTACTCACCTGTCTTCTGCCGCTGACCTGGATTTCAGAAAGATAGAGATCCAGTGAGGCTATACTGCTCACCAGAACATGTCCATTAGTGGATAAGAAGACTTCTAGCCTTGGATGTGATAGTGTGACTAAAAAGAGGTTCCACAACTGGTGGTAACATATGAGGCTTTGTGGAGTCTTTTAACCTAGAATATTCTAGTAACACATGTAGATGCTATTTTGAGGTGGGGAACCATCAGCACCACAGAAGACTTTTGCCTACAGCGGTCAGTGTTTTACAGATAACCAGAGAATAACGTTTTTATGCACACATGTGCACACACACAGCCACACACAGAGTTGACCGCTGAGTGACTGGTTCATCCACAGCCGGTCTGTGAGGCTGATGTTCGCTGGCCTGTCCTCTTGCTGTCTGTTTAATAATTCAGCACACCTGAGTGGAAACACATTTTCCCTATCAGCTCCTGTTTGACCAGCAGAGCGTGGAGACAGCGCTACAAGCTCCCGGTCTGCCCCCCTGGCTGCCCCCCCCCGCCTCACCCACTGAAATAAATGCCTCTGTTTCTGCCTTCACAGCAATGAAACTGAAAACGTCTCCTCTCCTCTCCATTTACTTTGATGTAATGACTTATTGGTGAATTAATCATCACATACACCAAATGATGGAATTCCTCTGAGTTACTGTTATAGATGGAGACAGACGAAAACGACACAATGTTGGATTCAGTGATGTTCATACATTGCTATCAGGTGATCTTTTTGAAGCTAGGAGCAGCTCCAACAGGGAACTGGTACAAATTTGTCTACACATATGTAGGATTTCAATGTGCTGTCGATGCTGGTCGAGTGTGATTTAGAAAATGAGACCGGTTTTTTGAGCCTAAGCAGGGTTGGCAGTGTGTCCCAGAGCCTGAGGGGCCTGGACATTTCCTTTCCTCTTTGCTGTTACAATAGATGTAAGGATGTGTGTTGTCTGTTCACACACACCACCCTGTTCCTCTGCCCTCCTTCACGTTCATTTTCTTTGCCCTGGAGCTTGATAGGGATATGTTCCTTTCACCTTCTCTCTTTAATTCTTCTCTTTTAAAAGCACTAATCAGAATCAGAATCAGAAATACTTTATTAATCCCCAGAGGGGAATTCTGCTGTTTACTATCTTATCTTCTAATAGTTAAGGAATTGTAAGGTCTGGTGGACTAATGTCTAATATAGAGAAAGTACTATCCTTGCTAACCTCAGCAATTCACAAGATGTCTATCCCAGGGTTGAGATAAGACTGAGGGGGTGAGAGGAAAGAGAAGAAAAAGAAAATAATAACCAATACAGTCTTTGATAAGTAGTGTGAATCTACAGAAGTGAAGTGGTCTGCACACACCTCAATATGTGAATACAGGGCCTGGGGTCCTTCTGTGTGGAACATGTTCTCCTGAAGTGGCTCCCTTTGAGTACTTCAACTTCCACAGTCCAAAAGACATACAGGTCAGGTTAATTGGAGATTTCAACAACCATTGATGTGAATGTGACCATGAATGGTTGTACAGGATGTACCCTGCCATCGGCTAAAGTCAGCTGGGCTTGACTCCTCCTTACAACCCTAAATGGATAATTACTATGGAGCCAAGATATTCCCCCTTTGGAATCACAGTCTGTCTTTCTTTTACTATTTGAATTTCCAAAGCCATACTTATTCCTATATACTTACATCATCTTTAGCCAAATGCATGGTCTTTATCTTCAAGTGACACAACTTTAATCTGATACGTGTCTCAGTATTGCTGTTAGACAGAGTTGGGTTTTCAATGCCATAGTTATTTGCTTTCTTGACCCAATCAACCTACCAAACCTTTTTCCTTACAGGCTTTGCTACTTCTACATGTGCCATCAAAGAGGTTGTAAAGTAGCTTAAACATTAAACAATTAAACAAATAACCTTGCCGTTATTTTTGCAGCAAAGCACAATCTTCAAAAGGGAGAAATGCAGTTGTCTTTTTTTTTTTTTAATGCAGCACCATGTTTGGATTTTGCTTCATTGGGCTTTAGAAGCTAAGTGGATCATGTGAATGAAGTGCATCTGTTAGCTGAGGAGGGTGTACAGACAAAAGGCGGGGGGCTGGTGGTGAGAAGCTAGTGGCAAGTGGTAGGGCAGCAGGAGGCAGGGAATAAGTAGGTTGCCAGGACAAATATATTGAAAGGTCCTGTTGTGCATCTGACACACCTGAGCCATCCATTCAGTGGGGTTGGTGCACCCTGGGGGTCGGTGGGCAGCTGTTCTTTCCAAGTTCTGTGGTGCCACACTAGCTTACCTGTGGCTCCACAGCAGTCACTGTTCCCTTTGCTCACTCTAGCTCGCTCTCCAGGGAAATCATCACACTGCTGTCTCCCAACCCCATTAAACAGACACTGGAACTGTGTGTGTGTGTGTGTGTGTGTGTGTGTGTGTGTGTGCGCGCGTGTGCGTGTGCGTGCGTGTGCGTGTGCGTGCGTGCGTGCGTGTGCGTGCGCGTGTGCTCGTGCACATGTGTGAGCATGTGCGTGCTTGTATTTGACCATGTACCTCAGAGCGGATGCTGGTCAGGATTGCAATCTCTGTACAAATGAACAAATGAAACATCAATTGAATGAAAATAGAGAAGCTGCATTTTCAATAAACATTCAGCCTTTTCCCGAACCAGGGTCAAAGATTCAATGCATGCACAATCATTCCATAACTTTCTTGCATTTTCTCAATGTAAAGTCATTAGAGGCATCCATTAGTTCACCAGATTTTTTTGTTTTGGAAGCTGTTTACCACAGAGGTGTTTTATTGTGTCCTCAGACTCCGTGGTGTTCGCGCTCTCTCTATCTATTATCCGTGTCTGTACATCTTATGTAACATCTGGGAGTTTTCTGAGACAAACACTGTAGTTGAATATGCATTATAGTTAACTCAGCTGTGAGCGGCCACAGACATTAATACACTGGACCAACATGAGGTCAAGCAGGCGAGAAAAATGACATTTTGTAGTCTAGAGAGGATTATTGCCTTGTTGGGTTATGTTACGCTCCTGTGGAGTGTAGTGGAGCATAAACACCACTTTGATGTAACCCTGAATCGTGTTAATACACCTTTTCAGGGCAGATTTGTTTTATTGATGATCATTATATTTAGCCACAGTATGTTTCATACTCAAGGTCTACAGATGTGAAAGAGAACAGGGCAAAAATAACTTCATTATTTTGTACTTACAGCTTTTCAGACAAATGATTCTACCAAGATGTTATCATTTTTAGATTCTGCAGTCCAACCTTAATGTTTGTATGAATGTTTGTGAAGTCATACTTTTTTCTTATCTATTTTTGATAAAATTGACAATCTCAGAAGATGTTTCTTTTCTGTTTTGATGTATTTGAAGTGAAACAGCAATGGATTTGGCCCCTTTTTGACTTCGAAAACCACAAACCAAAGTCACTGAAGTTTTAGAAATCCTTTCTAATTAGAATCACCCACCTTGAAAAGACTTACAAAGCATTCAACCTCAAGAAGGTTTTCAATCTGTAAGTCTTGTACACCACACTATGTAAATTCACCCAGTTTTTCTCTTCAATAACTTACCTGTTATTACAAACTGACCGCAGCCCGCTTTGTGCACCGGCAGCAGTGCTGATTGCAGGGGAACCTTTCTGACTGCTAATGTATATTACACACCAATTCTCTGAAGGAGCTGCAAATGGAAATTAAGTCTTTTTAATTACAGCATTGCTACTGGAGGTGGGAGGGGATGTGTTAAAAGCCAAGGATTTCCTACTTAATAGATGTGAGAATAAGAAATGAAATTATTGACTTTTCTATTATAATTTGCAGTAATCAAGGGCTTAACCCTCCTATTGACTTTGGGGTCAATTTGACCCCATTCAATGTTTATCATTCAAAAAATGGTAGTTGATTGTAATTTTTGCGATAATACTTTTCCAATTTGCTGTATACATTTGGCACGTAACGGTGTTCCTCTGGGGTCAATTTGACCCCAAGCTGTTTTAACTATGTAAAACGTGTCTGTCTGTGTGTGTGAGACCTCACATCCAAACACCTGCAGGAGCAGACTTGATACTTTTGAGTTGTAACGTGACAAAAGGGCAGGGAAAGCATAATTCCCACGAGAACTTTGCTACTCCTCATGCTGACGTGATGAATGCTTGGTTGCATTTTGTGGGTTGTGTCCATTCCGACAATAGATGCTGAGCAAACCTGCCAAATACAGCATCAAAATTTGGGCAGAATGTGGTGCACAGTCTAGCTATGTTTGCAATATGCAGGTTTACTCAGGAAAATCCCCTGATGAAGCACCTGGAAAAATCAGGGCACAAGGGTTGTGCTTAACATGGCTGAAGGGCGTCATGGGCATAACATTACACGTGATCATTTTTTCACATGTTGCGCCCCGGAGTAAATTCAGACTTCACATTTTCAAACCGCAGAAAAATTGCAGAAATAAAACCAGACTTTGATACTGTAGCATTTAGTGAAATTCACAATAATGTAAAAAAAAAAGTCTCTAAGAGACGTTTATATGGCTTTGATAACACAAATGTCGTTTCAGCCCATTTCAACTTTTGGTTACTTATTGGGACCTCTGACAAGCTGATGATGAAAAATCCCCTCTGCCTCCCATTGAAGGGCACAGCCACACGTAGCACTGAGTCACAATCTGATTTGCATAGTTTAGACAACAGAAAAAAAAAACTGTGCAAATCAGTGCCCTATAGTGGGGCAGATGACGATGATGGACGAGATTTTTCGCTGCTCCATCCAGCGACCTGTTGGAGGTCAAGATGTTGCGATTTAATTAAACTTCAGTGAGGCTGGAAGTTGAAACATTCCCTCCTGTGAAGATTAAGTCGTGAAAGAGAAAAGATTGTAGGTTACACTGTCTGTGAAAGACCAGCCCCACGCACATGCACATAGAAATGATTACAAAAATGATGACAAACGTGTTGTGACAAGAAGTTTTAGCCTTTTCTGTTTGCAGGTGTCACTTAGAAATCCATTAAACATCCAAAAACACAAAACACAAAAGATAAACAGTTGTGCGACAAGGCAAATAAACACAGAACAAGCCCAATAAGGTGCATTATACATATTCAACATTTCAGGGTTGTGTGAAATGTGAAATGCAAAGAAGCAATACAGCAATAATAATAGCCTGCACAGATAAAGTACTAAGCCATGCACAGACACAAAAAAGCATGAGCATTTATTGCATTTGGGATGGATGAGAGATTTTCAATCCATTGTATTTAATTTTCAGAAAATTAAATACAACGGATAGGTTTAGTCTCTTCCTTCACAGTGGAGCCCAGTCAAGCCCCATTCAGAGCATTCAAATTCCAAAATCAACAAATCATTACTCAGAAGATCCGAATTCATCCCAAATTCAGATCTGTAAACTAATGCCGCCATTAATGCTGCAGAATACATGTCACGTTACCAAATAGCAAGAAATGGCTTAATGTCCCATTAGATCATATCATTTCATATCATATCATATGAATCAACATGTTCATGAGTAATTTGCTGCTGGTTTTAGTTTGATCAGGGGGGTAAAACGTGTTATTTCACTAATTACAGGTCCAAGTGTGAGCTCTTGCACTGCTGTTTATCTAAAGAAAATTAGGAGGTAATAATTTTCTAAGACCTGTTTGGACTTGCTTTCTCTCTGCTTCTCTTCCCTGCTCTTACTCCTCTCTCCTCTCCTCCTCTCTGCAAACCCTGAATTATTAATGGTGGAAAGCAAACCTCTCCAAACAAATCACATACTGTAGCAGCAGACACAATATTATTCATTTGATGTCAGCCACTTGTCAGGATGATGTGATTATATGTTGGGTTTTTGAATTCAGCATCTGCTGTCACTTCTCAGAGCTTCTTTTTTAAATCCTCCATCTTGTGTAGTGTCCATCCTGTTCCAACAAATTTAATATCCAAACACTGTTGGAGAAATACATGAAATATATTCGTGACAACCAAGACCGTCTTGGTTCCCTCAGAAGCTTGTCATACTTACACTGCACAGTTTTAAAGTGTAAAAAAGACAGACACCGAGCCCTAAAGTAAAAAAAATATGATACAATTATAGTATACTAATAAGATCTATTTTCATTCAGCCTAAGATGACACATTCAGCAGGTAAACTGCTGCTGGTGCTCTTTATAGAATAGTTTGGAAATATTCTGGGAAGCTTATTTATTTCTTATCTTGCCAAGAGTTAGGTGATCTATACCACTCTCATGTCTGCACAAGGTCTGACTATATGAAGATGATCTAAATCTGCCTACTCACACCTATTAACCTTTAAAGCCAAAACTAAGAACAGTGGTTTGTAGCTGTTTCCAGGCTTTTGGTTAAACTAAGCTAAGCTAAATGATTATTGCAGCCTTATATTTACCAGCCAGACATGAGCGTTATATCAATCTCTTCATCTAACTCTCAGCCAAAAACCTAATTCAACCTATTTCCAAAAAATGCTTCTTTTTTTATATCCTTTATCCTGCACTGCAGTTCTGGATAAGGATGAGGCCTCTTTTTGGAAATACTGCTTCAATAATCGTGTTAGAATTTTGAAGTTTTATTTGTAGGATTTGGTTTGGTTTGGTTTTTATGTTATTCCTTTTTAGAACACAACTCTGAATATCTCAAAACATTGGTTCAGTATTTTAACAATATATATGATCCCATCCATTAAAACATTAGTATTTAGTTGACAGAACTAAAGGAATATAACAAGCACCTCCAACAAATAACATTTATTAAGTAAGCTCTGATGTGCGTGGAGTCTGGTGGAGCTTGTGATCCCCATTTTGCTGAAACTGCTGATGTGAGATGACTTCTTATCACACAGCGACATTTAGTTTTTGATTAGCGAACTATAAACCATTTGGAGGACAAATGCTCATGTGTAATAAAGCCTGCACTGGCATAAACCACCGCTAATCAGCCCCCCATTCATCCTGTTTGTTGAAGCACAGAGATTCAGCAGTGAAGGTTTGTTCCCGTGTTATTGGTGATGTAATGACAGTTAAGGTTTGTGCTCTCACTTGGTAAAATGGGTCATGGCTGAATATCAGCATAATTACTCTTCATTGGTCAAGCTGTCCTTGAGCGGGAAATGAATATTTCTCTATTATATACAGGGTCAGTTGATGTGTCCTTCAGATTTAATAGATGCCATCATGGCGCAGACACACACACACACAAATACACAGAGGTGTGTGTTGACAGAGGACATGTCAATATGCTATACACAAACAAATAGGTGCATGACGATCACACACCCACATCAAGAACAGCACAAAGCCCTTCAGGAAAAGGAATGCCTTCAGTGAAACAGCCTTGAAACTGATTTTCAGCCTGTGAGGATGTAAAGGCTCTGTCTTTGTCCGCTGATCCACAGCAGGGACAGCACTGCAGCAAAACCAACTAAAACAAATCCAATATCAAATAGATTGAAAAAAACAAAAAACACAACATAAAATAAAAGAACTGAGACTGTAAAGGAATAAAATAATAATCCCTTGAACAGACAGGTCCCCTGATCTCTGCTGATCTAAAATTTTTCTTTTTATCTGAATTGGATTCTGAATGATTATTCTGGAAATCAACAGATGATTAGCAGAAAGCAATAAAGGAAACCTTTACTTTAAAATAAGGCCATTTAAATTCCATTTTGGGCGTATGATGTAGCTGAAAGAAGTGCAGTCCTTCTAATCAAGATGTTGAATTAGCAAATACACTGCAAATTTTAAGTACACTAATTAAAAATGAACAAAACCAGTAATACAGAAATAGCAGCTATTTTAACTCAAAGCACTGTATTACACTTCCAAACTAATCTGTGAAGTCCTACAAGTAAAAGTATGTTTTGCTTTGATGGCAGTTTGGCCATCTGCAGTGTGTTGTCCTTAAATCATTCTGTTTTCTTCACAGACTATAGCAAATTTGTGTTTCTGAGTATGCATACCTGGTGTGTTGACTTTTGTTGATTCACACAGACGCACAGAGTAATTTTGTTAATGCTTCGAAACCGGTATGGTGTGGTTGTTTTGCATTTTCCTGTCTGAAGTGTGATAGTTTTTAAAATTATACTGCATCACTTTACTCCATCAATCAGCTCATCACTTATACTTTAGTACCAACTCACAGGACGTGTCAAGGAACGACCATGAATTCTCCCGATCTTTGAATTTTTAAAGACAAAACATCTCTCCTCATCTTCATCTAGGCCCCCCAGCTTGGCACTCTGATGGGCGTCTATATGCCGTGCATCCAGAACATCTTCGGAGTGATCCTCTTCCTCAGGATGACCTGGTTGGTGGGAATCGGAGGTGTCATTGGGACTTTTATCATCGTCTTCATGTGCTGTTCCACAGTGAGTGTGTTACCTACTTTTACCTTAGGAAAAAAAAGTTTATCTTGATATCACACGTTCAAATAGGCACTAAAGAGTGACCTTAGAGTGGAGAACAGCCTTCTCCAGGCACCCTGTACATGGCAGCAGATGTAGTGGTAATGAACTGCGCAATAGTAAAAGATAACAGATGTTCACCATTATTGCCTTGCTGGTTATAGTAGAGATTTAAGAATAAGGAGCTTCTGTGGTTAGGGTTAGGCAATGTGACAACAAATACACAAGTAGAAAAACGTTCTTAATTTATCAAATACTTAATTCACTGAGTTAGTCGAAACTGTTGATATTGCATTTATATACAGCCCTGAACTTGATTTTTGAGAAAATCACACAAAATTAAACATTTTGTATTAAATTCTATCTACCACAATGGAAGATTTCATCATTATTGTTCACTCTTGCTGTGAAGATGGGCAATGTTTTTGTCCTGATTAATTCTCACCTTCCCTAGCAAAGACTCACTCTGAGATGTAACTGCCACACAGAGCACCGCAAAGGCTCAAAATGCAGACTCAGAACAATGCTATTGTTTCCTCAGAAGGTAGCAGGCCATTCATTGTTGGTTTAATGTTTCATGGGGTTTGTTGAAAACAGAGAGTGTTAGCAGTGTTATTTCTAAAAGAAAATAAAACGTTAAAGTTGTCAAATATCAAAAACATTACAGCAGAGTCGTCCATATTCTATATACACAGGCTGTTTCCTGTTGCCTTTTGCTCTTCACTGGGATTTATGCATTGCCTTATGTGTACCATGGAATGTTTAACAGACTATAGTAGCCTCTTGCCACACACAATAACATCCTCATAGATAAAAGTTGTGTTGCCTCTGGGACATACTATTTATTTTTACTCGGTCTCATTGGCGCTGCTTCTACAGCAGCATTTTGTGAAAGCAGCTTTTAGCTTTTATGTCATTTTAGCCAGTTTGATCATACTGGACATTGGTAGAGTATAATGTTGTTGCAACTGTAGTCATAAAGCAAAAGCTGTGAGAGCTATCTTTGTCCGAAAAGGTTTTCACATGCAGAAAGTAGGAAGGTGCAATTCTATCATCGACCTCTTTTATTTTCATTGCACATTCATTTTTTAAAAAGAAAATGCCAAACAAAATGTGATGCTCCTTTGTTCCTTTTAATGTTCCCATTAATGCCACAGAGCTGTAGTGTTGTGTTAATGTGACATTGGTGTAAGACTGACACTCCATCGTGGCCCTGAGACCCGAATTACATCAGACACTGTCCCAGAGGATCAACAGAGCTGCTGTCCAAGATCTGAGGGGCTGTTACGAATTGATTGTGTTTGACTTGTTGGATACGTTTGATTGTCAGGGTACATATATTGTGTCTCTTCCATGAATACTTACTGTGTTACCTGTTCAGTAGAGTGGAAGGTGAAAGCGTTTCACCTGAAGGGCTTTTCTGTTGAAAACACGACAATGTTCCTTGTCAGCTGCAAAGCCTTCTGTCAAGCATCAAGAAACATTTCAATAATCTCAATATTTGGAATCTGCTTCTCAGTGTCCAATATAATGAAGCCATGCCTTTATCATCGTACAGGACAGCTTAATTCAAACTGTGTAGTCTATCTGCTTTGATGATCGTGTATCTCCTCTCTGGTTTACAGCGTGTGCTGTTGCCGGACTGTATGTTGGCATGTCTGTGTGTTTGTGCAGCCTAGATTCTCTTCGAGCAGAGAGTGTATTTATAGAACAACCCCCTCAAATCCAAACCATAGCAAAGTTGCCTGCACAGACACACAGGCAATATGCTTCCCAATCATGTTTCTGTGTGACGGTGTGGAGAAGGCTGTGAAACAACATGCTGAGGGAAAGCAAGAAGAGTTTTAGTGGTTTTGTGAGGACTAGTTACACATCTGGAAACAGGAAAAACATGTCAGAGCTGTATAGTTTTTTACATATATAGCATTCCTTGTATTGAAAATATATATATCCAGATTATAAAATGGCTGGTAGCATTCCCAAAGATACAGTAGGCCAGTCGAATGTAATGATTGGACTTATATTGAACAATAGATCATTATTTTCCTCAAAGAAAAATTCTGTTGCCCGTATGCTAAAAATAGTGTCCAGTGCCTTAAAGATCCAAGCTGCCTCAGACTTAGTTTGACAGGAAGTCATTCAAACACGCAAAAATACTCAAATTTTCAATGCAGAATTTCTTGAGCTTGCAGACACTTGCATACATTAAGCTTTCCTTCGATGCAAATAATTACCCATGAATATATAGATACTAAAAATATATTCTTCACCTAACAGCCTCTCACTCTCATTTTTCTCACCATTTCTGCCCCTCTCTCTCTCTCTCTCACACACACACACACACACACACACACACACATCCATGTGCAGACAGACACAAATTTCTTATCAGTGACACCAAGCTCATTGCAGAGCCCCAAGGCGATAAGCCTGAGCGTGAACGGTGGGTAAGAAACCCCCACCTCTTCCCTCCTGAGCTCCTTACATAACATATAACCACCCAGCCCTCCAGGGGTTGCCAGCAACACACCGCAGCAGTGTGTTTATGTGTGTGTTTGTGTGTGTGTACATAGATATATGCAGCAATCCCCACCTTAGTGAAATCCACAGGACTTGAAGAGCGAAGGCATTATGTGTGCTGTAAAGATTAATAATATACAGCGTGACCCCATGTTTTATTCACACAATGGGAAGTCACTGACGGAGCACTTTACATTTAGATGTTCAGTCACAGCAGCACATGTGTGGACCTGTCCATGACTTCTATTCCCGTCATGAAACATTTTGACAGAATATTATCGAGCCGCTGAACACTCACACATTCTGTGAATCATGATCATGTGAAGGATGTGCCTCCATGTGGAGCGGCTCTGACACATTATACCAATAAGAACGACAAACATACACAAAGAACCGATCTAACAGTCACCACTGTTTCTGCACAGCGCTCTCATGGCTGGAATAGTAAAACATCTGTTGCGTGTGTGTGTCTTTTTAGCTCAGGTGATAAATGCAGGCTTGTCACCAAAATAAAATGAGGTATAATATTCTAGATGGAAAGTCATCTGTTGTTTGGCCTTCTTCATTACTTCCAGGTCTTGAATCCCAATGCTGCGAGAGGAAGGGTGATCTGCCCTCTGTTGTGACTCATTTAAATGATAAGGATGCTGTCCTCCCTTCATCCCCTCTATTTTTTACTATTATATCTTTCACTTCCTCAGTTTCTCCATCCCTTTTTTCATTTTACTCTCATTATTTCATCTATTGCCTCATTTCCTTTGGCTCTTCTCCCTCTCCTTCTCTATTTCTATCTACTATCAAATTTTCTCTCTCCCACCTCTCTCCCCCCACTCTCACACTGCTGCATCTCATCTTTTTGTGTTCATCCTCTTTTCCCAATGTCAGCCTGAAAGTAAAAGATCACCTCCATCACTTTCACCTGACAGTTTTGCCTTCCACAGCATGCCATCTACTGGAATTTCATTTATAAAAAGCATACTGAAAATAGATAACCACCGTACTATTATATTTCAATTGATGAAGTTGGACTTGACAAAACTACTCTGCATTTGTGATGATGTATGTGTGTAGTGAAGCATGCTAATGAAGCGAACTCTTGGGGGAGCACGAAAGCTGCATCCCTGACAAAACCAATATCTGCTCAACTCCGAGGTCGACTAAAGGCCAAATCGGAGTTTGGCTGTAGCTTTGGGAGAAAACAGACCCAAAGTGTCTTTTGCCGTCAGTATCAGGGGCATATTGGCCAGCACAATTTTCTCCAAAATTAAAATTAGTTCCTTCAAACAATACATTCCTCAGGCTCAGCGAGAGTCATGACAGCTGAGAAATTATTCATGTTTTTCTATCATTCAGGTCGCCTCACTCCTTTTGTCTGATGTACAAGCTGTCTGCTGTTACACCTCATTTGGAGGAAACAGATGGCTGATGGCATGATCTCAGGTTGTCTGCTGGCATGCTAGGAGACCAGAGAGTGTGTAGGTGCATGTGAGTTTGGAGGTAAAAGCACATAATAGTGTGAGCAAACCAGAGTATGCTGTAAACTCTATCACGCAATCTTTCTAGCCATCGCAGTTTTAGGTTACCTGCATTGCCTCAAAGTGGGACGGTAAAACGGGCCACAGGTTCTGGGTCAGTGGGAAAAATTATGCTGCTCATCCTGCCCACTGTGGCAGAACACTGCTGGCTCCGGTGCCTGTCCGCCAATCATCTGCTGATTCAAACAAGAGGTCATCAAGCAAAGTTGTTGAACTCTTTGGTCTATGGTCATCAAGTGCCCGATGTACTATATCTACTTTTAAAATTGTGAGTGACCTTCGTCGATATTTGCAACTTTGCAAGACAGCAAGAAACAATCCACTGGGTTTGTGACAGCAGCTGATTGATGAAATTTCTTAATGTTCCCATCTACAGTGATGCCCAGAGGGTCAGGAGGAATGAAAGTGGGGCATGGCTAAAAGTGAAGCTAAAGTTCCCAAATGGGGGGAAAAACTGTCAAAACAAGGCCATTAGAAACTAACCGGAGGAGAGAAGTAAAATTACCAGGACCACCAGAGACAAACCGGACTTCTGAGAGGTCACAGTTGTTGCTGTAACTTGTCCGGAGCTTTCCAAACAGACAGAAAATGCACTTTTATTGAGACTGTCAATGTTTGAAGACAAATAAACACTGCTGATGCTGTGAGCTGACACTGCCACTGTCACGACTGTACTTTATCAGGTACCCACAGTATCCACAGTATCCACAGTAGCTTCTCATCTTCTATATGTATTGGTTTAAACACTAAGTATAGTTGATTTGTTTTAAAATTATATACCTGTGAAAAAGTCTAATATATATAATATTAAACAATATATTTAAAATACTCATTGACAACATTAACTAAAAGACCCAGCAGCTTTATGGTCTGCATGGTAATATGAGAAGGAAAAGTCTTAGATCAGAATGTTATCTTGTATGAATTTTAATTCCGGAAAGCACAGAAAATATTTGTAGTTAGGAATTGAAATACATGAGTCGAACAAGTGTTTTTTGAAAAAAACAAAACAAAACAACAATCAGTGCATACAATTACAGTTCCTCAGTTTCAACATCAAGGCTTTCAGGAAAAACATTGCCTCCTCTCTAACTTTGCTGTTTAACTTACTGTGACTGAAATGTATGTGATCTATAGTCATTTATTAATGCGATCTATAGGACATTATTTGGTTTAGACCGCACTGCTAATGTTGGTCATATGAGTCCGTCGGTGGCTGTTGTGTGTAGTTGCGTGGAAATCATATGAGTGGCTTCTGCCCACATCAGATAAAACACTTAAACAATTACTGTCTTATCTGCTGTGGAGGGAGAAGAGCTTGTGGCCTCATTAGGGCCAAAATAGAGAGAGGAACAGAGCCCAGTCCCACTCACTGTTGACTCCTGATCGTCAGTCCACCAGGCCCGCGGGTGACAGTAACTACATTACAGTCTTCACAGAGACAGATGCGGTGAGAGACAAACGTAGCAAGCATGTTGTCCTCTGGCTGGGAATCACCAGACTCTCTTCAAAGATTTCTTTGGCCTCAGCAAGAACTGAATCCCAAAGCTAATTTCACCTGGTAAATGCAACAGAGCCATGGTTTGTTTGAGCATAATATCTGGCTATTCCGTAGTCTACTTACGATATACTACTAACTGTATACCACTTCTACTGTTATTGTGTTAATGTGGTACCTTCACCTTGGAATTTTTCATTCCAAGGTTTCTGTTGACATCCAGTCACGGTTGAAATGTTAATTTCCCGGTCACTGCTGCTGGAAATGTAAAATATGTGTTTAGTTACCCCACACTGGCTACATACATAAAAGAAATTTGACAGCTTTCATAAACTGGCCAGAAGCTGAATCACTGACAATACCAGTTCTGTGGACAGCAAAAAGTTGTAGAAGGGAACAAGTAAGTAGGAGATGCTTTAGAGGAGAGCACTGATTTTCACAAGTCTGCTTTCAGGTCTCCTCCTCATACTTCTTTTTCTGTCTCCATTGCTCTCTTTCATGTGAAGACAATGTAAAAAGACACTCAAAAATTCAACAGTAGTTGAAAGAATGATGAAATCTTAATGCTTCTTTGTACTGTCACACACACTCTTCTCTCTCTCTCCCTCACTCACCCTCTGTCTTTCTCACTTTATATTCTCACTCTGTTTCATTTTTTATTGTCCTGGTCTGTTCTTCCACTCTCTGCTTGTATCCCATCATCTGCAGGGCAATAAGGGCTGGCTGTTCGTGATGCAGGCAATTAATGATCTCTTATCCAGCATGCTCTTACATTTCTTGCTGTGTTTTTTTTTTTCCTTCTCCCACTCAGTACTGGATTTACATGTCAGTTGCCATTGGTTGACAGGCCCTGTAGCATTATTATTTATCTAATCGACACCAAGGAATCTGTAGCGTTTAGCATTGTTGTAAATTGGTGCTTTCCCCATATAAACTCCAACACAGGGTTTTTTTAGTGTCACATGGCCATCATAACATGACGGGCTTCACTGGAAAAATATTTAAATATGGAGACATTACTTCTAAAGTTAACAACATTAGTAGAAAAACATAAAATATTGACAATGTATGATTTTTAGTTGGTTGAAGGGTTCACCACTTTTCTCCAGACTGAAATATCCTCAACTATTTGAACTCTTTACGTGGAATTCATGGTTCTCAGAGGATAAAACAAGAACTCAATAATCCCTTGACTTTCATCCACTGCCACTGTGACGTTTTCATTTGTGGTTTTTGGTAAAAAATTGTCTGGGAGCTATGACATGGACTACAAAGTGGACTTTGATGCACACCTTTATGTGCCCCTGGGTTCAAACCCAAGGATCATCTGGTTACTCACTGACATCACCGATCATCAAAATGATTTTTTTCTCAAATAATTTTACTTACTTTCAATACTAATAACTTAGAAACTGCAAAAGTTAACATTACATCTGCTGACATGGGGAAATTTTCATTGTGGGTATGCTGATATGATACTTTTCAATGGATGAAAGGATGAGTAATCAATCAATCCACTTTTCATATGCACAATATGTGGAATCTGGTAATGCTAATGATGATCTTTTCTTTCTCCTGCTCTTCTGTCGTATCCCTCTCCTCTCTGCGTAGACTATGCTGACTGCCATCTCAATGAGTGCCATCGCTACCAATGGAGTAGTGCCAGGTGGGTGAGCAGACGCTGGCACCACACAGCCATCACTGTTTGAAGCTGTCCGCTTCTAAATTTCTCTTTTCACTGATTGCTTTTGGCAAATCACACCCAGCGCAGCTTGATATCCCCAGAAACATTAAAAGATTTAGTGTGGGATCTTGTGCACTTTAACTTGTTGTCACACAACATTATTTACACAAATAAAGCATCAGCCAAATGCCTGAAATTTAAAAATGAGTGTATGTGTTTGAGTCCGTGTGCAGACACATGAACGTACACATTAAATAGCTATACTTCCTAACATGAGCGCAAAGCAGGGTCAGAGCAGAAACAGGCTTGTGGAGAAGTGTTGGACTGTACATCAGTTAGAATTGTCTCTGTTATAACTTGTTACAACCTATATGCTGCTGCAAAGTGCTGATTAAATTCAATTTACTTATGTGCATTGGATTTATTTGTACACAATTAGGCAACAGAAGTGCTGTGATAAAATATGTTTAGAAAAGATGAGTAACAAACTAACCCTACAACCAAAAATACAACTACTGGAAAGCAATGAAGCAAAAGAAATGTGTGTACACATATGTTTTAAACCCCATCATTAACTCCATGGAAGGTGATCATTCATTTATGACATTTTTATAAGTAAAAATGACAAACACCAGTCACCATACACATATTTTTGATTTCTTGTTAACTTTATTGTGTCTGTGCGTAGCTGGAGGCTCCTACTACATGATATCCCGTTCACTGGGCCCAGAGTTTGGTGGAGCAGTAGGGATATGCTTCTACCTGGGGACCACCTTCGCTGGAGCCATGTACATCCTGGGGGCCATTGAGCTCCTCCTGGTGAGACACATCCTTAATTCATCTGCCGTAGATGGCCTTAGATGGAAGAGAGGTTGGATCAAGATGAGCATAATATAAATATAACCAATACTGAAATGACTTGTGTATAAAAGCCCAAGTTAGAGCATTTCACAATCAGTACATCACCTTTTTATTGATGGTGATTGAAATCACACAAATTTTCAACTTTACCAACTCAACCTACTTACAACTTACAGTATGTCTGTATGTACAGAATTTAATATATCCCCAAAACAAAAACGTAGCACTTGCACTACGATTACAAAATTCACCCTCAACATTAAAATGCAAACCTGTGTCTTCCACAGTCTGTTGTGCCTGAATTGATAATCTGATTGAAAATGACTTGATAACAGACATCCAAACAAGGTGTTGCAGGAAAAGAATTATAATAATAATAAAAAATCCATTCCTACTTCTCACTGCAGATTAATTCTAAATTAGACTCAGGTTTCATCATTTGTTCACATTTCCAGAACAGCTGCCATGTTTTTTTAGACTGTAAATTAAAAGCAAAGACGGATCACAGCCCAGTGAGTGGGTTCATGTTGATGAGAGTGAAGTAGAGAACTGTCAGCACTCTATTGTACAGCCCATTTGAAATGACATCCATTTCAGGCGAATTCATTCACAATGAGCTAAAGGAAAAATGACGGGACAGCGTTGCCAGGTTAGTGGGGGATGACCGTCAAATCACAGCTTTTCCTTCTTTGCAGTGAACTCTTAAACATCAAACTCTGACAATTCTGTCATGGTGTCATAAAAGGTGCTCTCAAGAGAACTCATGTCATTATGCTGTGATTGAACAATTGCCAGAAGCCGATATGACCCCCTAGATTAAATTATGTTGGGAATACATAAAAGATTCGTTATCTGGTTGCCCACATCCAAAATAATACTGATGCCAGTGTTGGAAGTGGTTCAATGACAAGAGGGAAGGAGCCAAAGAAAACCAAATTAACAGGCATTCAAAGGACAGGCAATGATGTCTACTGACAGCTGCATCGCTCTGTGCCATATGTACATCCATATATTTCCTCTGTTTTATTCAACCATGTTGGAGTTTTCACGTTTTCTAACATTTAAATTTGTTATTCAAGCCAGGCCTGATCTAGCCTGATGAACAGACTGAGCGGCCATTTCAGTGTCACTGCAGTTTTCTGTGAGAGTTTGTCCATTTCATTCTCACTGATGTCTTTTTTAACAGATAAGAAAGGCTTGAACACTTGTTGTAAGTGTTAGTAATATGTTTTCTCCCAAAATCTTTCACTATTCCTTTAATGTTGATCATCATTATCATCATCATTACAATGTTAATTTAAAAGTCTTTTTTTTTCCTGTTCCACTAACGACTTTCATAGCTGCTGCAGTCCATCATCCATAATCCATGCTTGTCTGTCTATATATATATATTATTATTTTTTTTTTTTTTTTGCTTTAAATGAAAATTTTATTTATTTATTTATTTTATGTTTAACGGATTTTTTTTTATTTATATCCAATATATTCCAAATGATAAATTAATATATATAATTTAAAATAATCTAGGAGCAGGTTGTCTTCAACTCAGATTCTGATAGGTTGATGAAATGCAGGGATCTTTCATCTCGATCTTCATTCCTGTCCTCCTCCTCCATCTCCTCCGCCTTTTATTACAGTCCTCTCCCACTGCAGCTCATGCTGCATCGAGTTGTGGGTAATTATGCAAATACTATATTAGTGGGAGATCAAGATGCAGGCAAAGTAACAAGACGACTCCTTGAAACAGCTCTTTTTGGTCACTTTGGTCTACTGTTATCGACATACAGGAGTATTTTTATTATATTTATTAATTTCTTCGTTACTCTCCTTCTGGGTGCCTCTAACAGATATGCAGAGTTTGATTATGCCTGGAGGTTAATTTTGTCTTCTGGGTCAAAGCTGGCTTAGTTTCCATTGTAACATAACAATCCCTGCAGAATTGTAAGGAGCGGATCTGGAGAAGGCTGATTTAAATATGTTTCATCCTTCCACCCAAGCCAAGAACACAAACTGATGCTGCTATTTTAGGAAGCAAGAACAGTTCATGGTGAAGCAGGAGATTTCTTTGCCTAGTGATACGCTGTGCTTAGCATCAGACCACTTTCTCCAGCAAAGTGACCGATCTGAGCCACAGCTCCCCTTCTTTTTCTTCTCATTATTCTTTGCTCTTTGTGGTGATTAAACAGTTTGTGTGGAACCAAAATGATTATTTTAAATTACAAAAGAATTTCCCATGCTTATGTAACACCCTCATCATGAATCATCCAGAGCTGATGGCAGTTGCTGACGGGATAATTAAGTGTTTACCGTTTTATATATGATTGGACTATTCTTATTTTGACCTGTAGTAACTGTGTAATAATGGCAATTTGAATATTAATAGCATGCTTTTGTTCTTTAATTAAGCTGAATTGAAATAGCAGTTAGTATTATATGTGCTGCTTTAAGCTCCGGAGGACTGTTAATGTGAGCATCACATGTTTTTACACTTCACAGAGCTGTCCGTTTCACTCACCTCATCCCTCTCTGCCTTTCTCGCCTCCCTTTTATTAGATTTTATCTTTTTAAATTTTTTTACCTTGGTTGAAACATATTATATTCAGCAATAAACAATGAGTTAGAGGTGTAGATTTGTGACCTGAAATCTACCAGTTGAAGTCCCCAGACAGACTGGGGAAAAGTGAGGAGGGAATGACTAACACTTGCACTCTCTAAACAACAACCACCAAGATGCCCTCAAGCAACAATGAGACAGTATGGAGCTTTTATGAGAGGAATACAGGTGTGCTTTCTCTGGAAACAGAGAGATAAAGAATCAGTAATGAAATCTCTTCATCGCAGATATACATAGTTCCCAAAGCGGCCATCTTTCCCCTGGAGGGACTGGAAGGTGCGGAGGCGGAGGCTGCCTTGCTTAACAACATGCGCGTGTACGGGACCATCCTCTTGATCTCCATGGCCACCGTGGTGTTCGTTGGTGTGAAGTATGTCAACAAGTTGGCCCTGGTTTTTCTGGCCTGCGTCATTCTCTCCATTCTGGCCGTCTACGCTGGAGTCATCAAGACCGCCGTCGATCCTCCATACTTCCCGTAAGCAGTCAACAGTGTATAAGCTGAAACATACACCTGTGAGACCCATCAGGAAATAATACACACTAGTATGCAGAAACACAAGCACACAAAGACAATTGCATCAGTTGAATACTACACAGCTATCTACTGTGATCGAAAACTTGAAAATCAATGAAACTGCTAAGTTTTTCTATATTTAGTTTTGTTTTCATTCAAATAATTTTATAATGTGTATTCAGGCTAAACTTTGAGATCTACAATTACACTACCTTCTTAAATCAAGTATTTTGGGGTTTCTTTTTTGCTTGTTAAATCAGTTTAGTTTACCCTCTCATTTACTCTATGGGGCTGTTGCACCAAATGAATCAAACTGAATTGAATCAAATCAAATTGCGAACTGGACATGACATTTTACAATTGAATATTTTGAATCTTTACTAAAGCATTGAAAACAAACCAGAAACATCAGACAGCACATTTTGTGACTTTCTTTTCTCCAGTGTGTGTCTTTTGGGGAACCGCACTTTGGTGTGGAAGACCTTTGATCTGTGTGCCAAGACCATTGAGACAGCTAATGGGACAGTGACCACCCAGCTGTGGCGCATGTTCTGTGATTCACCTTACCTCAACGCTACCTGTGACAAGTACTTCAGCGAGAACAATGTGACTGTGGTCCAGGGGATTCCGGGCGTCACCAGTGGTATCCTGGCAGGTAGGCTCACGCAGTATAGGTCGTTTTCAGTTTGACTGCTCACAATCAAAACATCCATAGATATGCAAGCATAACCGCATGTACAGTACACAAAATTTGGCTGATTCCTTGTTAACTGACTTTCAATATTTGACATCTTTTCTTCAGTATCCATTGCAGAATGCTGATACAAAAGTTTAGTTCAGTCACACTTTACTTTTCCCTGATGTTTCCTAATGCAACAAGATGGTTTATTTATTTCTGACTGTTGAAAGTCTTTGAAGGAAATATAGTTAAGTATCACTGAGATGAAGCAGATGAAAGTAACAGAAGCACTTGTAATACTCAGCCTCGGGCTTACTTACTTACTGAAGCAAGAGGAAGTCCGGATCTTGAATGACCTTGTTTCAGTCAAGTATTATTTGATGGGCTGACAGTAACTGTGACTGTGTCAAGGATTCTTATTTGTAAATTAGAGCCCATGGTTACTACACTGCCAACAAAGTGTTCATCCCCCCTCCCATTCCCCCTCTGCCTCCTCCAGGAAGTTTATATGTTGACAGTAATCAACTGAAAAATGTCCTTCAATGTCAAAGTGGATACAGATCTAAATTGATTATCATTCATTCAAAATACATGTATTCATCTCCTCTAAAAGGACGCAACTGTCTCTGGAGCAGCCAGTTGTTTTTCAAGTTTCTGCCTGACTGCGACATTGAAATGCATCATTGTAAAAGAAGAAGCCACATTAAAGCTATTTTGAGTTGCTGTTGTAAAGCATGAACACTTTAAAGAGGTCAATACTTTCCATAGAATCTTTGTTCACAAGATATCACTTAATGAGACAGCACGATCAGCCAAAGTGTAGTTCAGGTTTGGAATTTCACCGTGCCCTTCTGTTCTTCCCTTCATGCCTCTCATCTATCCAGACAACATGTTTGCAACCTACTATGAAAAGGGCGATCTGATTGCCAAGAAGGACATGTACTCAGTGGAAGAGGAGGACGATCCTTTGACCAACGCTAACCGCTATGTGTTGGCCGACATCACCAGCTTTTTCACGCTGCTGGTCGGCATCTACTTCCCCTCTGTGACAGGTGACAATTTAGAAAAACGTTTTTTCTTAACTTCCCAGCGCAATCTTTTGTTTTTTGTGTGAGAGGTTTTATTCGAGGACAGAGCCAAGTCATTAAATAGATGCTGAGATTTTCTACAATACTTACAAATTTTTGGTAACTCTGCAATTGAAGATACTTCTGATTCCATGTTTCAAACATAGCAAAATTAAACACTATTCTGCTGCTCTTAAAAGGCACTGTTTGTTTTTATGTTTGCAAATATCTGCTCTGGACCTTGTGGCTTCTCGTTGTGTCTGTTCAGGGATCATGGCCGGCTCCAACCGCTCTGGAGACCTGCGCGATGCCCAGAAGTCCATCCCCATTGGAACTATTGCAGCCATCACCACCACTTCCACTGTCTGTATCCTCTCACTTCTAATAAATGCACAGAACAAATAAAAAAACGTGTTTTAAATACTGTTAATTTTGAAGACAAATAATTCTATAAATTACAAATTTTAAACCTCCTCAGCTTAGCAGCCTAGGTAGGTCCCTACACTGATACCAGTAACCTTAAGTCAATAACTGAATGAATTCCCCAGGACTGTTAAGGCCACACGAAACCTAATTTGGACCTCATTTATACTAGGTATCTAAAAGTACTCCTTCAGCTCTGGCCAGCTTTGCAGTCAAATTGTATTTCAAGCTCAGTGATGATATGTCACACAGCACTTGTCCAATTTTAGCAGGACTTGAAGCGATGATGCACTCTGGTGTTTTGCTCTGCTGTAAAAAAAGCACACTGATTGGCCTGCAGGGAGCGCCATAATTAAAGGTCAACGTTTTAAATGGTGACAGACCAGAATCCCTACAATACCAGTTGGATTTTGATGAGGGATAATGGATTTTTATTTTTCTGAGTGGCCCAAAGTATGCCTGTATGTTTTATAGAAGCTGACTGTTAGGTGCCAGTGATTTTTAGAGGTTTGTGCTTTTGTAACGTTATTAAAATGCTATTATGGCTATGGCACAAAAGCTGGTTTGTCATAGGATGTATAATGACTTAGATTAAATTATTATCTGAAACGTCACATCTTCACTGCATCACATTCAGCAGCAACAGAGAAGGCCCTGGTGATCACTGGCCTCTAAAGCAGCCATGTCTTTAATGTATTTCACAGTAATCAGCTTGGGGTTCTAACCAAATTTGATTAGAACTTCTAATCGTATCCTTGAGCTGCCTATGCACTCAGAAGTTAATAAAACGGAACGATATTAGTTCCAATGTCACCGATTTATTAGATATCATCCTAAACTAAATCGATTGATGTCTTTTCCCAGCTAATGTGTATAATTGAGTTATCAAGTGATGAAGTGCATTTTCAAATCAAAGGTTTATAATCGTTATAATGAAGCCCTGTCAATCGTTAAACAGGTCTAATTTTAGAATCCAATTCAAGTGACAAAACACATATCAAATATCCAGCATCTGAAACGCACAGCTATTGTCTGTATCATAAAGCTTTCCTGACCTGTAACTGTTTAGACATGTCCAGCGTGATTCTGTTTGGTGCCTGCATCGAGGGTGTCGTGCTCAGAGACAAGTAAGTTCATTTTCCCCTGAGGCAAAAAATGTACTATAAATGATATGACAGGGAAGAAAATTCTACACATCATGCACTGGAAACCTTTTCTTGTCTCCTTTAGGTTCGGCGAGGGCGTGCACGGGAATCTGGTGATTGGCACTTTAGCTTGGCCGTCACCGTGGGTGATCGTGATTGGCTCCTTCTTCTCAACCTGCGGTGCAGGGCTGCAGAGTTTGACAGGAGCTCCTCGTCTGCTGCAGGCCATCGCCAAGGACAGCATTGTGCCTGCCCTTCGGGTCAGTCTGTATGCTCATTTGCATGTCATATGTATAATGTTCCCCTCCTTTCTAATGAATACTGCAACAAACGGGAACAATCACTTCAAGCATTGTTATTTTTAGTGTGAATGTGTTTTCTGTGTAATCCCTGCAGATTTTTGGCCATGGGAAAGCCAACGGAGAGCCCACATGGTCCCTCCTGCTGACAGCTTGTATCTGCGAGAGTGGTATCCTCATTGCCTCTCTGGATGCTGTGGCTCCCATCCTCTCCATGTGAGATGACAAACAAAGTCTCAGATTTTCAGCTGTTTCTCCATAAAGCAGTTGCTTCCCCCACAGTTCCTAAAACAATCAAATATGAAATTTTATGGCTCAGGATTTAGCTCATCATACTGCTTTTCTTCTTCTTCGGTAGCACATACTGTACAAGTAAATGTGAAAGATTTGGAGACATTGTTGGATATTTTGTGGACAACTTCTTCCTCTTCATGGACTCCGTTTGGTGAAATCATTTTGGTGCTGTTATGTCACAACATGTGAGAAGCGCTTTGTTTTAAAACCAAACGTTTCTGTGCTTTTGTGCTTCCTGCAGGTTTTTCCTCATGTGCTATATGTTTGTGAACCTGGCCTGTGCCTTGCAGACACTGCTGAGGACTCCAAATTGGAGACCTCGATTCAAGTTCTACCACTGGTCAGTTCACTGGCTACGACTGACTGCATTTTGTATTTTTAAATCAAATTTTCGGTCCTAAAACACATCTGCCTGTCTTGATCGTGTTTGTTACTCTCCATCTATGCAGGACTCTGTCCTTCCTGGGTATGAGCTTGTGTCTCACTCTTATGTTCATCTGCTCCTGGTACTATGCCATTGTTGCCATGGTAATCGCTGGCTCTATCTACAAGTATATCGAGTTCGCAGGGTGAGTGGAGTACAACCCTAAGTGCGATTGGATTTGCTGCCTGCCATAGTTCAGGCTGATGTGTGTATGTGAGCTTCCAAGTCCACACGATCAATCATTTTTTTCTGGGCGGTTTGAAAGGAAGATTGATGTTTTCGATTATAGCTCCACTGTTGTTTTGGGCTCTCGTCATCTCGGAAACATGTGTGACACAGAGCATCCTCCTTTTGATTAAAAATAATAATAATAACGATAAGAAGAAGAATGTTGTAATTATGTATCTCTTTGTAGTTGATTGCATCTCTTTAGATCAATTTTTCAAGTCTTTGATGTCATTGTATGTATCTTTGCCATCGCTTGATGTCCTTTTGTGGCCATGTTGTATCTTTTTGGCAGCCTTTTTGCTTTTCTTTGTAGTCATGTCGTGTCTCTTTGTAGTCGTTTTGCATCCCTTTGTAGATGTTTCAGGATGTCTCTCAGTGAACTTTTGCAGGATTGGCAGGATTCTCTGTGCTGCTAGTTCACCGAATATGAAGAGTGAACAAATAAATTCTAACAAGTAAAGATTTTAATTGGACTTGGTTGGCAAATATTCAGTATTTAAGGTAAATGTCATCAGGACAGACCTCTTTTTAGTAAGCGCTGTAACTTTCAAACAGTGAATGCTGACTCTAAATGTAAATGTGCTTCACTGTGCTGATTGCATCGCTGTCCCTTTTTTGAATTCATAGTGAAGCAGCACAGCTATTGCTCATGTTTAGACTGACAAATGTTGATTGGTGCTGTCTTCGTTTCAGTGCGGAGAAAGAGTGGGGTGATGGGATACGAGGTCTGTCTCTGAGTGCTGCACGTTACGCTCTGATCCGGCTAGAGGAAGGTCCCCCCCACACCAAGAACTGGAGGTACACACCAAGTCCACCCGCTGCGCTGTTCTTTCATGGTTCTAATCAACAGAGAAATTAACATATGTGGAGGCGTTCAGGCTTATTCAGTTCAGTTCAGCTCAGTTATTCGTGACTCTTCTCTTTTTAACTGTTGAACTAGAAAAAATGTTTTTGAATTTATATAAACAAGTCACCTTTTCGTGTTGTTTTTTCTCTGTCTCCCATTCCCAACTAGGCCTTTTGCTCTGCCAACCCAGCTATTTCTTTCTTAATGCCTTTATTTAACTCTTCAACAATCCTCTTGCCCTTTTCTCTCTTCCAACTTTTTTTCCATAGTTTGAATTTCTCTTTCCTCTGCCTTAATCTCTCTTCAGGCCTCAGTTGCTGGTTCTGGTCAGTACAGACAGTGAGCAAAACGTGGAGCAGCCTCGTCTGTTCTCTCTGACCAACCAGTTGAAGGCAGGAAAAGGTCTGACCATCGTTGGGACTGCTCTAGAGGGCACATACCTGGAGAACTATGACCAAGTCCAACGTGCAGAGCAGGTAGGAAGCCTTTAACTATCAATGACACTAATATAAATTAATGTTCGAACATGGTTCAAAATGTTTCTTTGACAATATTTTCATTACATGACTTATCACGTAAAGATGTTGTATCAATATGAGAAGTCCTTCACCCAACCCATCTGCACTTTGGTAACAGTCATCCTTTCACCATTTTGTAGGCATTGCGTAAACTTATGGAGACAGAGAAGGTGAAGGGTTTCTGTCAGGTGACTGTGTCTTCAAACCTGCGTGATGCTACATCCCACCTAGTCCAGGCCAGTGGGCTGGGAGGCCTGAAACATAACGCTGTGCTGACCTACTGGCCACGCAACTGGAAGCAGGCAGAGGACCACCAGACTTGGAGGAACTTCCTCGGTGGGTCACTGAGAAAAAAGAAAGAATATATTTTTCTTTTCTTAAAGAGTTGAAACCAGATCATTTTGGGATCATTTGTCATGTGGACAATTTGGATTGGTGCTCCTGCTACTAACAGAGTTATTGATCAGAAGCAATGAACATGGAAGCTCAGAGAAACATGCCTATGATAAAATCATAGTTATTCAGTGTCAAAACCTGAAACTGAGGTCAACCACAGCCTGTCAGCTATATCTAAACAACTTAAAAATTTAAACGGTTTCTGTAGTCAAGACAGTTTTTAGATGTGGTACAGCGAAATGCACTCCATCTCTGACTGTATCTCTCTTATGTTCATCAGAGTTGGTCAGAGAAACCACAGCTGCTCGCTTGGCTCTGCTCGTTCCAAAGAACATCGCAGCCTTCCCGTCCAACGGTGAGCGCTTCACAGAGGGTCACATCGACGTGTGGTGGATCGTCCATGATGGAGGCATGCTGATGCTGCTGCCCTTCCTTCTCCGCCAGCACAAGGTACTAACCTGCTACAACAATAATTACTGCAGCCAAAGACAGAACAAGCACACATGACTAGAACTGACAAAGAACAGTCTAAATCCACTTTCAATTTGTAGTAGATGTTTCTAACTAAAATTTTGGCTTATTTATGGTAAAAGAATTACATACAGTAGTCAGAGAGTAGAAAAATTGCATTACAACTAAATCATGTTTTTGGTCCTCAGGTCTGGAGGAAGTGCAAGATGCGCATCTTCACCGTGGCCCAGTTGGACGACAACAGCATTCAGATGAAAAAAGACCTGACCACATTCCTCTATCACCTCCGTATTGATGCTATGGTGGAAGTTGTAGAAATGGTGAGTTTTTTTCTCATCTAGAATAACTTTTTAATATCTGACTTTAACAAAATTATGTTTTCAGTTGTTGGCCCTGGTAAGCAGAACAACAACAAAAAAAAAAAACAATTGTTGGATTGTCAAAAAGCATCTTCCATTCAGCCTTTCCAAACTTGTTTTGTTGCATTTTCCAAAAAAACAAACAAACAAACATTTCACCAATCACCTCCACTTAACCCCAGTGATTGGAATAACATAATGCTGTAACTCAATTACTAACTCAGTTCCTTTTTGAGAGAAGTAACTAATTACTGTGCTTGTTTAAAGTAATGTGCCTAACACAGAGTGGGGCCACATATGCGCAGCTGCAAAACTGAGCAGGAAATGAATTAAATCTTTCAAGCTGTTCAATTATTCCCACTGTGAATTTTGTCACGTTTCAAATGCAATACTATGAAGGACTTGAAGCAAAGTCTGATCGATTCAAATATGATCCCATGTTGGAAAGCCCCTTGGCTTTCTCTATGACAGCAGGCTTTCTGAAATTCGTTTAGAGCAGAAACACATTTAATTTGAGACTTGGTCAAATGATGGCCTGTATAAACAACGGTGTAAAAACTGTAAAAACACATAAGAACTAGAACAACAAAGCATTTTCTTGTTTCATCATAGCACGACAGCGACATATCAGCCTACACGTACGAGAAGACTCTGGTGATGGAACAACGGTCGCAGATGCTTGAACAGATTAACCTGACCAAGAATGAGCGAGAGAGAGAGGTAAGACGGTTTATTTATGTCAGAGTTTGTTGTTTTGAAATGCACTCACAGATGCACACAGGAACTTCACAATTTGACGGACCAACTCGGCATGATTCTACTTGACAAGATTTAACATGACACATAAACCCCTCCAGACAAAAGCATATCTACGCTTAAATCAGAGCAGTGGGACATCATATTTATCCCCTCTATCACTGTGACTACAGACACTACATTGCTTTTTTGCATGGCTGCATGATGATGTTTGGCAGAAAATGTGAAAACTAAAAATATTGAATATATATTAAAAGATATTGATCTCAGTTACATTATTACCTCCTCATATTCTCTGTGGAACTGTAAGGTATCTTGGTCTAAGTCAATAATATTAATAAAAACATATGAATTAGTTGCACTTTTACTCAGTGAATCATTGTTGATATGCAGTAAACAAATGTCTTGCAAAAACATATTACTGCCTTGTTTTGTTTTTCACGAATACTGCACACAAAGCTCTCAGCTCAGATTGCCGCTCTCATCCCTTTCTCTCTCTTCCATCTGTGTCCTCACAGATCCAGAGCATCACTGATTCATCCCGTGGGTCCATCCGCCGTAAGAACCCGGCCGCCGTGACCACACAGCTGAGCGTGACTGAGGAACCGCTGGCAGCCAGCAAAGAGGAGAAGCCTGAGGAAGAGGTAGGACCAGCTTTTCCATTCGAGGAGAGTTGACCTCCGTTCTAAGGGTTAAGTTGCTGTGCATGCTCACATTTAGGTGCTTTAAGCACAGAAAGGAAAAATAATGTGTATCTTTTTTTTGTTTTGTTTTACAATTTTAAAACAACCAATTAACGTGATAAAAAAAAAAATGCCATGCAGATAGTATGAGACAAAACACAGAAAAACATTATTATTAATATAAAAGGCTAGTGACAAAATGGAAATATTAATACTCCTATTGGTTTGAAACCAGAGCTCAATGTTTTTGAAAATCTTGTCCACAGTAAACAGCTGCTTGTTTGCTTTGCATAGCATTAAGACTGGACATGGGGCTAAACAGCCGGCCTGGCTCTGTCTCACATAATCCACCTTACAACATATCTGAAACTCTGTCTTGCTTTTTTAATTCATACGCAAACATATGTGGAAATTATGCTTCAC
Source organism: Remorina albescens (assembly GCA_034769265.1). Taxonomy (NCBI): domain Eukaryota; kingdom Metazoa; phylum Chordata; class Actinopteri; order Carangiformes; family Echeneidae; genus Remorina; species Remorina albescens. Next base: position 22,578,502 of record CM068494.1, read on the forward strand.
ATACAAACATTCAGCTGATCTCAAATAATTTAATTCCAGCGGAGTTGAGAAAGAAATTTCCTTAGCCCTTTCTGGAATTTTTGAGTTTTCTGTTGAAATAAAGTCGACCAATGATGTTATAAATTCAAATACGTTTTGTCACTGACAAAGAAACCCAGTAATGTATAAGAAAAAATATGAAAATCCACCATAACGCTTGTCTTCCCTCTCCCTTTCTCAAACACTGTGGCTCTCTGTGACTTAACCTGCATTCCTACATTTCCACGTCAACTGTGACTCTTTCAACCTTCCATGTAATGTACATGTAAATCCACATCCGTCCTCTTTTCCTCTCGTCTCATAGTCAAAGTCGGCCTCTTCCCCTGTGTCCTCCCCCACTCAGGTTCAGCTTATCCATGATAACACCACCCCGACCAGCCCCACAACCCCAGCCACCCTGCTGACCCCGCCAGAGGGGGTACAGAGCCCCGGGGGCCAGATCCAGATGACCTGGACCGAGAAGTGTGACGGGGAGCCGGCTAAGCCGCTTGGCGCAGCCACACCAGGGGGCATCAAAGACATCTTCAACATGAAGCCGTGAGTGCATTGAAATGTTCAATGAACTTTTACCTGTTGTAAAGGAAAATTATCTGCGTGTTCATGCCAAGGAATGCCTCAAGTCTGCAAAGTTTCTTTTGCACAATATACAACCAAAGAGGTTTGCAAGAACACTATGAAAGAGTTTGACACGTCTTTGCAGAAATTTGAATTTATAGCTTAGCACTGATATTCGTGTCTCTCTTCTTCCCACGCTGCAGTGAGTGGGAGAACCTGTAAGTACTTCCTATAAACCACATTCAGTCCATTCACATTTCATATTGACCAGATGAGGATGACATACGTGTGTGAATGAGCATTTGTCATCTAAACCTGCTCGGCATCAAAAAACGCTGTGTACCACACTTACATTACACACTTGAAAATATAAGATATCTAAGCCTTAATTGGTATAAATCAGCTCTACCTCCTTTTTGTTTTTGCTTTGTTTTCACTCAGGAACCAGTTCAATGTGCGACGTATGCACACAGCACTCCGGCTGAATGAAGTCATTATCAAAAAGTCCTCAGAGGCCAAGTTAGTCCTCCTCAATATGCCTGGGCCACCCAAGAACCGGACTGGGGACGAGAACTGTATCCTTCCTTCCCCCTGAAAAAAGGAGGTTTACCGATAGAAGTCAGAGCTACCTTCATTTTAATACACAAGTAAATATCTGTGTCGGGGTTTTCCACAATGAACAGCTTAACCCTTAAACAGCAATAAGAATTATCACTGGGACAGTCAGTTAAACTGTTAAAATATCCTGGAACCTCACTACCACCTGAGTGGGTATTCACCACCAAAACTCTCACAGCTAATCCTGCAGCATGTTGCTGTTTCTTAAGAAAAACCAGGAGGCTGCTGGCTGCTGTGCTGCGGACAGGAGGTACAGCTGGCCTGGTTCTCTCTTTGCGCTGTGATACCGTTCAGACTCAAGTGTTGGTGGAGAAGTAACCTGGCTGTTCACACCAGAAGCACATTTCTCCCCCTGAGCCCTCTGATAGGAAGTTTTAGTTGTGCTGTCCAGACTCCGTCTTACTCCAGGAATTCATTTGCATTTCATGCTCAAGTTCATAGTTTTAGGAGCAAAATAGCACAAGTTATGTGTGAGGTGGGTTTTATTCTTTTTAATTACGCATTGCATCCTGTCAGTTTCAGAATAGTGTGTAAACTAAATTTTGAGACTGCCCTCAGAGCTTTGAATGTCAAATCGTTGCTTTTGGTTTTATGGCCTGCAATTTTATTGTTTGGTTCAGTTTTAGCTGTAATCAACCTTGTTATAGCAGCAGCTGTTGGATTCAGTATAAAGAGAAGACCTGCTCTATATGTGAAGTGCGTTGAAGTAATATTAAACCCACTTTACACTAAAACGTCCAGCACAAGACAGCAGACCCACACAGCTCTGAAATGACTGGTGAACACAGAGTTAGAGTCACATATTCCTTCAGGAATCAGTGGAGATCAAAAAGCAACAAAGAGAAAGTGAATATTTGATTTGTCAAAGGTAAAAAGCACAACTTCAGGTGAATGCTAATATCGGTCTGTGTCAGATGAACGCAGACGACCGTACACTGTGACTTTGACAGGTGATTTGGTCATGTTATAATTAGCTGAATAGCTGAAAAAAATCAATGAATACAGCTTCAATCAGAAATTGATTGCAAACTATATTTAGTGCAAATGTACAGCAAGAGAAAACCTAATTTTCACTGAGAAATAATCCCATCACTAAAGCAGAATAAACATGAACAAAACACGAGTGTTTCTCATCAGGGAGGATGAAGAGTCTGGCTTGAAAGCTGTGCTGAATGAAACCTTATTATCAAGCTGACTTAATTAAGACCTGCAGATACAGACACAAGTTAAAAAAAAAAAACAACAACAAAGCATTTGCACTGTTTAGCTCTTGGGGGCAGCAGAAACAAGCTGTTAACAGAATATAACACCAACATGTTACAACGTTTTTAAATTGAAAGGTGAACTATTGTTAGAGACAAGACAAGGGGAAACATTATCGTTGATGGCCACCTGATGACTGTAAGTCCGATAGTTCATTTCCTTGTTCTCCAACTGCTGAGGGAAATCTGTGGCTTTTTTAGCTGGATGAAGCTCAGCCATATTCAATATCGCCAGCTGTTTGTCTGACTACAGTTTGCTGCAGGACAGATACAGCTGATTATTTAGCTGCTTTTACGTTCTCATATTGAAACTTGAATCATCTGCTGTATAATATATAAGTATGGCCTGCATCTGTTTCTTCTAGTTTCTTTAATGCTTTTCTCTCAGACATGGAGTTCCTCGAGGTCCTCACTGAGGGTCTTAACCGGGTCCTCCTGGTCCGCGGAGGCGGGCGTGAGGTTATCACCATCTACTCCTGAAAGAGCAGCCCCGTCCCTACTACTACCCCTCCACCCTCCCCTCAGCCCTGTTCCTGTGTCACCTTTGCCCCCGCCCTCTCATCGATGCTGCTTCATCATCATGTGGCCCCCGGATCATTTATTTATGTAAGATAGTCCTCTCACACTCAACCAATCGCTCAACTCAACTTCAGCACCTCTCCTTCTGCTCCATCCTCAGCAGACCACTGAGCAGTATCACATGCTCAGATAGGAAACCTTTCATTTTAGTCTCATAAGCTACTATATCTATTGTAGGCTCTAGATTTATTTAGATGCTGCCTAGATTTGTCCTTAAAGAGTTGTTTCTTTTTTTTTTTTTTTTTTTTTGCTAGTCTGTAATCTACTGTAGTAACTCGCATCACAGAGTCACCAGGTGAAAGGAGGAGGTGGTGCTGGTGAGTGTGGGTTGTTAGCTGAGGTGTGAGCCCACATGCATGTATCTGTTTGTCTTTGTTTTAATCTCTGCAGGTTTATTCTTTTCCTCTTTTTTTTTTTTATACAAATGTGACATAGAGGCGGCTTCTGCTCAAAAAGAACGAGAGCTGAAATGAGCTCAGCGTAGGTTTGTCTGTGATGTTCCCTCCTGGGGATCAGACGCCTCCCACTGCGTTCCAGCCTGTTGTCTTTGATGTGATTTATCTTTCAAGGCAAAAGACACTGCTACCCACAGTCTGGACCACCAGCTGGAAGACAAAGGAGAGCATAGTTAAGTATGAACTGTGAAAATCACATCGGCAGTCGAGGACTCAAATGGCACGTGGATCAAACCTGCAGTATTATCTTTAACCTGATCACTCCTGAGCATGAAATCCTGATAGCTGTGTGTGTTTTTGTTACTGCCATCACTGTCTTTCTACCAATCCTCCTTTCAGCTCATCTCTTAGTGGCTGTATATCCCCGTGGCCACTGTTAGTGCCAAAAAAAAAAAAAAGAAAAAATACGACAAGGCTAGCTTAGTTTTTAGAGGTTGACACGTAATTAAACTGTGAATAGTGCGTTTCCTAGCAGAAGGCTGGTGTGACAGTGGATTGGGGAGACACTACAACAACACCCCCCCCCTCGCCCCCTGAGGAGATTATCATTGCCAGCACCCTCGACCCTCGTGTGGATCACTGTAAATAATGTACAAGCTCTGGCGCGTCGTTCAGTATGAGTGTAGTATTTTTGTGACATACTAAAAAGCTTCTAGTGGAGAGAAAACGTTCCTTCGCTCAGAGGGACGGCTCAAAAACGTTGTTTTTAAAAATCTAATTTATTTATTTATTTATTGGATTTATTTATTGGATGGCATAGGCTCCTGTCACTATGGTAACTGTAACTGTAACCTTGACAAGCACTGCACCTGCACTGTCTGCCACTGTGCAACAAGTGAAACTTTGATGAACTCATCAAGATCAAAAAAAAATTACTAAATGTTATTTTTTCATCTAGAGAACAAATATGTATTTATGTTTATAGCTAGAAATTACACATATCGATGAAATAGTTGTATATCATCATTTTTGATTGTCACTGAAAGATATATTGTTGCTTTGCCAAATTTAGATACATTAAATGTGCCATATCAAAGTATTTTTCAAAGAGACATAGTAAACAAAATTCTATTGATTAAATTAGACAGAGTGCAAAGTTTGCAAAAGAAAAAAGAGGGAGGCGTCTACATGAAAGTAGTTCGATGGAAAGTCGCCCTGTAGGTGATAAAGGAACAGATGTTCAGACTTTAGTAGAACTACCAGACACCCTGATGTCGAAGTGGGCATATCAGCTCATACAGATGTGAGTCTGAACATCTGTCCTCTGACTGTTTATGGGTCCGAGTCTAAATAAATAGAGGGGACAATGGCTTCTGTAGCTAGGAAACTCACTTTGTCCGCAAGACTGAACTCTATGCAGTAGACTCTCCACTGAGATTTTATATCCTCTAGATTGGCTACGATTTAAGCCACACTCGTCCCTGACTGAATGACTTGTGAGCAAAATCATATTTAGGTTTTAAAAAAAAAAAAGTGCATCTTGGAAGGAATGTGCAATAGTTGGAATCCGGACTCATGTGATCATGTTATTTATTTTTTTACACATATATTTTGTATATGTAGATTTCTTAAGTCTTCTAAAATCCAGAATCATCTCACTCTGACCAACGACAGCTGTCACTTTACTTTCATTGTTTCTGTTCCATTTTCTTAAAGAACCTGTTTCTGGTCAGTTGCACTTGTAGTAGAAATATGAATACAAACAAATAATTATAAACAATATATACAATATATATAATAGAGGAAAACAAAACTAATTAGTTTCTAGAACTATTTAAAACAGTATTAAATGTTTTTAGTGTTGCTTGAATGTTGGACCATATGTTGTGAATGCTGCTAGTATCAATAGATTTATTTGTACTGTAAATAGAGATGACTAAAGCAACATTAAAGATCAAGTGAAAAGGGTATAGACATACATATCAGTGGTGGACGCGGCTGTACCGTATATATTTGGCCTGTGATCTCCGGACAGGGTTCGCTTTCTGTTTCATTTCTTCGAAAACTGTACTGAATACTTTGATGCAATATTACAACTGAGAGCAAATCCTTCACTCTTTTAGTCTCTTTTTAAAAAGAAATGCTCTCGTGATTGTTCTCATATTTAATCCCACGAGTGAAGCGAACCAATTTGAAAACAACGCGGTTCATTTACGTTGTTTAATGCCAAAATATGTTTCCATATGAATATTTCTTGGATTATCTGATAAAGTGTTGCCGTTTGCAAATTTTTTAAACACACCTACCTTTGACACCCGTGATTCTTAAGAAGCAGCCACTCCTGGTGCCAAGTCATGAAGTTTCTTTATCAAGCTTGTCACACTTTTACTCTGATAAAAGGGGGTTGTTTAACGCTAACACACATTTTGGGATTGTCTCCACAACATTACCTGCATCAACTGAGCCTTTGAAATTAGTTCAAAAGAAAAGATATCTGATGTTTATTGGAGAAGTTTATCAGAAATGAATTTATTTATTAAATTATAAATGTTTTATAATTGCTGTTTGCATGGTACTATGTGGCAATATTTGTTTTAGTGGTTTCTATAGTGATGACTTACATGTTCAAGGTGCAGAGAGGGCAGGACGGTTATGGCGTTTACCAGCTAGACCCTGAAAACAAGTCTCCTGCAAAAAATAAGATAAAGTATGAGTTCACTATATTGTTCCTTGTTATATTTCAATCTTGCTCAAGTAGTCTTATGTAACGTGGTAGGAGATTTTTGAGTTTGCGAATGAATGGGCCCGCAGAATGGTCATTTCACACCTTTGTAAATATATATCACTTCAGTCGGAGACACTGTAACCTGCTAGTGTTGTCTTTTGTTGTACTCTGTTCTATCACTGTGGACAAAGTCTTGGTATGATTATGTGCAATATTGTTCCTGCACTTTTCGTTTTGTCACAGCTTTTTTTTTATTTTCTACCAACAACTGGAGGTGTTTTGTCACCAGGTCTTACGGACCATAAAGATCTTAAGTGTTAGATGTGGCTGAGACAGCAAAGCACTTTACGCTGAGGGGGGGTCAGTCTGCAGCAGCAGGCTGGAGGAGGCTGCTCTGTACAGACTCTGTCCCACAGTGATCTCTGGTGGCACATGAGTGTATTACACAGCCCAGACGAAAGTAGGATTATTTCCCATTCGCTGCAGCAGCCCAGAGATCGATCAGCTGATTTTTGTTTACATCTCATTGCTTGTGTGTTTTCTTTCCATGTTCGCATGCATCATGTTTTTTTTCCTTTCTCTTGCCAAACTTCTTGAAAAGAATAATATTGTTACATTTATAATGCTTGTCACTCAATCTGTGAGGTGAGCCTCCCCAGAATTTCACCCCTCTCCCAAACCCCAACCCTATCTGCCCCATGTTGCCCTGGCCTCTCCCATCCCTGCCACTAAATCCACCCCAGCTCTGTATTTTAAATGTGATTGCAGTATAATTCTGAAAAGTGATCAAAGAATATAAAACTCGCGCTTCCAAATCTGGCAGAGGCTCCGCTTGGATATCATGAGATAGTCCACTCAGAAACCAGCATGTCCCCCCCCCCCCCAGCTGATCCATGACTTAGATCAGATCCTTCGCCTGCACAACTGTAGCATGAGACGAACCTGCCGGTGATCATTACTCAGTCTCCATCCTTAAATGGATATTAAGGGCTCTGAAACACATCAGTTACTGGGTAGAGGAGGCTGTCCTTTAAGACAACGGAGGAAAAACAAAACAAATCCCCAGATAGTTGCAGATAAGGCTCACAGTCTGCAGCTGAGGTGACACCGCACCCAGAGGTGCCTGAAGCTGGAGGTCAAACAGCAGCTGCAGTTACATTTCAGTCTTATCTCTCTGGGAGTAAGATGAGAAACTCAAAGTGGCTATCCATGCAGTGCAAACAGAGCCCTGTTCCAGTTATGTTGTGTAACTCAGTGCATGCATGCAATTACCCTGATCAAGATGTTTTGAAAAATATATTGGGTGTTTGTGATATAAAAGTATTTTATTTCATCAGTTACAAACTTTTCTTTCTAGCACTATGATTTTTTTTTTCCTCTTTCCTTAGGTCTGGCCAATCATTGTATCCAAGATGAATATTATTATAGTACAATATTCTATTTTTATGTTAAATTTGTTGACAATGTCCTCTCATTATGTCAGATATCATGATTACCAAAGTATATTTCAGTTGACATGAGCGAGTGAAGCTGTGAGCTCCAGTGAATCAGACAGACACGTAAACACTTTTTACCTTCTTACAAAAATCTGTAGCAATCATCATTTAACACATGAAAATGTTTTTTTTTTCTTTTTCGAAAAGATAAAACGGATTAGAGGTGCCAAAGTATTCAAAGAGATGCCAGCACATCCAAAATCTAAATGGAAAAGATCAAATCCTGTGCTAACTGTACATAAATATCAATGTTTCCAATTGCCAAAATGGATTTTTATGGAGGCCTCTAAACAACATTTAAAGGAAAAGTTCATCATTTTGGGAAATCTGATTATTCACTGTCTTGCCAGGATTTAGCCAAAAGACTGAGAAAACCAGCTGGCCAACCGATAAATAAAGGTAATCCACTTATGAGCATCTCCAAAACGCACTAATTGTCAGTTCATTTTGTTTAGTTTGTATAAATAAAAATAAATAATGTAATGACAAAAAGCTTTTCAGTTGACAATATCTCCGGCTGGTTGCCGGAGAAGCTTATGGTCTCGACCAAGAAATTTGGTGGCTGATTATTTTTGCACTTAGATTTTTATACGGCTTCAATAAACAAATTACTTCAGTGTAAATCCACATTTGACAGACAAAGTTTGTACAGCTCTTCTCACAGAACTTTATGAAATAAGCATTTTTCCCCAAACGTCTTTGAACACTTTCTGGCCTTTGAAAATCCAGTATTTCATTTAATAAGCAGCTCCTTCCTTGTGACTGTGCAGGTTTGTTTTGAATTCACCGGAGTTGTGGGAAACATTTTGTACGGACGCTTTAAAGATCAAAAAGTTATAGATGTAGATCAATTTCACAGAAAGACATGTATCGAAACTTCACTCTGATTTTCTTTTTCATTTTGAGCAGTTCATTGATACTCTACCCAGTCTTATGGTAAAGCCGTAGTGTGTTCCTTTCAGTTTTGTGGGAGTGTGTATGTGTGTACATGTGCACTTGTAACTGCTGGGGCGGGGGTGGTTGTGGGCGAGGGTGGGAGGGAGCTACATGTAAATAAATCAACTATAGTGTGGAGGTGTTTATTTTTTGTGTCAGTGTAAGTTAAATATTATAAAATAAAAAAACGTATTATTCTCTATTGTGTTTCATGGTACATTGAAAAAGAGGAAAAAGTAGTTTTATCTTACATTTCAAATGCTTATATCTCTATGGCTTCTGGCGATACCCGTTCCATTTTATAGATTTGTCAGCACAAAATGCAATAAACCAATACCATTTTATTACACTAATCGTGTCTTGATTTTTTAAATCATGTCGTTTTGACAAAACTGTTACAAATTAAAAGACACTGTGCAAAACTATAAAACACACAACGAATTGAGGTTGGAAAACTAAAGTGTCCATCAAGAACAAAAAATGTACTTCAGACATGCAACATATCTTCATTGTTCAAGTCATAGAAAACTCTAAATGCTCTTATGTTTAATAACAATGGGAAATGCAGACCAGTAACTCGTCTGAACAATTTGTCTAATTTAACCGACGGACAAAGGCCAGAATAAAAAATTAAAAGCCTTTACAAAAAACCTCCCTACAGTTTTCCTATACAGAAAACTGTAAACACAGAGTGGATGTGTTTACTTGTATCAGAGGAGAAGCAGACCTCACATTAGACATTAGTAGTAATGAAGTTCCTACAGCAGTCAGTAGTGTCGGGGGTACATGGGCATAGATGGCGCCTGGCCCAGACCAGGTGCTGGTCTCGGGGTGGCCTGGGAGGCCCCAGCAGCCACCAGGTGGTTAAGAGACGGTCCACTCTGGATGAGGGTGTCGAGAGCTTTCTGGACACTTGGGTTGTCAAAATTGATACCTGAAGCGGCGGTGGGGGGTCTTTGACCGCCTGGAGCAACAGGCATGCGACCCGATGGGGCGCTGTAACCCTGGGATCCAGCTTGGAGAGGGCTGGGCATGGCTGGGCGGGGAGGATTCTGGGAAGGAGGTGGGCCGTGGGAACTGTAGACCTGCAACTGGGGGGTGGCAGATGGCATAGCACCGGTGCCTGCTGACGCTCCGCTGCCACTGTTAAACAGGCTGAGGATTTTAGCCTGCAGCTCCTGCTGATGGTTGGGGTTAGCAGGGGCGCTGGAACCGGCGCCCAGGCCGAGGTGGCTCGACTGTGGGGCTGAGAGAGCAGAATGGGACGAAGGAGGAAGTCCAGCAGCTGACGCTGGAACATCTGCAGGAGCTGGAGCATGAACTGCAGCTGTAGGACGACAGATCCGTTAGAATTTGCTGATGCAGCTGCTTTTCAATGAACTGACTCAAACTGCTGAAATAGTTCATCATCCTCCATATTGACTGATACAGGAATTCACACACACATACTATCCAAAAAAAACAAAACAATTCCACTGTTTAAGATTTGGAGCTGAAACTTGTGGTTGAATCCGTGATCAGAAAGTAAACAGCATCTGAGTGAAAACTGCACCAAAAGTTGTTACCTGAAAGAGGGTCAGCGGTGCCTCGCACCAGCCGGGCTCTTTTGTCCTTCAAGTACGCGATGAGACTGTCCAGCTCCTCAGGAGTTACAAATCTACCAAGAGAGAGAGAGAGAGGGAGAAAAAAAAAAGACCAAATAATTAGTATGAAGATTTCTCAATTTATCTGTGAAGAGCCAAAGGCTGTATGAAAATACAAAGTAAAAAAACAAAAAAACAAAAAAAAAGAAACTGAATGATGCAGAAATGTACATTATATATCATATTTCTACACAGTGCCAATTTTAATTGTTAATTCAAAACATTAGAAAATATTCTGGAACAAGTTTAAAGAAGCTAAACCCACTACCTGTTTTCAGACAGCAGCGTGATGGCAGTGAGCACAGAAATGGGGTGGCTCTCTCTGTCAAGCTCTCTGAGTAAAACATCATCAGCCATCTTGGCAGCCTTTCTGGCAATCTCCTCACATTCCTTTTCACGGTTTTCTGCCTTGTAGGCATCATAGTTGTGGGCAACCAGCATCATGGCATCCTGCATTGGCATGTTTCGATGCTCTGCAACAGAAAGGAAGCAAAACCGTCATGTGGAACAATTGGAGAAGATGCACTTTTGAGATCCTGCATTAGTGACCTCTAAAGTGACTGAAGAGAACACACAGGTTAGTGTTGGTACCTTGTGGTGTGCCGAACAAGATGTTGACAGTGCAGGACCGGTGGACCTGGTGCTGCTGGGTAATGATGATAGCAAAGGGAGTGCGGGCTCGGCCTACATCCTCCAGAGCCTGCGTCAGTGACACTTCTGTGTTGAGAAAAATCAGATCCACCACCATGCCCAGATCCCGGACCTTCCGCCCAACTGTCTCAGCATACTCCCTACAGTTGTTTTGGAAGCAGAAGAACACACAGACGGAAAGACACACACACACACACACACACACACACACACAGAGGAGCCATATGAAATGAAAACATGCTGTTCACTGGTTGAATGCTGACAGATGGTTCTGGACCAACAGAGTCCCACGTGAAGAACAGAAAGCGGACATACTTTTGTGCTTTGTTGACAACAATCACTGAGCAGTCGACGGGACGGTCGGTGTCGTAGCGCCGCTGGAGTTCTTCATAATATTGTCGATACAACTCATTACGCCGACGCTCCTCTGGTCGAGCACGATCATCAGCTGCTTGGGAAGATAGCCAAGGCCGATGGAACATTTAATGATGGATTCATTTTATGAAGTCAGCAAATCACAATTGACATTAAAAAGCTGTTTACAATTTCCTGGTGTAACAAGTTTGCTCTAAAATGACCCAATAATTTGGTACTCAAATCATTCCAATCAGTAAAAATGGCACCTAAAGTTGGACAAATAACAGTTTTTACTCCATTGTTGTTATCAATATTCATTCAAAGAAGAAAAAAAAAACAATAAGTGAATGCAAGCATTATTGACAAACAATTAAAAGCAGGAGGTAGCTGACAGTGAACATACCCTCTGGCTCTCGGCGTCCATTCCAGGGGTCTCTGTAAGGGTCCCTGTAAGGTTCCTCCTTCCTCCGGTAATAGTCCTCTGCACCGCTGCCACTGCGATAGTATCTGTCATAGTACTCTCTGCTGTAAAGAAACATCAGGTTCAAAAAAACAACTGACAAAAAGGAACCACTTAACTCTGGACCTCCACCTGAGGGGCTAAATCTCACTGCTCACCTGTATGCTGGATCCCGAGGATCACCTCGGGAATCCTTGTCTCTGCTCTCTGATCCACGGTACCGGTAATCGTGGTCTCGAGAGTGGCCACCTGGCCTCGGCTCCCTCCCCGAGTCCCTCCCATCACGGCTGTCCCGTGGCTCGCGTCCATCACGCCCTTCACGTCCGTACACAGGTGAACGAGACCGACCCCGGGGCTCTTTGCTCTCACCGTAACTGCCGTACGTGGTCCTATGAGAAATGTTATCAATTAGTTTAAGAACAGTAAGAGTGTCAGCTGAAACACTAGAGGGCAACAGAAAATTATATCAACTGATGAGAACAAATCTACAGCAGGTACTGGAAGTTTTATGAAATTAAATCTGTTAATGTCTTTTAACAGATTTAATGAAACGTGTTTCTTCACACAACCGAAGCAGAACAACAGAAGGCAGTTGTTCTTGCAAAGGAAACTAGCACATATTTGGTCCTGGAGGTCCTTTCAACAACAATCTTTTGAGTGTCCAGTGGTCCGTGTCCGCAACAACATGGATTTGTCAGCCATTTGAGGTTCACTGACCATAAATCCAGCTCTGAAAATACACCCAGTAAACTCGGTTGTTTAGGTGGTTTATTTCGTACATGTTGTTTACAATGACCTGTGGTTCCTTCTTCAGAGGTAGTTCGCATGCAATTAAAGAAAATCTAAATAGAACTTAGTACAACTTACTTATCTTACCTTTGAATATTTTTAATGTTTCAAGGAGGAAAATACTCTGAAAAACTCAACTGTTTCTACTCATGAAACAGTCCAAAAGCAAGAGTACGGATGAAGAAGGTGGAGGCCAAGTTAAAAACTGTGTTCATTTTTCTTGGTTCTTGTTTTCCTAAGTCATGATTCGTCTTCACTTCTATCGTGGACTTCAAAACCGTTCTCAGTACCATCAAAAATGAGCAAAGAGCAAAAAAGGATTTGTTAAAGATTACCCGGACTGAGTTCAGACCTTCCAACATTCGCTAACTTCATGACGCGACATGAAGATTCAGTTTGGTTCCTTGATGTTCAACTCAAAAGTGGCAGACAAGTGTTTGGTGAACAGTGTAAACCAGTAGGACAAACAAACTGACTGTTTCTATCATCGGTAGCATAATGCATAGTTTAAATTTACTAAATTAAACTGGATCATATTCAAATTACCATCATGCGTATTGTAGCAGCGGGATGTGATTGGATGTCCCTTCCAAAACTTTGCTGTGGCAGAGCATTGTGTTAAAGTGGCCAACCATTGAAAAGTATCAAAGTTTCAAATCGGCGAGACTCCAAATTACCAGCCAATATTAGTAGTTTGCTGATGTTCTTAACCTCCAGCAGCGGGACAGAACAATTAGGGCAAATGAAAAGAGAACAGATTGTGTTGGATCTGATGCACCCGCACGAGACAACTCTGCTGACGGTTTTATATTATTGGACGGACCGACCGATAAGCAGCAATGACCGACCGACAATCATTTATTATGGTTCATTCATCCATTTTAACATAAAACAATAAATATAGTCTATATTAAAATCTGTTTGTTTGTTTTTTCTCTCAACACAAATGTTGTTCAGACTGAATGTAGTTTGGATGTAAGTTTACAGTTATACTATAGACCATGAACCTTCTTCATGGATATGGGTCAGTTAGAAGGTCCCCTTTTGCAGTTTTTTGATGAAATACAATACAAATAAGAGCATTAAAAAGCCATAAGGCAAGAATCTTTGAAACAAAGACACTTAAATTACATTCACATGTCTCTTTTCTTTATTTCAACACATCATGAAATTTTAATTTAGAAATCAAGTCTCAAACCATCACAAATCCATCTTACTTCCAATCAGATTTCATTCCTGGTAGAAATGGAAAAGATAAATACGCTTTTGGTTTTGTTTTGTTTTTTTACCGGCACCTCAGTGGCGATGGTAGTTCTTCACACCCATTTCGCATTACTTTACCTTCGTGGAGGGCTCTGCTGGGATTGAGGTTTAGCTTGCCGTCTCTCCACTGCCATATTTACATCTGAAAATAAATCAATCCAAACGTTGAACATAACAGTGACATGTAAATCATCTTATTTGTTCACGTAGAATGGAGGTTGCGTCAATACTTCCACGATCCAAACGAAATTGAGCTCCAGTGTCCAAGTTTTAAAATCCAAACTGAACGAGATGTCAAAATGCAGCAAATCGAGTTGCCAGATCTGTGGAACTGAGTTTGGTGATGAAGAAATGAAGGAAGTATTCTCTCCCATTAAAAACTGGCTAAACACTAGCACAGCTTGAACGAGTAAATGAGGGTTTCAACTTGAAATTTGGACTTCAGAAACTCCCAAAACCCACTTTACGGACAAATTTACATCCACATTGAAGAAAATTCCAAGTGTTGAAGGAAAAAAATAGATAAATAAATGAGATTTCAGAGATTCAAGCTTTGCCAGAATTTCATGATTGCACTTGTTTATTTGCCTTATTAGCTAACAATTTAACATGTCTACAAAAAGACAAGTTAATGCAGATTTTAAAAAATAATAAATAAATAAATAAATAAATAATAAAAAATCTGAGCCAAATCATCGTCGTGGGTTAAAATCATACAACTGTGTGGCTAATTGTGACCAAACATACGCCTCTACTTTTACTGTCGTCATTATGAGCACTGCAGTTAATGGGTGTGGTATATCACGTGCGTTTAAATAGCATTACATTTTAAGCCTTCTACAGATGAAGTTGCTGCGTCTTTAACTGGACTTGTAAATGATCAAATCCAGCAAAAGATTCAGGATTAACGGTGAAACCATTAAACCCACGCGAAAATTTAGAAAACTCCTTAAAACCCGATCCTTCATTAGCTTGGTGTTGCTTCGCGCTGTAATCTGTCAAAAACCTAACTCTTTATCCAGACAATCACACCTTCTGCAGTTAAAGCTTACCTATTTTATAACCTTTATATATTCGGCCCTTTTGGGCCGCCTTTGCAGCTTCGGCTTCCTCAATGCGTTCAAATTGTACAAATCCAAACCCACGAAACATGGATACGCCTGGAAAAGGAACATTTTAAAATGGTACACACTTAGGATTGGAACAGTTTGGATACCTACCCCATTTATCTACCTTTAAATAAATTATCAGTAGGAAAATCATTACAAATTTAATATGCTGATATGTAATAATAATAATTTAAAAAAAAAAAAAAAAAAAAAAAGACGACACACGAAGACTAAGACACCTAAAATATACCAACAACTGTGACATTCAGGGACAGCCCGTCTAATTCAAATGACTGTCATTAATTCAAACCAACCACTTATCGCTTTAGACTCTGTTGATTACTGACCGACTATTTTCCCGTATGGACTGAACAGGTCTTCCAAATCCTTCTTTTCCATGTCCGAGGTCGGCAAATTCCCGACAAAAATCCTTCTCTCCAAATCTCTGGGGTCATTACTGCTGCAGGAACGTGAATAACGCCCCGGTGAGGCGCTGCGGCTTCTTCGGCGAGACATGGCCCGATCCGGGGGTTCACTCGTTTCTTTCTTCTTACGTCTCAAATGCTTGAAAAGTTTGTTTTGTTTGCTAATAAGCGTCTTTAAATTGTCATCCACGATCCTGAAACATGTCAGTGAGTTAAGAGAAGAAATCAAATTCCTTGGAAGGATAAAGAGTTTTAGTGGAGCAGGTTGCAGATGAAAATCACATCAAAGTTCAGACAATGAAAATTCAAATGACGTGGCAAGTTTGTTTTTCCGAATGTAGCAGATACTCTATTTTGGAATAAACGCTGTTTCTCAAAACGCAACTTCCGCCAAGTTTTTTTTTTTTTGTAAATGCGCACGATTTTAGCTTGTGATGCAAGATGCATGTGAAGTGATGCATCATGATGAACAGTAGTGGGAAAAGTATATTAGCAAAAGCAAATTCACCCTGTAAATTTGGTGACGCAATCGACTTCCGTCCAATTTTCTTTTGTGCAGAAGTGTGAAACCTTCGCAATTTCACCGCATTTGTTGACCGAGATGTTGCTGCTCTGGAAATTATTAACTATTTACCCCCAATAAAAAACTGTTTTGGGCAGCATTTTATGTGAATAAGGTCATTCATTGGTAGCACCACTGGTAGGTGTCAACTCTGCTAATAAAAATGACTTCGAGAAAATGGTGAAAGCATTTCAGGGTACGCGGCGCAAGTCTATGCAAATATCACACAAAACCAAACCCCAGGGATGCACTGCAATTGAATCCATAAGAAATAGTTAAAATCCCAGAGTCTTGGTTATATTTGCCGCATGAGGGTCCGTAGGATACAACTGAATAACCCTGCAGACAGTTCTCAAACTGTGTTTTTACGAACGGAAACGTTGGTTTTGCTCGAATGATCCTCTTCTCTTGAAATGGTAAAAACATCTTGAGGAAATTCGCATTGATGAAATGAAATGACGGGCTTACGGTCATTTGGAAAATGATAAAGCTCTTTTTGTTCAAAACAAACAAACATTCTTAATAGTCTTCAGGATACACTTGTGTTTTTACGCGACATAAAATGATGTCCACGGAAAAAAAAAAAAAATCCCTGGAGGTTTTTTGGTGCCAACACACACATTCATTACAGAGTGGCATTTAATAAAGGAATGCATTAGGTACAGTGGATCCAACAGTTAGACCGCTTTCTCGTAAATGGAAAATGGTCTTAGAACCCCGCTGAAGTTGGAGGTAATTTGAATAATGCTTCTGAGGGAACAAGATCCTACATACCTTAAGTTAAATCTGGATGCCCTGGATTCTGTGTCCACAGAATTATAAAACCCCAAGTGCCTGAAAGAAAGGAAATAAATATAAGCATTTTGAGAAATAAATCCCTCAAATGTCTGTCGTAGATTCACGCTACAAAGAGGTGTAAGCACTAAACAATGGTGCCATGTTCAAAGTCCTGTTATTACATTCAAAGTCCGTCAGAAAGTTTTACATGCTGGTACTCTCTAATAAAGCCAAAGCAGGGACCATTGGTGAGGAAAGAGTGCCCCCAAATTTATTCAGCAATATGGGGAGACCTCTATGTCATCACAGAACTGGCAATTAAATCCTCCTCCATTGTCTACTCCAGGGACATTACTACAAACCATAACATTCGATATTTGATGAGATACAGATTCCCTTCAAGTCCCATTTTGCAAAAAGAGAAAATAAAGTTGGTCATATGAAAATGTTTAGATGGTGTCTGTAACTTATTTGGCTTCTGTTGGTCGTGATCGAACAATTTATCAATACATTGTCCAGATCATAATATGGTCGAGAACAATATTCAAAAGACTCTCTGAATCCTATCCTCCAAACAAACAAAGAAACAACAAAAGTCACAAAAATTATCAAAAATCTCTGTATGACATTTCTTCCCCTTGAAAAAGAAGTGTAAAAACGACCTTAAAATTTAAATCTTGAAGCACATGTCATTATCTGCCAAAGTATGTATTTGGTTCATCCTGTGGAGGATCGTCTGAATTTGGCAGTTTATGAACTGGATCTGATCTGATGCGGTCTAAAATCGTTGTGGTTTTTTTTTTTTTTTTTGCATTTAACGATAAAATAATGCTTTCAAAAAATTAAGTGGATTCAACAAGCTTTTACTACAATATCTAACACCGTTTCACACGTGAGGGGTGCGCACACACCAAAAAAAAAAAAAAAAGGATCGGTCATTGATTTATGTGAGTTAATCTTTGCCCTGGCGGCTGTGAGGCTAACTGCTGCTAGCTTCGCTAACACTACTTATAGCGTATTGCTGTATATCACTAGTTTGCAGGAATTAACAAACATATCATTTAGCTTTCTATTTTCAATACAATTAAGTTGACAGCAATGTTTTGTTGTGGCAGCATCTGCGTATTAACGATGTGCGGTTCACTCGGCTAGGCTAACATTAGCGACCTAGCGAATAGCTATTCGGTTATTTTCAAAACGAGCGGCGGATAATATATTCAGCTAAATTAAAATATGTGCGCTCTCTCTATGAAATGTATTGAAATTAGAGGGACGCGTTTACTCACCTCCGATTTGTGTTTTATTTCCGATTTTAACCGATCAAGGCCGCAGACAGGTCGCAAGCACTCCGCTAGCTTACATGTACAAAGCTGCTGCTTCTTCTTCTTGGTTTTTTAATGGCGGTTGGCAAACAACGTTATGCTGCATTACCGCCACCGACTGGTATAGAGTGTGGCTCGAGAGTCTAACTTATTTGCACCAAGGGAAACTTAGACAAATAAATAAAACAAAATTATATTCTTTTTTTAATCAAACTTGATCTCCTAAGATATTGTATCAGTGCTTCATAAAATTTTTCATTCGAACTTCTCTGTAAACTGTCTCTTAAATCTAATCCCAGTTTCTGAGGCTAATCTCAGTTTCTCGGGCTCAAAATTAATTATTTTCTTTCTTTATTATACTTTGCACAGTAAAGTATAACATGTTCTATTGTTTCCTGTTGATCACCAGAGTCACAGTTTCCTGAAATGTGTGTCTTTATTTTATAGAGTCTACTGTTAAATCCTGAGCGACCAAATCGTAATCTTAATCATGTACAAAGCTATTCTTCTTCGTTGGCTTCATTTACTGCAGCTTCAAGCGAGGGCGTCTTCTTCGTCGGTGATCACAGGTACTGTTGTCTACACACATCTACCCCCCTTCCGCTGGTTAGAAATAACACAGCTGGCAACCCGAACGGGTACTGTTGTGTTTTTTTAGGTTAATGCGTAATAAACTTTTTACAGTTTTAGTGAGATGCTTTAGCCTCCCTGCTTTGGTATAAATGGGGTGGACAAAATAATAGCAACACAATCCACAGACTATACACTGTCCAGAGAAAAAACCTCCAGTCTCCACCTGTTCCTTTCCGGGGTTTGGCCCTGAGGTATCAGACTGAGTCTCTGTATAATCTTTGCCAGCAGTTCACAGTAAGTAACCAGATTTAAAAATGAATGAGGCATCTCGCATCACTCCTATATAATTGATATCATGAGAGGATTGCTTGAATATAATAAATATAATATAATTCAAGGCGTGTGAAAGTGCTATAGTGATACACATTCATTTTTCATCCATAGCCTTTTCTTAGCATTTGATTTGTAAAACAGAGAACAACAGCTTTCTCTGTTCTGACTCTTTTTTTTTTTTTCTTATTTTCTTACTGGAGTATTTTTGACAAATGCTACCCAAAAAAATGTTATTACAAATAACATAGAAAACAGTGTAAGAGTACAGTGCAGAGCTACACCCTCCATGTGGGTTGCCTTTACTTCTTTATGAGCAGTTTGAGCTGCACGTTGGGAGCAGGAGCGGCCCGCCCGGTGCACGTTACTCTGGGAGGAGTCACGACACCAAACCTGGCAACACCAGCCGTCGCTTTGTTAACGCTTGACTGAACCAAGATGGCAGATTTCGAGGAGCTCAGCGATGAGGAGAAGGTATGCCTTTATAATTTTGTACAGATTTTCCAGCTGGTGTGAACCTTTTAGTCCTGATCGGGTCGGTGCTCCGGGAGGTCTGCGGTTCGGCCGGCGGGCCGCGGCTGCTCCGGGCAGCGCCTGTCTGTGACAGCTCGGAGTTGAAATGTTGTTCCTGTGGATGAATATATGAGACGAGTTGGCCTGTCAAGTGTGATCGTGGCCCTCTTTGGTTGACAAGTGCATGTTCATGCTGGTGACTGTGAGTTTGGTTTGATTTGAAAATGCTAATGCTGAAAAAGAAAAAAAGAAAAAAATCGGAGGAAGTCGAGCTACTTCCTGCATTTACAGTCCGGATCGTGACGGAGCATCGGCGGCAGCACCACCACCACCCACACCCACCCACTGAGCCACTGCACCGTCCCCTCGGGTAGTCAGTCAGTGGGTCTAACCTGGCACAGGGGGCAGATCGGGTTGAATTGGTCCCGGGAGTTTTTGCAGCTGTTTTGTGTGTTTGGCTTGTCTGCCTGTAACTTCTCGGGCCGCAGCCGCAGATGCGCTCCTCCTGTCGGGGCTTGCACCGGCTGGCTCTGCTGTTAGTCTGCGTCAAGCTGCTACATGTTGTAAAATAACAACATTGCATTCCTACATTGCTGATGGACTGACCCGGGACCTTACACCTCCCAACTAGAGCTTTTAACACAAACAAGCCAGTGAAAGGGAAGGACTGAAATTTCCCCTCATTTGAACTTTTATTATGTACCCGATTCCCAGACGATCAGTTTCAGTGGATCTGCTGGCCTTTATGATGGAGGATCAGAGTCTGAGTCTGGCAGAGCTTTCTGAGCTCTGAATGGACTATTCACTAAACTAGGTTAGTCATTGTAATGGCCGGGCAGACCATTTGTAGGTCACTTCCAGCTGCAGCCCGGAGGCTCAGTGGCCCTGTCTGCCTGACAGATGACATCAGGGGGACACCATGATGTGGAAGTGACATTAGGACACAAGCCTGGGGGAAGCTCACAAAGAAGTCAGAGAGATTATTGCTACTTCTTCCACTAAACTATGTGCTGCCTGACTGTGTATATCCTGCCAACACCTTACAGTCCTTACTTAATGTTACCTCCTGGCAGCTCCTGTAGCAGCCACAGCTCCTTTACTCTGTGGCTTTGACACCACATGCTTACACTTGCACACTGGCTGCTAAGAAAAGCCCCCCGGCTGCAGACCCTGCCTGCCATGTAAGGAGTGGTCAAAAAAGAGCCAACAAGCCAGCAGCCAACCATGTTAGCAGACTGCTCTCTGCTTCGCTCTAGTGGCTGTATGCAGGCCTCTCACTTCCCAACAATGTCACCTGCTTTATTGTAACTCCAAAGAGATGAAATTGACTTTTCCAGAAAACAAACAGCAGCTGTGGATTGTGATAGGCAGACTCTTTCTATTCTGCTCAACCATTTAAACCCTAAAACTGTATGTAACACGCTGTATTCAGTGATAATGTGATACCTGGCACTATTTTTAAGTTTAATGACAGGACATTTCATTTATTTCTAGGTCCGTATTGCGGCTAATTTTGTTATGCACGCTCCTCCAGGGGAGTTCAATGAAGTCTTCAATGGTGAGCCTTATTTGTGATTGACATCCACCTGTATTTCAACGTGTAAGGAAACAACCCTCCAATCCTTAGCTTATATTAACCTTTATTTTTAGATGTGCGACTGCTGCTTAACAATGATAATCTTCTCAGAGAGGGCGCGGCTCAGTAAGTTTTATTTTACTTTTCTTTTTAATAAAAAAAAAAAATATTGATGTTCTAGATGTACTTGTGACTGCATTGCTTTATTCTCTTTTGAAACAGCGCCTTTGCCCAGTACAACATGGATCAGTTCACTCTTGCCAAAATCGACGGATATGATGATCAGGCAAGTTGTTTCTAGTAAAGGATTAAGGAAACGTCCTTCTCTTTTTGAACCAAAGATTTCAATTATCATTAGGATAATTCCTGACTAAACAGCCGTAATAACGTCAGGTTTCTGTTTTTTTTGTTTGTTTTTTTTTCAGGTTCTGATAACAGAGCATGGAGACCTGGGCAATGGCCGCTACTTTGACCCTCACAATAAAATCTCCTTCAAGTTTGACCACCTAAGGAAAGAGGCCAGTGACCCCAAACCCCATGAGGGAGAGGCAGCCCTCAGGTCATGGAGAGACGCCTGTGATTCCGCCCTAAGGGCCTACGTCAAGGAGCATTACCCCAGTGGAGTGTGCACCGTAAGATTGCTCTCCCAGTCTGCGCCAAGCTGCCATCTTCAGCAATGCACACAATCAATCACCCACTCATCCTGTTTCATCTGCCACAGGTTTATGGGAAAACAATCGATGGCCAGCAGACCATTATTGCCTGTATTGAGGGTCATCAATTTGAGCCTAAAAACTTCTGGTAAGATGATACAGAGTAATGATCTCATTAGAAATCCCCAATGATATTCAGTCAGACAGTTAGTAATGTAATGGAGTAATGTTTTCAGATATACTGTTCTACATTTTCTGTTCCCAGGAACGGTCGCTGTCGGTCTGAATGGAAGTTCAGTGTCTCGCAATCTATAGCGCAGGTGGTGGGAGTGTTGAAAATACAGGTATGTTGAATGATTATCAGGAATTGTTTGAGCTTTGCTGTGAGGTTAGCTTTAATTCATCTCCCAAGTCTGTGTATTGTTTCTTTATACTAGGTACATTATTATGAGGATGGAAATGTGCAACTGGTCAGCCACAAAGATGTACAGGAAGCCCTGACTGTGTCTGTGAGTATTTGATGGTTGTTTTTTTTGTTTGTTTTTTTCCATTCATCTTCTACCGCTTATCCAATTTCGGGTCATGGGGGTGCTGGAGCCAATCCCAGCTCACATTGTGCGAGGGCGGGGTACACTCTGGACAGGTCACCAGTCCATCGAAGGGCCAACATACAGAGACAGACAGAGACAAACAACCACTCACACTCACGGTCAGACCTACGGACAATTTAGAGTCATCAATTAACTCAAACATGATGTCTTTGGGTAGTGGAAGGAAACCAGAGTAACCGGAGGAAACCCACGCAAGGACAGGGAGAACATGAAAACTCCACACAGGAAGGCCCCAGGCCAGGAACCAAGCCAGCAACCTTCTTGTTGTGGGGCAACAGCACTAACAACTATGCCACCAGGCTCCCCTATTTGATGTTTTGATTTTATAAAATGTTTTTCTATTTTAAACTTTGAAGGGGACTGTTTATAGGATAGATTCAGAGTTTAACTGTGGTTAACAAAACTCTGTTTGTATGTTCAATGTTTGTCTGTTGATAATAGTATGAAATAATTTCATGGAAATATTAGCACATTTTATGTTTGATTTATGTTAAGTCATGTTTTAAGTGTTTAATTACACAAGTGTCTATTTTGGCAGAATGAGAGCCAGACTGCAAAGGAACTGGTGAAAATTATTGAAGATGCAGAGAATGAATACCAGGTATGTGGGCATTAAGATCCACAGGAGTTCCTTCAGTATTAGAGTCCCACTAATGTGCATAAGCTTACCTTTGTTTTTCAGGTGGCCATCAGTGAGAACTATCAGACCATGTCAGATACCACCTTCAAAGCCTTGCGCAGACAGCTGCCGGTCACCCGCACCAAGATCGACTGGAACAAGATCCTCAGCTACAAGATTGGCAAAGAAATGCAGAATGCTTAGGGGACGGAAGCTGCCAGGGTTTATGACAAACTGATACGGGAGGGGCTGAAGCTCGTGCAAACTGTGTGATGCAATGTAATGTCCTGTATGTCCCCCTTTAAAGGGACATTACAGCTTCTGTTGAGCACTAAGAAGGGATGCCTTCATTTAATATGACATTGAGTGGTGTAACTGTCACTCATTTGCAAACATATAATATTATTTTTCAACAAACAATGCCTTTAGTGACACTGTGAAAGTTTGGGTCATGTCCTGGCATTCAAACTCTCCCATGCACATTCAGTTACTGATCCCTAAGTGCTTCAGATGGACATACATCCTCCCAAAGCCCACTGACTTCCATGTAGCAACTGATTTACATTTTCTATAAAAAAACATTAGTGATGTTCTCTAAGAGCTTGCCAATACCTCTATGGGTTTTTTTAATTATTATTTTTAACAGAGGGCAAATGCTGTATGCAATTTGATAAGTTATCTGACTGGAAAGGGGCATGGCTGCACCAAATTATTTACTTCTCTGTTTTAGTTGGGAAAAAAAAATCCCATCTGTACATATTTATGCATTCCTCTGGCTGCAGACTTGTAGCCAGTAGGCATGGAAAAGCATAAATATTTCTTCTTTTCTTATTCACAGACCAGATTTCTGCCTCCCCCATTGAAGCATCGTCCTTAAATTTCTCTCTGTTATCGAGAGACATTTTCATCGCCCCCCTGGGCTGATTAAGTATTGGTGTCCTCTTGCCAGCTGTTTGCCTTTAGCTTTTGCTATATTTTTTTATACAAACTGTAATTACATTTATTATTCATGAAATAAAATGTTGCACCAAATACAGTCTCTCAAGTAGTTATGATCATTTGTGCTTTACATATTTCTGAGAGTCTTGGCACAGTATTTTGATATAGCTTTTTCTGTGTCAAGGTTTTCCTGGGAAATTTTTAAAAGAGTGAGTTAACTATCGATCAGACAAACAAAATCAGGGTGAGCTAATCAAAAAGAAATAAACAATTTACCACTTTTATGAAAAGGTAATTACTAGCAAATTGGAAGAGGGCTATAGTTTTTAATATTAACTATTTAAAATCTATTATTAAAGCTGTGAATTATTGAACGCACGTCGGTGTAGTTTAAGGTTTTATATGCATTTTTGACCTATTTAACGGGAAGGACTTATACCTGCTCTGTCGGTTATTATGTAATAACACGCCAGGGAGCGTCAACAACATGCTGTCTGAGAAAGGCCTTTGTATCTGTAACACACGACAGGCAGGTAATCATTAACATCGGCAGATAACGAGCAAAGACTTTTCATGATGGTTGTTCGCTTTGGCTCAATATTTTAATTGTTTCTTTGAGACAGTTTCGGTTTCGTTTCGGCACAGAAAACCAGAGACGCTCCCTGACTGGGGCCGTTTCCGAGCATCCGTCAGCTGGAGCTTTGCGCGAAACTGTGCCAGATATCCGATCTACAAATCATCCTCCTGATATTTTAGCCCACATCATGAATGAGAAATCAAATTAGACACGGCGAATATGCGTGCGCGTCACGCAAAACAAGGAAATCGTGGAAATGCGCCTCCTGGCACCAAAAAGGCCACATTTATACTGAGTGGAAATTACGCGTAATCTAAAATTGGTCAGGAGATAAACTTCCTCTTGTCAGTCAGGAGACAGTCTGTAACTTTAAGCGGTCTGTCGCACCTCAACATGCCGTCGTCGTTGAAAGACTCGCTTGAATCCGGCCTGGACTTCATTGAATTTCTGGGAGACAGAGTGTCCTCCGCCAAGAGCAAGAAGGAACTCAGAGAGATCTACAACTCCGAGTTTAAGGGCAGGTGAGCTGCAAAAAACGAGTGTGTTTATTTTGTGACTGGGCTGGCCTGTGTGTAACACCCTTCCCTCTCTGTCTGACGTTTTATTCCCAGAGAAGGAATAAGAGACGCCACCTTTTACAGCGTCTTATTTGCTCTGCAGAAATTCAACAAAGCTCACGTAAAACAGGGGAAAATCTACATCAATGCCAGGCCACAGGTAACAAGTACACTTACTTACTGGTCTGTTGCTCTGGAGCTGTGTCATGAGGGCATGACTTGGTGTTTTCCTGCAACTACATGGGAAAAAAAAAAAACAGAAATAAAATGAGGAAGTATGAAGTTATTTTTATCCCCACTTCAGGTCCGAGTGTACTGTGATCAGTGGAGGAGGCCCCGGGGCCCTCAGCCACAGACTCCCAGCTCTAGCTCTCAGACATCAGCTGAGACACCTGCACCCTCCCCTGAACATAGCACCCCTGTGCTGACCCCCAAGAAGAGGCTGGCCACAGAGATCCTCCAAAAGTTAAAGGTGGACAGGTAATTATACTGCTGATACAGTAATTAGTTGATTCACTGAGTTGTTGATTGAAATCGAATCAATTTGAAATAACTTTTGACGCTTTTTTATGCTTTTAACAAACATAGACCTACCTGCTAATAATTAATCTGGGAAAGCTACACATATGTGCTCTGTACTAAATGTCAACCAGCAGGACACACAGACATTGCAATATTTTTATAGCATTTTGATACCAACTTGCAGTTCATAACCTTGCAGCCTGATCTCGCTTCTTTCTCACAGGAAGAGGCTGACGGCTGATAAGGGCGGCATTGAGATCACCACAGACCCCGTGTCGATGGGTGGAAAGGTTCAGTTCACTGTGGATCGTCTGAGGGAGTTGTTTGTCATCAGGTTCCACATTGTTAACAAAGGCACAGACTGCATCCACTTCACCTACTACACTGCCCTGCACAGGATACGCTGCTTCACTCTGGAGGATGACAGGAGAGTGACCAGAGCCTGTCCACTGTTCCTCTGCCCTGGTGAGTCGGAGTCTCTCTTTGAAATGACAAAAAAAAAAAAAACATACTGAAGATGTAATAAACTCTTACAGCTATTCCTGTGGTGCCTTTGTTCTTCCTACAGGAGAAAGCTATGAGGTCATGGTTCGGTACACACTGAATCATTATGGCTATTTCCCTGCCATGATGTATTTTGAGTTCTGCCCAGAATGTCCTGGATCTGTGCCTTTCTGCATTGTGAGGGAGATGGAAGCTATTGCCAGGACCCCGCTGGCTGCAGAACTGGGGCCCGTGGCTCCTTACAAACCATTTCAGGTGGTCACATACAAGCCAGTGGAAACCGTTGTGGTGGAGGGAGTGCCTCCTGAGAAGTAAGCTATAAAAAATAATAGTTGTAAAGCAGTCTAAAGCATTCAATAGGAAATTTTAATTCTCTTTTATGACTTGTTATTAAAAAGATAATGATGTCGCTCCCAGAGTTTTAAAAAGTACTGTGTAGCAGATTCATGAAATACGCTTTCTTATAACCGCCAAATAAAATGAACATCAGCAGGAGGAAATCCACTACACATAGTTCAGTTAAAATGTTTGATTTGGGAGTTAGTTGAAGCAATTTTCTTCCCTTGTAATTGAAATTGATCAACCAACTGACCCAGAATAATCACTGACATTGTGTTGTTTTCATCCTGATTACTATAATAATGGGTTTTGTGTTTTGTTCCTCTCTACAGTTCTCTTGTGCAGCATCTAAAGACAGCTGTGAAATTAGGAGACTACAAATACCCTCATTACCTAAAGGAATTGGCTAAACAAAGGATGGAGGACTCTGAATACCTCTCTCCAAATGCCAAGCAGAAACTTCCATCAGTGAAGTGAGAGAATGGTCTAACTGGTCAGTTGTACATTTCATGTCAATGCAGTCTTCGTAAACACAACATCCATGTCTGTGCTGTGCATCTAGGAATCTGCTCAGCTGTTCCCTGAAGATGAAGAACTACTCTCATCGATTTCACCTCCTGCTGCACCTGGAGGAGATTCAGATGGAGGTGGACATCAGGAAGTATGACCTCCACAATCAAACCATGACTCCAGACCAAAGCAATAGAAAGTTGCTCACACTCAGTGTAAGGGCATTTGAAATAAGCAAAACAAACACATAACACACTTAGCAGCACTGTGTTGTGAGAGGAGAATGAAGGTAGATTCCTCAAAGATAACATCTTTTTAAAGCCAAGCAACCCTAAATAAGGTGGTTAAGTTGATGACAATCATTCAAGTCCCAATTCATTTTAGATTAAGCTACTATAATTCTTAAGGCTATACAATTGTGTTCTCCCTCTGTGAAGGAAGAGCAGCCCTTGTGTTTAGCACTCATATAACAGGTCTGCACCACTCATGGACTTCCATACCAAAGTAAACATTTTTTAATGTCTTGTTAAAGCCACTTGAGAACAAATCTTCAAATGACACTTTGAACACTTGCTCATCTACTGTAAACTCAGTGAACCAGGTTGGTAAATGTCTGATGGACCAACTTTGAGTAACAATGTGCAACAGGTTCCTGGTGTTGCAGAGAATCGGCCATCTGTACTCCGGGGAGACTGTCTGAGAGTGTCCAAGTCTGAGGACACTGTCCAGCCAATCACTGTGTACAACGGATATGTTCACAAAGTGGAGCTGGATAGGGTGAAGTTGGGTTTCTCAAAAAAGTAAGTGCTTGACTAAGATGCTTGTCTATTGGAAACCCAGAAAACAAGATTCAACCCACTTGTCTTTTTCATCCCATGTTCGTCTTTCAGATTGTTGCAGACATTTATCAGCAATATGAAGTTTAATGTGGAGTTCACTATCAACCGCTTCCCCTTGAAGCTGCAGCATCGCGCTGTGGACTTGGCAGTAAAACACCAGCTTGGGGAGGTGCTGTTCCCGTCTGGTGCAGCAGTGACTAATATCGCCATGCCTAAACTCAGGTCTGGTGCCTACACATGCAGAAATAAAGCACACGCTGCCCCAAAAATACTGATGGATGTAGTGTTATCAATAAATACACAAATCTTATCATCTTAAAATAGTGTATCTCATTATACTTTTAGCACAGAGAAGCTTAAACTGTCTGGTTTTAGTGGTAAAACAATATGAGGTCCAAATGATGAGTTTGTGTTTGCTCAGCAGCCTTTGCCTCCATTCTCCCTGAGCCCTCATCCACCATATCAAACTGACTGGAAGGGATACTGCTTTTTGGTTTAAAGACATAAACTGCCCTTCAGTAGATGTAACAAAATCATATGTTGACTAGGGTTTAACATGCAAAGCCAACTTTTGGCTATCTTTTGGTTACCTGCTCATCCTCGATAGTAAGGAACTTTTTTCCTCGTATCTCTTACTCAGCTACAGATACACAAATTTCATCTGAAAGGTTCATTAAAACATTTGAAATGTTTTACTCTGCTCGGCAGATCGGTTTCACCGCTATTCAACACCCCATATTTCACTTTTACATATTTCACCAGTGTGCAATAAAAATCACTCACATTACTTTGCAGGATGTTCAATCAGCAGCTGGAAAACAACCCAGAGCAACATGCTGCGGTCCAGCGCATTGTCGCTGGATCGTCTAAACCAGCTCCTCATCTTGTGTTTGGGCCTCCTGGAACTGGAAAGACAATCACTCTGGTTGAGGCTATGAAACAGGTATTAACCTTGATATCTTAAGCTTTTTACAGAACATTGAATTAACTTCCAGGCAGCACAGCGGCATAGTGGTTAGTGTTCTTGCCCCACAACAAGAAGGTCACGGGTTCGGCTCCCGGGCCTGGAGCTTTTCTGTGTGGAGTTTGCATGTTCTCCCCGTGGTTGCGTGGGTTTCCTCCCACCATCCAAAAACATTAATTGGTGACTCTAAATTGCCCGTAGGTCTGAGTGTGAGTGGTTGTTCATCTCTGTCTCTCTCTGTGTGCTGGCCCTACGATGGACTGGCAACCTCTCCAGGGTGTACCCCGCCTTCACCCAATGTGCTGGGAACAGATAAGCAGAAGAAGATGAATGAATGAATTACTTACTTAAAAGTCACAGAATGGTTGAAAAGGCCTTAAATTTAATCCACAGACATATTTCTCTTTTTTTGCTTTAAGCAAAAACTTTGATGTTATTTTCTTGATTTTCAAGTACACTGACTGTTTTTAGGATTTCAGCATTTGATGGCATCACTTCTGTGTTAGTATGATGGCAATATTTCATGGTCTTATAGCTCAAACAATTGATTGACAAAATAAGCAGCCACTAAATCAAGATTGAAAATAATGGTCAGTTGCAGTCTTAATATGAACACCAATGAACAACAATATGTTATCTGCCAAAGTTGGATAAGCACTGGCTATCTCTTATCTGTCATGGTAGATTTCACTGTTCTGTCTGTACTTTTTGTGCCGTATCGAAGTGGGTGTTGTTAACGAATGGTTTGTTATTGTTGGTTTAGTCGCCACAGAGATACCACCAGTAGCCATACCTGATCAAACCCCACCCTGAGGAGATTGATTTGGTTGAATTTATGCAATTTACAGGAGCTGTAAATGAATAAACTAATCTCATATTTACTATCTATGGCACATGTAAGAAGATGCTTTTCAACAATAAAAGAAGAGGCAGCAACAAAAAGGACATTTATTTGTCTTGCAGGTGTAACTTGATATGATTAAACATCCATATGATGGAAGTAAATCAGCCGTAATGAGCCTGTAATATTAAGCCATAGTTGGCCTGAGCTATTTTTAATAATGTTTTCATGTGTTTTTAATAGGTCCCATTATGTGATTGTTCACCAGATATTGCTACCCAATTGTTCGTGTATCACTAAATTTGAATTTCACTTGCCAGGTCAGCAGGGCAGATCCATCAGCCCACATCCTCACCTGTGCACCTTCAAACAGTGCATGCGACTTGCTCTGTGAACGACTGATGGTACATATGGATCCACATCAGGTTTACCGCATGTATGCCAGCAGCCGGGACCCAAGCAGTGTCCCGAAGAACCTACTGGTGAGCATCAGCTGCCTTTATATATGTATGTGCACAGAATAATCGGTTTACTGACCATGAATCAAGTGTAGTTTCATTGTTGGTAAATCGCCTACGAGCTCATTTGAGCCTTCAGTAAACCTACGGCTATGAATACGTGTATCTTATCAACAAAATCCTTATGCCTGTGTCATTGTTTGAAAGACCCATACCATCTTGAACTTTGGAATAAAAACTGAAATTGGAAGCAAAGATATTTACATGCCAGAGTAGCCTAAGCCAGCACTCCCACATCTTTAGCAGGTTCCACATGATGACAGTGATGATCACCAGCTCAACCTGAACAACTGCCTGATTATATCTGCTTTTATAAACTTCAACTTGATCTTAAACATAGATTAAGTTTGTTTGCTTTTCTTACATCTTTTCATCTCTCCTGGCTCTTCCAGAAATATTCTAACTGGGATGAGAGACAAGACGGCTTTGTATTTCCAGAGAGAGAAACTCTGATGAAGTACAAAATCATAGTTACAACTATGATCACAGCTGGAAGGTGAGAGCTGGTACTTAATAATTGTCCTTAAAAATGAAAAATGCTTTGGTCTCTTGACATCTTTCGTTTACATTACTATTCTGAAAGTTCTGCCGTGTGTTTCTGTTGTCAGGCTTGTGTCTGGAGAAATCCCACTTGGTCACTTCACTCATGTGTTTGTGGATGAAGGAGGCCAAGCTGTTGAGCCAGAGTGCGTTATTACTATTGCAGGTAAACTCTGAATATTTACACTAACTGGGCCACCATAAATAAATCATTGATTTCTGTCACGGTGTAACAAACCGACAATCCTCTGTCAGAGCAAGGGCTCTATGAAGTTAGTGGTTGAGTGGGATGTGGCTGTGAAACACTGAATAGATTGTACAGAACCTGTGAAGCCACAACGTCTCTGTTGGTGCAGTTCAGCAGTTAAAAAGGACAAAAAAGTGAAGAATATGGTGAGCAAGAATCCATTTTCACATCTTAGTTAACCTTGCAAATGGCTGCTTTGTGGTGATTAAAAAAAAACAAAAAAAAAAACTAGCACCTCACAGACTAAAACACACTTAATTGGGTACTTGTGACTAAAGGTCACAAAACACGCTTCATGAAACTGATTTATCTTATTACTCTCTGGGTGACTTGTTCCCTTTATATCACAGGTCTGCTCAACCCAGAGCAGGGCCAGTTTGTTTTGGCAGGAGATCCCAAGCAGCTGGGGCCAATCATCCGATCTCCTCACGCACAGCAGCATGGACTTGGTGAGACTTTACTCTACCCATGTACCAGCCATTGCTCCTCCGTGACTGCAGTTAGTGTCAATGATGTAATGTTTCTAATGATGAACTTGAAAGCTTGTCAGCTATTGCTGCTTCATTTTCATTTTCAGTTTAATATGATTTGAAGATGTGTTTTGATTGATCTCCAGGGCTTTCTCTGTTGGAGCGGCTGATGACATCTAACACTTTATATCAGAAAAGTACAGAGTCGGGACACTTCGATACCCGCTTTGTCACCAAACTGCTGCGAAACTACAGGTGAGTCTTCCAGTTGACACCTCCATTGTTCTTTTTCAGAGCAATGTGTTAAGAATAAAGCAGTTTTAATTAAAACTCCTCTGCATTTTGCTTTCGCCTTTTTACTCAGATCTCATCCTGCCATTCTGAAAATCCCCAACCGGCTGTTTTATGAAAATGAACTGCAGGTGTTTGCTGACCAGTGGGACCGCGAAGCTTACTGCAACTGGGAACACCTCCCCAAAAAGGTCTGGCAGCATATTAAATTTTCACAAATGATCTCAAGTAACTCCTACAAATTTAGGATCAACAACAGTTTAATTATATATCCTTTAAAGGGAAACTCCAATTTTACACTTGAAAGGCAGTTTGCTAGTCACCAAGGAAGCCTGTGGCTCAGGAGGTAGAACAGATTGGGGTAGATGGTTTGATCTCTTTCAGTCAGCAGGTGAAACTATGTTAGGGCAAGATACTTAATCTGATGTAACCCATGCAATTCCTATGTCTGTAAGACATGTAGGACCCAGGTTTCAAAAGTCAAAATAGTTGGAGCCAAAATTGAAGTGGTAAGTGGGCACACCACATGGACACAAACATTCAACGGCAAGGGCCTTTGTTCATTCCTCAGTCAGCTAGACTCTTAACAATATGTCACTCCTCGCCCACTAATTTGCACTAGTGTTCCTGTAATTATAATTAGTACCATAAAGCATCAACACTCATTACTTTAACGAACCAAAGCCACTAACGAGCTTTAGACTGGCACAGGCAAACAGGCAAGTGTTATCAGGACAAAGTAGATTTCATTAAGGGAATATAGAAATTGGAAACAAAGAATCTACAATCTCATTAGGAAACGAGGGAAAGTCCTAAGAAGACTGTTTAAAGAACAATGCTTCTTTTCACATGGCTTGAACTAAGCAGATATGATGTAAGCAAAATACACTGATCCCCAAATACCATATAAAGCACATGGATAATAACATGACTCACCACTGTTCACCTTCACTGCAGGGTTTCCCAGTGATCTTCCATGGCGTAATGGGCAAAGATGAGCGAGAGGCCAACAGTCCATCCTTCTTCAATGTGTCTGAGATCGAAGTTCTGGTGGATTACCTCACCAAGCTGATGGAAACACAAGGAAAGAAAGGCCTCCCCAAACTCTCTGCAAAAGATATTGGCATAATCGCCCCCTACAGGAAACAAGTGAGCCCTGCATGGCAGCTTTTTCATGTGTTTTAGACACGTGGAAAGTGTGTCATTGGTAATATGGTTACTTTTCTAACAGGTTGAGAAAATCCAAAAAGCCCTGAAGTCTGTCTCCGCACTGAGCCGAGGGAGTGATCTCAAAGAGCTGAAGGTTAGCAATGCTGCTGGAAATACAACATGCTGTAGATCTTAATTAAAAATTTGGATAAATCTCCATATCTGGTTGACCAAAATTTCTCTTGACCACATCAGGTGGGGTCTGTGGAAGAGTTTCAGGGACAAGAGAGGAAGATCATCATGATCTCTACTGTCCGCAGCAGCGTCAACTACGTCAAGATGGACAAAGACTTTAACATTGGATTCTTGTCAAATGAAAAGGTTGGTGGCAGTCCTGCTGAATCGCAAATTACCTTTTAAATCTGGCTGTCAAACCATTTTCTTTAAAATTGTGATTAATCGTAAAATTTCTATTATTTATTATTTATTTTTTTCTATTTATTTTTTTTTATGTAAAGCAGTTCCCAATGTAAAGCTGCTGACAGCTAGTAGACAAGGGTGCGTCAAAGGGACAAAATAGCAGAACGTGATTAATTTGTTAAAAACAAAACACACACACATCGATCACAGCCTTTTAATTAACGCGTCAACACGTTAGTACATCAACTCAACTGTTAATTTGTTTCTACATGTGTATTCACTCTGCAGAGGTTCAATGTGGCCCTAACAAGAGCCAGGTCTCTGCTAATTGTTGTGGGAAACCCTGTGATCCTCAACAAGGACCCCACCTGGGAGAAGTAAGTCAAACTTGTTAAGACCCTTGTGTTAAAATTTGATGGGAGTCTTCAACCTAAAAGTGTGGTCTCAACCTCAAAAGAGCAATAACATAATAATGTAACAATATAACCACATCAGCTCTTAAGTAGCCTTTTGATTGCATTGCACAGTTTTGTTGTTGTCATTATTCAGTTTTACTTTTTTTATTTATTTTTTTCAAATGACCTTTTTTTCCAGTCTGAGCACTTTGAGAATTTACTGTCCAGGCTTGCCACATTTATTTTTGTTTTTTAGGTTTATCAGCTACTGTGTGGAGGAGAAGGGCTACACAGGATTTGACTTGAAAGACACTGAAGACGAAGACAACGTTGTGTCGAAACTGGCAACCCTGAAAATCAGTGTGGACACTGACAGTGAGTGGGCTGATAAGCTCAGTGAAAACTGACGCAAATTGTTTCAAGTCACATCCTCTGGGCAGGATCATAACTGGCTCCTACTGAAATAGTCCTAAATTACATCTGCTTGTGAACAAAATATTTACTTATAATGCCAAATGCAGAAAGCAGCCATGACACTGTGTGCTAATGAGAAACCTAATGTTTGTGTGTTTCTGCATTTGCCGCAGGTCCTGTGGCAGAGGAGAGTGCCCTTCAGCTGTATGTGGACCCAGAATGTAAAAATGAGCACTAAAACGTCCCTTAAACAAACCTTAATCCATTTGCTGTGTAATATCCACATTTATGTTTGACATACGTACATTAAATATATAATTTTCCTATTTTGGGCTTTAAATAACATATTATCTTATATTAGTTCAGAGTATATCCTTTTTATGATATGCTCTTAAATGTTTGCATATTTTTGTGCAATTAACACCGCTCTTTTTTCTTTTTTTTTTTGATGACAATGCCAAAGTGAACCAGTGAATCTTTGGTTTTTGCCTATTCTCTTTCTCTCATCAATATCTATCTTCATTTCCACATCCAACTAGTGAAGCTCTCAGGTATTTATCACTAGTTGTCTTACTGCTGTTTGCACTGAACAAGTGAGTGTCCTTATAGTTTTTATAGTTCTAAGAGGAGTTTCTGACTGAATAAATAAACAGTTTAATTTAAACAACCTCATTGTACTGCACATTGTCATGACTACATTTCCTTTTCATTGATCGTCACCTTTTGGAAAAGGGGGAATGGCCAATTGAGACGTTGGATGTGTATGGAAAGCACACCTAACGTTTTACTTTTCTCCAAAAATCAACCAGGCATGGAGAGTTGGTGTTGTCTCAAAAATAGTTTATTAACAATGTTCATGTTCACTTCAGATCAAACATTCACTACAACACTTTTCTGTTTAGAAAGCATTATTATTACAAGGAGCTTTTCATAGAAATCTGGATCCTTTATCATTTCAAATTACTCCAAAAAAGAAAAAATTACACGACACTGAGCAGAAGCTGTTCCCAAAGATGTGTGCTGCTTGTATGTGTGAGTGTGTCTGTACGCACTGTAAAAGACCTATGGTTTTCTCATGCATGCATCAATATCATAGGGACGACTTTTGATATAGCGTAACATTATCTGAATACACATTAACAGCTGTATAGTACATGCTCTTTGTGATATGTTCAACACTAGACCCTCTGCTGCTCTGAAGGAATGCCTTCTTCATTATCCTGTGCGCCCAGCTGTGAAAGCTATTTGACTATCTCGGTCGACCTCTAATTCCCAAGAATTCATTGGCATTCAGCTTGCTGTGACCTGCAAACATCACACCACAAGAATGAAAATCATAACTCGAGTCTTTTTGCTTTGCTTAATAGTTATATTTATTTGTAAGGATCGGAATCTGTTTAATCTTGCTTTATTAGATTGTGTGCTATTTGTTGTCAACAATAAAGCGTAAAGTTACAACATCGCATCCACCCTGCAAAGATTTGAGGTAACAATATTAATATGGTGCTTGTGTGTGATTGTAATCAGTGCCTCCTGTCGTCTTCCTCCTACTCCTAAAAAAGAAAAAGGTCAGCTAGAAAATACATCTAGTTTTGTAAGTGATAGCTTTGCCACTGGATCACTCAGTTAAAGTGTATGCGCTTGGCTAATAAGAGGGTTAAAAATGCATTACAGATGGCATTAGAGTATAACACATAAAAACCTTCCAGGTAGTAGATTTGAAGCCCATCCTGGAATAGTACAGAGGTTTCATGCAACATCAAAGATATCGTTTCGCCACACACATTTCAACACCAACCCTCCTTTTTTACTGACAGCAACATGCAACCAGGGGAATGTGAAGTACATGAATGAGCAACTGAGGCAGAGAAAAGGAATGCAGTGAAGATTCTGTGCCTAAGGACATTCATCGGGGCCTTTCAAGCTTTCTTTATCAAATCATTTTCCTCATCAGAGTTCAGTGAGTTGACTCTTGAGTATTCTGAGAAAATATGGAAGCAAAACCTGGAACCAGCAAACGGACTCTGAGGTGTCTACAGAAGTATAGTTTGATGTAAACACTTCATCTTTTGTTCTTATTGAGAAGATATCAAATGTTTCATTTGCCAGGAAACAGAAGATCAAGACAAATACAAGGTAGACCAGTAATCCTGAATTCCATCTCACCACAGCTGAATTTTGAAGACTAAATTCTTGACAGAAATTAGCAACTTGAAATCATCAAAGAGAATCTCTCTGGCTGCAGATGGATGTTTTCCTGGTGATTCTTAAGTAATGTTATCAATTGTTTTTCCCATGATTCTTTCTCCATTCAAAATGGTATGATGTAAACTTCCATAATCAAGCTCATTTCATAAATGAATGACGGTGACACTAACTTCATAGATTAAAAATCTGTTCATGTTGTGAGAGCATGCATTTCAGCAAACCAGTTACACCTTCTGCAATTTGTCAAGCCATCAAAGACCAGATTTTTGTGAAACGTTTCAGAAAGGTCACACTTGATCTGATCAGTCAGCAACTGGTTGGCATACTGCTGCTGGTCTATCTGGTCTGGGGGAGAGCAACCAAAGGCACGCCAGACCAGAGAAGGCACCTGGGAAAAACAAACTCCTCACACACGACTCATCTCCATTAAAATATCTAAAGAATGTCATCTAACTTGAAACATCCACACACACACACACACACACACCTCCAACAAGACATAATTTCCATGACTGGGCCGACCAGTCCGACACACAGTAGGCGTGACTGGCTCCTTTGTATTGTAACAGATGAAGAGCTGAACTCGGTCACCCAGAATAAACAAACAAGGAAGGTTTCACCAGACCTTTGCCTCCATTTGATTTCAGCTGTGTCATCTCCCTGTTGGTCCTAACAGCTATTGTGCATAGTTGAGTCATATTGGCTTGTGTCTCAATTGGCCAGTTCTCATCCCCACATCTAAGTCCACTGCACAGAGAAGCAAAACAGTTATGAGGGATGCATATGAATAATCGGATCTTAGTCTCACACACAAACTTGGATGCTCACTACTTTGTTGACCATTATCACATTATAGAGACAGCTACATTCTTTATCCTCAATGTGGGTGGACTGGAAATGGTAAATTTAGAGGGAAACTTAGCAAAAGTGACACAAACAACCATTCTGTCATGCTTGATGAGTCGTCAACAGCACTGAAAGCCCTAGTTATGGCATTGCTCGGATTTCACAACAACAACACTGTGTTAGATGAGCTACAGTACAATGGAGAGGCCCTCAGCTGAAATGTTAACTAACTGGCAAACATGAGAACTATATGGTGCTGAACGAACATACATAGAGAGAGAGAGAGAGAGGGAAAAAAAAAAAAAGGCACTAGTGCTTATGGTCAAAGGATCTCAATTTTCACGACTTCTACCATGATAAACAGAACTGATGCTAAAATTACAGTGTGGACTGTTTGAGCAAGACCTTACTCATGAAGACTTTGTACAAGCTAAGGAGGTTGTTGAAGAACAATAGTGCATACAAATATGTGCATCTACCACTGCCTTGTTACATTACAAATATAAAGAAAAAACAGGTAGGAAAACATTCTATGTGAAAAGACAGCTTTCAGGAGAAAAATGCAAATCAACAAAGAACTTTAAACATCACTTTCTGACCACAGTTGTAATATAGAGTCCATTTCCTGTATTAGGTATGTTTGCATTCAATTCATCTGCTTGCCTGTTATGGTGAAATGCTAGATACAGTACAAAAATGCCATTTGGTAAAAGGTGAGTCCTTTTCATATGTTTTGCTTTTTTTCTATTGGTCAGTTGATTTCATGATGTTTGTTCACAGCTCACAGCAAAGCGCAGCCACTTCTCTTCTTGCGCTTGCGGACCTGCAGCGCCGCCCTGGTTGCCATCTCGAACACTTCCCGCACGCCATCCTTGGTCTTGGCAGAGCACTCCAAGTAACCAAAAGCACTGATCCTGCCGGCCATGTCTCTACCTTCCTCTATCTTCACTGGCTCCTGCATGGTCAAAGATTGACAAAGTTAAAGACCCTCTGAAAATGATTAGTATTTAAAAAAAAAAAGAATAAGGAGAATCATGTATCCCTTTTCTTTTTGCTTCAGGGAAATTAGCCTTAAGTTGTTGGTTGAGTGACGGAGTTCCTTTGATAGTGAAGACTCTTTTTAGTCCAGCTCTCTTTAATGTGTCAGATCAT
This sequence comes from Remorina albescens, assembly GCA_034769265.1. NCBI lineage: Eukaryota > Metazoa > Chordata > Actinopteri > Carangiformes > Echeneidae > Remorina > Remorina albescens. The sequence continues at coordinate 22,616,582 of CM068494.1, forward strand.
TCATCTCAGCAATAAGAGACAACTCTTTCATCTCCCAAACACTACCACAGCAGCACCCACCACTTTTTTCTGAACCAAACACACTTGCATTGAAGTAGAAATCACTGAATATATTACAAAGTGACAATCTTAATTTAAAAATATTCTTTAGAATATTTAGTTTCTGATTGTATTTCCACGATTTCTGATTTGGTGGCTTTTTATATATGAATGTTTTTCCACTGCATTAATCAGCAGATTGAGCAATAATGAAAATCACTTTTGTATGGGGCCCCGAGGGTACTGCTCCGACTCCCCCTCACAACCATGATCAATTTTTTGTCTCGAAATTTACAACCTTACCAAATATATGTAAAAGTACAGCTGTAAGAGTACTAATGAATCCTATTAGCAACATGATGGCTTAAACATGTCAAACCCAAAATGCTCGCGTGACCATATGAATCCAAAACACTCAAAATGATGACTTAGTGCTACTCTTTGTCAAATGGTTCCTGATTTCTACAAAAAGGAAAAGCTGACTGTGGTGTCTGTAAGAGCTGGAGAGCTTTGTCAACATGTGGCTTTTTTCAGCAGGACCTGGAGACAGACAGTGAATGTGCCATAGTGGCACAGCATATTGCTCTGCAACACAGTGAACCAAAATGTTGTCATTGTAATATGACTGAAAGGCCCGAAACAGCCTATTGACAGCCTGTTCTATTAAGACAATCTGAATCTTTTTTTTCTTAGCAAATTTCTTTAAATTATCTCTGATCCACATTTTTTTTATTTGTTTGCCCTTTATTTGCCTAATCCTGACATTCTGCTTTTCTATATTGTATTTTCACTATTATTATTTCTATCAGCTCTTTACATACAGCAGCTAGTGCATGTCTGTCTGTCCTGTTCCCTTATCCCCTTTTTCACCTCATGTGCTTTTTTTCCCCCAAACGAATCTACATATCTTAACAAAAGGCCCTATTCAGACTGACAATCGTGCTACATGGGAAGACACCGACACAGCCGCCTCATTCACAAGGATACCACCGCATTAACAAAGAGGGGACGAGACAAAGCCAGGGGCTCCAGTGGAAATAAAGAAAAAAGCAGAGAAGTTGAAACGGGGTCAACTTTTGCCACATGTAGTGTTCTAATGCAATGTTTAATCCCTCAACTGGCTGTTCATCAAGGAGCAATGTCAACTACTGGCAGATGACTTTGTAATATGAATGGGCTGTTCATGCAAAGCAAGTTTTTGACACTGAAGAATTTTTATTTTCGTCACTAGTAACCCTTGGCAACACACCCCCACAGCAGTGCTGTTTCTGGTCTGAACACCTACCAAAGTGAAATTTAAAGGTCATGAAAATGACCATTAATAATTCACAAGGGAACTCACAGCTGAGCCTCATGAAACATTTGAACCATGCACACTTTCATAGGCCCTTTGTGACTGAGTATTTAAAGTGTCAACGCTTAGTCTGATTGGTTTACACTTAACCCCTACATTGTCCTATAGAGGCTTCCATACCTGCTTCATCTTGGCCAGCTCTCTTCGTGTGTGCTCATCATTCCTCAGGTCCTTCTTGTTCCCCACCAGGATGATGGGAACATTGGGACAGAAGTGCTTCACCTCAGGCGTCCACTTCTCCGGAATATTTTCTGTTGCAGGAGAGACAAGAGGTAAGCTGAAATGCTCCAGAGAGAGGGCAACTAGAAAAAGGGGACAGGCAGTGCAGAGTCACCCTGCAGAACGCTTCTCATGATGGATTGCTCTGCAGACTGCTTGAGGCAAAGATGTTTTTAGCTGCACTAATCCTACGACATTTAACAAACAGCTTGCTTAGCTAATATGAACTGCCTTAAGTCTATGAAGAATGCTACTGCAGGTTACACAAATTTCACTTTTATACACCTACACAAGTATTTTATAATGTGCCAGACTATATTACACAACTGACGGGTTTAAATAAAGGTTATAAAATAAAACATTTTAAAATAGGCTACTATTTGCCAGAAGTTCCTACCTAAACTGTCAGGGCTGTCGATGGAGAAGCACATGAGGATGACATCAGTGTCGGGATAGGAGAGAGGCCTCAACCTGTCGTAGTCCTCTTGGCCTGCAGTATCCCACAGCGCCAGCTCCACCTGGGAAAAAACAAAGCAAATATTTGGTTTCTAACGTGGCAAATATACACACATCCAAATTACGGTTCATTAATCTTGGTTGATATTCTTTATTCTCACCATGATTCAGCCATTTGTGCCATTTCCATAATAATTTTATAACAGGAAGCTGCCCTCAGGGCTAAATTAAAAAAAATCAGCCGCTCACCCAGAGCCAGTGTTGTATTGCTCACCGTTCTGGATGAATACACAAACATTTAACCAGTCACAACATCATTAGTGATGACATTTCTTTTCTCATCCACTGAGAGTTGTGACTGTTTGGAATATTATGTATGAACATTGAAGCATTAATTTCCCAAAGGCCAATGCTTTAAATAATAGCAAGTGAAGAAGGTTTACATCAACTAACCTGGGGAGATAACATTGACATAGGTCTGTATGAGCTAAGCTTCATACGTCTGTTGTGTTGTCAGTGTTGTAGAAATGAACTTGGGGACTGGCTTCATTCCATTACATCTCTGATTAATTCACTTAGAGAAAGTGGGAGATTAGTGAGAATCAAACCAGATACCTTCTGTCCTCCTCAGACATTAGCAGCCAGCTTTCACTCAACTCCGCTATTAAGCTGACTCACTCTGTTCAGGGGGAGAAAAACTTCTGGAAAGTTTTTGAATGCTGGAACTACTGCATGACAATAGATTATGGTATGCCCACCGTGGGCATTTGTATCAGTCAACCGACCCAAAATAGAAGTTTGCAGAGGCAGAGGGTGGGAGGTGGCTGCACACTGTTGAGGCTGCATGAGCAACCAGAGGAGTTATGTTCCCATCAGACTCATGTAGAGCAGCAAACTTTGGGGGAGGGAAAGAAAGAGGAGGAAAAAAAATGCTATTTTTGGAATCTAGTCAATTCGCGGAAGGTGAGAGAAAAGCAATGTCTTTTAATCTCAAGGGGGGGGGGGGGGGGGGGGGTAAAAACTCTAATTTAGTGGAAGAGGTCCCAAATCTAATCCAGCTGGTTGTCTGATGGTCTAATGGAACGTCAATCCTCTAGAGGTTTAGGGGCCGGGCAGTTGTCATATCTTCCAAAATGATTGCAATCTCCTGGACTGATGTCCAGCCTGAAACTCAGTGTTCATATTTCCTGTCCAGAACACAACAGTTAACCCCTCTTTGCTCCCTCCCTGCATCTAAGTGCAACCAGAACAGGAAATGAGACGTTTATCGGCAGGAGGAGGGTCCTGAGGGAAGCAGGGGGATTGCCAGGAGACATCCCTGTTCCCTGTCTGAACAGGAAGCTGGGAAGTAGGGTCATTTCCTGTTTTGCCAGGCGGTGATGCTGCAGCAGCGCTCAACTCAAGAGAACAAAACCCTTTGACATTATAAGCCATCTGCAGCTCAAACGGGACCCTCATTGGCAGCTCCCTGCGACTCAAATTCACGATGCCACACACCCTCAGGAATGAATCTTAAGTCTGATTGGTTTAATAACTCTGTCTGTGTCCAATCCTTTCCCTACTTATTATATAAGTTTATCTACCCTGCACCATTTTGTCTGTGTCCCCCGTACTTGTGAGGGTGCAGAAGTAGTAATCCAAGCATATGGAGTTATGCATTTCAAAAGTTCCTGTTTGCACATGAAGTGTTAACATGTCACATTTTGTATGTAATTCTTATCACCACTCATCATGTTTGAGCAAATATCTGAGGAGTTATATTATACAAGTCACAGTGTGAAGAACTAATGCAGACAGAAGAGAAAGGAAAATAGCTTGTCTGTTGTGCATGTGTTGAGAATTTTAAGGTCAGCAGCACAAACCAATTAAGACAAAAAGTTTCGGCTAAAGTTTACTACAGTACAGCCAACAGTTGTGACCATTTGTTAAAAAACAAAACCAGAAACGAAGTAAACAAAAAATAAATAAAAATGAATTGGGCTCTCATCAGCTATGGTGCCCACATAAACGCCCACAGTGGAACAGAACTCTCTAAATTGTCCCAGATCTCTATGTCTTTACCACTCCGAACAACTATTGAGGTTATTATATAAGAAGTGAATCAGTGAAGGAGGGCAGAGAATATGTGATGGACCAAATCCCCCCAAAACATCATCACATCTCAGCAAGTGTAACAAAGCATGGCAGGTAGTGTGTCTATATATCTGTACTATGAGTGATATTCGATAAATCAAATGCTTTTTAATGGGGGGTGTCCTGTTTTAGCCCGTACAAAACTAAAAATACAACATGTAAGGATTAAATTGTGTTTCCATCTGCTAGATAGGTTAACAGGCTAGTTTTAACAAATAGTTCCAGAGTTACTTCCCAGTCCAAGGTGCGTTTCATACTGCATAACTATGCTAGGTCTAGAGTTTAGACATGTGTTCTCCATCTTGCTCTTAGTTGGAAAATCCAAACAATAAAGTAAGAAGCTATTACAATCAGATTTTGCATTTTTCCGTATAATACTCATAATGTTGGAATGACCTGAATGTGATATGCAGGTTCAGCTTTATTCTTTATATATGTAGCCATTCTAAACGATGATGATAAACTATTAATCAAAAACATTTATAAGTCACCCTGATATGACACTTCCAAACAGTTCACAGGGCAAACATTGCTCGGCCTGCTAAAAATCAGGGAGCAATTTTTATAAATAATTATTATTGGTAAGTCATTCAAACTGGAACCTGAGTTAAATTAAGCCATTCATATAATTACAGTGAGTACAGTTATATATTTTACCAGAAACTGAAGGACTGTCTATGTTTCTACAATCAAATGTACAAACCTGCTTTCCATCAACCTCGATATCAGCGATGTAGTTCTCGAACACTGTTGGGACGTAGACTTCAGGAAACTGATCTTTGCTGAAAACAATTAGAAGACATGTTTTTCCGCAAGCTCCATCCCCGACAATGACCAGCTTCTTCCGAATGGCTGCCATTTCTGTCGGGAAACAGATAGAGTGAAACAGAAACTGTACCAAAGGGAGTGCCTCAAAAGGAAAGCAAAACTTTTTTTTCCCCTGTTGAGGGACGTGCTGAACAAATGGGCCAAGCAACAGTTCAGTCAAACTCTGTCATCTGTTTGCATATTCACAATAGATACTTAAATTATTTGTAGAGAGCTCAGGAACAGAAGACAAACCAAGAACACAGCGTTGAGCAAAAACTTTCTCTGCTCATGCCTTGTGGCTCTGAAGCAGCCGCTCTCTGATCTCTGAATGACAATGCTGCTTCACATTACACCTAAGAGAGTGTACTCTGTGACCTACATGTTGTCACAGACAACGGCAGTCACAGACCTTGAATCCCAGTGCCAAATGTAGACTACAACGTTGCAGAAAGACACAGGGGGAGAAGGAGGAAGATAGCGGAGTGAGGGAGAGGAGGAAGGGAGGAGGGGTGTTGACACAAGCTGGGACATGAAGTAATGGACTATCTACTCCACCCTGTTAGTTTCCCCCTGCAACTCATTTGGAGAAAGAGAAAGACAGAATCCTGAAAATCAAAGCAGCTGGTGAAATATTCAGCGGGTTCCTACACTACTCTGCTTGTCATCTCTGCCTATGATTCTTCAGCTGTCTTCCTGATCAAAGTTTAATACTATTATTAAAAAAAGAAAGAAAAAAAAAGGGACCCAATTGCCAACCCATAAGTTGTCCTCGTGTTAAGGTCATGTCCCTTTCATTGGATTTGATTACCTGTGACCATGTTGCATTACATTTCCCTGTGTACGAAATACAGCGGACCACAAACGGTTTCTGCAGTAAGCCCAGAGTCGGGGGCTGGTTTAGCTGGAGCAGGCTGATGGGGATGAGTTAGTGGCGCTGCTGATGGATGAGCTGGAGCCCTTCTGCCCGGGAGCAGCTGTGCATATAGTCATTTGGCTCCTCATGTCATCCACTTTCTGCCAGACAGTCTTGACAGTCATCCTCTTCATGAGGTCACCCACTTATCAGGGGGAATTCATCTTTCAGAGCTGCGGGTGAAATACTGGGCTGAGTCTGCCCTAATGCCCATTTTTAATCAATTCATGGATGCAAAGCAACACCAGTCAATTCACTGAGTGGAGTCAAACTGCAAAAAAAAAAATATCAGGAATAAGACCCTGGGGTTATTAGTCAAACTATTAGTGATTTGGTATTTTAACAAGAGTAAAAAGAAAAAGTACCAGAGATTAAATTATTGCCCTGCTGTATTTCCATGGGTATTAGGATTTGCCTTAACCAGTAGCCATAATGGAAATTTTGGATAAGTCTTCTTGTTACACAGTTTCCCAAAAATCTTGTTTTGATTCTTGTTGTAGAAATTGTGATGTTTACTTATGCTTCTGTCCCACTCCCTGTGCCGTATATTGTTACAGCTGCAGGGAAGCTTTGCCAAGAGATGCCAAAGGCCTGACTTTCAATTTAGGACACTGCAGTGAATGCCGGTAGTGTGCTCACTCCTTTTATTCCTACATTAAAAATGTACTGAAAGGCAAGTGGGTGAGTTAACTGAATGTTCAGGCAATGGCAACCAAAAGTAATCATCCACTTCAGATGCAAATGCTTTTACTCCTATACAATTTTATCTGATAGAAAAAAAAGGACTAAAGAGGACAAAGCGAGCTTCAGCTTTAATAATTAAAATGTGTTTAATACTGTGATGAATATTGACTCCACAGAAACTGCACAGTATATGGTCCTTTTCAAAGACCTAGATGAGAGATGGTTTGAACTAGATGATAGGTTCAAAGCCAAGCAAGTGGGAGACAGCAGCGCGGTGGCCTCAGAGGTTCACCCTGTGAAACAAAACAATCCACTTCCTGTTCTGTGAAGCTTGGGAGGAGCTTTTGGCTGCAGTTCTGTTTGGACAGGCCTTTGCAGCACTGGGACACTGAGAGAGTTGCCAGAGGTAAAGCAACACATGCACACATGCTTACTCTCATGTACACGCACATGGACACAGTCCATCCTTTTGCAGAACACATGCAAAGCTTATCCTTCACAGCAGTAACGTGGGAACTGGGAACTGATGAAGGAATATCTTGACTTTGGTTAAAGGAAATTATGCATGAAAATTTCCTATAAAGTCACAAACAGTGCCGAATACTTCAGACACCCACGACTGATTCCATAAATCTCAGCACTAACGGAAACTAATGACAGCATCACACCAGGGTGAAACTTTTGGTGGTTGCCATAATCAAACCTGTTCATATTCACCTACCATTTATTCGCTCCAGATTCATATCAAAGCCTGAGCTCACACTGATTCAATATATGATGTAGATGGGAACCATCTGAAACCAACCACTATCAGCTGGCTGACCTTTGACCCGAATACTATTGAATGAAAGCAAAGGTGACATGAAAGATAAAGTGAGCCAAGGGAAACAGTGACAAAAGCAGAAATAGCTAAACATCATTCTGTCTGCTCAACATAAACAGTTCAGGGTGCAGATATTTTCATTTCTGATTCTACACAGCACCGCTGATATGTAGAGAGACACGCTGGAAAACAGTCATAAAGCTTTCAAACATGCTGAGTTTGATTGAAAATTGATTGTAAGAGTGAGATGGGAACTCTGTTACATGCAGGTTGGCACATCAGAGAGACAACCTGTGAGCAAAATTAACAAAATACCACTGAACTGACTGGACTGGGGTCGACTGGGCTTTTGAGGAAAAAATACCCAGCCTGATACAATGATTAATGTTTATTTCTATTGGTGGTTAATTCGTATTTCTTTCCTCATATTGTTCTAGCAATGTTTCAACTTTTCTGGCCCTTGAACCTTTGACAATTGTTTCCGATGTTCAGACTGAGTTTATCTCTGTGTATTGAAGAAGGGCAGCTACTTTATTCCTGCGAATGGGGTCACATGTAGCGAATGTTAATTTAATGGAAAGCTTCAGTTACGAAAAAGCAGCACTACAAATCGGAGAAAGACATCATCTACTTATTTTTTTAGATTTTCACAATTTTAAGAATTGTGGATAATAAACTGTTGGTCTACAAAAGAAGGAAACTGAATACATGGACTTTTTGTTCCAGGAAACTGGAACTGAAATTTTTAACAACTGGGTGCTTTATTAAATAAGAGGCATAAATGTAATTAAGCTGAATTCATACTGCTTACAGTAGATATTATAGGAGATCAAAAGTTTACAGATGTGAAGAAAGTATAGAAGCAGTGTTACGTGCAACATATTGCAATCACAAGCAAAGCCCCATTTCTTCCTACAACTATCTGAGCAATGCCCAGGTAAATGAACACAAGCTCTGTTTTTCTCTAAGGAGGCTTCCTGGGGCTTAGGGGCCAACAGGAGTTATGCAACAAGCTCAGCAGAGTTAGCTGAGAGCGGAGCATGACCCCGACCAGTCAGATAGAGCTGCCTTTCATTCCTCATATCAGTTTTATTATCAAAAACAATGCAGAACATACATCCAACATCCCGTCAGTAAAAGGCCTGTTGTTTCTGACATAATGATAATGGGTTTTTTTTCTGAGGTTCCTCAAACTAGCAAACATATAACAGGAAATGGGTTTCAAGAAAAATTGTTTCACTTGTTGAACCAGCTTGACAGGGGTTAAGGTACTTGTGCACTTCAAATGATGCACTTGATTCAGGGTGACTGGCTGTTATTGGGAAGTAATTCCTTATGTTTGTTGTTACTACTATAGACAGAAGTTGTCACAGTAGTTGTAGATCACGCTGTCATGAATAACAGAGTTACAAAGGGAAGGCTGGATTTGTCTTTTTGATAGTTTCTCAGTTAAACATTTACCCAGGGATTACAAATTTAGCTTGAATCCCCGAGGAACATAAACCTTATTTTACTGGAGAATAAAAAATTACCTCTTACATACTTCAGAGACTTCTGATTTCATAGAAAATGCCCCCTAGCATTTTTGGCACCAAGACCAAAATGACTTTCCAACAGGGAATTACCGTTTTTCATTCATAAGCTAACAGGAAAAAAAGAAAGAAACACGTTTCTTTGAAAGCATGCAAAAATGTGCATCACCTCTGTAAGTCTCTCTGAGAAATGGGCCAAAGTTCATAAACTGGCAGAGGCTGTGGCTGAGAGAAAGCAGACAGCCTGCGACACCAGCTGTCTGCACCACCTCAACCCGAATGTAAAAACATCTTATCTGACTAAATCTGACACGGGCCAACAGACACCAGATCTCATGCACATTCAGTTCGTCATGACTTGCAAAAAAGAAAAGAAGTTACGAGAAAGCTTCATAAATGTGGACTCACATCATGTATTTGAATGAATACAACGCTGACATTTCTGAGTGTAATAAACTGAGGCCTCAAGTGCATAAAAGAGAAAATGAGCTGAACTCTCTTACACAACAGCAGGAGTATACACAGCAGATCAGGTCAGCTTGTAGCATTCTCTGGGTGTATATTACAAACACACCAGCTCCTTCGTCTGACTGAATCATGACTTTACCAGTACACCCACTGGAAATGATCAACTCTACCAACATTGAGCCAGCTCTCAAGAAAGCAAATAAGGCTCAAACACTTCCTGCACAATCGTGAGACGGTGGCATTCTCGAGCCCATGGCCTGGGCTATCGGATAAGTCTCACAACTGCAGATTGACCGATCGCAGTTTGTGCTGAGAGACATGCAATCTGTTCACCTTCACGGTTGTGTCACACAATCATCAACATCTGAATATACTACAGGTAAGATAAGACACTCACAGAAAGGGCAAGATCAGAGACTTGAGTGGCGTGATGTCCAAACTCAAAGGCTACAGGAAATGGCTTTGAGAGAACTCACTGCTCACTTTGGGGAAATAGCTCAGGTCATAAAGCACAGAGTGGCGGGCTGAGAGGACTCCTACTGATCTACTGAGACTGGACATCTCTGTTCCTCCAGGCACACACGGTCTGTGCACTTCAGAGCTGCAATTAACGGTCATTTTCATCAAGAAATCACTTGAACGATAAATAATTATCATAAATGCTTCAAATTAATGTTGAATATTGATAATCATAAGTCATTTCCAGGCAAAAATGCCAACCATTCAGTAGCTGGAGCTGCTCAAATTTGCTGCTGCTCTCTTGTTTTCTATCACGGATTTAAATATCTCTGAAGTTAACAGCCAGGCAAGGAAGTAATTTGAAGACACCACCTTGAGCTGCAGCAAATTGCAATGAGCATTTTTCCCTACGTCTACAACTTTTGCAGGGCAAAATGAGCAGTTGGAAAATAACCAACACACAGATCAACAATGAATAAAAATAGCGACATATTTTGAAGTTACAAAAGGCACATATAGATAGATTTACATCCTGATTAAAGTTTTTCCAAACACATTTTGAGCACATAAACCTATATGTCTCCACGGTTTTGAGGGATGCACTTAGATTCATTGTCAGCTGATCTCTCTAACTGATGCAAATATATCCAAAAAAAAAAAAACAAAAACAAAACAAGTATATGTCAATCACAGTTTCTCACAGCCCAATTTGACATTCTTCCATCTCCTGTTTCTTCAAACCAACATATTAATTACAAAAAAGCAGCAATTTGTCATATCTGACAGGGTGTGACCAGAGAAAATTTAGCATTTTCACTTAATAAATTACTCAAACAATTACTGTACCAACTAAATTGTCTTTAATTCACTTCCTGGGGATTCATTTACCATGTAACTGTTTCAGCAGGTTCGAGTTTTGCTCGAAGTGTATGAAAAATATAAATATCACATGTTTTCTGGCTTTCCAGTACATCTGATCATATTCAGGAGGAAGATCAAAATAAATTACCATTTCATGTCAATCTAAAATTATGAATTAGATCAGAATTAGCTCTTGAGACACTCAAATACTTCTTAAACACAATAAAGCCTAAATCTCTCTTTAGTCTAAGATTTCATGCTGTTGGAGTGTTTTCTGTGTTCAAGCGACGCCTTTAAAGAACCCGGAGTCTTAATAATGAAGAAATTAAGTGTTGCCAGGAATAGAAATGGCTCATTAAGAGATTTGCCATGCGGAGTTGCTTATTGAGGTCGCAGGACTTGAACAGACTGTACACAGCAGCGAGATCCGATGTGCCTTTGACTTCCAAACTACCAGCAATGAAGATATCAACAGTTGCACAGAAACACACAGCCGTGCCACACTGGACACACAACTGCCACCACAGTCACCGACACACATTCAACTACTTCACCTCAGACGAGCATTAGTGCGAGGGCAAGCCACCACCTTAGTCTCTCGCCCAAGTGAGAGAGCTAATAATTAGAGTCAAACAATATTCAGTCTCTGTTTCAGTGTTACCTGTCTGCAGCCGGATGAGAGGGGTGTTTAAAAAATAATAAGAACAATAATAAGAAGTGTTAGTCCCCGCTTGGTCTTTCCTCCGGCTGGTGTCACACACAGACGCTCACTTCTTGCTGCAGTATTTGCTAATTTTCCAGAGAGGGGGATCTGAAGCCGGGCAGGCGGGCAGGATCCTCCCTCCGACAGCAGCTCCCACAGCGGCCGCCGCTTCCGGTTGGGCCCTTCAAAGTACAACAACAACAACAAGAAATGACTAATGATAATCAGTGTTCATAATTAATTTAAAGCATTTATCATAATTAATGATTTCAGTGTTCAAGTGCACCCTGACTTCTCTATCTTCTAATTACATCCCTTAAACTGGGCTTAGCAGTCTGGTTTTGGTGGTGGATCAATACACCAGTTTGTCAGCTGCTATAATATGTGTACTTTACTGATCCCAAACTGGGAGATTCTTCTGTTACAGCAGCCAGATAACAGACAAACTGCACAACATAAAAATAGCATGCAAATTATAAATGCATGTATATTTACAAGAGCGAAATATACAAATGTGCAAGTCAACAGACAATGTACTAAAATACGTGTTATTGCTTTGGGGCCAGTAATGTGCTTTGAGCAAGAAATATAAAATACTCAGCAGTTCCCACGTTCATCTCTGTGAAGAAAAGTGTCTCCCAACGTGATCATTAGTCTGATTTATATGTTTTTTATGATAACAGTTGAGATCTATGGTGCACAGGAAAATAAGCTATCAAAATCTTTGGTTTTCATCTTATAATAGCATTTGTTGAAAATAATGATAGTTTGTATATGACCTGGGTCTATTTGGACTTTGGGAAGAGAATATTAATTCCTAATCAATTTTATTTTCTATTTTCTCTATCTTGTGATTTCATTTGAATTTTTTTCTGAAAATTGTGGATGTCTCTTATCACATCTTTTATTCCATCTTAGCTTGATATACCTTTATCACATTTCCGTCTGCAAATATTGTGTACAAATTTATGATTTTTTTTTTCACTACTCTTGAAACAAAATGGTCCTGGTTGTGATGTTTAAGTATTTAGTTTTGTGTGGGACGACTAATATAAATAGCAGATGGATGAACCCCCTGTATCAACCGAAAGAAATGACTTGATATACTCCAATTCCAAAACTGAGAACCAAGTCTGCATTTATTTTGAAGGCTAAATTTCCGGTGATTTCTGGTCACCTCTCTCTAACTTGACGGGGCTGCTGCAGGCTCTGGAGTCAACCAGATCCCTCCTCCCGCCTCTACGGTCAAAGATGACATCATCTGTAGTACAAGAAGACTCGTGCAACAGGAGGGATGGGTGTGGATCTCACCAGTGTGACAAAAAAACAAAACAACAAAAACTCTCTATCAATGTCACATGTGAACAGTCTCTTCCTGCAGGCTGCATGGTGTGTTGAATTATCATTAATTGGTATTAACACAACTGGGCGTGCAAAAATTTAAAAAGAATCTTGCCAACAATAATGAACATATGTGACCTTACCTCAAGCCTATAAGCAACAAAAAAAAAAAACATTGATCTTTGTAGGGCTATTTAATTGACTAGTGGCAAATATATATAAATTTACTTTGCTTTTCTCCTCTAATATTCAGTTTTACTTCAGTTTATTGACAAAAGAAGCCTCTAATATAAGCCCCATCTCCATATATTGGTGTTTTCAGTTATTGTGGGTGATAGAGGAGCTTCTTTTTAACAAATCTGTAACCCATCAGTTCTGAAAGAATAAACATATTTTTATAATTTAATACATTTCATCCTAGACAGCTGTCACTCAAGGCTAAATTTGAATTAGACTGTGATTTTAAACCATTATAAGTATGTATGAATTTTTGCACCAATGTTCCATTGTCAGTCTTTGTTGTGTCAAACTGTAAATGTAACAGGAGCACAAAGGAGATGTCGATCAAAATCAGTCTGAGAACTCCCCCACAGTTCAAGTCTGATTGGGCAAAACTGAAAACAAGAGTGGGTGGACAGTGAAGCTACATTCAGTTACTGCTTCCATAACAATAATCATGTGCTGTAATACATGATGACATGAAGAAAGTGATATTTTAACACTTTACACATTTGAAAGGATTGCTCTAATTTGTAATATTGTATTTATTATATAATGAGATAAGTGTAAGTGAAGTATTTCTGAATTCCTTTAAAAATAATGGCCTGTGGTTGCCTTACAGCAGTTTTCATGTTCCCTCCTGGAAGTCTGGCCTCCTCCCACTGTGGCGATTGATTGATGACTCCAAATTGCAGAACGTTTGTTTGTCTCTGTATTTGGCTCTGCGATGGACAGATAACCCGTCAGGGGTGTCCTCTGCTCTTGCCCTAACCCAGGGACTGGGATTAGATCCAGCCATCCTGCAGTCTCGACAAATAAGCAGTACAGATGAGGGCTGGATGCACAACTGATAAACATGACTAATAAATAAAACCATTTGGACACTTAAGTACTTATCATTAGGTAAAATTTTGAATGTGATCGGAGAATAAAAGACATTTTGTAATGAACAGGTGATTAGACAGACAAGTGAAGCACATAAGGGCAATCCCAGGAGCGGGAAAAACACGGCACCAGGAAGTAAGGTGACCTGAAACGAGAAAGAACATGAGTATCAAAATAAAACAGGATTTGGCACACAAACACACACAGAAGACAGGGCAAGCAATGTCCCCAAAGGTTTGGTGTTTTTGCCTCACAAGTCAGGATTACTTTTCTGTCCTTAAAGATAAAACACATTTTGGAAACTTTTTCTCTCCTGGAATTCATTACAGGAGAAAAAATCCTGCATTTGTCAAATTAATTCTGACTTTAGATCACAACTCTTGCATATATCTTTCAAGCCAGGATTCAAGCAGCATCATTGTCAGTGACAGACTCTCTGAGCTGTTCTGACTCATTTGCATGTGTGCGTCTGTGTAAATAAACACATTTGAATCAAATGGGAAATATCTGATTTTATTTCTAAACTGGTACATATTATCCCCCATCTCACTTTTTGGTAGCTCAAATTCTGGGTCTTTTGAAACAAGCAAGTATGGATAGAAACATAAAAAAACAAAACTTCTTAAAGTGCTTACAACCAAATTTGTCTTCAAAAATATATGGACTATCTAAATGACAACATAACAAAAATGGTACAAAGAGGTATACAGTACATTTAAGGACATATAATATTCTTTGCCACTTCTACAAGGATCAAATTTTGTACATCTGAAGGAAAAAAAACAAACAAACTCTGGAGTCCCTCTTGGCTCTTAATAAGGCATATGTGTGAAGATGATCACATCTTACTATACCAATATATTAATGGAGAATAATTAACCATTCTCCTCTAAGCATTAAACTCAGGAAAAGTGGTACCATGATACAAATCATACAAAACTTGCTTCATATCTTATTTCTGAACAGAAGTAAAACCCTCTGTTTTCCTCACTGTGATGACATAAAGCAATACAAACCATCCATGGGCACATTCAATAAAAATGATAACACAAATCAACAGGCTACCAAAGAGTATGTACAACAGTCTTCAAGTGCCTCAGGCGTTGCCTTCCATTCATTATTAGATAAACAGAGGATGCACAGACTCAAATGATTCTGCTTGGGTCCAGTGCTTTAAAGGTCCATTCCTCTGTTTTTACATCCACCATGCTTCTTTAATGTACATATATGAATCAAATTTTCAGATTCTTTTTTTAAAATTTTTTTTGTGTGTGTGTGTTTATTTTTTTTTTACAGATTTCAATATTATGCCATCTCTTTGGTTTCCTCACATTCGATACTGCAATCCCTTTTGTAAGTTAAGATTTAATTTTATTAATTTTTTTTTTTTTTTTTTTTTTTTACAAAAGAGGCTCACATTTAGATCATGACATGAAAAGGAACAATCTGTTAAAAGGTTTAAGTAGCGGTGCAGCCTTGAACATGAACAGGGAATAAAAATACCACAAGGGTTTAATTCTCACTGGCAACTGTCACAAACAGCAGGTTGGAGACACAGATTGTGACTTCTCTTACAACATCACTGAATATCTTTTGTTACATGACCGAGACAGAGGGAGAAGGGATCCTGGGTGAGGTTGAGCTGAAGGCTCTGATTTAGCGGTTGATGAAGATACTGCACAGAACTGAGTCTTCCTTATGACATAGGTCCAATGTGGTGCGGTTTACTTTTGCTTTAGAAGTCACATGTAAGTTAACACAGTCAACGGTACAATAATGTGTTGGATGAGAAAATAAAGGTCAGCCCAGCAATGGTGTTTTTATCTCCAGCTGCCAGTTCGGTCCACGATTGAGTGAGCTTGAGAGACTGTGAAAAAGACCCTCAGGAGTCAGCTCTGTCATAGCGGTAGCTACAACGTCTCGTCATGTCTCTGACTCAATCCCTGCCAGTGGGATGACAAACACGGTAATGTCATCACCTGAGCCCAGTTTGTCATTTGGTAGCCGCCAACCGCGTTCTTTCAGCACTCCTCGAGACCTCATTAGCAGGTCCTGGGCAGCCAGTGTGTACCTGCATAGTACACAAAACAGTCAATACAACATTAACACAAACTATATTAAAAGACAAACACATGCAAAACAAGTAAAGTGCAAAAAGTACATCGTGGTTTTGTGTTTTTCAGTGGAATTAGAGTCCGTTAGATTGCATAGATGTACCCAATTATGTGTCCAAACTATTGTTGTTGGAAGAACTTTCTATATCTGCTTATAACTACATTGTATTGTGTTATAAATAAAAAAATTCTATATTTATTAATTGCTTAGAAATAAATTGTATAAATGTTTTAAGTAGAAGAATAGTTTAGATAGAGAGTATTTGTAACTACCTTGTGGGCACCACAGTAAAACACTGATATTGAAGTGGATTTTACAAAACTGCAGCTTTCCTGAGCAGGGTCACACATCACATACCAGAGTATATAGGGAGAACTAAAGCATAATGTAAAGGATTATTTGGCAGACTGCATACCTCATAGGATCAGAGGGGTCACAGCAGGATAAGTAGGCTGACACAGCATCTGCCACTTCCCTGTCCGTCGTTACGTCCCACAGTCCATCCGTACCCATGACCAGGACGTCGTCTGGGCCATGTTTGTTTTCATCCAGGTTATAAACCTTCACCTGTGTTTTACAAACATATTTTGGATTTTTTTTCTGTTTCATCAATATATCATTTTTGCATAAAGGAGACATAAAACATTTTCTATTGGTGTGGAAGATTAGGAAACGTATACTGGCGTGCGAGGGACATATCCACCATTAGCTGAAGTAAAGCTGCTCATGTTCACTCACATTTTTTTTTTTTTTTTGCATTAAGCTGAACCCCTTATAATATACGCCTGATATAAGCAGTTAAACTAAATTCAAGAAATAGAGGCCTTACAATAATCCTGTAATGCTGGGCATGAAACCGAAATGTGAAATAAAATCGAAGAGGAAAGTCTTTTCAACACCGCAACACAAACATCAGAAGCACTGTGTTAAGGTACTGAAAACGTTATGCAAAGTGGCTATATGTATAACAACCTCAGGCTAATTTGGTTAAAGGCAGAGAATTGAATAGCCCCCTCCATCAGGGCTTACAAATACATTAAGTAGAAATCAGTACTCCAGGATTCAACCAATTTGAGCAAACCCCTGGTCAGTATCACTTAAATGTTCTCAATTCGGTCCATTTAATAATTTTTTTGTTTGTTTTTATTCAAAGACTGCAAAGAATGTTAAGTATTTATTTAAAAAAAATAAAAATAAAAATAATCTTTAACTCCAGGTTGAATTTATTTTTTCAATTTTATGCTATCGTCTTTAATGACAGGTGAGCTTCTTGTGATACCAGCCTTGTACAAATCTTTGAAGAAATGCTTTGTAATTCTTCACATTTTTTTTCCGCTTTGTTTTTATTTGGATTAGAAGTCGGGGGACATTTCAACCAGGTCATTGTTTTTAAATACTTTGTTCTTTGCAAACCCTTGAATGATTTTTGCAGTGTGTTTGGGATCAGTGAATTTCTTCTCCTGCCAAACTTCCTGTGACTGGGACTCAGGTTTTCATTCAATTTTTGGGAAGCCACCTTGAGATATTTGTGCCATCTATTTATGTAATCTCCCCTGCACCCTTTTGCACTCCTGCGCCCTGATATCAACACACTCCCACCCACATGTCAACATTAAGCTCTCACTGAGGCAGCCCTGGCCTGATCTAAACCAAATGTGCTCCATCCCATCTGACCTATCCATACTAATGTGGAGTTTGTCTGAAAAAGAATATGGTGCCAATATCCATTTGGTTTCTTTTAATGTTTTTTGGCAAAGCTTTGTCAGCAATGGATTTCTTAATGGACATAATCAGTACGGGTCAAGCTCATTGACCTTATAACTGTCTGCTCAGTCACTGAGACACTGATGTCTACAAATAACACTTCCCATCGGCTTTTCAATGCAAGCTTGTGTAGATTGTGAAATAAGTATAGCGTAATTTTTCGAGAACAGCCACTGCACCTTTGGTTCTTGGTAGTATGGCTCTTTATTTCTGTTGCAGTAGTCACAACTGTACTGCGAGTAAAGAGTGCGAGTGTGAGTGGTTGTTTGTCTCTGTCGGTCTCTGTGTGTTGGCCCTGTGATGGACTGGCGGGTACACCCTGCCCTCGCCCAATGTGAGCTGGGATTGACTCCAGCACCCCCCGGAAACAGATAAGCGGTAGAAGATGCATGAATGAATGCACTCATCATGTAACCAGAGCTTCTTCTCACTCCTCAGACTCACCTCAGGGACGCAGGACAGGAAGGGCTTGATATAAATGTTGGAGTTGTACACCTTCAGGTCATGATCTCCCAGCCCGCGGGTCACTCCAATTGTTGCCATGACACGAGCCTGTGGATATTGTACATTGACACAGGTGCACAAACAGTAAAGATACCACAAAAACACATACACACACGCACTCAATAATGTATGGTTGTGAGGGATTACTGAATGAAGACCTGTTTTTTTTTGATAGTAATTAAAGTATTGAATGAGTCTCATTTCGATCCAAATATGTAATTTAGGATTTAGAGCCTACAAGTGGGAGATGTAAAAATTCTCTGTAATTATGATTTTAAAAAATTGAAAGAATCTGCATAGACACAACATAAAAAAGACATGTCTCACCTTTTTTCCCTCTCCATATATCAGTGGGAATTTCAGATCATCTTCAACGATTGTCTTGTAGGACCTACAGCAAAACAACAAACAGATCTGAGATAGCAGTCACTGATATCAGTGACTTATTGTTTTTGACACACAATAAATCAATGAATCATATCATCAGTCAACAGGAAATAAATCAACAAATGATGACCAATAAAAAAAATTTCTTTCTTGTTTTTTATAACAAAAATGCAAAAAAATTACCGGTTCTGGCTCCTCATATATGAATAAGAATAGGCTGGTATTATTAATCTATCTATCTAACTAAATTATATATTTATCTTCTTATATTGATGCAAATTTATTTCATAGTTGTGTTTATTGGGATTTAAACAGTTGGTCAGAAAAGCAACCTGAATGTGTGGCCAAATCAATCATGCAGGTTATGGAGCCGACTTGCTGTGGTGACCCCAAGTAGGGAAAAAGCCAAAAGAGAATTTTTTTTTTTTTTTTTTTTAATATGATCTATCATCATCTTTGTTTCAATATTCTCACAAATTTGTACAAAACACTACACAAGCAGAGTCCAAATTAAAGTGATCTCCAAGTTTACCAGCCGGTCATGGTGTGGTCTCTGTAGAGCATCTTTTTGCCCAGCTCGCTGTGCTGGATCCTACGAGGAAACTCAATGTGAGTGAACTCATCACCCAGGAGCTCTGGCCTCAGGAAGCCCTGGGGTAACACACAAGATGGAGCAGGTTAAATTAAATTACAGACTAAAAACCTTTACTTAAACCTCAATATTTGTCACAACTAAGCACTTATCTCCCCTAAATAAGAAATGCTCTGAGAGTACATGAGTATAAGAAGGCCTGCATTGATATGTGCTGTGTACTGAAACGCACAAAAAAGCTTCCTGTTTTAGCAGCAAGCATCATCCACCCACTCAGTGACTCACAACTACAACCTGCCACTAAAACAGGCAACCGATGAGCATCAAAAAATATGCTGCAGGATTTCCTCCCTCTTCTACATCATCACCATCATCTTAATCATCATCCTCAACTCATTCTTTACTGTCCGTTGAACCTCACACAGCCGGTCACAGAACATATCTCTGTTCTTCTTTTCACAGCATGAAATGCAGTCACTGCATTAGACAAATCTTGGACAGATTGCTGGACTCTTAATCCATATGTATGACATTTGGGACATAAATGTTCAAAAATACCAGATACTGTAGCCGCTGTCTCTCTGACTCAGGTGTGAATTCATTAGTCATGGGAATAACTTCATTATTTCGTATGATTATGGCCCTGCAGAGAGTAAGAGAGAGGGGGCATGACAGTTAGATGACAGAAGCACATTGTACTTTAACATTTACACAAACATTTCAGAGGAGTAGCTTGGTCAAAATGAGTATTGATGGAGGGTTACATGATGCTGCAGTCTGCAGAATTAACTCCAGGGGGCACAAAAAGCTCATGAGTACGAAAAGGTTTCTCATGACTGTGACACTCCATACTGAGAAGTGCAGAGAATGAGAGTACTGAAAGCTATCACAAACTATTCTGCTGCTAGTTCACTCACCTGCTATCTCCAGCATTCGCTATGTAGAGTTTCCCCATTAAGTGAATGGCACTTAAGGCACAACACCCACCAGAGATGGCGTAGGACAATTTCTCCTTTTCAATTAGGTCATCCTGAAATAAAGTAAGAAAAATCCAAGTGAGGGCTTCTTATTTCCTCCTTCTATATTCATATTTAAAACAAAACAGCAGTGCAGAGGAACGTGGAAGTTTTCATACTGTGGTATATAATCTGTACCATCTAAACCAGGAAGTGCGGTTGCAACATCCTTTCTGAGCGAGACCAAACAGACTTGGCCTCTTTGCTCTAGTTTAAGCCTCACCACTTAGATAGCTAGAATGACACTGAGCGGAGCACATAACTCTGCCAAGTCCAAACACCTTTACGTCAGAGCCACTTTACTATCTGCATCTGTAGCAAACATTATTTCCTAACAACTTGGTGAAACTGTCAAAAACTGAACTCAATTAAGTGTGGTCCAAAGCAGTGCACCAATCTACCAAATGACTGATGAACTGAGATTGTCACACATTTTGAACTATACCACTAACATGGCTAAAGAAGTTACATTAGAATTACATCTTTCTGTTTTCCTCATAAGGGCAGCCTTGTAGGTCTCTCAGGACTAGTTTGAAGATACCTTGTGCAAACCTTGTGCAGCTTGAAACATGCAAAGTGTTGTCTCATGTTTTTTCTTTTAGAAAACCTTGTTACTTATCATCTGCTCACCATCTGTTTGAAGGCAGTCTCTATGACTCCCATCACCAGACTCTCCAAACTGACAACCTTCTCCATGTGAAAGCGAACTGCAGAGTCGTTTATAGCGTCAGGATCCTCTGGCTCCTGTGAAGCTCCTTTCTTTGTATCCACCTGGTACGGGCTGCCGTTCTTGGCCAGGCAGATAGGAGGTGCACTGCTGGGATTTTCGAGCAGGTGGCAGATTTCTCCCAGGCGATCTCTGATGAGGCGGTGAAGGAGCTTGGAGGCCATGATGGCAGCTCCAGAACCTGCATGTCCATCAAACACCCCCCAGAAGTGGAGAGGAATTCCCGTGCCATCCTACAAATTTACAAGGCCATTAAAATATGAATAAAGGAAGCAGCCCTGGTAAAAATCTAAATAAGAATAACAATGCCTATATTCAAGGGAATGGTTAAAAAAAAAAAAAAAATTCCCATGACATTACAACTCTGAACAGAAGGCACAGATTTGTGAGGGTTTACCGGCTCTGGGATTGCAGCTGGTAACATTTGTAATGCTAAACAATATGTTTCTTCCATTTCTGGTCTTAATGAATCACAACTGCAGTAAATCTAGATTTTAATATTATGGGAAAGCTGGCAAGACATAAAAATCTTATTTTGAAATGATACTTTTCAAAACAATGCAGAACAGCGCAGCTTAAACACTAGGGCACTTAAAACATGCACAGGTTATCATTATTATTGTTATTATTAAACTTAAACATTGATTAAATGTGATATCTGTCCTGACACAAGATACTGGAGTGAAGAAAACCCTACAGTAGATATTTCCTGTCGCTGCTCGACTATGACGCAGTGGGAGAGGGAGAGGTGTTTGCACCCATGTGTTTGCAGGCATGTTTACAAGTAGAGCTGGCCGCATTGGCTAACAGATGAACAAGCACAAGACATCTGCTTACCCCGCTGATGCTAGACTTAAGTGGGGGAGGGGTGCAACAAGGGATGATGTAATTAATTTACACCAAATTGCAGTAAAATATGCATGAGTGTGAGAGTGCGGCTAGATTAAAAACACATATATATATATATATTACTGACCCTAATATATATCACAGACCTGAGCTCTGTGGTCATTCTCAGTTTTCATGAAACTGACTGAAATAACTGCTTGTTTGGCCATTTGCAGGTAGCAAATATATTGACATATTATTAGCCTTTAAGTTGATGTGACAAACTTATTAGCAACAAGTGCCTTTTTTCCGATTCAACACATGAGGAGCAAGGTTAGTATTCATTTGCCTGATTAATTTATATCCAAGATTCACCCTCTATTAGCCCTGCTTTTGCTCTCTACCTTCTTCTTCAGGAAAAATCTGGCTCTTTAGCAGCTAAATTGTCTACAGTCTTCTTCATTAAATTTATTTGCCTCATATCTGGAGCTGAGCTGGTGGCGTAAAGTGGTAAATACTGAGCTTTCTTGATAGAAACAGCTACTACCGGAGGCTAAAAAAAGATTCGCATGACAGATTAAGGGCCAAAAAAACAAACAAAAAACAGCAACAACAACAACAGAACAAGCAATGGTGAATCTGATCGGACAATATAAACTGTGTGCAGAACTAAACACCGAACTGAGGTTGTACCATTTGGTTTGCTTTTGAGAAGCACAAAAACTCGAAACACAAGCATTCTTGTAAATCCTTGAAACTCGTTCCTGCTGCTTGGCTTTGTGATTACAAAACAGGTTTACCAGAGGTATTTGAATGATCACGTAGACAGTGAAAAAGGGATTGGAAAGGGAATTACAAGCAAAAAGGTAACTGCCCTGATGCCAAGTAGGACAGGAAAAAAGCGCTATTGGGTATCAGACAACAATACATTCACAGACGATGTGAAGAAGTATCAGTGGACTGCTTCTTATGTGTTGTAGGCTCCTCATACATCTCTTAGATTCAAAAACCATTAACACCTGTTACTTCCTTGCGTTAGCCCTCATACCTAAATCCTGTCTTGCTGCCCATGAGTCAATTGTTTGCTTACCCCGTTGTCCTCCAGCAGAGTGGAGTTTCTCTGCTTGCCACTCGGCTTCTTCACAAACAGTTTCTCACATGAGGCCTGGTCCTCGTTCAGCATGCTCTTCCCCGCATTTATAACCCTGTTGGAGAAGGAGGCGATGAAGTAAGGTGAGCCTGGAGTCAGATGATTCATAGTGTTTACTCTTATTCTTCTAACCACATGAAAACAAAACAGCAGCAAGCTGGAGAGAGGGATGAATAGTGGGGTAAGAAGCGGGGCAGGATGCAGCCATGGCCCAGAGGGAACTTGCAGGCAGAATTAAGTGTTTTTATTATGAGCTGATGCCTGTGCAGGATAATGGCTTTAGAGTAATGCACTTTTTCATACTCAAGCAACATTTTTTTTTTATCTTGTCTATGCTGCAGCAGAGTTCCAGTGAAGAGCAGTATTAAAAGGAGTGCTGAACCTGAGCTCAACACCTTTGTAAATGTAAATTAATAAGAATAAAACTGTTACCGGATTACAGCCAGTTATAGTCTGAAATTGTGCACAGTTGAAGATGTTAACGCAATTTTAGGCAACCTTTCCATTTTCCATTTGAAAATCACTTAGAAGATTCTTGAAATTTGGTGGGGCTGTCGTCTAATCTATCATCTTTAATCCACAGATTAAAATGGTGGATTACATCACTGTATGGTTATATAGTGCACCCTATCCCACATATTAAACTTCCATCAATTGATTACTTGGCCACTTAAGAGGAGCAAATAAGAAGGCTCAACACACCAATTACGTATTATCACTTGCAAGCCATCACCCATTAGTGTTCACTTGGAGTTGTGTTTCTGGCCACTTTGCTGATTTTAAATCCAATACTGACTCTTTCTTTAGCTCTGTTTTGCTCTCCATCCACCCATCCACCCACCTTATAAGGGAAATATCTAGCTGCTAGGTGGTCAAATGCTGTACTATGCTCACCTGCATGAAGAAGTATTATAAGTAAATAAAGGAAATTAAGTTTCCCCCCAAAATATCTTCTTTTTGCCCTTGAAAAGGAGATTTAGGAGAGGTCAGTCAGGTTATCAGTCAGATTCAGCCCTATCTGACTGCTTTATCTCTGCTACAGTCTGATTTACATGTTTTTCTTCTATCTGTCAATGGAGCAAGGAGGAAATAGTGACCGAAGCCTGGCCAATCAGGCTATATGTTAAGCAGCGTCATTTCTGAGCAGTTTCCAAGAAACAAGATTTCTTGCTAGGTCTCCTCTTGAATAAAGAGACAGTGACTTCGCAAAACTGCTTGTTTGCACAAAAGCAATTTGAAAGAGCAACAATCAATGGGGAAACTCCAACACCAGCTGACTGATGGCGTCAGTCAGATATAGGAGTGACCTCATTGCAGTCCAACCAAAAATGCTGATTAGAGTAGCTTTAACTGCATTGCCATGACTAATAATCTCTTGTTATTAAATTTAAAGCAGACTTTATCCTTAAAATCTAATTTATAGTAAGTGGGTTACAGGATACAAACATCTACTGGTACAGTCCTCTGAGCAGTCATGAGGGAAACCTGGAAAGGCGCCAGTTTGGACCTCATGCTGGCATATTACATAACAATTTCTGTTTTAATTATAGATACATACCACATTAACTCAGTAATGCGGCATAAAACCGATTCCACAATTACAGCAATTCAACTATCGTCATTTATCTTCCCTCAGACTTGTTCAGGGAAGGGATTAGTATGTTATCAGTTACTGTTGGGCTCGTGAGAGGAAGAGAAAAAGAAAGAGACCAAAAATTAAAGGGAGCCTGGCAGTGCAAGGGATACAGGACAAAGTGCACAGTCAAACAAAACAGATGAGAAAATATCAGGAAAAAAAGATCTCATCAAATACGACCTTTGACCTCTCACTATCCAAACAGTTCAACTGATTACAATCATCAGAGAAAACAGCTGTTTTGATAACTGATATAAGAGAGAGAGAGAGCACTGAATATGAGGCACAAAATACAACTGCTGTCCAAATCTGGATTATAAAAAGCCTTTTCAGTTTCAAATCAGTTGAAAGCAGTGGACAGACACAAGTGTCCTGCACTGTGCTCCCTGTATTAGGACGAATGACAGGGAAGAATTTAAAGTTGCCTGCTTGTTGTTTACTTGCTGCCAAAGCCAGAACATTGTCAGATACCTGGATGCAGAGAAACAACTCTCTGTCGATACGAGAGTACGACCACAGCAGTTTCACGACGTGCTGCCAGGCTTGTGTTTGGCTGAGCTCTGCTTGGTTTACTATAGCTTCACTCTTACTTAACAAAGTCCTCGGCCCGTTTTGTTGAGTTCTTTAGCTTTCTGTAAAAGGCTAACTCAGGCACAAAAATTGTACTGAAACTATGAGGTTTACGGGACCCCAGCTATACAGGGGGTTACTTTTCCCTTCCTCTCCTATTTTGTCTGTTTATATATATTCCACACCGAAGAGAGAAATTAGTTTGAATGTGAGAGTCAGCCTTGTTTCTGCATTTTGCACTGTATTAAACTGTCACCACTTCTACTTCAAAGACGTAGTAATTATTCCGTGTTTTGAAAGCAGTCACATGTGTTCAATGAGCTATAATTGAACTTCATGTTGGCTGTGTGGGAGGATACGGCTCTAAACCAAGAGCCTGAGCTTTCCTAGTGTAACTCTTTCCTAACTCTTTCCCATATCAGGCTTTTTGGTCATATGTTTTCACAGCTTGTGACTGAAATGCTGTGGCATGGTGAAATTGTGATTGTTTGGTCGAAACTGTGTCACTGTATCTTCGGAAAGGACAGTTCAAAAGCAGAAGTAGACTGTTCCAGTGAATTCTCCAATTGCATATGCAGGACCTCTCAACCTTGCAAGTGTGATAAAAATGTCTGTTTGTTCAAGTTTGGTGTTAATAAATAACATCTCCGGTGACAAAGAAGACATATAGTCTGCACGAGACAGGAGTTTACTTATAAATCCCCTACCTTTCTCATCATATCCTCCTGCAGAGGAATGGCTGTTTTAGTGAAGTGAAAGCAGTTTTTGTGGTTCAGTCATAGGCAGCTCAGTAGTACATCCAGTCAGAGGACATCTCTCTGAAAGAATCTAACAGATCGTTCTTTATGGCGCTTTTGTCTTATCTGCTGGTCTATGCAGACCTTCAAACAAAAACTATGTAGTTTGGCCTGTTCTAGGTGTGTATCTAATCCTTCTGCTCATACTATAAACACATTTCAGAATTTAATAGAGGAGACTTACAAATTGAACATGACAAATATATATCCCTGGTTGCTGCTGGGTGAAACTACCTCAGGTTGGAAGTTAGCAGACAAACAAACACTGCAGGTTTGGTAAATAAATTCTTCCGTAGTCTAAAAGTAAAGCCCTCATCTGTAACATTAGGAATATTCTGAATTTCCTTTTCAGGAAGAGGAAGTTGCTTGCCGTGGTGCGAGGTACACAATGCAATGAAAGCTGAAAGGTGAGACCTGTGAAAAACACACCATTAGAAGAATAGTGAGACTGTGATGGTCCTACGTCCTATTTTGAACATAACTCAGGAAGAGTGTGATTAAAATATGGTGCACCTTGCAAACTGTGTCAATTTAAGATCTGGACACAGAAGAGTATTAATTAAAGCATTCGGCCTATGAGATTCTAAAGTAGGTTGGAGGTAATGTAAATAATATCCAGTTAAATAATTACCTTTGCTAAATACGAAGGCATTCATTAAATATTGACTGAACAACATCAGGGACTTTTCTGTGATCTTGCACTTGTAGCTATTTGTTATTATCTTGTGAACTTCCATCATTTCCATCTTGTTCTCAGTGTCTCACTTGTACCTAACATTCATTGTGAAATCGGACAGAAATGGTCCAAAATTTCCCAAGATTTTAATTTAGGTAGTGAAAGCAACATAATCAAGTCACCCTAATTTTTCAAACTCGATATAATGGTGCATCACCTTCTTCTCTGTTGTACTCTCCAGACATCAGCTTATTCCTCTAGTAATAACTTCACATGAAGTGATTCTATCACACAACAATGCATTATGTATGTATGCATTATGTATCTCGTTCAGATTAGTCATTATGTCATTTTGGTTTAAAACAAGAGGACAAATCCATAAAAACATTTAAAAAAAAACTTGATTCTGGATGCTAGAATAATCATTAGTCTTTGCTTCCTCACACTATACCAATGGTCAAGGCTCGAAATGTGG
This sequence comes from Remorina albescens, assembly GCA_034769265.1. Lineage (NCBI taxonomy): Eukaryota > Metazoa > Chordata > Actinopteri > Carangiformes > Echeneidae > Remorina > Remorina albescens. The sequence continues at coordinate 22,643,718 of CM068494.1, forward strand.
CCCCATATCAAATGGTATTAAGTAGTCATTGGACAAAAGGACTCTGAGTGGCTTACTGTAGGCGCACTCAGGGTGTTTAGGCTGATACAATGTTGTACACAAGTGTGAATTAGGGTCATTATTTTGGATCATCCTGAACCGGTGTGGTGTAAAAGCTACAGATGGCCTTAAGGTTCACAATGTACGGAAGTGCAGAATGAAGAACTGCCTGCCTGATTAGTGTGATAACAAGCCAAGCCAAACCAACAATAATTACTACAATTCTTCATTACAGACAGACAGTCACTACAGAAGTGATATCAAACCGAAGACATCACCCAGTCCGTAAGCTGTTTGCCTCAACACGTTATCATTTTAAAAGCTGAGTGGATTTGATAGACGCTTCTGCAGATAGACATTTCTGTGTGTAGATGATAATTTCCGTCATATTTTCAATAAAGAATTACCCGTTTAAGAGAAGTCTACACACATCACAGTTAAGATAAGAGCTTTGGACAGCTTCAGAGCCTTATCACCCGAGTGAGTAAATAAAAAATGAATTACTTCCACATAAACTGGTGTGCGTTCTCCCGTGTGTGCAACCCTTTCAAACCAACTGCAACAGCAACTCGGCTTCAATTCCTCCTTTCCAAAATGGACTGAGTTTTCAATACTAAGGCCAGTTTTCCGCCAACACGAAATGTCACGACTGAATACAGATTGATATGGGCTGTTTGGATGAGCACTGACAGCTCAACCATGAACAGATCAGCTGATTACGCTGTGCTGCAAACAGCCCTGCTAATACTGTGATTATAGTTTCAGTGACTGACATCTAAGTGATTTTCTGCAGAATCCAGATAAACGGCGCTGATGACGGTGCACATTCCCACACAATAACCTTCCTCTTGGCATCACAGCATCTTCATCTGACCTCTCCCATTCAGTCTTCCGAGACGGCTGTCGTCACAAATCTCATCCCTGTCCCCTTGAGACTCTCTGCTTGAGTCAGTCTGTTTTACTGTCTGCGTAAAGGCAGGCAGGGGTTGCATAGCCCACATACAGAGTGAAGCTATTCAATCCTCCCTAATTTGTACCTCCACCCCTCCAGGGAAGAGTGGAATGTCTGAAAGTGTTTTTCCTCAGCAGGAATCGCCTGAACAGCAGATTCTAGACAGTGGTCTGAATTTAATGGCGCTGTGATGGACCTGTCAAGAGAAATGCAGGTGTCATAGCCAGAATATAAGAGCACCTGCAGTAAAAAACAAGGCAGAGGGAGTGAGATTCCGCATTAATGCCCACAAACTGTGAATGAACCAGCGCTTTGTGTAGCCAGGAAACCTTTTTATGAAAAACAAAGACAAAAGCTTCTGAAGCTCTTTGAGACAACTCAGCAGCTGGTAGATAAAGAAACCAACGAAACATTTAGCTCCTTAAACTGAATGACTGCAGGACAAATAAAACAGAAAGGCTTGAGGAGGAGCTGGTAGGTATTTCCTGCATTCATTTTTGCATGGTCTTGCATCTCCTGCATTACTCTTTAAAGTGACCCGAGGAGGAGCCTGTATTTTAAATATTCATTGCGCACAAACATCGGTGTCACGATGGGGAGGATCGTTTGGTCTAATTGCAGCGCAGACAAATTGGCATTATCACTGCAGCTCATGGAAACTGCAACAGCAAAAAAATAAATAAAATAAATAAAAAATAAAGGCCATGTTGGCCATCATCGTCATCATCATCATCCGGCTGCTGCAGCGCACAACGCAGCTGCTGAGGCTGCAGCAGACCTGCAGACCTGCAGACCTGACACAGAGGACAATGAATAAAAAAAAAAGGTTTTGGAGATGTGAGCGAATTTTTCCACCAAGGAGACTCACTCTGCGTATCCTGTCCCCCAGGGGAGCCTGCTTCCCCGCTTCAGCGTCAGCACCGGCCGCGATGCGTGGTCGGTGGAGTACTGGAGGAGCTCCGGGGTGAGGTCCAAGAAATCCGGCCGGCCGTAAGGGAAGCGCGGCGGCGGGGTGTCCGCTCCGCAGGTCTGCTGGCCCCCACCTGGGTGGTGGTTGTGGTGGTGGTGATGGTGGTGTCCGTGCGGCATCATCCCTCCTACCAAGGTGGACATGGCGTTTTTAACTTTGCTGATCATCATCGGCCAAAAAAAAAACAAAAAACAAAACACAAACCCCAAAACAACAACAACGACAACGAAAAGAAGAAGGACTTAAAAAAAAAAAAAGATCTGGAGGGGAAATTAAAGGCGATGAGAGATTACATGAGAGAAGAAAACAAAACACAACAGCACAGAGCCAGTGACGAGGATCATTTCAGGAAGCGCCCCCCCCCCCCACTCCTCCTCCTCCTTACTGGCCCCATGTGACAGCTTTCAGACACGATGTTTTCCTCATACAAAGAATAAAACCTGAACTGGCTTCTACAGGCTGTAATCCGGCAGGAAGCTTTTTCTCATATGAGAAGGCAGGGCTCCCCAGAGAGGAGCTGCCCATAATAATAATAATAATAATATATATATATATATATATATATATCACGCACGTTAAAATCAGAGACAAGACCCATTTACATATGGCATTAGTCATGAGGATTACAGGAGCTGGGTGTGAGAGTAAATTTAGGAAGACCGTTCACAGTCAGCCATCGTGGCAGACTGCAATAATGGACAGTCAGCATTTAATAAACATAAACACTGCAATGGTCTAAATCCCCAACAATTACAATGACAGCAACTTTGGGTGAAGTTAATATTAAAGAGCAATAAGTGTCTACCTTTTGTAAAAAATGAGGCTCAAGTCTCTTATTCTAAATGAATGATAAAACATTTTTTGAATTTGCTTGAAAAATGTTGCATATATATATATATATATATATATATATATATATATATATATGGAGTCCACTATATTCTTATATGAATTTTTACAGTGACATTATCTACTTAACTGACTCGGCCAGACTCACAGAAGAGGTTTTTAACTTGAAATCTGTGTATTTGAACATGTCCTAGCGCCATCCCTTCTGCCCAGGGCTATAAATTCCCTTTACACAGGTGTCTCACTTTCTGTCATTTGTGATTAAAGGGTAAATTAAATTAAAAGCCCATTAATTCTTTATTAATCATAACTAGAAAGGTTCTCTGGAGTATTTTTCTCCACCGTCAAAGGTCAGAAGTTTCAGTGGATTTTGGAGTCAAAGCTCATACAGGAGATTTTTTTAAGGCTTGGCAACCCAAAAAGAGCACAGCTAAAGGTCACGAACGTGGAGGTTTTATCAGAACTATTAACTAATTAGGTCTAATGATACATCCATGGCTACAATTCATCTAGAATTTGTAAATGATTCAAGATTTTTTCTAAAAGGATAGACTGGACATTGGGTGGTAACTATGGACTGGAACTGGAAGATGGGAGAACCAACAAAAATGATAATACATCAGATTTTTTTATGATAACATTAACTGACAAAAACACTGTGGCTCTTCGTATTTAACCAGGAGGTAGGGTTTGGCATTTATTCGAGATTCTTTCTTTTGGTTTTGAAAGAGTAGCAGTTGTAATGAAACAGAGAGAGCAGCCTGTGTTACATAATCATTGATATCTGAGTTCAACTTTCAGCTGATAGTGTTCAAGGTTTGGGGCTAATATATAACTTAAATAAAAGATGATAGAAAATTAGAAATGAACTCCAAATCACTGCTGAATTTTACTGACCATTGTTTTGAGGGAGATAGAGGATATCTTCTTCGCCTTTACTCAGTTTTGGTTCATTCATTCATTCATTCATTCATCTTCTACCGCTTATCCGTTTCCGGGTCACGCGGGGTGTTGGAGCCAATCCCAGCTCACATTGGGCGAGGGCGGGGTACACCCTGGACAGGTCACCAGTCCATCACAGGGCCCAGTTTTAGTTCATTTATTTATTATTTTTTATTTACTCAGTTGTATTTCTGAAGAAGTAAACCCGACAGCAGAGTACTTTGTGCCTTTTTATTTATTTGTTTAATCCAGTGGTGAGTATGTTTACCTGGACGATCTGAACTTTATCATTTCTATGCATACTCATAAACCGATTACATTCTTTTACTCCACGACATTAACAGGCAAATATTGTAGTTTTTACACATTACTCAACATTTGACATCTACACATCACTACATCAGTCAAATATTTCAGTCCCACTAGGTGCTGATTTTGTTATATTTGATCTGTTTTCATATAGTTTACTTTATTTCACGATGAAATATTGAAATTTTGACTGAGTGCAGTGCAGATTTTACATAAACTGATAATCTTGGCATAGATGAGACAACTTGTTATCCAACCACAAGAGGAAAACGCTGCTCATTATACGTCTGTAAAATAAGAAATCTTCACGATGTATCTTCCATTCTTCGATTTTTATTTTCACCGTGAAACATCTCACAGACCTGTTGAGGTGTGTAATGCTGTATGTGCTCCAGTAGATGGAGCCAAAACACCATCAGATCATATCAGACTGTAACAAAGGATCATGCTATGAACAGTTGAGTTGGTAATCTTGGAAAAGGATGGCGGCTGTGTCTATCTTGTATGTTATAACTTGCTTATATCACTGTGCAGCTCAACAGGAAGCACACGCAGCCTGCCACAGCAATCTGTATGTTGACACATTTTTTGTTTATGGCCTGTTTGTGTCCAACAGCTGTTTTATTGTACATGCTGGCAAGTGATAAAAAAGAAATGAAATGATTTCCTTTGGCTCAGCGGATGGAATCTTCTTTAAAAAACTTTTATTTCGTCTACCAAAGATGAAATACTCTCAGCATCCAGCAGCGGGATGAAGATTTAATCTCCCTCCTGATGAATGACCCACTTCTTCTCCGTCAGAGGCCGCTGAGGCAGACTGCTCTGAATCTGAGAGGAACAGTTGAAATGGCAGGAGGATTTGTTTCTCTTTGTATATGTGTCTGTGGCGATGGGGCAGATGCTGGTCACAGTTTAGAAGATCTCAAGCTCATCTCGTGTTTAGATCTTCAGGAGAGAAAACAAGAGGCAAGAAAAACAACGTCTGAAGTTCATATTTCACTGTGCAACAGAACCAAATTAATGTGAAAGAATTTTACTTCAAACAAAGTTTTTATCTTGTCTGTTGTGTATCATATTGTTTCGAATCAGGTAGAACTGAAGGAAAACTTGTATCCATTGTGTGCTGGCTGGTTTTAAAGATGGCAAGACACGTCAAAATATTAATATGTAGACTCTCAATCCACCTAACTACAGTCCAGAGGTTAATGTTGGACTTGTTCACAGATTAGACAAAAAGGATCTTTCAGTGATCTTAAAAAAAGCGATACATGATTACATATTCAACTGTGGATCCTCTGGCTTTTTTGCTTTACAAAAAAGTAGAAACTAGTTGGAAGCACTCAATTGAAGTTTTATATACCCATGGGATCTTCTACCAAAGATTAATTTCCTTTCCTAAACTTCCCAGATGATATAATCTAAATAAAAGATTGAAGAACAAAAGGAAAGGTTCGATAGAAGATATAATTTTTTTGTCTTCTCTTCAAACTCATTGCAACATTGCTTTGACACCATTGCATCAGTATTAAAGATATAAAAATGTAAACAGTCACAGGAGACATTTTACTGTAGAGCAAGCAGTTTTGTTTTCGATCATTTAACTACCTATTCCCCTTTTTGCATTTTGCTACTTTTACCTCCAATGAGAATATTTTTACATTGTTATTTTGGTTGGAGAGTATTTATCCATCACTGTTAAATTGACTTATTTTGTATCTGAGCTACCATATGAGTGTCAGGTTTTATCTTTCTCCTCTGAATTAGTTACAGAAAACTGAGAAGTTTCTTTTTTATTTTCATGTGCTTTTGAAAATCCTCCACTAATTTATTAATGAGATAACTGTGAATTTCTCACCGTGAATGAGGATGAGTTTGCTTGTGATAAACTTAATATGACCTGCAGGACTAGATAAGTTCTATATAGTTAGTTTTACAGGGTAACATTGACTGTTGTGTTCTGGTTTTGTTTGTCAAACCTGTCAGTAGTGTCACTGCTCAGACCAATCTGAGCTCATGTAAGACGATTGTGAATGGACATTATTTCTTTAACTTTTGTTACAGCTCCCAACTGGTATCTGAAAGTTGGAAACTCCATTAGGGCAGGCCCTTGATGAAAACCGTTAATGGCTCTGCAATTGGGATAGAGGGTGGGGGTGGGCACTGGGTGGGGGGGGGCTTGCAGTGCAACCACAAACAAAACCATAAAGCCTGATGTAGCTGCCTTTCATCGAGCATCTGCAGCTGGGGAAAGAAAAACTACTCCTGGGTTCTGCAGACCTGTTGAATTAAAGGCGGCATTAACTGCTGCTTCCTCTGCATTATTGATGGCTTTCTCCATTCCCGAGGCCATTATGCCTCCGATTTTCCCTCTTGCAATTTTCTGCGAGACAACCCACTGTCTTCAAACACACTTCAACGATGAAGGCAGGGTGAGGGTTCAGGCAGAGGGCCAACACTGCTCCCTGCAGGGTGCTCTTATTTTAAGCTTAACTACCGCAATCAGTGATGGGCCTCGGAGCATCCACAACTTTTGCTCCCTGTGTGAAGTTAAAGTAATCACAGGGCGGCGAGTATATGATCGCGGCTTCAACGCAAAGAGCCACCTACAGTGGCAAGACCTAAAGTGAGACGGTGAGGGTTCCTCCATGAGGTGCCATATCACACGACACCTCAAATGCAGCGGATCTGTGCCTCTCCGTCAAAGAGACAAAGCAGAGACTTTTTCTTAGATGTTGATGCCGAATGCTCAGTCACCAGGATTACCTCATGACTCATCCCAGCCACTACCTACAGTACATTTGTTGTTGAGCTCTCCACCAGAGGCACATACTGCCGGCTTTATCTGCTCTCGCACAGCTTGAGGAACCTTACCTCACGGCTGACCTCATCCTGTCATATGATTTAATGAGCAGAGCTGTGTCACAAACCACAGTGTCAGGGCCATGACAGGATAGGTCTATACAATGCTCGAAAGATTAATGAGGTCATCTCCTCTCACCGTGTGTGTGTGTCAGTGAGGAACTGTGGGAAGAAAAAAGAAAGAAACTTGATGACTTTGAGAATCATATCATAAATGACGTAAATAGAATCAGAATAACAGCTTCTCTATTCATAGGCAATCATGAAGTGATGTGAAGCCTGGCCCTGGTCTACCTATCTGCTTTGAAAGTTATAGCTCTGCCCGGTCAGTGATAATGGGCTGACATTTTTTATATTGAGTCCCCTGGGATTTGTGTATTCTGCCCTTTTGATTCTGCTTGCATGTGTGTGTTTTGTGTGTGTGTGTGTGTGTGTGTGTGTGTGTGTATGTGTGTTTACAGAGCTGTCTGCAAGGTAGTGGATGGTTTTGGCTTTATGATGATAACACTCTCTGAGGGTGTCCAAAATCAATCAAATCCAAATCCAAATGCTTGCCTCCGATCTCCACAGGCTGTTTCAAAGGTTGGTATTGATTATTCCACCCATTCCTGCCTTGCGGGGGGACAGATGAAAGAGTCTGCTTGAGAAATGGAGAGATGATAATGCAATTACTTGGGGGGGGGGTGCTTTGTAGACTGCACAGCAAGGCTTAAGGAGAGAGGAAGTTGAATGTCAGAGACAAACAGATGCATTATCATAAGCTTAGTGAGTAGTTGGAAGTCAGATGCATGTCATAGCACACATGATGTTTTTGCTGATGGGAAGGACGTTTTTTGTTTTTCTTTGGGAGGGGAGGGCGATGATCTCTTATTGTTTTGTTTTTGTTTTTTTTTTGCTCTGCATTTTTTGAAAACTTGTTGCATGTTTTATATTTGTGAAATCTATAATTGAAAGAATAGATAATAATAGATGGTTCAACAGATGGTTTTCATGCATACCACAGAGGTGTGCATGATCAAAAGACAAGGAAAACACAGACACAAACACATGCAGACATGCACACACACACACACACACACACACACATATATAACCACATAGGGAGAGAGAAAGCTCCATTTAGTCCCTAAATATTTTTTGTTCGTACCCATTGACCCTGTAAAGTGGGCTATTTTCTCTAAAGCCACATATTAGCCCATAAACTGGCTTGTTTGGTTTCAATGGAAATATCTCCTTAATAAAGGGGGAACTTAACATTTATCAGAAATAACTTTATGAAATCTTCCAGACTTTATCTTCCACCTGATATAACAATAATAAGTAGCTCAGCTGCTGTTTCTCTCTCTGCCTCAGATACCATCTCGCTGTCTTTGAGAGGTTTCCACCATCCAGTTATCGTCTTCTGAAGCTGGCTGAGATAAATGTCTGTCCGGCCTCCGCTGGATGGCGCTGTAATACCGACCCAGCAGCGCCACCACCGTCATTATCACCACCACCACCACCACCACCTGGCCCCACACAAACACACACACATCGGGATCCGGCTGCTCTGCCATCCCCTCGGACACCTCAAATCCAGATCTCTAACTGCGCCAAGACGCTGCCAAAACCCAAAATGCAGCCAGTATGTGGAAGGAGGATTGTCAAAAAGCGCGTCACGGCTGAATCCAGAAACTATGAGTGACGGCCCGGTCAGTCCAGCTGCTGTGTCGCTCAGGCGGATGACAAGTTGTGAGTCAGCCGGAGGACCAGCAACTTTTATAGACTTTTAAGTCCACAACCTGCAAGTAGCCGGCAGCCGCACTTCACACTTGTTTGGCTCAGGGATTGTGTGTCTGGAGCGCTTGGACACTAGATCAGTGCGTTTTTTGTTGTTGTTGTTGTTGTTTTTTTTTTTAGGTTATGTGTTGTCGGAGGCGTCTTGAAGCGACAAGGAAATGGCATTTCTGTGAAGAAGAGCTCTCTGGTTTTTTTGTGGTTGACAATGGAGAATAAATGAAGGGGACGTTTTCCCGGGATTAACTGACTGCACAACGACAGGTAAGGTTCAATGTAACCGTCAAACATTTCCCTCATTAAACTCCAAAATGTCTGGTGTTTTTCATTTTATATTTATGTATAACATCAATTTGAGTAGGAACTATTGGATCCAAAAAAATCACATTGTAAAGTTGTGAAACCTAAAAACAGCTGATGCATGGCTGAAAAATCAGTGGATCAACTAATCTAATGAATTTAGATTACGTCCATTGTTTCCACTATGATAGATAGGTATTAACTTATGAGGCACCAGTGATTTACAGAGGGCTGCAGGAGCAGCTGTGGGCTTCATGCTGTCAGGATCCACAGAATCACATCCATACAGCAACATGAAGTCAACATGGACTTGGACACATGGACACAAATGAAGTTTCCCCCTCTTGAGAGACAAGGTTACTCGTTTTAGGTTGTGCAAAAGCTTTGGAGGGACTTTCCTGTGCTCACACACAAAAACACTTCCCTAAATATTTCTGGCTATAACACAGATGGATGACGTATGTGGTCTCATTTGCATCCAGAGACGTTATCATGTGATCATGGCATCTATCTGTCTATCTATCTAATGCATTAGATTTTATTAAATGTGTCATTAATTTTGTCGACGTTTCATCTGCCCATCATGTTGGAAAGGTAACCCCAGACATAAACATGGCTCCCCCACAGTAAGTAAGTACATCCAGCCTGAAATGGGGCCTGGAGCTGAATTGACATCGTGGGCTGTGTCCATCTGAGTGATCCCCCTCAACTCCGAATTAAGAAGAAAAAGGCTCCGGCTCTAAGCGGCTTGTTTGTGACTTAAGGAAACTACAATGCTGTCATCTTGTTGGATTATGTTGAGGGGGCACGGATGGAGTACTTAATGAAAACGGGATCTTGTATTTGCTGTCAGCTGCTCTGCGCACACACACATATATACACACACAGTTTAGATATTCTTACACACCACTGTGACTATTCCTTTTTCTACCAGCCCTCCCACCTCATCTTGTCTTTTTTTTCTACCTCAGTCTATCTCCTTGTTTTTTTATCTGCCCTTCATCCCCTTGACAAGCATTGTGCAGTCAGCTCTTTTTTTTTCTTTTTTTTTTCCCCCACCCCCCCCTTCCCCTCAATTAGTGCTATCATCACATTTCATCCTGTGGAATACAGGGATGGTAATAACCTTACACTCCTATTGCGGGGTGATACAATTCTGCTGTGATTAATTGAAATCCCCTCAGAGAGTCAGAGGAGGTGTAGATCTTCTGTTTCACACTCACTGACAGGCAAGCCATTATATTGTTTTATAGATCGCCGTCAGTAGCCCTTGAAGTTGCCTGCAGCCCACTGTTGTTCTGGAGGGTTTTATTGTGCAGTGTTATTGGTTGGTATTGCTGACAGGCAGAGCAAAGGCCACCATGGGATTATTGGAGATGGGATCCCTCTGACAGTTTCACTGTATTTGACAGTTACACTGCAAACTTGGAAACGATTTTTGTCCTCTTGAAGTGAGAATTTGTTATCGAGCTAACGGCTTAGAATAAAATTGTGTCCGTGCCTGTAAACAACCTGCCACCATAACCTCACCATACTGCACCGTGGCTCGCACATTTCCAAACAAGTGGTGGTAGAAGCAAAAGAAAAAATGAAAGAGAGGATGCTTCTGCTTTTGTTGTGGCAACAAATGCACTGTGTCTCTGCAAAAAATAACCAGAATGGAGAGGTTACACAGACTGGCTTGCAATTTCAGTTTTCTGTGTGCGCTTTCAAAGCCACCATCACACAAATATTAACCCCCCCCCTCCAATAAAACCCAAAATAGCAGAGTCTGAGAAAGGCAGAATCGTATACTGAGCCTTAGAGAGAGTACTTGATATGCATGAGCCGCCAGGTGATCTCCAGAAGAAGAGAACAGCGTGGATAAGAGGCTTGTCTCTAGTTTTAAGGAGTCACCTCAGGCAGTATTTGTGTTCTCTGCCAGCTTCCTGCTCACTCTGTCAGATCAATAGGGCATAATATGAGAGTCTGGCTTGTGTTTGTAGGCGTGATATGAAACAATGCGTGCACTTAAATTTTTACATTCTATACGTGATTGTGAAAGGCTGGGATAGTTGCTCTTTTGGGATCGCCACTCCAGTCCTTCCAGATGTCTCCCTTCTATGACTGACATGTTTGCATTTCCTGTAGTGAAGCCAACCGAGTTTATGCAGGATACATATACATGTGAAATCCTCATGACTTGTCATAGAGAACACAGTGCTGCGGCACTATGAGTTAACCATAAAATCCTGAGTATTGCATCATTTCAAAAACTCTGTATTCACCACCAGCTCTGCAGATTTGTTTTAGCTGAACAATAAAAAGTTATCCATCTATGTACATGATTACACCCGATTTCAGCACCTCAAGGTTTGCCGCTCAGTGGTGTTCATAGGCTAATTTGTTCAGAAAGCACAATTTGTTCCACCTCTCAAAGCAATAACTCGAGCTGCTTGGTTGAATCCATTGGGTTTTTAAAGGGAAATTCAAGCCCCACCGTAGTTAAAGAGATGCAACACTGTGACACTCATGCAGCTCCATCATGTACGAGGTGGTTGGAGGGTTTGGAGGAGGAAGAGGAGGAGGGGAATGGGATGAGGTGGGTGATATGGGGGGAGAGCATGTCCCATGTTTTATAGATGCCATTTAAAGAAGCATGCCCAAGATGGGGTGGCTGCAATGAACTGTAACCACTGACAAAACACCAAGACAATAAACAAACAAATTGGTTTCCTGGAAGCCAGCAGTGTCCCACTCACTCGCCCGGGCTGATTCTTGCCAATGCGGCAAGCTGTTTTTTCTTCAGAGATTAGGCTGCGAAGAACAACTCCATCTCTTATTTATTCATGCTGATTTGCTGTGTGCATGTTTGGTTGTGTGCGTGCGAATGTGCGTATGGGTGAAAGTGAGGGAGAGTGAATGTATGTGTGCACAGCCGAAGTGTTTGTAAGAAGTGTGTTTTCTAAACTGTTTTTGTGAATATATGTGGACGCTCCTCACATGTGTGTGCAGGCTATAATATGCTGCATCACATTGTTTATACTGTGTGTGTGTGTGTCCAGTATATTGTGATGTCACTGTATTATATCAGCTCTTTTCATTGTCCACTCAGTGTTCCTGACTGAACTACAGACTATGATCCTGCTGCTCTGGCTTGGTAATGATTCATTCATATCACTTTGCTCATGTCTCGCATTGAAGGGCTTCGTTCCAGTCATCTTCTTTTACCTAGATTATAATGTGTTGAAGTGGCAAGACCTTCTTTCAGACCACCGATGATTCTCATCCAGTTTTTTTTTTTTTCAGCAGACAGTGCAGGTCAACTAACAGTTGAAAATCTCTCTGTCTTGTATGGTCATGAAAGTCAGCTGAATCATCAGTACAAATTTATGTTTCAATCAACTATGGTTCTGTAAAAAAATGCCAAAGGTACGAGCTGCTGTATATGGAAGCACATGCAAACGACAACAAGGAATTTAACGATGTTTTGCTGCCTTCTCTTTTTGAAAATGTCAAGTTTGCTGTGATCAGAAAAGTGCTCTGTTGCATCACAACGCACCAGCAGTGGTGCCCAAGTGACTCTTATTAAAATATTATGTGCACCAATAATGGTGGACAGAAGCTCAAAATTATGTTGCTGAGAAAATTAGCTAACTAAATAAAACCACCAATTTACTACCAAATTTTCTATCAATGAAAATATAATTGTGCACCTATGGCCTCATGTTTCTTTGATTCAGCCCAGAAGATGTTAAACTAAATCTTGCTTTTTTTCACCGAAGCAAATAGTGCAAATTCAAAAAGTGGACGCAGTTTGTGGTGGAAAACGAATGTGTGTCTTTATATTATTCTATCAGATCCTGATCCCCAGGTTGGAAACCGCTGATGTATGCTGTCTTTGGAGTTTTGTTTATATTTTTGAATGTATCCAACTGGGTAGTGTTAGTTGGGTGGCAGTTTTAAATAGGTTGTGGGTGTGAATGTAGTCTTGAATGGTTGTTAGTCTCAATGTGTGAGACCTGTAATTGAGCGGCGTCCTGGGTAGACATTGCCTCTTGCTCAGTTTCATGCTCGTTGGGATAAATATAAGCCCGTTGCGACACTCAGGGATTGGCAGGGACATCAGTTGGATGGATTTGTGAACTTCCTCACCTTTTTCAAGCCTTGAGTTTGTATAATGGCCACCGCAATGTTAGCATTTAAAAACCAGAATAAACCATATTTAGAGGAGAAGGTGGATCTGGGTGATTGAAGGTGTCAGTCACACTGTAGCCATGCCCTATCATCTATTTTCCTGTAAATGGATCACAATGTTTTGGGGTTTTTTTTATTTAAATCCTGTTGTATTAAAGAAGTGATTGAGACTTATGAGTCATAAGAAAACTTTTCACAGAGCTAATAAAGCAGATGAAAAATAGAGCCATTTCCTCAGAGACATTCTGAGTGCAGTCGCCCCCACGATGGTCAACAGATAGAAAGGAGCTTTAAGCCTCTTCAGCCCTGTCGTCTACAGGATTCCTTGATTACTTCCTGTGTAAGGGTGACGTATGCCAGCAAACTCACATTTTCTAATACCAGTTAGTCCCGTCCCTCTTGAAGGTACTTTGTGACTCTGGACTGGGAATTCAAGTGCTGAGGACAATGAAGTTTGAGGGGAAAACAGCCTCAGCAGAGCTTAGGAATCCAGTCTTCCACAGAGGTGGCTTTCAGCTTTGTCGGGCATCACACCTTCTCCCACCTCTCTCTCTCTCTCTCTCCCTCTCTCCATCTCTTTCTTCAGTTTCTTCCCTGTGCTCCCTTTTCTCGAAGTAGTTAGTATTTGGCAGCTTTCACTCTCAGTATTGTGGCATTGTGCTGGATTCCCATCAACTCCTTCTTCAGCACAGCAGCCAGGAACTAAATTCTCCAAGCCCTTAACCATTGGCCCAGTGAAAAGGTTGGGGAATTGCAGATTTTGAGAAGCCCCACTTCTAAACCTCAGTTCCTTTGGGACTAAAGAAGCTCTCTGGCAGATTTTTTTTCTCCCTCTCTCTTGCTTGCTCCCCGTCTCCCTCTCTTGTGGTGCCTAAGGGTCCTTAAAAGTGTGTTTTTTCTGCTGCTCTTTTCTGTTGTTGTTGTCAAGCTCTACCTCATGTCTGTAATCATTAGACTGCGATTTGAGGAGAAAATTGCAATTATGGAGCCTGCTATTTTCTACGCCTGTTATTCCTTTGTTGAGAAAGGAGGAGAACAACATTCCTCTTGTGATTATATTCAAATGAATGCAAGTCAATAAAATTGGCAATTACAGTTGAAGGTCTCTCAATTCGCTTTATAGAGGAGGGCTGATGTTCAGGTGTTTCTTTAAATGTATTTATTTTTGGCGATTCCCCCAATTCTCCTCTGCTGTGACTACACTCCACTGTTACATTGTGACTGGGCATTGTGACTTCAGCATGTATGAGCATTGTTCAATGAGCTGTAAACTAAAATGTATTAATATTTATTATTATCATTGACAGTTGAAGAGCCGAAGACTCCTGTCGTCAAAAGAAAGGTGCCCATGCAATTAGATATGTTCTGCAGAAGCCATCACCTGAGTCGTGATCTGATGGTCACGATGAGAACGAGACATAGAAATCTAAAATCTTGTGTTAACTCTCCGCCATGATAGATTGAGCTGAAGGGTAGCGGCAGTTCATGCTCCTCTTTCATCCGTTCAAGCACGCCTCCTTTGTCAGTCAGTTGTGTGCACAATCTACTTGCACTATAAATACATGCCCTTTTAATTGCTCTCATACAGGAAGATATTTTTTGGGGGGGGGTTGAATCACTGTTTTGTTAGAGATACACTGTCCTTTCTTTGGCTCTCTAAGAAATGAACATCCTTTTTGAACACTTTTGAGCCGGGATTGTCTGGGGTGGGAAGCACACACCAGTAATAGATTAAACACATTTATCAGCATAAATGGGCAGTAATATCAAGCCTTTAAAAATGATTTATTTTTCTATACAAGAAAAGAGTCATTTGAGAGAAGACAGGATGGATTTTTTTACTTTAAAGTCATTAGTATGACAAAAGACAAAGTAAAACCAAAACATGATAACTGCTGACATTTAGAATAATGTCATGTGCTGAATATTGGTGGATCTCCTGGTTCATTTTACGAGGCTGTGCAAGAAGCACAATCAAATGATCAAACTCTGATAGAGGGGAAAAAAAACTGAGAAAACTAACCTCACCAGTCGGTACTGGATCAGCGTGTAGGCGGGCTCGAGATGGAGGTCCACACTAAGCCAAGCGTTGCTGAGGTTCAGGAAGGAGGTTTTACTGCCTCACAGGAGCAGCCGATGCCATCTACTGTTGCCCATAACACTTATCTCTCTGTGGGGTCACCAAAAAAGCTTTATGTGTGTCCCAGCAGAAGCATAACTCCAGTTTAACCCAGCATATACTCTTGACACAGCTTAATCTAAAAAAGGGAAGATTTGCTAACAGCATCGATGCTGCCCTTGATTTTTATGGAGGACAATTAGGTGGACAGAGGTTGTAGTGACAGGAACGTTTTATGTTTTTAAGAGGTTGTTTTCACCACGCTGTGCTCTCGTTTAAGCCCCTTCTGAGTCTGTGTGTGGCCGATGTTAAGCCCGTACAGTACAGGCAGGCTTTTCTTGTCGCTGCAACACAAATCTGATACTTTGATTGAGGCCTTTTTTAAAAAAATGTAAAGCAGAGTTATAAGCCTTAGGATGGAAAACAGTTTTGTTCCCTCTTCCTCTCTCTTTTGTCTTCCTCTCATTCTCTCCTTCCTGCACACACACACACACACACACACACACACTCTTTCACCACAGCGTGCAGGGTGTCTAATTTCTCTTGGGGTTTGGACTTTGGTGTGAGAGAGAGAGGGTGTTATGGAGAAAATGAAAGAGAAGGGCGAAGCAGTGGTGCACTGGCAGCTCAGAGGAAACTGCCCACACTCACGGAGCTTGATACCACCTCTCATCTCTTTGGCTGCTCATCCGTCTGTTCTTTGTCTGAGCCCAGAGTATCCAGCGTGCGTGTAGCCTCTTTGGGACTGTGTCAATTTGATCATTGTTTACTCTCCAGTTTCAGGTGCTGGAGACAAATCACATGTATTGTGCATGATGCTGTCATCCGTGAAGAGAAATTGAAATCTAAGTGTGTTGTTTTTGCATCTAAGGTGAGCGCCAATGCTGGATTTTGTAGAATGGAACGACAGCCAAGCAGGCTTTGGTTACTGTGTGTGTCCTGCTGACAAGTGGCTGCTGCAAATACCAGCTGCTCCAGTGTCATACATTGCAACTTTGTACAATTATCTGCAAACATCAAGTTTAAATAGGTTTGATGGCACTTGTACAATATTAACTTATGCACATAGAGTGCATTCATGGCTTTAGATCCAACAGCTAGGGAACTGATTTCCGTGTGGGTTCTTCACCAGATGATACAATCAAAATTTACATGGTCTGGGCAATAAATCGATTTTATCGATTAATTCGAATTTGTACTTTACGTCGATTTGTTTTATTGAAAATCGATTTTCTCTTCAGTATCCGCCACCAACGCTCCCTGCTGGTCTCCCGTAGTTCAGAGTGTGTGCGCGCGCCCCCCGCACGTTTGATATACAAACAACATGGCGGCAAGCGGTGAAGAGCTCGTTCCGAAGAAAGGAAACATATCTTCGTTTATTTGGAATTAGTTCAGGTTTTCGGTGTCGCACATAGAACAAATACCTCGCTGCAAAGTTTGTTTAAAGGCTGTTGTAACCAAAGGTAGCAGTACTACTAATTTACTGCAGCACCTCAAACAGAGGCATGCTGCTGAGTGGGAGAGGTGTTGCTCCCTCCGAAAAGAACAAGACCGCGGCAGCCCAAGCACCACCACCAAAACACAACCTAACGTCTTGGAAACATTTACAAACTCTATTCCGGATGATAAGAAAGGGGCCTGGTGGAAAGCGGTCACGGATGCAGTTGTTTACAATATAAGGCTACTATTTAATTTTATGTTTAATTTTATTTGATGCAGATGTTTAATTTTCTTTACATGATTCAGTGAATCAAAATAGTGACCAAACACTTTTTGTATATCACAGGCACCTTTTTATTATGCAAAACATGTTCAGGTAAAAGTTTTGTTTGCACTTTATTTTATCAACCTAAAAAAAGGTCTTGTAATTTTATGTTTTACTTATTTTTTTTTTAAGTTAGTTTGAGGGTGCCTTGTGTCAGTTTTAAACCAGATAAGGCTTAATGAAAAGTTACATTGTCACTGTTTACAATGGCAGGCAGGGCTTGCCATCTGTTTTTTTGGCTTGTTTATGATTTCCCTTTAACCCCAGAAGGAAAAATCTGAACAAAAACTTGTTTTAAACAATTTATTTGTCATGTGCAAACTGATTTTAAGTAGGGGGGGGGGGGGGGGAATCGATTTTAAATCGTGAATCGGATTTGTTGTAAAAAAAAAAATCTGAGAATTTTTTTTTTAGGCCATATCGCCCAGCTCTGGTCTGCTCCTTAAATCTGTTCACAGAAAAGAAAGATAGCTGAAAAGAAAAGAAGCTAAAAACACCATTTCAAGGGCCAGAGGAGTTTTTTGAACGTCCAGGTAAAAAGGCCACACAGAAAGACTTCACTCAAGTGTTATTCAAGCGGAAGGCTGTTAACACTCAAACCCCAGATCCCACTTCATCTTTTTTCATGTCATCTTAACCCTAGTTAGGGTCATAAATGCATTTTGGCTGTTTCATTGATGATTGATGCTCTAATGCACATTTAGAAGCAATATCTAATGCCTCATGTTGTATGGGTGTTAATTAAAAACAGCACTAGTTATTATATCCTATAGCAGTAGCTTGTGGCTTTATCAGTGGTTAATAAATAATTTAATAATGTTTATAAATCTGTTATAAATTATTGTTTAGAACAACTTACTGGGTAGCCCCAGTAGCACTATGTTTAGAGTGAGTACCTTTATTCAAGTACCGTTTGTCAAAATATATCAGACCAAAATTTTCAGTCTTTTGTCTACCAGCATCTTCCCAGTGGATTAAGCAAACAAAACAAAACACCAAACATGAACTAAAGTGAAAGAGGATTTTATGTTATGAAAAATCTCTGTATATCCTCTAAAATGACATTTTACTGCTTCTCATTTGATCATAGAGGTGCCTCTAGTGCACCGTTTAAACACTTAGCGTCTGGAAAATGGCCGAAGAGCATCAGAACTAAAAGTCTTCTATTGACCACGAACGCTTCTCTCTGGATTTGTTGATGCTGATGTTTAAACCCCCTTTCCCCAGTGACACTCAAATAGGCAATTACTGATCTTAGGAGTCATGGCTTTATCACTTCAATATAAGACATTCAGTCTGCACTGCAAAAAGTTAGTCGAGCTTTGCCCTGAGGTCTCACTGGCATCTGTTGCAGACACTTTTTCTGACAACTGAGAGGGCAGCTATTGTGATGGGATTCCATTATCAGCCTTTAATAATCTGTGATCTCCCTCTGTGTCTTCACAAAACCTTCCTCTGACTTTGAATAGGATATTGTCTTACAGCTGATCAGTTTGAATGAAATTATGTTGAATACAGATCTAGGCTTGTACAAGTAATCCAATCTTTTTGATAAGATTGTTGATACCAACACGTATGTGACCCTATTAATGACATGACTTAGCAGGTCTTACCACTGATGCATGACCCCTTTCTGCCTTGTCACTGGAGACATAATGGAGATATTTTTGCTGCCGTTCCTTTTCTCTCTGTTGCACATCTCTTAACACTTCTTCCCTCAGCCCTAATTCATTTAAACATTTAAAACTGGTACCTCCATTATTCATGTCTCCTAATAGTCTGTGGACCTGGCCTGGCCTCCCGCAGCACCCCGGTGCAGAGTGTAGTGTGTCTGGATGGACGGATTCCCAGGCTGCTCATTAATTGATGCCTCGGTTGACACCGGAGGTCTAATGCACTCTCCCTCTCTGCTCACTTTCCCTGTTGAACCAGCATTGTCGTCTTTTCCTTCTTTCACACGGAAAGGCGTGAAGGGTTTTCTCAGATAGCTTGATGTCATGAATTAGTGCTAAAAAAGTTCAAAGGGTGTCCTCCCCCCACTGACCCGCTAAGAGGAAAAGCTATGTTAGACAGGGGGTTAGATCTCAAGGAAAACTCGGTTCATGGCCAGACAGTGGGAGTCAAGACCGGTGGAAGTAAACGTCATGTATTTATTTTCCTGGCGTGTTCGTCTGTTTCTGTCTTTCGAGTTCTGTCCTCATTTCATTTTTCTGGAGCCAGGCCCCATGTTCTCCATCATTTCAGCGCAGTGTGTGGGCAATGGTTACCTCCTCTACTGTTGTCTAACTTAAAGAGCAGTCTGCTCCAGAAGGGAACGTTCAAGTGGGTCATTATACTGAACATTCAACCACATGGAGCAAGATGAAAAGTTAGGCAATTAAGAGCTGCAAAATTGCACAAAAGAGACCCTCTGTTGTTTCTGCACAGAGAATAGACAGCAGGAAGAATTAGGCTTGGCCAGGAGCTATTGCTCCGCATTGCAGGAAATAGCCACAGCCTCAATCCTAAGCACACTGGGTTCTGGTTGATAAATAACTTTGCTTGCTTTGAGCAGTACAAGTTGTGGCTGGCTTACTGACTGTTACTTATATTGAACCAAATATAAAAGGCCAGTTCTTCTCTTCTGGTCTGTCATCCTTGGGGCTGACTTTCAGGTTGGAAAATCACAGGCATATTCATTTCTAGTAGTTTTTGTGTGTAATTAAAATGTTAAGGTATTCTCTTAGCTGTCGCCTGCAGGATGTCCTGCAACTGCAGCTTAAGATTTACTCAATGGATTTCTTTTTTTTTTTTTTGGATAGCTAATGTTTGACCCAGATAACAAGCTATAGAAAATAAGAAGAAGAAGAAGAAAAGGTGTCCTCGCTTATTTTATTTATTTTTTTATTTTTTGCTGAAATACAAAACCTGTAGTACAGGGCCCGGTCACGGATGCCTGAATGCCAGTCTGACTGCTGTTTTAGAACTGTGCAAAAAATCAATTCAGGAAATATAGAGGCAATTATTTTGTCTCCCACATTCGCTGACAAAGTAGCCGCAACCGACCCATGAAGAAAATATAGAATTAAAGAGAAGAAAACAAATGTGTCTGTACTGTGGGGTTTGGGGAGGGTAGAGAGAACATGTGTGTGATTTGAAAGGATATAAACCTCTGCAAAGTATCTGTAATTAATAAAAACTCTGAATGCTATTGATTCACTGAACCTTGAAGAGATATTCTTCTGTGTACTGGTGCAAAGATAGACTCAGTAAACCATCAATTTTATGGTCGGGCAACAGTTCTGAAGCCAGTGTTTGGCATCAACTGTAGTATTTGTGTTTCTCGCTGTGTTGCCTGTGGAGTCAGTGCTCTGTAATGGGTCTTTTGGGTGTTTGAGTCAGACACGATATATCTGTATTCATGCTCATCAAGTTCATGCAGTGTCAAACAAAGCCATATTGTTGAAAATAGATTTCAGGTTTCTTTCCTTTTTCTTCTTTCTGCAAAAGCCAACATTTGAGGACCTTATGTTTGAAGGTTGAACCACTGAATCATCCCGGTGTTGTAAACTTCACCCATCTGCGAAGAATTGTTCGCTCTGAGCACAATTGTAATCTGATTTATGAGTTCGACTCATGACCATAAAATCACCCTCATCAGTATCCTTTGTTATTCATGATGAATCCCTGATTGATCCCACCTTTCATTTCTGTTGTTAACTGTGTGAGTTCTGGCATTTACTCCCTAATCGGATCTCAAAACTTCATTACTGCTCACAGGTCTCCCATGCAGAGCTTTTCAGCCTCTTATTTTCCTGTCAAATGAGGTGTGCAAAGATCATCTGTAAGCCATCAGCAACAGAGGCCAAATGGAAGGGTAATGTGCTCCTCCTTATGCAAAGATGCACAGCTGCGATCTATGTATTAGCATTTGTGAGCAAGTCAAACCCTGTAATCCTTGTGATAATTAAAATTCCCCCTGTATGGCCTATTATCCGCAAATGGGGTCTATAAGAAGTAAGAGAAACAGAGGGGAGAGAGAAGGAGATGATGGCTTGACAGTTTGTGGAGCTTCTATACAATTAATGGTGTGAAAACTGATCGACAGTCTTTCTGTGTTAAGATATGCCCCCAAAGGCCCCTTCGGGCACCACTGTGACTACAGACTTGGACGTGAACTCGGACTTTTGCATTAAATCAGGGGATGTGAAAGCATTTGCTTCCATAGTGCTGGAAGCAAAGCTGAAGGAGACCGGGCTCCAAACAGAACATGTCCTTTCCAAAGAGTCTGTTTTATGACACATCTGTATGAATCTGACAGAACATCATCCTGACCGCTGTGAGGAGAAGAATAAATGTTCTTAGGATAGGGAGGAAAATGAAACGGTTCAGCCTCACTGCTAATGAAGTGTGATATGTTACAGAAGCTTTCTCTTTCATCTGTTAAGAGAAAAAGACAAGGAAGAACTATAAGACTGCAGTCATGGTAGTGTATATATGACTCCTGTTCACCCCCCCCAGGCATTTTGCTGTATGGGTGTCACAGCACTTCGGCTCATCAAGTCCACCATGAATAAAGGTTAATACATTCAGCTTTTTCCTGTCAGGAAACCTCCTGCTATACATCATACAGCACTAACTTCACACACTGAAGGTCCAGAGGGCTTTATTCTATTTTAGAGCCAACTTTCATGTGAACTTTGAACTAATGATATAAGTAATTGTATTTTTAAAGGACAACTGCTGAATTACAACATGAATGTAAGCCAAATTTATTCGATGAAAGCAAATCATAAGATATCACCCGAACTGTGATGGTGTTAACTAGAGCTGAAATAACATTTAAATGAAGATTGATCTGGCAGCTATTGCATGATGAGCATTTCATTTCTCAATGAGAGAAAAATACAAAAATGATTTGTGATTTCTTGATTCTTGTACCAAATCCAGCATCGTTCCTTCATGTCTGGGGGTATGATTTGTAGGCTGGCACAGCCTCTGCTGACTGGATATTGTATAATGTTGGATATATTGCATTTTCTGTAATATTTAAATTCATTTATCAGCTCTATGCTGTTAACATCCATCTGTTCACTAACTGAGCTGAGCTTAAGTTTCCAGAGAGTCAGTGATGATGCTGTGGTTTTGCGTGAATGTCAGAAATGGCTTATAACTCAAATATTCAGCGGATGTATTTCATTACAGCTGTGCAGGAGTAGTTTGGTTTGATTTCATTTCATTTGAAGTGACGTCACCATGGCAACAGAGCCACCGCCTCATAATTTAGATACTCAGATATTTCCCTTTCAGTCTTGGGCTGCTGAATTCTGATTGGTCCATGGAAATCCATGACATCATTTTGTTGTTTTTTTGTTTGTTCTTTTTTTTAAGGGCCAATACAAAATAACCAAACCAGCTTTAACAACTCTGACCCCATCAGTCATAGTGATTTGCTCTTAAGCAACAGTCACAGTCTTTAGTATTAATCTTGTGAAGCTGTGTGCTTCTAATACACTTTCATCTTGCTACTTTCACCAAGAATCTCTGTTTTTGATTTATTTTTTCTTCTTCTCTTCCACAGCTGAATTGTTTGCATCTTTTTTATGTGTGGTGCCGTGTATTCATTATCAGCATACATGAATATTTGTGTCTTTGTACGTGTGTGGGAAGCACAAGGCTCTGCTTTATGAATGCCCTGGTAGTTGAGCCCCTCTGAACGGGTGGAGCAGACACCGAGCTCAGACACACCTATTCATCACTCTGAAGCAGGGAGTTCATTAAAATAGCCCACACAGCCTCCTCCATAGCTCCTGTACCACGGCCAGGGTTTCTTGCAAAACACACAGGGTCAGAAAGTGATCTCAATGCATACATACCATGCCTTTATGTAGAGAGCTTATGGATAATTGTCTATATATCCACACCTATGGGCCTTCTATATAATAACTTTATGTACTGTATATGAGCTGCTCTGTATTTTCTACTTTGGTGAGTACAGCTGAGTTTGACTTTGTTTTATTGTAAATCTAAATCCAGAATCTCTCTCTGAATATGGCACTGGCAAAAACATGCAGAGATGTATCATTTTTTTGAATGCTGCTCAAGGATCATAATGCAGTGTGGCCTTTATAGATTTGTTCTATAATACATACTGTATTGTTGTTATTGTTTTTGCTTTTTCTTTTATTACCTGAACTTTTCAGTGTGGCGCAGGATGGCATTGTTCTCTCCACGATCTGTCTCCTTGCTGTCATAAGCATATCTCATATTTAACTATCGCCCTCACTGTCTTCTTTCACATATAAAGCACAGGGAATCCCTATCATGGTTGCTGTGCTGGGAAACAAAAATCACACTAAGGACAAATAGGTGAGGCAGAGTGACAGAGAGCGGGTTCACAGAGAAATGCAAATACATTTTGTCACAAAATAACTTCAGGAAGGCATCACATTGAATGTTGATAATGTCTGAACACTGGTTTTCCCCTTAAGTTCAAATGAACATGCAGTACAGTGTATGTGTTTACACTTTACATGCACTTTAAGAATACTTTAATTCTGTTTGTCATGACACGTATTATCCTCAGTTTATAGTATAACGTGACATTTTCAGTGACATGATTTGGGTATCTTGCTGAAGACAAAATATGGCACATCCATCAAAAATGCCAATGTGCTTCATAAAAGTTTCAAGTTCATGAAGTTATTGTCGCCTCTTAATTTTATAGAGACCGGAAGACATGCAGCCCAGAGTAACTGATTCAACACAGACCATGCCAAACTTTCTTTGTTTGAAATTTTGAAGTTGGTGAAAAATCCAAGAGGCAAAACTGAAAACTGACTCATTAGAAAGCAAGAATATAATCAAGGCTGCACAGACTGATCTAGTAGCCTTGAGTTGGGCTAGTTTTTCTGAAAACACCAGAATTACTCTCTAAAACGTCCTACCTGAAATCATCGCCTCTTTGAATGTCATCTTTGATTTTTAGCTTTTCTCTTCTGGTTGCACCTAAAATGTGTTCTTTGATAAATCTAATTGGTCAATCTAATTGACAACACACAAGCAAGTATTTAGATTTACACTAAATAAGTTAAAGCAGAAACAAATGTAAATTTCAGTTCATTAAAAAATGGTGAACATGTCAAAGTGTCCCGATTTTATGTCAAAATGATTGCTTCAGTTGCTACTTAATCTGCATCTTGGTCCATAGCTAACACATTTACTTTACTTGGATGTCATAGATCTTTTATTTCTTCTTATTCTTATTATTATATGGAGCTTTTTATGTCTTTATTTTGAATAAGTAAGTGGCAGAGTGGCCAACAGGAAACGGAGCGAGAGAGGGGCGGGACCTGCACACTGGGACACAACGGTAAAATGGCATGCACACTAACAACTTCATCACCCGCGCTGCCATTTCCATCAAATTTGATTGAAATCCGTCAGAAGGTCTTAATGATATAAAATAAATATATAAAAGGAAATAAAAACATTCAGGGGGAAACACATTATGGACATAACTCCATGGCAGTGGGGAAATGGAGCCAATAATTGGAAGCTGGTGGTCGTTCCTTGCTGCTCCACAAATGCCTTCATCATCATTTCGTGGTAGTGCGCAGCAGCACAACACGTTAATTTCTTGCACTCCAGTGCAGTCCAGTTGGCACAGTGAGCCAACCAAACACGGACAGTTGGTCAGATTTTATTGGACTTCATTTGCTCTGTGACCAATGGGCTTTTGGTTCTCAGCGTGTGCAGTCAGGCTGACCTCTAAAGTGATCCTTGGCCATTTCTAAAGCACAAGACAGCAGCGCATGCATCACTTGGCCTTATGTGTGTTAGTGCGAATCAAAAATGAGGTTATATACATTTTCTTTGTTTCTGTTTAAATAGTTGTCACTATTTCATTGTGACACCTTCCCTTGTGTGTGCACTTGCATTTATATATGTATGAAATATTCAGTGTGTTCTGCGAGGGTTGTATTGTGGTGTTCTTTCGTGTTTTATGGTTGGTGGATGGTGGTGCACTGGAGCAGATGTGGCATTTAAATGGCCTTCTTTTTGGGAAGCAGGTGGCAGTGTGATAGCAGTGTGATAGATCATAGATGTCATCTCTGGCTCTGCTTTGTTCTGTATTAGTATTACCAGAATGAGCTCCTGTCTTTGGTGCTTCACTGGTGCGTGCATGCATGTACAAGGACACTGAGCACTGAGACACACTTGAACAGACATAGACAGGTGTGTACACACGCATCCAACATCCACACACAAACGGTTAGATTTACTCCCATGTCCAACGCAGACACACACACACAACTGCAGGGAAGAGCAGACCGGAGATGAAAAAGGAGTATTTTCTACCTACAGAGAGAGGAACCTTTCCTCCTGTCTAATGATCTGTAAAAGTCCAACAGCACAAAAGCCAAAGTATAATGTAGTTTGATGTGGAAAATGTTTTAGTCAGATGTGCAGCATGCTAATAGTTGTGCCAAGACACACGATTTCCCGCTCTTGCCCCTGCTTTCACTTTTTCCAGCAAGCACCTAGCACCATAATGACTTTGCTGGACTGTAAAAAAAAAAAAAAATGAAAGAGAGTGATTATAATTATGGTTGTATCTGATTTTATAATGATGTGTGTGCCTGTGTGCGCTCTCCTCAGGGCCTGTTCCATTTCTCATGCTGCTGCTCTTTATTCCCGGGGAGGAGAGAGGGCGTTTTCGAACGAGCCCATAGCAAACAGGACTAAAAATAATGACTCTGTGGCTCTGTTTGAGCTTTGATGCTCTTTGCCTTCCCCTCAGGAATAGCTCTCTAAATACACACAGTGGCAAAGCCGAGGCGCAGCTCTGGGCTGTCTGCGTGCCTCCTCAGTCATTTTCTTAAAATATCCAAAAGCTTTATTGATCTGGCCCCCGTCAGCCTTAGATACATGAGATCTCTCCTCTGCCATTTTCAATATAACTTGTGCGTGTTTCTGTGTATGTGTGAGTGTGTTGTTTGTTCGGGTTTTGAGAAGACTGAAGAAGTGGGGGGAGAAAAAAAAATGCAGATGTAAGCCGAGCACAAGCAGCTGAGAAAGTGTGCTAAATTATTGTTATTATTAGCCCATAATGACATCATCTCTGTAAGCAGTCTTTCCAAAACATCTGATTTGTTGTGCTGCTCCTTGTTCTGACAGCACTCCCCCGTTGCTCAATTAATTTTAATCAAATATTTACAATGCTTCTAACAGCTTGGAATTTTGTGTGTGATAAAGATGGAAAATGTAACTTTGTTTAAAATGATTGCCCCAAACCAACACTAATTAGTTTGCTGTGAGAGGTGATATATTCGGGCTGTCCAATCACAGGTGGAGTGAAAAGCAGCGGGAAATGTGGATAATTGAGCTCCTACTGTTTATTATATCCGGCAGAATATATCTCAGTGTCATACACCCACTTCTATTTTTCCCCTTACGTTCCTTTCACTGCAGCTTCTCCCCTCTCTGTCGCTCCTCTTTCTTTCCTCTATCTGTAGGTCTTTCCCTCTTCTTGTCTCTTCTGTTGTATCTAAAATAGATCAAGTCACAGTTTTCACCCAGACTGTGTCCCTCTCCTCCTGGTCTCCACAGCCTTTCATCTCTTACATCGCTTACAAATTTCTGCCCTCATTCCCGGCTCTATACTGGCTCTGTTTAATTCTTCATTTTCTGCCTCACCTCCCATGATTCTTCACTCCCACTTTGCTCTGTCAGCCTCCCTCTCTTCCTCTGTGCCCTCTTGAGTATCACTCCTCCATCCTCTCCCACCTGCCTTCACTGAGAGGTGCCGCAGACGGCCCTCTGGTTGCTGCTTGGGTATGTTCACTGGTGCTCATCCGAGAGAAGGCTGATACTCTTTGACCGGGGGCGTAGTGGCCTCGAGCCCAGCAGATTTTTTTTGAGCAAATTTTTATCAGTGAAAGACTAATTACCTGGACTGTGGATCTAGGGCCAGGAGGTGATTTTTTTTAGCTTTGCTGAAAGAGTGTAATCAAGGGCAGACAGCCTGGCTCAGTCCAAAGCTCCAAAACTATCAACTGAAGGCACCAAGAAATATTCCTAGCAATAACCTACCAGTCTAGACTACCAGCCTTTACAATAAATCAACCACCCCTAGGCTGTTACCTTACAGTCTTGTATAATTATTCATTACCCAAAGCTTCTCATAATTTTTTAAGGTGTCCTGTTTATGTAGTAGAGCAACACAAGCCCAAACAGTGAAGAAGGTGCACCGACATGTCTTTAAAAGGAAGCCACTGTTCAATGAAAAGAACGTTTTTCTTAGAAAGAGATACTACTTAAAAGGTGTCACAGACAATGACGCAGAGTGGGATAACATGAATTGACTAGCGCGATAGTTCGAATCACAATTTTTCCTCAGAATTTAGGTTTTTTTTTTAGCGAAAAGTGGCTTGCTTTTACGTTATCAAAACATTCACTGAATAATTGGTTCAGCTTCTGCCTTTATTGGGAAAGTGCTCATCCTTTTAACTCTTAACCGTGCGCAAGATTTTCCTTAACACATAAAGAAAACACACCACGCCTCCTAGCTTTGCTATTGAACAAAAAAAACATTATAAAAGTGAGGAAGTAAGTTTATATCTATTCCAGGAGAAGTCATATACTGCTGCATTTTGGTCTAATAGTCCAATGGGAGCTTTTTTGGGGGGCAAACAACGTAAAAATTGTTTGAGCTCTTTGTGAGGGAACAACACCTACAGGAAGCCTGAAATTTTGTGTTTTTATTACATAATTTAAGTTTCAGTGCCATCCAGCCTGTTTGTAGCTCAAAAATATCTAAATACATCACTTACACTTTAACAAGAAACCAAAAAATAAATCCCCAAACAACAATGCATAAATGGCGTATTATATTTATTATTATAGTACTTTTTGAGTTACTGAAAGGGGAAATATTTTTAAGTTGGAGGAGACAGAAAAAACAGGGAAATAACACTGGGATGTGATAAATCTCTTAGGTTCCCATTCATTCTCATCACTCAGCTGCCATCTGGTGCATCCCCCAGTTGGCAAATAATTAATGAATAACAACAGAAAAAAAATCATCTTCATCTTTCCCATCCATATCCAGTCTGGGTTGTTTTGCTTTAGATGTGCACTGTTAGATATAACTTAAAACTGAATACAAGAGGACAAAAAATAAAAAATAAAAAATCCCCACCATTATTAGCTGGGGACAGTCGTTTAGTCCAAGCTGGATTGGTTTACGCCACTTCTGGGAAAGTCTAGTTTAACAATGACAATTCTCAACCTGCTGTGAGCAGTAGATGTTTGAGATTTTTCCACCAACTGCATCAGAAGTGAAACTGAAACAAAAATTTTAGCTGGTACATAGGTCAATGGTAGACTTTAGTCATGCTAGTGGAGGCGTGTGTGTGTCTGATGTCTTTGAAAACATGCAAAAATTTGGGTGGGGGAGATGCATCCAGTTATCTTTTGTTTTAATAATTTCTTCCCAATAATTGCAAACCTTTCAGTCTTTGTGAGTTTTCCACTTTGCTTTAGACTGAACAGCTAGGAGAAAGCAATCATGTCCACGCCATTGATTGTGTGATTGCAACATTAGACTTGTCTGCAGCTGTAGTTGCTCTGCCTTAACAAGCGGGAAGTAAATACTGCTCACCACCGGGGGCTGATTGAATATGTTTATTTAATTTCTGTCCGAAAGCAAGGCAGGCAGTCTGATTACGTCAACTATCACCACCAAGTATTACTTTTATTTTAGGAGGTTTGGAGAATGGTATGTCCTCTAAAACACAAAGGGCAGTGGCAGAAATAGAAATGCAGAGCAGTTGTTCTAGATTGAAAGCATCCAGTGGGTTTGATTTTTTTTTCTTTCTCTCTCTCTCTCTTTTTGTTTCTTTTGTTTTTTTTTGCGTAATGAATCTTTCTCACGTCACTTGTATTGTGAATGCCTCCTCCAGGTGATTCAGCGCCACAAATCAACTTTCTCTCTGTGCTTTCTCAAGCAAGACCAACTCCCTTTTAAGAGATTCTTCACACAGACGATAGTCTGACAATAAAAGCAGATATTCTTGCCCCAGCGCAGCATTTTGTCAAAAGATAAAAGCTTTCCTCCCTTCTATCTCCCTTTTCATCAGCACAGAAGAACACAATGTGAAGACAAACCCCGTTTTCTTCTGCACACTGAATATCTCTGCAGTGCAATGTGGAGAGTGTCATTTGTAATGAATAGCCTTGAGGTAATTAGAAACGCGCTGCTCTTCCAGGAGAAAAACAAGATCTTGAAAAAGTGATGATGAATAAATAGAAAATAAGGTGAAAAAAAAAGGATGAAGAAGGGATGGGCCCTCTTGGCTGAGAAACAGATGCTTGAGCTGTATTGTTGATACTGTACTGTTTGGCTGTGGATGCAGCAGGCTGTTGCCAATTCATTAACCAGTGTAGTAAGGAGGCTTCATCCCGTCTCCAGCAGCACTCAAAACACCACCCACTTGTCCTGTCACTCACGAGCCTGTTTGGGTGATGATGGAGTGTTGGTGTGTTTCAGCATGTTTGCCTGTGTGTTCTGTCGGGGTTTGCACAGACATCTGTGTTTTAATCTCAGAGTCTGAGATGTGAGGTAGAAAATGATTCAATGTAATCAAGAACTATGAAGAGTGACTTAGTTTATTAATTCTGTCTCCAACAAAATACATTTAGATTCTAACGATTATCTTTGCTGGATGTCTTCTGGAAGGATATTAGCTGCTCTCCGTCTGCTTGTTCCACGGCCTTAAAGTGTCTCAAGAAATGATCGAATGCAATCTCAAACCAAGGGAGAGATTAAGATTTTGGTGAAATATTTAAGAAGCCAATAGGCCTATTTAATGCGTGGAGCCCCTTTAGATCTGCAGTGGTGTTTCCCCAACTTTAGCCATGTTTTCTGACAGAGAACTATAAAAAAGTTCCATTCATTTGGCTCTCATTTTGTACTGAGCTCAAACCTGATGTTATAGTGGCTCACCATCACCTCTGAGGTACAAGTACAATGTGGAGTTATGAGACTGGATGGCTCCGGGTTAATTAATTAGGAATGTCTTCAGTATAGCTCTACAACAACACTCAGTAATCTAATATAATATAACTCTGACTTCACACCCTGTTGATATCTTTTAACCTTATTTTGAACTAAATATTTATGTATTCATATTTGTATACACCTACTAATTAGACAGTAATTTTTAACATCAAGGTGCAGGTGCATGCTGGAGCTCAAATCAAAGTAATTGTGCTGGGAATGTTTGAGGTATAGTAATATTAATCCTGAGATTTGACATGAAATGCAAAGTGAGGACACAGGAAGTAGGTTTACCTTCCATAATCATTTTTATCCTTCTACTTGAAGCTGTCATGATGTTAGATGGATTGATCCTAGCTCACTTAAACGCACCATAAGCTACAGTCACCATGACAAGGTGAGGGGGGTTAGTCATGGCTGATTTTGACATGGAGGGAGAAAGAAAGGAGGAGACACTAATAGAGAAATCAATGTTCACCATTTTGAATATTGAATCAGGTTGTCTGGTCTGAAGATGGCCAACCTGATCGGATAACAATCTCATTGGTCACTCAGTCCTGTACAGATGTTTGACTGTAGAAGGCGTGATGTGCAGTTCTGTCAGATAATCCTTGTTGTGTGTGTCTCTCCTGTTTGTGTTGCATTTGTGTAGTTGTTTTTTACTTTATGTTTGCATGGTGAGAGTGAAGGAAACAGATATGGTAGAACTGTCTCCCCCTCATTCTCACAATGCCTTTGTGTTGGTAGCTGCAGATTTCTGGTCATGAGCTTGTTTTTGTGTGTGTGTGTGTGTGTGTGTGTGTGTGTGTGTGTGTGTGTGTGCGTGCGTGTGTGTGCGTGCGTGTGTGTGTGTGTGTGTGTGTCCGTCCTGCAGTTTTGCTGAGCCTTTTCAGATGAATGCACACATTTTATTTTTCTGTTATACATTTTATGATTGCACAGCAATGGATGGAATTTTCCAAAGCATAATAGCCTAATTTTCAAAAATGGAGAGAAAATATTATCTGTGGTAAATGCTCCATGAAGCCATTCATCTGGATGCAGGGCGGTACGTGATTTCAAATTCTCGCAGTTCTACCCCTCCCCTTAAAAACTGACCAACAAATGGGTTTTCACATTCGATGCGTTCATTTTACTTTCTGAATATTTTCTGTCATTCCACCAACTCCCCTTGAACACCTTCAATTTGGGTCGTCAAAAACACCAATACTACAATTGTGTAAATTCCTCTTTCCTGATTATTTGTCCTTTTTGGGCTTTAGTGACAGCAGACAAAACAGAAGAAATTCATTGCATTGTGTGTGTTTCTGTCAGTGTTGAACTCAGTGACATGATGATATCATCACAGCCTCCTGTGTGCTTTCATAAATTCTGATCTGCAATAAACTGGAGCTTACCTTGAAATGGGTACAATGAGTTAATGAAGATACAAACGTACCAACATTTATACCCACCCTGTTCCACTCTCGCTACAACAGTCCCCCAAATAGGAAATTACGCAAATGAGCTGATTAAAAAAACAAAACAAAAAAAGAAACAAAACACATCCACATGAGTATTTATTTGAGCTTATCTGTCATGTAGAAAATAGCAACATTACCAAGTGAGGCATGCAGCCTATTTTAGCACTTGCAACCTTGGAGTCTGCACACAGTCAGAGCCACGGTCCTGCTTGCATATTGTTGTATTTGCCTGTCAGATGGCACATTTAAATTGTCCTTTGTAATACAACATAACAGAGCTGAACATGACTCAGTATGACTGATGGTGTCAATAGCAGATTGCTACTCAGCCGCACTTTGGAGAGATGAGTACTAAACATGCCAGGAATCTGTGACTGACTGGTTAGTGTATGAAGTGGCCTTGGCAGGAGTATCTGTTTGTCATGGGCTCATTGAAATGGATCTGCCTAAATGAAAAGAACATCACAGCTATTGAAGCAAAGTTTTAAGGACCTCAGCTCATTATTATCTTAAAAGTTCTGAGAACACATGACCAAGTTGGTCGAATTTACATGGATGACAAAAGAAAGGCCAACGATGAAACTATTACCCAAACTGATACTTTATCTCAACATACAGTTTGTACATGCAGTGAGGGAAAATAACCGTAAAGTGCTTTTTATGTCCTTGATAAAGTGTCGATTGGATATAAAATTAGCCCTTTTAACTTCTTTGGTTTCTTTTGGTAAATTATTTACATTGAAACCGTGTGTTCTGAAAATGTTCTTCAGAGTATTTTGTATCGAATATACAAAGAGGGTACCTGTGTGTTGAGAGTGCTGTTAAGTGTTTGAACCCCACGAAGTGAAGTTGGTACTCAATTAGAGACTGATAGTCATTTAATAATGATTTGTGGTTTCTCTTTTGTCTCTCTTGATTGTCTCTTGATTGTCTCCCTATTTTAAATGATTACTAACTCTATTTCCAGTTTTCCTATACAAACAAATGTGTTGTGGGTCATGTGGAGTGTAGCTTTTTATTATTCTGATTACATTCTAGCAGAAGTGCATATTGTTTATCTGCCCACCGAGAGCAAGGGAGAAATATTGGAGGTGGGGATGCTTTGATCAGATTCAAGAGGAACTGAATGTGAAATTTGATGAAAGAACATAAGATAAGAAAAGCACAAACAAAAACATGCACATTTAGGATAAGCTGTGATTTTCAGCTATTCTTGGAATATGTTTGTTCTTTTTAGAGAGTACATTTGTACAGCCTGTAGTTTTTATTTTTACATTACAGAAAAAGGAAAAAAACCTTCTGTGCATATTTTACATTCATGCTAGCAGATTAATCACTTGATCCATGCTAATGCTTTGGCACGCTCTTGCTTTCCTCCAAAATGGAAAAAAAGGTCAAACTCACTACAGACCTTTCTTCCTTATCTGCACCTCTAGTGAAAAACAGTGGTGCAGAAAATAAGCTGATTTTTGGGAGCTGCAAAGTACACGTCGCTGTCTGAAAGGTGATACTGTACTCGCAGGTAGCTTGAACAGACAGCTGCCGGAGAGGAGGGAGGCAGAGATGGAGAAGAGAAGGAGGAGAAGGAAAGGACAGAGAGAGAGAGAGAGGGAGGGGTGGAGGATGCATCAGGGGGAATAAAAGAGATGTGATGAAAAGAGGAGAGTAGAAAAAAAAAAAGCCTTGGAGTCTGCAGTCAGCAACATGTCAAACTGCTCTCTAGATTTCTCTGCACCCACAAGAGGGCAAGGGAGTATCGAGCAACGCACTTTCTTTGTGTTACTTCTATGTACACACTGTAAATTAATGCCCCCTAGATTTTAAAAGAAAAAAAAAACACCACCTAATTGGTAAGTAAGCTCATGGATCAAGTGAAGCTTTTGCATTTGTTAGCAGTCTTCGTGTATGTGCATGAGTGTGTGTGTGTGTGTGTCTGTGTTTCTCAGTGTGTGTGTGTGGTTTTTAGTGCGCTGTGATGCATATGCTTACACTTCTGAGATTATGCTAAGAAAGCTTATACAATCCACTTAGCATACAGGCTGTAATAAAGTATTAACATGCACAGTCACAGACCAAATAAAACCCGGGGAAATAATAATAAAAAAAAAAAACAGCTGGTGAAATTGTGATGTCTATTTTAGTCACACAATGAATTGCTGATCAAAGAGGAACCAAAAACAAAAGCCAGGGCTCCAGATTTCTTTCATTAATGACAGTACAAACATCATCTGCTTTTCACTGGTGACCGAGGTAACCAGTTTAACATCGCTCCATCCACGATGCAGAAAAGAAATCGGTGAACTGAAATACAGTAACTATATGTGTCTGTCAGGACGAATAGACAAATCAATTCTCATTCCTTAAAATTTCTCATTACAGCACGTTGAACAAACACTGTGATGTTTGTGACTTACATTTAAACTTCAGTGTGATCTAAACGGATCACACTGTCTGAAAAATGTCAGTCATTGAGGCAATTAAAAGAAACACACAGGAATAAGCCTCTGTTGACTTCTCATTGACTCAGATCAGCTGTCACCCTTCTGCTGTGAAACTGACAGCGTGTTCTGTCACTTTACACAACTTAACACACACTTAACGTTTGTTGCAGCAGCTACATTTATGTTTTCTCAGTTTCTTTTTTCTAGCTTGTAATTTCAGAATCATAAAGTCTTATTTATCACATCATTTTAAACTGAGATGTTATCTAATGTGGTGTCAGTGTGTTTTCAGTATATTTGGAATATCAGTGTATGAGAGGCTAAACAGGCAGCACAGGCAGCATAGTGGTCAGCGCTGTTGCCCCACAACAAGAAGGTCATGGGTTTGGTTCCCCGGCCTGGGGCGTTTCTTTGTGGAGATTGCATGTTCTCCCCATGTTTGCGTTGGTTTCCTCCCACCATCCCAAGATATCATGTTTAGGTTAATTGGTGACTCTAAATTGTCTCTAGGTCTGTGTGTGAATGTGAGTGGTTGTTTGTCTCTGTATGTTGGCCCTGTGATGGACTGGCGGCCTGTCCAGGGTGACCCTGCCCCTCGCCCAGCACCCCAGAAACAGAGAAGCGGTAGAAGATGAATGAATGAATGAGAAGCTGAACACAGGATGTGATGTGTGTGTCAGAAAATCATTTTGAATTTAAGTTCAAATAGTTTGCTGAGTTCTGTCTCACTCAGATATCACAGTCATCACTGTTGTAACTAGCTTCCTGCTGTCGAACAGCATTTAGTGATAATGGAGGCAGATCTGACATCAAATTCGTCATTTTTTTGACAGTGCGCCATTTCAGAAAGACTTTGACAAATGCAGTCTTCAAGTTTCTTCATATTTTATCAGCTGTAACATTTAAATGATTTTGTAGAAAACGTTGTCTTGCTGCCTTTCACATGTTTCTTCCTAGCTGATTAAACCTGATGCATACTTTGGTGCTGAAGATGGGAAAAAAGGAGGCAAAGCATCAGTCTTGTTGTGTAAAGTTCTTTTCGATTTTAAGTTAGCAAAAACATTAAAGTGTTAAGACGGAAGACGGCTAACCGAAGGTGATATCAGCTAACT
Source organism: Remorina albescens (assembly GCA_034769265.1). NCBI lineage: Eukaryota > Metazoa > Chordata > Actinopteri > Carangiformes > Echeneidae > Remorina > Remorina albescens. The sequence continues at coordinate 22,678,832 of CM068494.1, forward strand.
TGGCTACATGATGCAGTCCACAGCAGCTCATGTTAACTGAGCTCTGATAGCATCAATACAGACCGAGAACATCAGGAGCAGCTTTATATTTCATCTTGTACATGTGGTGCTTCAAGACCTGTGGACTGAGACACCTGCTGTCTGTCCACAGGCTTTCTAGGGGAAGGGTCCATTAAATGGTCAATTTGTCATCTTTTCCAAGTACTCTTGGAAACTTGGCATTGGATTGGTCATAAATATGTTTTTGCAGCACATAAACAAGTGTCCGCTGGCATTACAGCTCCCTGGTACCACTAAGCTAATGACCCCACAGCTGTTGCTCCATGTACACTGCATGCTACTGGCTTCATGCCACCAGAGAAATGTTGGCTCAGATGCCATTTTGAGCTCACACAAGATGCTATACATTTGAATTGAGATTAACTTTATATATCTGCTGCTGGTGTGCCACAGCAGAATGGAGAAGAAAAAAAAGAAAGGTTAATTGTGTTTACCCTGGAATGGTCAATAAAAAGCGAGACACAACGACTAATAAATCAATTAGAAGGTGTGAACATTTATTTGCGATCCCCAAACTATACCTCCTGCTTGTTCATTACTTTTCTAGGCTATTAAAATCTTCTCTGTAAACAATGTGCAACATAGATTGATGCTGTAGAAACTAAAACCAATCTGTTGAGCCTTTCCTAACGCATGGCCTGGCTCTGTGTTCAATCCAGCAGCTTACATGACAAGAGCACACGGAGAGTGGAGCTTCTCTGCAACCACCAGCGCCGGTCGGATGGGTGTTAACACCCAGCACACTTCAGGAGTGCTGGTTAGAGGAATTAGAGAGAGTCATGCACAGATCTGAGGCAGAGTGGACTCCTCATTTTGTGTTTAATAGCCTGCGTTCTTCCCCATATGCCCTGCATCAACTTCCCTCTCGTCCTCACCCATGTGTGTGCGTGGCTCATCTCCGAGGGCCTGCTGGGAATATGGGCAACACTAAGTGGAAAAGAGTGTTAATTGTGCTTAAAAGAGATAGAATGGATAGGAAACAAGAATAAAGTGGAAATCGGCTTCAGCATGCACGAACAGTGTTGTTAACAGATGTGGCAGTGTGAGGTGATATTTTAATAAGCGGATGGTAGGCAGATCATCACTGGAGCCCCCGCTGAGCCGCTTCCACTCTCAGGTCAAAACAGAGACATGCTGCTGCTTAGCTGTCACTCATTCAGGCTTTTAAGCATGTTGTTCGACAAAAACACTTGCTGGTCCTCATTACACACACATTTCCATTTGTGTGATGACTCGTACAGATTGTGCAGCGTCAGGCTCTGGGTGTTGGTGCAGAAATTGCATCTCAGGGTTTACAGTTGAAGGTTGTGTCTCCGATTGTCTAGAGGAAGGACTTTTTGAGCTGTTAATAGGACATCTTTGTTTGGAAAGCTCAAACCAATGTCTACATTTAACTGCCTGTGAAAGCTGGTTGATAGCTGAGATAATGCACTCATTTGTGTCGACAACTCATGCAGGTTTCTCAAATCCTATATATGTATATATAGTAAGGCTGCTCGACAAAGACGTTTTTATGAGACGTAACAGAGCTTCTCAGTCCTGTGAAGGGATTTATTCAATTTTAGGATTCTTCACATTTCTGGGTCAGTCGGTGTCCATTAATCTTTCTTATGGGAAAATGTCATTTCTGCCCCACCCTGTCTGCTTGCTCCTCAAAAAGAAAGGGCAAGAAATAAACAAAAACCAAAGGAGTTAAAAATAATAATAATAATAATAAATAAATAATAAGATTTTCTAAACATATGTTGTGGAGAGACAGATAATTGAAGTGCACTGTCCTTGATCTGGAGATTAAATTTTCATTTATGGAATAAAGTACAAAGCAGAGAAAAAGCCTTCAAAGTGTCTAAGTGAAACTGATAACACAGCACATATCAACATTCACCTGACGTTAGGTGGAATGCCATTATAATATGTGCTGTGCTATCGTTTCGGGCCAAAAGCAATGAAAGCAGTTTTCAACCTTGGGGCCTTGAGCTCGCCTTGCAGGCTGGCAACTGCAGCACCAATTATTTCACCACAATGTCAAGGCTGCATGCTTTTCACATTTTGAACACCTCACTATGCTGATGTCTGCTTATGAAGTGACTAAAACTGAGCAATGCCACATTTAATGTCAGATATTTGCGTTGCTTCGTTTCATTACTGTGATGGTGATTATATCATTTTATGTCCCTTTAATTCTCCACTTGATTGGCACTTTAAGACGCATTTAAGCAAATGTCCTTTGAGGAGTGGTGTCAAACGGTGTCCGAGCTGCAGGATTAGACTGAGACAGTGATAAGTGAGCAGGCAGGAGCTAATTAAGTGTTGCTTAAGCCTCCGAATACAGTGTCATATATCAGTAATCCTGTATGACCTCGGCCACAGGAGACCAGAGATTGTTGGCTTAGACTCGGAAAGTTCGCGTATATATAGAATGATCTAATAGATTTCACTTTGTCCATTAACAGATCATTTGACACTGTAATTAAAAACAGCTCGCAGTGATGAATTAATCAATTCCCCAGAGCGGGTGTGTAAGATAAGCTGTGAGCGGTTTCTCTCACACCGTCGAGGCAGAAGGTACGTGCAGTATTTAGATACTTTCAGGGGGAAATTGACAAGGACTGAGATTCCAGTGCTACTGCAGCTGAATGAAAAGGGCAAAACAAAAGAAGAAAAACCAAGAAAACACAGCAGCATACTTCAAATGAAGCGCTTGCAATGCAGCATTTTAAATTGTATGCATACGCTTACAAACATCAGATTGTTATGGTTTTATTTAGATACTGGAGCCAATTTCTTTTGTTCTTCCGTTTAAGATGCATCCATCAGGGAAGCAACTGTGCAATCGTATTGGGAGATTGAACTGACATATTGAGCAGTTGGTAAGTTAGAAACATTTTTATTCTTATTCATTTCCGACTGGATGGATGGTGCAAAATGTAGAAAAAGAAGTTACGGATTTAGAAATGTCAGTTGGACAGCAGTATCCCTCTGTTTCCTTTGTATTCCTGAAATGTAAATGAAAACCTCAGGCGGCAAATCCTGCACCATATGGACAACCCCTACAGGCTCTTCCTGCTCTCCTGCACCATTGGCACACTCAGTGAGGACCCATTATCAAGGGGTCGCGTGTGAGCTTCAGGTTTCCTCAGGAAGGTCTGCTGAGAAAAAAACTCCCATCATTGTATGAAGATTCCTCAATTTCTTTAAATGAAAAGGTGTTTCGTTTTGGTAGTACATCAAAACGGTTGTGATGCTTTGACATGTAAGTAGTTTTATCAGGAATTAAGTGTGTCATTATAACTTGTATATCATTAAAAAGTAGACAGCTACAGCTACAGACACAGCTGGACACTCCACCACATTAACCCTCCCCACACCCCGACCTCTCCTTGCTCCATCACCACTTATGCTGTCATTGCTAATGGGAATGGGAATCGGTCTTCTCCTATAGTGACATCTTCCAGCATCTAATGCTACCGTGATGTTTGCTCCAAGATGAGTAACATCATCGCGTATTGACTGAGAGGCCCTAATTGGTTAAAACAGCAAAGCTCCCTCTGAAACCTGAAGAGGGAACATCTCTAGGCTGTTCAAGCTTTAGGGAATATTTCAACTGCAGAATATTCGAAACAATTATATACTGGTGCTGTTGTTTCTGACATCACAGTCTCGTGAAAGTTATGTTCATCTTTAACTAAATTGCAGAACAAACGAATACCTGGAGAAACATAACACAGCCCGATGTTATTTAACAGCTTTTATTAACTCACCATGGGAACCTTTCTATGGATCTGCAAAATTCTCACAGTCCGAGGATTTTATTGTGTTTTGGTGCTGCAGCTACTCAATCAAATCTGATGTTTTCATGGTAATGTTAAGGCAACTCCAAGCGCCTGTTCATTTGTAAATAAAAATGATGGTCTCTTGGTCAAATATTAAAAATGGGATTTAAGGCGTACAGTGGGCTGAACTGATGCTGATATGAGTGAACATTTTCTCAAACTTAACAAATATCCAAAGGGCAGCTTCTAGTGTTGGCACAGAATTGATTTTCCTAAATGTTCTGTCTCTTTAGAGAGGTAAAAGACAGTAATACTGACTTTATTTGAAAAATAAAATAGTTACCTGCAAATCAGTTGCAAAACCTCTTTGCTACAGTGATATTTATGGCTTTCAGTGAATTCTGTAATTACATGCAGCAGCACGCTCAGGGAGTCACAGGAGACACAGCATGCTTGCTCATCTGACTATAGGTGAAACTAATAAACAGTAAACTCTGTTCCCACTTGTAGTTGTCTGTGCATTCACCAAAAATGCAGCCTCATTTATACTTTAAATTAGTCTGCATAAATAAGCTGGAATGTGCCCGGAAAACACAAACACCAGACTCCTCGCTGCAGAGGCACAAAGGAGCAACACAGAACAAAATCTTTTGAAGAGGTTCTAAAAGGGAATTAAGCAAGCCTGTCAAAAAATTAAACTGGCTGTGGTTTGAAAAGGGATTCTTTTAGCTCCTCTCTTCTGCCTCGCCATTCCTTCTCCCAGAACACATGGGGCCCTGCCAAGACACTGCAGTCCACACTGCAGATCTCTCTGCCATGGAAAACCTCACACAGTCTGTTAATACCACTTATTGTTTTACAAAGAAAACGCCGGAGTAATGTTTTTGTTTTGTTAATTTCATGTGTATTCAGATATTCAGAGACTTCAGTTTGGTTTAAACCGGTTCATGTCGTGTTCTTATGAATGTTTTTTTGTTAGTTTGCAGGAGGTCGTTTAAGGATCTTCAGATTATTGATTTTCAAATGGAACACTGTTTTGTCTTTTTGAAATCATTCAGTTCGTCCCACATACACTGAAGTTGGTCTGTAAGTGTCAGTTGTCTGATTAACCATATCATCAAGCCTTGATAGTTTGAGCATTTGTGTTTGGTGTTTATAGATATTTCTACTACTTCCCATTATCTTTATCACACTTATTTACCATTGTAACTTTTCATTTTAATGATGCAAAAGTCACAGTTTTAAAAGACCTGGCCAAGAGGGCCACATAAAAGCATTGTTACAAAAATAAATACAAACAACATAATCCCTAAGATGGTACTAAAGTGTGAATTCTGGTTTCTGGTTGCATAACAATAGGACATAAAAGAAAAGTTGGAACATATCTGAACAATCATACTGTTGACTTAGTTCCATCAACGCTAAACGGCTCTGACACTTTCAGCTCTTTCTATACTGTAGGCTGTTTTATACCATAAAGCATTAGGACCACCAGGAGGGGGAAAAGCTTATAGTGCTGTGGGAGGAAAGTTGTAATCAGCTACGTGTTATTTCAAGGGGGACGAGTGACCTGCAGCTTCAATTACGATAAGGAACGTGATGATCTTGTAAAGTTTTAGCATAAGTTTCACAAATAAAGAAAAACAAAATGTCTTGGCTCATCAGCAGCACATTTTTCAGAAGTGTCATGACTTTGAAATGATTGTCCAAAGATCTGTGTTTTTGGCAAAAGATGGACAACACAGATGGAGGAAACTGCCTGTTGTGGGGATGAGGAAATGGCTGGTAGTAGCTCATTGTATGGCTACGGTTGGTTACATCTGTGAGCTATTCAAAGTGGATTTGTAATTTCTCAAGGCACAATGAGACAACTAATCAAGATTTTGGATCCAGAACAAGTGGAGCCTGAGTGAGCAAAACCTGGCAGACGTTTTTAGCCCTTTTATCTATTTATCTGCTTTATCTCTTCTCTTCTCTGTGCTTGCATTCAGTACATATACAGAGTGTGCTGTGATTCGGGCTATATGTGCTACAGACCATATTACTTTGTGAGAGAATATCATCCTTATTTTGTCTCTCACACAGCACACAGCGTCTGTCTGGGTAGTACTCTGCTGCTCCTCCTCATTGTCATTCACTAAACAGCAGTTATCATGAGAGAGGCCATTCTTGGCAACCACACAGAGATATCCAAGGTGCTTTATTTTTAAATAAAAGGTCTACATATACCAGTAAATCCACAAATGTGGCAATGCTGCAGGTAACAATCTCCCCAAATAACAATAATTAAAAAAAAAAAAAAAAAAAAATTTTGGATTTTTGGAAAAGCAAGAGCCAAAGGGTGGGAAGTGTCCTTTATAATGTTCTGGGCTTTTCTTAAGACAGCCAAAGACAAAAAACTATCCAAAATAATATCCTTTAAAAATACTGAAAATGACTGAATACAGGTAAAAGGTGTGGGTTTAAAATGTTAGGTAAAACTATGTATTATTAACAGAATGTCTTGAAAGTATCAATAGCAAAAGTCATACATCACACCTCCTGGTGACATAATGTCCTTTATTCAGATGCTGCTCCTTAGATTGGAAAGAAAGTCGCAGCAGAAGTCAAGTGATCACCACAGTTTGACAGATGCAAGAGCATCTCACATGGGCATCTCAACGGTATTCCTACAAAACTGGTCTGAAGTCTACAGTCCACCTCAATAAGACCAGGCACCTGCTGAGAAAACCCTGAGAGACCTGAAAAACCTTCCAAGTTTTTCTCTGTGATGTCACTGTAGGATGCAACGACGAATACAAAATGTCCAAGACTTCTAGCAGCATGGCAGCAGTTTCCCTCATTGTACACTTGTAGCACTCATATTAAGCACTTCTAAAGAGTTATCAGTAGCAACAGAAAACAGATCATCAAAAGCTTGCCTGAGGTCATCCTGCTCTTGACAAACTGAAGAAAGCTCGAGAAAGCTTGTGTTCGGGTCCGCCTGCACTTCCCCACGGAAGCATTTCCTTCAGACAAGGTGGGGCTGTAGCTTCATTGGCAAGTTCTAGTAATCATGAAATCCTTTCAGAAAACATCTCAGAGAAAAGGGAGGAAGAGACATCTCTGTAGACATCTCCGACTACACCAGAGCCTCTAACCTTTTCGACTCAGTTGTTGGTGCGTAGACATTCTCATTTTCAGAGAATGGGCCTGAGAATGCCTCTGCCATTTTAATGAAGCTGTTTGAGTTGTGCAACATCAAAGTTACTACAAACAAAATATTAAAAGGGCAAGATCAGTGTGGTGCAGAGACAGTCATCAGGTGTCGCCTTATTTCTACTGTTTGCTGTGAACCACAAAAGATTTGCGGGCCAGAGGTGTCTGCTTCTAAAGTCAATATAATAATCGGTTTGGTATCCACAGATTAAGCGATCTTTGCATTTGATAAATGTGCTTGCCACATGGCTTGAGCTTGCATGGGTTACTTTTAGGGATGTTATTGGCACGTTAATGGTATCAGCCTGTATTTGCTGGAAATCAGACTATCGGCCATCTCGTAGTATAAGTTAAAGTGTTTGTTTTGTTTTGCATAAGCAATGCTTATTACATAATTTTAAGCTTTGTGTTTTATGCCTGCATTTGCCAGCTGACCAGCACAGGGAAAATATTGGTGTCGGTAATAGGCCGAATTAGTTGTATGATATTGGCATATCAGATATCAGAAAAAAATTCAACATCATGCATTAAGGTATCTGTGATGCTTCAGGAATAACAAACACATCTTGAAGGGAGTCGTGAGGTTCATTTTCCAAAATCTATCTGACAATTTTCATCCAGTGTTGACCTTTTATCAGCTTGCACTAAATCGAGCTCACAGAGATAACCATCACAGCCAGGATCATCATCTGACTCCTTAGTCAACATTGATTTTGGTTGTGCTGGCATGCAGCAATGCAAAATTGGGGTTTGGAATTTTGACAGTGTTGCATATCTTTTGGATGGAAACATCTTTGGAAAGATGATGAAGCTTGAAGCACCAACCATCAAATTAAAAATCACAGTTGTGACCTTTGCTGAATTCTCCCTCTGCAAAGAGCAGGGCCTTTCTGAGATTTATTGTCTCATCAAAACCAACCAGAATGTTAATTGTGACCTTGTCCGTTATTCCGCCATCCTTTGTACTGACCTCTTATCTTACTTCATAGTCAGTGTGACCTTATTTTGTTTCAATATATCCTAAGACTCTTTTTTCCCCCTCTACTTCTTGTTTTGAGGGATATTTCTGTTGCTTCCTCTTGCTGCGGTTTTCCTTTTTTCCAATTTGAACCATTTTGTCTCCATGTGATGGAGGATAATTTGAGTATGACAATGATCACAGCATCACAGCAGCAACATCGAGTTATATATTTTACTATTCTCCAAACCAATGGGAAATGCAGAAAAATTATACTTTACTCATTTGTCTGATTTGTAGTGGACAATGTTTATGTATGATGTATGTATATAAGAGAATCAGGCAGTATCAGAAATAATCAATGTTTTTCTCCAGTTTGGTGATAATTATTTAGTATATTATCTTAATCAATACTGGCATTAATTATTTCTCTGTTCCGGTGTTGCCTGCCACACCAAAAGTGTTTGTGTTGGACTGTGTCAGGAGAAAACAGTGTTGAAGCTTTGTGTGAAGTAAAACTACATTTGTAAATAGCTCTGAGAATTAGCCTGTCCAAACATGTCAGGCTGTGCTCAATTACGACTGCTGCTCCATTAGGGCTACTGGCTGCAACACCTTTTATTAACTGCTCTCTTATGAAAAATGGTTTCAAAAATCCTGCAAATTCACCCAGCTAGATTGGTGAGAGGCCGCGGTAGATGTCTAATCCCACATTCAAAAGCTTCACGTCTATGGCAGCGGCCCTGACAGTCCGTGTAGCGCTCTGACCAGCAGTTTAGAAGAAGAATTAGATAAGTGGCAGTTGCATGAAAACATGCAGTAGGCTGTGTGTCATTGTATTTCATCTTGGTTGTCATACGTGCTACTGAAAGCCCCTTACTGTGTGTTATAGTACATGAAATATCCATCTCAGCTTGCTGACTGCCAGATGGCGGTTAGATCAGTTTAGCACAGTGGCTTTTTGCCCAAATGTTGCTAGAGATGCAAATTTTGTTTTTCTTTTGTGGCCTGCTCACCCTTGTTGTTGTTTCTATGTGCGTTTTGTCATCTGGTGTTTAGTTCTTCATGGGTGACTCACTTGCACGGACAGTGTTCTGCCATGCCCAGATTAAGATGGGTTGTTCTCTTTCATGCTGTGCGACTGAGCTCCTCTTTACGCCTGCTCTTTCCTGTTCCCACGCGTTGCCCTGCATGTTTATTATTTATGAATGCATGCAAAGCTACTTCTGCTGAAGCAAATGGAGTGGGTGCTCCTCCTTGCTCTGGTGTAAATAATGCATTTGGCACAAACTTGCAGTCTTTCAAAGATATTGGTGGACATTTGAGTGGTGGAGACCTGTGTTGTCTTGGAGCCATATGAGTGCCGGCCCATATCCCACAGTGTTGCCCTTCAGAGTCTCTGGCACCCACTCAGTTGTCCTAAAGGGGGGCTAATGAGGTGCAGTACAATAGTTCCAAGTTTTTTTTTTTGGCCCCACACCTATAATGATGTGTAACAGAGTCCAACAGCAGTAGCAGCAGCAGCAGTGAGCAGACTCATTATTCAAGTGGTACAGCAACTGGTAAGTGTGGCTTGTTTTTCCAAGAAAGCTGTGCTATGCCACAATCGACCCATAAACAATATGGCTGAGTGTTGATTCTGAGAAAAACAAAACTTTCTGTTCAGTGAAAATGGAACATTTCAGACATTTATCAATGACCCAGAACTGATGCAGCTGTAACACCGACAGGAGCCTCTGGTCACTCAGCCATTATCTCACTTTTTCGCATATCTTGCTTTTTACAGCTCATCTCTGGAGCTACAATCGGCCTACATAAAACTCGGTACAGTAGCAGCCCTGTATAGCTCATTGAATTGAACGTGGGATATCATGAGCTGTCATTCTCCAAGAGTCTGAGACACACGAGTCACTTTATCAGTGGTGCAGAATCTAGGTCAGGAGAAGTGTGGTACCACTGGAGCCAGACAGAGGCAGGTTTGATTTGTTTGAGAAGCAGGCAAAAAGAGACAAGGAATGGAAGTACACGTGACCGAAAACATGCATAATGTAGATTACGTCGGTGATTGGTAAGGTGCAGGCGGCCAGATGCTTTGCTCCTCCAGACATTGTTCTGACCCGTAGATATGGCCATTAGGACCAATGCTGACTCTCACGAGAAACAAACAGCAATCTCCTCTGTCTTTAGACATGGTCTAAAAGCTGACAGAGCAGCTGAGAGAAAACAAAAAAACATTTCTGTGGCTTCATTTGCCTTTCTAGATTTTCCACTGCTAAGGAGAAAAGAAGACCTATCATCCTACTGTAGATCCCAAACTTACTCTCAACCCACCAGTTTGTCCACAGAGTACAAAGACTTTGTGCTTGTTGACAGCATCCATACAGTCTCCATTTTGTGAACATACTTAAGACTGAGATTTGTGAAATATCCTGCATGGGTAGAAATAAATTAGATATATAGATAGATAGATACACAGACAGATAGACAGATAGACAGATAGTCAGATAGACAGATAGATAGATAGATAGATAGATAGACAGATAGTCAGACTGATAGTCAGATAGACTGATAGTCAGATAGACAGGTAGTCAGACAGATAGACAGATAGACTGATAGTCAGATAGACAGATAGTCAGATAGATAGTCAGATAGACAGATAGACTGATAGACTGATAGACTGATAGACTGATAGTCAGATAGACAGATAGTCAGATAGACAGATAGTCAGATAGATAGTCAGATAGACTGATAGACTGATAGTCAGATAGACAGATAGTCAGATAGACAGATAGATAGATAGATAGATAGATAGATAGATAGATAGATAGATAGACAGACAGATAGACAGATAGTCAGATAGACAGACAGACAGACAGACAGATAGACAGATAGACAGACAGATAGACAGATAGACAGACAGATAGTCAGATAGACAGATAGATAGATAGATAGATAGATAGCTCTATCTATCTATTTGAACAGCATATAATCCATAGATTGTACTTTCAAATGTACAGCAGTAGCAAATCTTGACTGAGAGCTTTAAAAGGACCAGAGGGAGCAATCAGGACTGCATTGTGCTGTTTGCTGCAGAGAAATTCAGTTTTATGTGGATGCAGGAAATGATTGAAGAGAGTCAGGAATGTTTCCTACCTCAGGTTGCTCCTGAGGAGAAACATAAACTCCACATACTGAGATTGTTGGTCTCCTGCTGCCGTTTCTTATTTTACATAAGCTTCACTGCTTGATAGTTCTTATCTGCTCAGTCAGTTATTGGAGCTTAATTGTACATAGACCCGAGTGAGCAGTGTTTATTCTAGAGTGACTTATATTGCTTTAAAGCAGCAGAATAATTTTCTGCTCCAGCAGACACATTGTTGGATATAATATGAAAATAAAGCTTCAAGATTCAGTTAGCATCGCTTTGATCTTATTACAGCTTATGCCTGGCTCATGCATTCAGTTCATGTCAAAACACTTCTCACATTTTTTGAATATTAATTTAAGTCGGTATAGTACACGAAGCACACACAGTCCAAAACAGCATTTTGTGACTTACTTAAAATTGGACATGGCAACAGTGCTGCTGAGAGTAAATAATCTAAACAAATGAGGCAGAAAAATCAACAAGCCTGGGTTGGTGTTCAAAATGCTAATTGATAAAAAGTATTCACAAGATCAGGTTTGTGTGAGCGAAACCTTAAAACAGCAGAGACACCATTTATCACCATAGTTTGATTTCTGACTGGCTCCATGGTTTCGCATGATATTGGTCTTTTTCCTCAGTACTTCTGAAACACCTGGTACAGTTTAAGATGGAATCTTTCAGAAATCCAAACTTTACTCAATATTGCACCATGTGATAATATGGAGTTTATATTTGACAGCAGATTTAATCTTTAACGCTTTCTAATTATCCATAACTTAACCCATTTATTTGCACCAATACAATCTATTGTAAAATTTTATTTTAAACCCCACTGCTTAATATTTATAAGCGTCATGTATTTCCAATAATACAACGCATATGTAGTTTTTAGTAAACTACAGCTTTTCCTAATTATTCCTATCGACTCAAAGGCAACTTGGGATCAGATTTAGTGGAAGGCCAAAGTAAACATTGCTTCAGGATTGATAAAACTTCAAGAGAAAAATGTTTCTACACAAAATTATGAGTGTGTGCTTTGACTGTATAATTTCTTTTTTAAGATCAAATTCTTACTGGTTTGTAAAGCTTGGGGGTTTTTCCAAAACACAAAACAATTGCATCTTTATTCTTTAAGGAGTTTAAGGAGGACGCATTCATCTGCCCGTAGCATATTAAAAAGTACTGAACGGTGACTTATAAATATGAATGTAATTGTACAGTAAGTCAAGATGATTTTTTCCTTTTTGAATCTCCATCCAATCCTCATTGTGTTGCTTGAATGGAGATGTATAGCACTCCGAATAGCGTTTGTTGAATTATTTGCATAAAAAGTGACTGAATGGAAAAATAAAGCATGCTCCAATGCTATCAGCGCTCTCAAACCACAGCGGCCCACTCGTCCTCTGTTCTCTCTAAGTGTGCAGTGTGATGATGCACTAGGACAGCTATCTGATCCTTGCTGTGTTGCACCGTGTGTCCAGTGGCACAGAACATGCTGTGAGGACACAGGATGAGTCAGAAGCAAGTAGACCTCGCTGAACCACAATAGCAGGGGGAGATCTAGAGATAGAGAGAGACAGAACAAGATGGAGGGACTAGCCAAGTGCAACTCCAACTACACCGATATGGCCGCCGCTGCTACACCCGAGGTGATGTTTTCCAACAGGTCTGAGCCTAATGTTGGCTTCTGGAACTAAGTACTCGGCCTCCTCTGGTCTGCCATTTCCACCGTAACACCAAGCCTGGTGGGGGGTAAATGCTAGATTATTGTCATGGTTCTCCACCCCAACCCACTAAACTTACCCTGTGCTATCATGGCTGCAACTTTCTCTGTCAGTATTAGGCACGCTAGGAGTTTTTTTTTGTTGTTTTTTTTGTTTTTTTTTAACTTACATAGAATTTGAATGTTGCAAGTTACTGAACGAGGCACGACTAAGAAAACAGAGTTTGCACACGCATGTGCTCACAAATCTTCCCTTGTTGATAACGCACATTGACGGACACACTCTCACAGTCAGAAACATCATCTGAAAGGAAGGCAGTTTGTTCACCAGATATCTGGAGGCCCGTGCTTGGCCGGTTGAAGCTAAAAATAGACATCAGTTAGAAAAATCCCAAAGTGGAATTGAACTCTCCTGACATCTCTGAACGCCACTCTGTCCTAAAAATGATCTGATATCTCCTGTTAGGATTCATCATGTAATCATCATGAGGCCACAGCAGACTCTGGTCCCTGGAAGCTAGTCTAATGAACCATTGCATCTTTTGTTTCTCTCGTTTTGTGTCCCATTCATGAAGGCTGGGGTTCGTCAAGTTGACGCTTTCAGCCATGCACTTGTGAATAATCCTGGGATGACTGACGGGTGACAAGTGTTCTTGTCAAGCTGTCCTTTAATCATCTTCCACTGATCTGAAATCAGATAAGATAATGCGTGAGTTCATACTGAACTTGCACATTAGATCCTTTTTTCCAAAGCATTGACAAGTTCGGGTTCAGATTAGATTCTTTTATAATCTCAGAGTTGTTTTACTGATCACCTTGGACGTGTGTTGGGGTTCGTTATGGAGAGATTTATCTTTTTCTTTCTTTTGCTTACATTTATTTAAATTACATATTGACAGTTAACCGTGTAACGTACATAAAGTGTAAAATTCTCTGTGGGGCAGTTGAGAAATTTAAAGCAGCATATTGAGGCATGAAAATACAAGATTGTATCATTGATAGTTTGCTCTTTGGCACTGCCTGCCTATCTGTAAAAGCCTCTGCTAGGAGCCAATGTTAAACAGTGCGGACTAATAAATCTTCCAACGCTGTTGCTGGGAGCACAGTGGGATTAGCATGATTGATTCGTTGAAAAACACAATTGAGGGAGCAAACCACACGCTCTCTTTGCCACATAATAGCAACTGAAATGATGCTTTTCAGTATCACTTCCTTTCATTATACCGCACACATTACATTTGCTTTTATTGGCAAAAGCCACTTATATCACTATGGTCACTGGTATTGATATCAAAAACAAATTGTGATTTAAAAACTTTTGCTATAGATCAATGATTGTGTGTAAAGTTTCCTCAGAGAAAGGTGAGTCTAGTTTAAAGGTCTGTGCTCCTGCTCTGACAGATGTTATAGAGGGAAAAGAAGTGAAGGTTCAGCCATGTGTGTGTTTGCATCTGTGTTTATTGGAGCCAAAACCGGTAAATACCTTTTCTACTTCAGAGTTATTTGACTCAGGTCTGAATGCCAACTGAAGCCCTTTCCAGCTGATCGGTGATAAAGGAACTTTATAGTCTCTTTTAATCAGAACATTAACTCTCAATAGCTGCTGTCTGGAGACCTCACAGGTCGTCATTGCAAGCTGTTAATTACCGCCAAAAATTACGTATTGTTTGAAAACCTCTACTGTCTGTGAAGGGGTAAACTGTGGAGTCACTAAATTCGGGACCTTCTCTGTTGGATTGTTGTTTGTCTCTACTGTGAAGCCAACAGTGAGTGTTGTTTCTTGTATAAAAAGAAGTCCTCTTCTCCAACACAACGCAATGTTCATTTTTTTTAACATTATGGACTCATTTAGAGGAAACTCAACAACAAAGCAGGGTGTGCATTGGGACGTGGCTACTGTGTACCACACACAATGTCCTGTCTGAGAAAGCACGGAGCACCATTATAAACTCAAGTCTTCAAAAAATGGGTGATGTCGCGGTGGGTTGCTGCAACAAGGAGTGACATGAAGCAAATTAGTTTCCATCGGAGGACTCGATGGTTGTAAATCCACAAATGAAAAAATTTATTAATCAAAGCAGTAGTAGTAATCTTAAATAGTAATCCCCAGTAATCTGAGACATGTCAACATTTTGATCAGTTACTGATTTAGTTCTTCTTTCTCTTCCCATTATTATTGTAACTGAGCAGCAGAGAGAGTGTTGTCTGTTCATAAAACATGGAACAAAAGCAGTTTGTTATATAATTTCAGAATTGTTTGGAATAATGCAAATTAAATTCTGCTGGTGCTTTATAGGCTAAAGCAGAAGTTCAGTAAATATGGATACTGAAACGAAAATTAAAAAAAGAAAAAAGCCTGATTATGCCCCAGGTTTCAATTTTCTTTCCTTCCTCGTATGATGATGTCATGTTTACATTCTTAAACCACCATGCATGTGACTGCCAACTGAGCCATATGCTGCTGTATAAATTGTACATTTGATCACAGGCCATGTATTACTCCATAAGAAGTTCTCATTTTGTAAGGTATTCAGTCCTGCTGCGTTTGGGCCGTCACTGACAGGCTGTCTGAGACTCATCTGTCACTTGCTGTGTGATTTTTCCTGTGGCAGTCAGTTGTGTAATGTGCAAATCTTTTTTCTTGTTTCCACTTATCTGTAGGATTGCTCAGGATTTGTGGATAGAAAAACACACTCGGGGCAAATTCCATAACTTTATGGTAATGGCTACTCCTTCAATCCATTCATCGGGGGATTTAAGTTACAAGCATTCCCGCTCATCCCATCATCACAGTCCTTTTGTGAAACAGTTGTTCCAGAAGCATTTGGATTGGCAGAGCTTCTGCTTCTCAGACAATTTGGCATTTCATTTTATCACTACTATCAGGGGATCTATTTCACACAAAGGACATAAATGCATGAGAGACATCTCTCTGTGCTTGGGAGAAGATGGTACAAGAACTAATTATTATTGCCAAAAAGCACAAAGCTAACCGCTGTAAGCGTTCATTCCACACCTTCATTTAATGAGAGATGGAGTAGCCAGAGAACAGCGGGTCATCGCTGATGCTCTCTGATCTGTGTAATATTAGGTTGACGTTGTCATTTGGGCTTTGACACATGAGTTGTCCCTTGTAATTCAAAGGGACTGTAGTTTCTTTCAATTGACCTAAAAGTGTGTCCTTTTTCTATCCATGTCTTGTTCTTGTTTATGTGCAACATATAAAATGACTGAAGGAGAATGGGTCATATACAATACCAAAGCCCAAGTGTTGGATTAAAATACACTGAAATGACAGAGCATGGTGTGTTTTGACACAGGAGTGCATTGAAGCACTCAATATGAAATGGAACATATGCTCTAACCGCAGAATACAGAGTGTATATGTACTGTAATACACGCCTTAGACTGGCTGCTGCTGTTGTTAACACATTTCCTGACGTTAAGTACATTTCTTTGACAGGGACTTAATTTTCTAAAGCACTGTGAGTTAAGCCCAAAGTCAACCAGTTGAACGCCTGAAAATGTTTTGACTTAAATGACACATCTGCTTTGGGTGAGGGTATAAAAAAAGAGAAGTCCCTCATACTAATGATTTATTCTTCTCCCAACATGAAGTGTAGTTGTATTCTTTTAGTATTTACAATGTTAAACTCTTTCAGTCAGTCACCAAAATTTGGATTCATGCATTGATTTTGTAGTTTGGACTTTAAAGTTCTGTTGGTTAGGAGGATAAATGTTGATTTACTCAAATACTTATTTATTATGATGGTTTTTAATTTCAAAAAGTCATATTAATGTAAAGTGAAGGTCTTCGGGTTGTGACATTCAAAACAATGTAGGGCTCTTAGAAACTGGGATTGACATGGTTCACTACAGCCTGACATTTTATCGACTCAATTAATGATAACCCACTAATGGTCCATTTCATTATCATACCTGCAGCCTTACTGCTTAACTTATGTACCTTATGTACGCTATTATTTCTCAGCCAATGTTTGCTGTAAATCATCAGAGAAATAATTTGGTTTTAGATCTCAAGCCCATTTCGTTGACTTCTTTACAGCAGTGACATCACTGCACACTGACCTGCTAAAAATTGCTAAAATCTAAGCAAAGATATCAGGCTGACTTTTTGAGAAATTTTGCATTCAAAGTTCTGCAAGAAATTGGAAACATTTACACTTAATTGAGTGATCGACAGTGAATATTTCACTCAGTGCAGGTATTTATATATAAAAGCATAAACTCTGTGAAATAATGTGTATTAATGTCAACAAGAACATAGATTTAATACGGAGGGGTCATATTAGAAAAATACATGAATTCGGAGTGTTACTGGGTGACGGATAAAACAATTATTTAGGTGGTGTACAAACCACATAAGCACAACAATCACCGTTGGATTCCTGGGCAGAGAGACCTTTGTTGCGTGACATATCCCCTGTGTTCCCCTTTTTTCTTTCTTTCTCTGCATTGTCAAAAAACAAACAAACAAAATAAGAAAAAAGTCACTGAAGTTAAAGTTTAATTCAGCTGGACTGATATATAAGTCTTTGCACACTTTATGGGTTTTTTTTTGTAATAGCTTTTTATGCAACAGAAGGGAGGCTTGGCCCAGGGCATGACTGCTGGTAGGCGTACACATCCAGCAGTGTGTCACATTTAGATAAGAGGTAAACAAAAAGCGCCTAACATAAAACACAACAACCAGTTTTGTTTTGCCCTCCAACCACAGCAGCCACCTCAAGCTCGTCCACTGTGTGTCATGTATCAGCTGTAAAACACACTCCTCCGCTGTACTCGTCCCATTGACTCACTGCTGCTACAAGGCAATACGTGCTCTGGGGGACGTTTATTTTGCATGAGTGTTTGTGTACACATTTACGTGTTGCTTAAGTCTTCTCATTAGGCTGTAATCAGAGAAGATTTCTCAAATTGCTAGTTGTGAGAATCTCTAATACCAAAGAAAGTCGAGGACTAATGGGAGCAAAAAAAAAAAAAAAAAAGGGGTCATTTTACTATGTTTGGGATGTAATACTAAAGCTGTTGACAGCATACAAGATATCTATTCAGCATCAGAGCATCAGGTGGCTATTATGAAATTACAAAGTGGATTGCCGTAATTTTGGGCAACAAAAAGATGAATCACCAATTCTCTGTTGAATGCTGAATTGTGTGTGTGTGTGTGTGTGTATTTGTTTTTGTAATAGCCCTTCATCACGAGTGCATTTTAAATAGGACTTTTTTCTTCCTGGTGATTAGAATTTCTCCATGTTCTTTACACACAAGCTACATATATTGCATGTCAGCTAGTTAAGTAATATTATTGTCATGACTTTCTTTTAAGCACAAATGGAAGAAAATTGGCCAATTCTTCAAGTTAGATGTTATTAAGAGCTGCACAGGCCGCATAATGAGCAGGTCACAGTGGATGTGCGCTGAAACACAGGAAGTGGGGTCAACGTTAAAATACTCAAAGCTTTCACTGAGTAGACCAAAGTTCAAATCTGGTGCTCTGGTCTGAGTATGTTTAGGTTATCAAAACAGTTGGTTGATAATTTTTATTTTTTTTTTTAAAAAAGGTCTGTGTTGCCATTTTTGACTGAAAACTTTAACCAGGGCCACAGTCTGTCCCTGATATTAACCAGCTGCTTTGAGACATCTTGACAGAAACAGGAGTGATAACTAAAATTGGCAGAAGATCATATTTTCAGGCATTGTCTTTAGTTTTGGTAAACAGTAACAAAACATGAGGCAGATTATAAATTATGCTGTCCAAGTGGGCTCACTAGGTTATGTGACTGTGTAATAAATTAACTTAATGCGAATTTCTGAGAGGAGACAAAAAGTCAGTGGGTTGGAGAACATGTGTGGACCTGCTTTGGACAAACCAATGTACATGGCAGAAAAGTGGATGCAATCAGATCACCTCACCAAATCTTTATGTGTGCTTCCTGCATGTTACAATCAGACCTAACCTGTGGGTAAATAGGTTTACTCCGATCGGCCCATTTTGTGATGAGCCACCTGGTCTCCATCACATCCATCAGGTGCAATATTTTCCTGATAACCTGCTCCAACAAGCCACCTGAACACGGCCAGAATACCCAGATGGAGACTGTTAGATGCAGGAGTACATTTAAATGTAGTTTAGAATAAAAGCAGGCATCCTACTGTCCAAACCAAAAAAATCTATAAAGACTCGTAGACTAACTGCTTGACATTTCATTTTCAACAAGAAGGGCAGCATGCACTCAATTTCCAATTATTTCTGGAGTTCAGCTGTCAGAGAGATTTATTACTTTTCTCTCCTCCTAGTACCAGTAAGATAACTACAAATAAGTAAAAATTATGGTCAGGGGCTAAAACATTTAATGTGGGTTTGATATTTCTTTTATGAGATAAACAGGAGTGAAAGAAATTAAAGGTGATGAACATAGTGTGTGGGAGTTGTGTTGAGCTGATCTCACATTATAACCACTATAATTGCAAGTGCTCCAACTCCAGTCTGCCAAAATGAAATAAATCTTTTATTTTTTATTTTTCTTTTTTTTTTTTTTTTATCTTTTTACCAGTTCATGTTATTTGGTTGTTGGAGGCAGTGTGTTTGTATAAAACCGAACTGCAGGGACTGCAGGTAGAATTAGTTCTCTCGCTCAGTAGGAGTTAATTTAACTGGTCAGGCCCCACTGAACAAACTAAAAGATCAAATTAGTCACTGTAGTTACACTGGATGCTGCAGTGTGTATCTCCTCTGTAATACTGCATTCAGCAGAAATCAGAGAAATCCACACAATGCCTACAGGTAACCACAATAGACTCCATTCAAGGGCCTTCACATGTCAAAGGTGCCTTGCGGTGTGTTTGTAGGCATACAAAGTCATGCTTGCATTCACAGTCTTCAGCCAAGAAACAGCCGCAACTCTCAAGAAATACAATATCAATTCATTTGACACATTATAACTTTTAAAATAGCATCAGCATTTCAAAATGGCTCCAAATGTCGCAAGGCTGCTGTCTTTCAGAAGATATTGAAGCTAGGATTGATGTGTATGTGGACACAGTTGGTCTTCATTGACATTTGGTGTCTCATTCTATCACTGTCAGCTTGTGTTCACTTTTTTTTCCCCACCTCCTCTCACCCGAGGTCCATCTACACACAAGACCCTCTCGCCCAAAGTGAGATCATTTGGCCTCAGCACCTGAGCAGATGGTAATGACAGTAAATGGAAAACCCCAGATTTCAAATCGTCCCTTCACAAACCTGTGGGTGATGTTGCAGAAACTGTGCTCATAACATCCTGGTTGCATCAGCTGTCTCAGACTATACAAATTTAGATCCTCCTGTTAAGATCTCACCCAGCTCTGGCTGTCAGTACAAAGGCAGCCACAGTAAAAACATTTTCCTCACATTCAATCCTCTGCCAGATGAGGACGAATTGATCTCAATGCATGAAACCAAGCATTTTACTAATTTGACTGACTACACCAGAACAGAGTTCAAAGCAGAGCTGTGATTTGTGACTGCTTCCTCGTGAGAAAGGAGGCCAGTTCTGTTGGCAGTGAGATGAGCCACTGATTGCATTGCTTTTTCCGCTCTCCACGGGCCTTTCAGATGGAGATGGGGAGAATTACTGAACAACAGGCCTCTGAAAGTACAAGAAGATTACTGAGCAGAGCACCTTAAGACAGACCACACAAACAGCATTACTCACCTCCCAGGTACCGGGATGACAGCAAGTGGGTGAGAAGAGACTGAGAGCATAAAGAGACTTCATTTGTTCTCTGTCTCCTGATCCAAATTGGTATTATAAATTGCAGTATATTTATAGTTTCTAAAATGATCACTGAATGCGTCCACAAGAATGTAGCCAAACAGCACATATAGGGAATGATAATTACACTGTGCACTGTGCAACATTTTGTTGAATCACCATCCAATAGGTTACCTGTTTGATTTATTTTTGTTAGATTAAGCTTACTTGGTGTGAATCCCTGAATCATATTAAAGAGTAATGAGGCTTTGTGATGCATTCAGGGTCACACAAGAATAGAAGCAAGGTTAAAATAGTCAAAAATTTGAAGCTATACAAGCTCAGTAAACTAGCAGCTAGTTGTGGGGCTGACTGGTAAACTCTTCTAGTGAACTATTGACTAACACGCTAGCCAGTCAGGAACTTTTGAGCATTATAAATTTGTATTGGTTGCCTTAACTTCTATTTTCTCTGCACTGTTTACTCCTCATGGAATCAGTTCTTTGGATTTTACATCATCTCAAAGAGTTATAGAAGTGTGGAAAAGTTCCCAAACCTATTTAGCTTGTAAATTTGTAACTTTTGAACAGCAAAAAAACCCAAACAAACAGTTTGTCCAAAAAAAAACCAAAACCCAACACTAACCCGATTAGTAGCATTGGGTCCTGTCTCATTGCTGTTTGTAAAGTCTTTCTTTTTTCAGGTAAAGAATGGTTGAGTCTGCAACAAACCTAATTGGTTACAAAAGCTCTCTCCTCTGCTACCTCGGAGTACTCAAAGATCAGCACTGGCATCAGTCAGCGGCATGATTTTGCATATCAGAGTCCAAAAAAATGTGAAGTTGGTGCAAGAAAATTGGAAGTGCAAACTCAATGGCAACCACAGTTCTACTGACAGAAACAAACTTGTCACAGATGTTTGATGTGTTGACGTGTCTGGACGCTGAACTTGAGCTGTCGAGCTAATTATTTGACATTTCCTGGCAGTATGTAGCTGCATTTCATGGATCATGGGGAACCCTGTTGTGCGTGGCCCTCAGCAGGCTAATCCTTAACAAGGGGTGAGGCATCCAGTTAAAGCGCTGTAGATCCGAGCTTTGTGATTTCAGGAGTTACACTAATTGACCAGCTTTGAGTGCCAAGTCAAAGCTTTGGGAGCTCATTGGCATGAGCCCAAGTGTGCCAGCACAAGAGTGCTCACGTGATGCAAAAGTGACTGATGATTTTTTAAAATATTTTTTTTCTCTTCACTTTCTTTCCAGAATGCGCAAGAGGGACCTACAGAGCATGTGCAGAAGGGCGCTGCTGCTGACCATCTGTATGGTCTCTCTCTGGGGACAGCTGACCATCGCATCGTCACATAGAAGCCACATAGGTACGGACACTGCATATGTTGTATGTTTCATTCATCACATACAGAAACAAACACACACATCTCAATGTCAGTTTTGTGTATTAGATCGTTCAATAACCTCGAACAGAGAAATAAAAAAAAAAGTAGAAATATCATTTTTATTTATTTAATTTGTCTCTATTGCAACCAGTGCCTATGAGAGATGGAAAAAAGGCCCATCCAGAGCCCTTTCTTAATGGGAGATTTTGAGAAAAAGGAGAACAGACACCAGCAGCCACACAATGCCAGGGGCCTTAATGGGATTCAGAAGAAAAGCAAACAACCTTTTTTTCACATATGACATTATTCTTGACTGTTTGCTGAATAATAGACTTTGCTGAAGAGGACCAGACATTGCTCCTTGACTCAGACATTGTTCCTTGACTTTCCCCGTATATTGTTTCTGGTTTCTGTTTGTTGAGATTCCCGGAGAGTTAAACGAACAACCTCTAGAGCCGAATTGTGTCCTTCTCTTAGCTGCGTTCAGGGAGGAAAGGTGCAGCAAATGCACCAACAAAAAGGTCAAACATCAAAATGCCTCATATTAAATATGCTTTAATAACTTATACTACATCATATCGTAAATGATAACATCACATGTTGGGATGTGGATGTCAGGAATAAACCATTGCACCATGCAAACTATGTCACAACTGATTGCTTCTCTTCAGTGCAGGTCAGTCTCATGTTGCTCACAGTCCACTTGACTGACATTTTGATAGGAAACTGTTATAATTGGCTGAGCTTTTTCTTGCTCTCGCTGCTCGCTAGGAAGGTAAAGATGTGGTGTAAGCCTTGTGATACTGGTGCAGCAGTATTGTGGAGTGATTGTTGTAGACATAGACAGGCAAGAGCCAAAGAACGGAGTAGAGCTGAAGAGGTAAATACGCCCCAATGGACCAGACAAAAACACACCTTTTTATGACAGTAGAAGTAGCAGGTCTCTCTTAAATTGAAGGTTAGTCTGCTGATTTTGTGGTGCTTGTCTTTCCTGGGCGGACAGACTCTCACCTGTGTCATGCTGCTGTCCACCTCAAAATATTTACCTTTCTGTTCTCCTTCGTGCCTGAAGAAGAGAACTGATGCTGAACATACAAAGGAGCTTACAGGAAAGACATCTGAAGAAAGAATATTTTCACAAGAAAGTTACAGGTTGTTTGTTTTTTTTTTTTTTTTGCCACATACATGCATGGATAAGTGTGCAACGTCAGAACAGTGGCAGCTTGTCAAGCGACTTTTCTGCAGCTAGCTGCAACAAGTCAAATTTGAAAGGTCCAAGAATTTTCCAATAGATGTAACTGCTTGCAATCAAGCTAGCTCCTGGACAGGAGAGCTTATTGTGGCCACAAGAGAGCAGTAAATTACAAGATGAACAGAAACAGGCAATCGACTCCATTATGGGACAGAACGGCGTCACTGTTGTGAGATGTGAGGAGAGATATCACTTCTGCTTCATTAGCATTCTAATTGATGTCTACTTTTAGCTCCAATTTGTCGAGCACTACTTGTCTTGCTGCCACTGCTGTACGGTAAGTGTGTGAAAGCTTCTTTGTGTGTGTGTGCGTTTGTGGCAGTGGACAAGGCCTTTCAAAAATGATTTCCCTTAATGGAGAGATGGCTTGATCCCTGGGCATAACGGTGGAGACTGTGACTACACATTGAAGTAATGAGTCTTATTCCCTCGGAGGACATTGGCTGGAGGGAAGCATCACCATATTAGCTGAAAACAACAAAAAATAAAAAAATAAATAAAAATGACCAGCAAAGACTTTGATAGAGCATCAAGAGGCCATGACACAATAGAACAAACAGGGGAAAAAAAGTGCATTGTTGGCAGCAGTTCACTCTTATTTCAGCCTACGTTTCTGCATCACCAGCAATTATTTGTGTTTAATTTGTAAGAACTGTATTATTGTTACATTTATTTTAATTAATTGGCCTCTGGGAGGAGGGCACCACGCTGTTTATTTTTCTGTGTCCTAAATCCACTTAAATAATGCTAAAAACCTGAATTAGCATGCAGATTAATTTGCTTGATATTTTTCTGCTGTTGAATGCTATGGTCTCACATTACAATGCACAAATAGTAGTTCATTGTTTGCTTCAAACACAACTGTGGGAGGTCCTTAAATAAACGTTTAGTGTAGAGGAACTTGACTTGGCTTACGCAGAGCTCTGACCTCAGACTCACCCAAACATCTTTGGTATGGGCTGCAATGCCAACTGCAGAGCCAGGCCTTTTCGCTTAACATCAGTGTATCACCTCACTAATGCCCCTCAGGGTGAGACGGAGAAAATTCATCCAGTCCTGTCCCAAACTCCTCTGGGGACAAGAAAAAAAAAAACAATAAAACATTCCCAAAAGAATGAAGGCTTTCATAGCAGCTTTTGAACTGATATCACATGAGTATGATCACTTGTCCACATAATGTTTGGCTTTTTAGGGCATTAGCAATATTCACGGAGGATCGCATGATTACTTTCACCTTGTCATGTGATAGTTTAGTCAGTGCATTTTATAGCTGTTTACAGAATATGTTTCATGATTGAACTGTCAACTGACAACGCAGTATTAAATCCCACTGTTTGAAGGAAAACATGCTGGATAAACCATTTAATCTTCAGGCTTACATCAGCCTCTCTTTGGTTTTGCATTCGTCCCACTCTTGTGCTTTGTGCACTTATTCCTGTGATTTATTAGCAGAGAGAGAGAGGGCCAACTAAAGTAGCCAGGCCCCATTCTCCCGTGGCTGCACTGACACTAAGGTAATCACGCAGCCAGTCCCAGAGCTACGGAGGTCAAGTCAAGGTGGGCCCAATAAACAAACCTCTTTAGCCCCTCTGTTTATTGAGGTGGGGGGCTTCACCAAAGCAATTGAACCCTTCATCATAGCCTGACTGAAGCACGCTGAGCTTACAGCGTGCACACATAACCCCTGTAATAAGACCACTGCATCCCCCAGAGCACCATCTACATTCATTAGCTAGTCATGAAAGAGTTGCAAGGGAGAGGACGGGCGAGGGGAGAGCAGTCCAGAGAGTGAGTGCGATTACACGTACCTTTCGGCTCTACAATTTGTTTTGGTCCCGTCGATAAGATTTAGACTGAGGATGTGACCAGGTCAAATGAGAGCCTCATTGCGCAGCTATTTAGATACTTGTGGCCCCCCCCCCCCCCTTTCTCAGTAACTGACTCTGTTTCATTTGAAAAACAGTAATCAAAGTCTCTGTGGTTTGTTGGTTAGTGTCTGCAAGGGCAAATGCTGAAATGTGCTAGAGAGGAAAAGAGGCGTGAAAAACACGTTTCCCAGCGAGGCAGTGTGATGCAACGTGACAGCAGCTCCCTCTTCCTGAGATAAAAACGCTCGGAGCAGTGCCGTTTACAGGTCGTAAACTCTGTTACATTTTTAAATATAAGGAATTAAGCCACATGGCTCACGAGTGGCTCCACAAATTGGAATCAAAATGACTTTGGAGATCAGGTTTACGCTGGGTTTAAATCAAGGTCCTGTTCTATATTTCCATGCACACACGGGGCCATGCTGCCTTATTAATAAGATGAAACTGTGCACCGGTGCTCATTTGAATTCAGTGGAATATTTCCATATTTGCTTATGGTAGAGACTTTCTAAAAACTGCGATGCACTCTAATGGCTCATTCTCAGGCTGATTTTAATGCTCCAGGGGACTGTTTTTTTTGTATTCTATGTAAATTAGCTTTAACTTTTTACCCCCTTTTCATTTTCAACGTTTCATATTTGGAACAAACTGATTTTCCAGAACTCAAATTGATGACAGAATCCAGAAGAAACTCTTTTCCTCCCTGCTGTCCTGGCCAGATAAATTTTTCAGAAAAGATATATTATGAAATGTCCAATGAATAAAAATTATAAAGTAAAATATGCTTACTGGATACATTAGAGTTGTTTCCCTGTGCCAGCCTGGAGGGAAAAAAGGCGATATGGATGCGGGGAGAGCTTTTCATGCTTGATGGGTCTTGATGAGAAAAAGGCAGCTGCAGAATTTTTTTTTTGTGTTTAA
The DNA here is from genome assembly GCA_034769265.1 of Remorina albescens. Taxonomy (NCBI): domain Eukaryota; kingdom Metazoa; phylum Chordata; class Actinopteri; order Carangiformes; family Echeneidae; genus Remorina; species Remorina albescens. The sequence continues at coordinate 22,704,882 of CM068494.1, forward strand.
AGGATTCAATTATTTTTGAAATTCAATGTAATATAATTTGTTATAGTCTACCTTGGAATAGCTCTGGAGTAGATTTAGTCATTGTGTTATGACCGTTGAGAAGTATTTCTGTGTGTTTCACTTGATAAATATTTAATATAAGGGAAATAACTTATTAAATAAAAGAAGTTATTTTTATACTCCCCACTCGCCTCTTACTTCTATACTCAACCCATTTTTTCTTTTCTCTCCATTCAAATTTGCCACCCCAGAGCTGACAAAAGGTAGAGGAAGAATCCCAGATAAGTCAAAAAGATAACTGAAGACATAAATAAATAATATTGCTAGTTGAATAATTGAAATAGAGAGCAAAAAGAAATTTAAATCTGTCTTCCATTGTCATACTCGATGAGGACAAATAGCACTTGAGGATAGCAAGATAATGCTACAAAGGTGCACCAGTCTCCCAGCTATTCATTTGCCACACATGTACCTACTTACAGCCCGGTGTCTGCAGTGTCTGTATGTATTATGTGTCCTGTTTGTCGGCTTTGTTCAACCTCTCACTGTGTGTGTTCAATCAGGACCTGCAAGACTGCTGATGAGAATGAGCCTCAAGCTCAAACTCTGATGGAGTACATTCATTCATTCATCCATTCATCTTCTATTGCTTATCTGTTTCCGGGTTGTAGGTGGTGCTGGAGCCAATCCCAGCTCACATTATGTGAAGGCGGGGTACACTCTGGACAGGTCGCCAGTCCATCACAGGGCCAACACACAGAGACAGACAGAGACCAACAACCACTCACACTCACACTCAGACCTACGGACAATTTAGAGTCACCAACTAACCCTAACATGATGTCTTTGGACGGTGGGAGGAAACCAGAGTACCCAGAGAAAACCCACACAGGCACGGGGAGAACATGCAAACTCCGCACAGAAGGGCCCCAGGCCTGAGAACCAAACCCGCAACCCTCTTCTTGTGGAACAGCGCTAACCACTATGCTGCTGTGCTGCCCTGGTGGAATACATCAAAGATGTTATATTTCTGTGTAACATTGTAGGCAGTCTCTCACTCTAAATAAAATATATAAAGAAAGAAAAGAAAATGTACCAGATTCAAAGATGGTACTCACTCACTTGAAAATTTTTCATTCATCATTCAGCACACAGTGACAAAACTTTTATTCCACGTTGTGTGACCCACTTCTGCACACGTGCATTAGTGTTTCCCCACAGTTTCATTTCAAGACAGGATTCAGGATGAAATGACTGTGATAACTGACTCAAAAACAAATAATTAAAGGTCACACAAGGAGTTGAAAGGAAAAAACCTGTGATTTATGTAAATCTAACAAAAATCACAAAAATGTCAAATGTGTAGCCGTCGGTGAACCAGCAGTGTAGGAGTGCATGCATGATTGATTCAGTGTGGAGATGGATGGTAAAAAAGGCAAAAGGAAGATGAGAACGGGGAGCAGCGGGAGCAAAATTTCCATTTTCTCTCTCTTCCTCTATTAGGTAAAATAATTATAAGAAAAATACTTTTCCAATTTACCCAGTATCAATCAGGAAACTGGCCACTCCCAGATAAAAAAAAAAAAAAAAAAGGGTTCAAGAGTGAGCAGTAAAGAGGTGAAGGGAACTGGCAGATAAATTGTTCCTGACTGCATAACAAGCCATTGGTTTTACTGCTTCTGTTTCACAGGTCAGTTAGTGCCTGTTTTTTTAAATTACCTACATAAAGTAAAACAGAAGAATCCAAATGAAGAAACATTTTGGGGGGAAGATTTTGATCTGAATCAACCGCACCTGCACTCTTTGCATTTTCTACCTCATTATTTCTCATCAGGAGATGCGGTCGCTCTAGTTTACCGGTCCATAAGGAGCCCTGCGATGCAGTAAAGTACATCTGGATCTCTGTTGTTATGAGATAGCACGCACCAGCTTCCATGCTCCACACAGCAGGTCAGCATGGAATCCTTGCCCAGGGATAGCATGACATTATACCAAACGGCGGCAGAGCGGGTCACCCCCACCCTGGGGACGTGCCGGGATGCTGCTACAGAGCATTCATCCTGACATTTGGAGAGCAGGTGGACAACACAATGGTGGATGGAGATAGCGAGTGGAGGGAGATTGAGATGGAGATGTGGGGCTGTTTGAGATGCACTGTGGGGATGACAGGGGTCAGTTCGTCCCATCTCCCACTGGCAGCTCCCAAGATTAGAAAACCATCAAACGTCCTCTGCTATAGGCATCTGAATGGCAGCAGTATAGATGAGTCATGAGTGGCTACGTGTGGCCTTGGTTGTATCCTTTGTGTGTGTTCAGTTGTGCAGCCAACAGGGGGACAAAGGGATTGTGTATGTGTGTGGGGAAAATATCAATAGTTTTATTCACATGCTTGAAGGAAATTAAAGTTAATTCCTGGTTTGTTCCTTTTTATCATGTCTGTTGTCACACTAAATGTGGCTTTAACATTACAAGTCATTTCAAAAGGGCTAGGGAAGTGTTGACAGTGCTGAAGGAACAAAAGGAGGAGTTTGATAACCCAAACGTAAGCCAAAGTTATTTAAAAACTTTTTTTTATTTTTTCCCAGATGGTGCTGCTGACATCCTGACTCCTCTGTTTAATTTATTAAATTATACCATCCGTGTCCATGTAGTCATCTGGCTCTGAGTGGCATCCATCAAATTTCATCACCTGTGCTTATGTGCCGCTCAAAATTCATGGACAGTAGATGTAAACCAGAGAGACTGGCTGTACATGTGAAAACAGGTCTGGCTGTGCTGATGTCCAGCGCTGTATAAACAGCACAGAGTGAGTGCCTGCTGTCCAGCCTGCTGACTATGTCTGCTTTGGGATATATTTTTTATTGCAGTTGTACTCAATGTTATGCTGGAAGCTTTCCTGTGCAACTAGGTGTTTTTTTTTCTTCCTCTTTTTTTTTTTTTTAAACTATCATTCTGAAGTTCTCACTTTCACTTTTACTCCCAAATATAATCATTTCAAGCAGGCGATTTCTTACACTGTTTGCCACATTTGAGGACCTAATGACAGAATCCCTTGAGGTCAATTTTTATATGTATACCAATAAAACAAATGTTAAAATTGGACACAGTCATATTCTCCTTTCGCAGGAGTACAGTAACAGATGTGGAGGTGTTGTGGATCCACATGTGACACGCAGGGGTCAAACAGTCTGCAATGTGTTGAGGTTTGGTCTCTTCGGGTTTGGCCTCTATTGATTCTCCCATCACATGGAGAAGCAGATAATGAAATATAAACCACACATCCTTTATATTTAGCAGTGTATTTTTACACCTCTGTGGTATCTACTTTTCATCAACTGTCACTATACGAAGAAAAATCTCACTTCCTCCCGGTATCTGTACTCTGCCTATAATTTGTGCCTCCCATCTGATCAGCGTTTCCAAGCAAACACTGAGTGGGACAATAATTTAGAGTTAAATCTGCCTCTGTGTTTGTGCTTTGTAAGAATCAGATATGCCAGCAGTCTTCCGTCTCCATTCCCTCCTTAATTACAGCTCAAATGTAAACCCATTTTCCCTCGCCACATCATGAGTTACCTCTAGCTATTTTGAAACGCCAAGAAAATTTTTGCATTTTGATAGAAGTCGAAGGAGGGCCCAGTGATAACGATTTGAACTGATGAATGCAATTAGTGGAGAAGTGCTAACAGCATGGCAGTAATTGGGTCTTGCAAACTAAAAGCCTGCCCTTACCCAGCAATTAGAGCAAACTCCTTTAAAGTTAGTCAATTGTATTGCTGTTAATGGTCTATGCTTTGGTGAAGCTTAGCACGAGGAGGTACAGTCCCCTTTGAAATTGGGCACGGCTCCATTTTTTTTTTTTATCACAGGCTTTCTGTGCTCTGTTGAAATTATAATGTGTAGTAGAATTTTTTGAGGTGATTAATTTGTTAGTGGTGGTGATTCTCTGCTCCATAGACTGTGTTATATGAGAGGCTGTTTGATTCATGCTGCTATGTAACATTAACTTTGAAATTAGGAAGTTTTTACAGTTTATATATCACAAAGAGGAACGGTGCTGTGGTTCAGCTTTCAAACATATTGTCGCTTTGCACTGGTATTGTTGCTAATATTAAAAGGAAGTGGGGAATACTGCACGCTCATAACTCTGACACGCCCTTCATTTTCACCCAGATTGATTAATGTGTTGGCACAAATTACCACCTTGAAGATAAGAAAAATTAAATAAAACAACTAACATAAATAGTATTAGCTGTAGTATATAGGACATGTATGAGACAGCTGATTCAAAGTAATGAGCTCACTGCTCTCTGCTTGCTAATCATTTATATCCTGCATTTACACATTTCCTTTCTAAATATTAACAATATATTTTTCTCTTTGTTTGTTTAGCCAGAAGTATTGTGCAACATAAATCTATATTCTAATGAAGATCTGATACTTGATTTGAATGCAAACAGGCATTCAATATAATGCTGTCTTCTACCTTATGTCCAGTTATGTCTTTTATTATCGACATGTTAACTGTTAGGGACCTGTCTGTAGGCAATGTTCAACTTTATATGTCAATTTATTAGTTTCCTCTTCACAAATGATGGAATATCAACAATCTGATCCAGGAATTAAAATTTCTTCCACTGAAGTCCAAATCTTTCCTTTATTATTTCCTGGGTAGTTTAAGAGTCATAGAAGAAGTTATGGGGAGAACTTTTGTCAAAGCAGATTGGGTTTCAGGTGAACCGTGACGGGGGTGATTTATATATTGTTACTTCCTCGTTAAAATTAAAAAGTGTGGATGATACAAAAGTTTTGCTTGCTCTTAATGGATGAACCACTGTTGGCTATAAGAATAGTACATGTTTATTATTAGGTTGAGTTATGTTTCACTTAGCAGCTTGGCATGCACACGGTGCATGATTAGAGAGTGTATCTGTTGTTTCAATAGCTTCAGGAGCAGGAATGGACGCCTGAGTCATAATAGAAAACAAACACACAGGTGCCGCCTTACCTGGAGAAGCCTGAGACAAGCGCACAACCAGTCAGATGGACGACAGAAAGGAAAACAACCAAAGAGTAAAGGATTAACTTTCATGGAAAAAAGCTTTAGAAAACATGATGAGTTATGCTGTGTTATGCTCTCAAATCCACTGCAGCAATCCATTTTATACGAAGCAGCTGCATCAGAGAACAATATATTCATTTTATGCAGGTGACCAAGAGGAAAAGAGTCCAAACTGATAGTTTGAGCAGATAGTTCGAAGGGTTTACAAGGTCAGCCTCAACCACAGACCGATCTAAACTTCCCTTGTCTTATCAAACCCGTTTGATATTTAAAACCTGATGTCTGGATGATTCGTGTTGCATTGAGGGGGATTAAAGACTTCAAAGAGCAACATCCACCTGCTGAGCTTATTGTGAGTTCAAGCAGAAAGAATACATAAAAGTTTGAAAGACTCAAAAACATTTACAATTTTTTTTTAATACATGTTCTAATAGTTTCAAAAAGTGCAATGGTGGTTGATCAAGGATGTATTACTTCTGAATGTGAAAAGTGTGAATAAATTCTCAAAGCTCAATAGTGCCTGAGGTCAAGTTATGCTAAATCAATTTATAAAGCACAAAAAAACAAAACATTTTACAACATTTACAAATGTTCTTACTATAAAATGTTCTTAGGGTTAAATAGAGAAATAATTGATGTTTGGGGGGCAACAGAGACAAGCTTTGAATACAACACTCATGCTGTTGAATTTTACGATGATATGTCAATCATGTTTTCAAGCATATCTATTTAAAACAGCCAACAGACACAGAGAAACGTTAGTGTTTATTAATATAAGTTCTACACTCACCCTGCATTTTACAGTCTGCCCTGACTCCTGAGGGAAACACTGTGCCCTCTAGCTGCTAAATGCTCCACTATTTAAGAGTCATTCATTCTCTGGACAGTTCATTCACTCACAACAAAAAGCAATTAAAAATTAAAATTAACCTAATTTGAACTGCAGAATATATTTATAAAACATAAAATGTCAATAGGGGCAGCACGGCAGCATAGTGATTAGCGCTGTAGCCCCACAACAAAAAGATCGCGGGTTCAGTTCCCAGACCTGGGGCCTTTCTCTGCGGAGTTTGCATGTTCTCCCCGTGTCTGTGTGGGTTTCCTCTGTAGGTCTGAGTGTGACTGTGAATGGTTGTTTGACTTTGACTCTGTGTGTTGGCCCTGCGATGGACTGGCGACCTGTCCAGGGTGTACCCCGTCCACGCCCGATGTGAGCTGGGATTGGCTCCAGCACCCCCCACAACCCAGGAACAGATAAGCAGTAGAAGATGAATTTATGAAGAAATGTCAATATTTTCCACAACCTGCAGACAATAAAATATCGACACCCTACTATATCTTTGTACAATATAGATAGAGTTATTGTATCTGATATGCTGCACATTTGCTGAGGTGCTGTGCTTGTACAAATAAAGTACTGCAGTGAGGAATATTATATATACACACAAAGGTGCAGCTGAAAATGTAAACCTCTGTGCAGTGATCTGTAAATGTAATTCAGAGTATTGTTATACAGATAGTCACATTGGTCCCAAGCAGTTAGTGTTTGGCAGTGCTCAGTTGTCCCATGGCTCTGAGGCAGGAGCAGTACTTAAGTCTGTTGTCTGTAAGTGATGTTCTACTAGAGGGCAGAAGGTCAGACCAATGATGCCCAAGGTTGGACAGGCCTTTCAGTACGTTGGCTGCACTACTGAGACGGCTAGAACTGAATAAGTCCTCCAAAGAAAGCAAATAAGCAGGCAGTCGATGATCTCCTGGGTGGTATTGATGACGCTCTGAGCGCTCTCCTGTCCGCTGCTGAGCAGCTGCCATGCCACACAGAGATCCTGTACCTCAGCACAGTCTTGATGGAGCACCAGCAGCTTGTTTTACCTGAGAAAAACTCAGAAAGTATGTTCGCTTCTGTGTTTTCCTGATGTTCAACAGCTAGCGCCTAGCTTTTTCTACATGTTTGACATTTAACATTGTCACATGACCCCTTTCTGTTTAAAACAATATATCAGACATGTTTTCATTTCGTTCCTTGTGTATGGTTTCTTTTGTAGCCACATTTGAAAGAACAATATTCTTCAGCTTGCTCTGACACAAGCAAAATTTTTGTCATGAACAACTTAAATCCATCTTTGGGGCTTTCTCTTGGGGGAAAGCCCCAAAGGGGGTTTGGTTGTTGTCGCGGTGAAAAGTTGTAAATTCGATATCTATCTCTTAACCAGCATACTGTATTATTTCAAGATGTCTTAGAATATGTCAGGAGAGTTTAATGTCGTCTCTAAACGCTAATTCCATGTACTTACTATTACAAAATTGCAACCCCCAATCGTAAATTTTACACATTTGCCTCAACAACTGTCCCCTGAAACCTCTTCTCCTTACGGTTTGATAATTTAAATCCAAAAAGACATTGAGTATTCATCTGTATTCAGACAATGTTGGGAAGGTTGTAGGAGGGAAACTCGTCAGCCATTCAGCCCTGGGTAGTTTCCTCTTTTCTTTTAAAGTTATGCCACGCTATGTCTCAGTAGTTATTCACCAGGGGGCTGGATCCTAACTGAATAAAGTGAAATATAAGCTTCTAAAATGCAGTCTATCAATTGCTGGCCTCCGTCTTCCGGCTGTGCTCTATGACTTTTTGCCTTCTGGCTCACATCTCCTCAGGAATGAAGTGCAATGCCGAGTGTCCACATCAGACCATAAAAACAGCAACCGAGGCTGAGCATCAAGTTTATGTGAATGGACTGGAGCATAAAATGTAATGGGTGGAACCATTGGAGTTCTCCTGAAATGGCTTTTTTAAAAGGTTTGTCGACATATTTTTCAGCAAGATGGTCTATTAAAAAGAGAGACATTTATATTGAGCTGTCAGTTGGTGGACAGGTCAGATGCTCCTTTAATAGTGTCCTCAGGCGGCCTGCAATTCAACGGGGGATCAGTGCCGGTGGCTGCCTCACTACTAACGAGATAATATTGTTTTCCTGGGTGAGGTTTGAATTAGAGCTGCTGCTTAAATATACCTTTCAGTTAATAGCATCACTAATGTAATTACACGACAGTTTGATTTACAGGAGAATCATCTCTGATGCTCACCTATGAGCAATGTTAAGCAGAACATTTTTCTTATTTTGCGACTGGCCTTCTTGCTCTACTTCTCACTTTGGTGTCTCCTCCATGTAATGAAGACCGCTCCGTCTGTAGCACAGATCTTTGTTGTTCTGTCATCGCTACAGAAATGTACAGTTTAACTTGGGACCCTCTTCCCCTTTAAGTAGAACCAAATCTCTGTTACGTGACACTGTGCCTGTCAGTCAGTTGTGAAAGGCATCAGTGGAATCTGCTCAAGATGAAAAACATGGGAATCCAGTTGGAGAGCAGATATGTCAGCCGTTTAGAGCCGATATGACTTCTGTTTGACAGATAACCCGAATGTGTGCATGTCAGATGAGAGACCAGAGACATGAGCAGAAGATCTCCGGTTTCTCTTTTGTCTGCCTCTTTGGAGCCCAAAACAGAGGGAGCGGATCTGGACAAGAAGAGCTAATTCATTTTCAGTTATGCAATAACATTGTATGGATTATTGAGCCTAATTATATGAGAAGGCCAAGTTAAAGCCAAACGGAACGGAATGAAAGCATAAATGTATATGTGTGTATTATATATATGGGCCTCTAGATATCGCTCCATTTAAAGCTACTGCATGAAGTTTTGAGCTCTTTTGGAAAAACATATAGCTGATACCTGATAAGTGCTAATAACACAGGCAAATGTATGTCTGTTTAATATTTTTGCATAAAATAATCTTGCCACCAAAAGAAATCAGTCTTCATGTAGATGGTCTCAGTTACAAAACATGGTACTTGTAATAAAATACTGTCTAAATTCTGTTTTAATTCATTTTTGCCAAACCTCCACAACTGTTGGGTTCAATTAAATTTGCACAGAACCAAAAACAATTCAATATGTGTTCTCTGAATTGAGTGAGAAAGGATTAATTATTTTGGGGACTGAATACTGTTGTCAAATAATGTATTTATTTATTAATTTTTTCCTCTTACTTCACAATTTAGAGAAAGGAAAGAGTTAAATCTAGGGCACTGTGCTGTCTCTGCTGGTAAAGACATAAGAGAGATACTGGTAAGATGCACTTCACCACAAGTAACACACAAGCTGAAATCAAATTCTAATATTTAAACAGCATGCCTTCAGCAATGTAGAGTATACTTGTAGTGATAGATAATAGTAAGATCAAAAAGAAGCTCATGAGATAAAAAATGCTGAAATATGAAACATATCTGAGCTGGAATGTACAGATAAGATATTGAGAAATGGACACATTCTCTGATGCTAAAAGTAACAGAAAACTATATATGATAAAAGGAAAGAAAAAGACAATAATGGTTCTTTGATACTGTGTCGTCCTTATTAGATTTCCAACAGCAGGCTAGAGAATGAGTAACTGTGCCGAGACAACACAGAGGGCTTTGTGGTCTGTGTACGAGTCTTTCTGCCTGTCTGTTGCTGCTGCCACTGTCTCTGGATTTAATAACTTCAGCAGCCTTTCACTTATAAGGCTGTATGATTCCTTGAGGGACTCCAATTGATCAGTCAGTGGTGGGCTCTAACAGTGTGGCAGCCAGATGAATGATACTGACATGGACTTCATCTAAACCACTAAAGCATACACTCGGGGACTGTGAGAGCCAGCTCATCTGTTTCTGTATTCTTTCTCTCTAAAGATTGTACCCTGTAAGTAAAAGATTAAAAAAGAAAATTTGCTCTTTCTACTAGGAAGCTGGCCTATGAGGACAAAGACAGATGTGCGAGCGATGCATGCACTTCACTTTCGTAATTGAAAGTCTCCGTGCTCCACTCGTGTAGTACATTCGTAAAAGCTTTGTGTTGAAGCTGAGTTGTGGTTGGGTCATTTCACAGAACTACTCAACATGTTTTTTAAACCATTTATTGGTATATGACTGTTACTCTTGATAAACAGAGATACGGTGTCGGCTCACAAGCCCCAAAGAGCTCTCCAAAAACCAGAAATCCAACTAGTCAAAGATCTTTTGGTTGGCTATGAAGGAGCTGGTACGCTAACAGGAAAGTTTGGGTTTTGGCACAATGAGTGTCAGCATCAATTATTTGTGTCAGATCCTTTATGAGTAACATTTAACGATGAAGATGATGGTGATATCGTGGCAGGTCATAGGTAATTAAAGAGTGCAGACTATCAAACCGATTTGTGTTACTCAGACATTCCTGAAATACGTAAATCACAAAAATCTTGGTGGATGGTGGAAAGATTTAACCCAAAACGTTTCATGAATTTGCTAAAAAGGTAACACGAATCGCAATCATCCTATTAGGCTTGCATACTGAGAGTGAAGTCAACCAGGTTAGGGTTGTTCTATTCCAAATTCCTGAATCCATTAGTAGCTGTAAATTTTGGCCCATTAATGAAACAGCCTGAACAAGTCCCACAGATCTGGTTTTAGAAATTCCAGATACCTTTCTCTTCAAACCTTTTCTGAGAAAGGATTTCATTCTTCAGCATCATTCTTCTTTTAATCTGGTCAGTTCATATGAAATATGAAATATTTGTATCATTAACTAATTTCTAATATTGTTTGGGCAGCTAATAAAAGCAGGGATGATGCCTTCATCTCAATTTTAACTCTTTTAAGGCTCTCCTGTCAAAACCACCTCCATTACCAACAATTTGATTTGTCCGGGGCATCAGACTTTCACCTTATTGTACCCACCACCTGACCCTGACCTGAAAAAGTGATTGCAGAATTTTGTCCTTTATTCTGATGAGATTATGATTATACATGTAGGTGGTGAGACCGCAGTGGCGACAGCTTGACCTAATTTTTTCACATGGGATGGTGCTTTCTGATGTGAGTGTGTCTCCTATCACATGCACTCTGTCAGATCACTACCCGTTAGCTTGTCTTTGTAGCTTCATTAGTCCAGCGACTTTGAGCTGCTCTTGATGAGCGATTACAGGTGCTCCTGGCATCTTTCACTGAACCTCAAAACTCATATTTACTGCCATAACCTTCAGTGAGGTTCTTCAGGCCTGTTGCCCGTTACTGTTCTTCCCTCGGCCTCAGTGTCAATGAATCCATTAAAGCAGTTTGTGCGGTACGGTCCATGTGGTCCTGCTGACTAGGTTCTTGTGAATTTTCTGATAACCACTGCATCTCTCCAACCATCTGTTTGTTTATTCCATCAAGTCTCTCTCCCCTTCTCTCTCTCTTACTTGTATGCTCTCGCTCTCTCTCTCTCGTGCTCATCTTATCTTTTTTCAGTCCTGGACCATCAGCTATGCTGGGTCCTCTGTCCCCCTCCTGGTTGTCAGTGCCTCCTCTCACATGTTTTGGAAGTGGATCTTAGCCCTCCTGGGGTCCCGGCGTCCTCATTACTCTTTCCCTCTGTGTTTTTATTTCCCTCTCCTGGACATGTGAATGATGTGCTTGGTTCTGTCTCTTGGAAGTTAGTTCTTGTAAGTCTGTGTAAGTCTAGCCTCTTCGCAGTGCAGAGAAGGTTGTGTGACTCACATTGTTGTCTGTCGATGACATATGGAAGCTGCTCTGTGTCCTCCCAGCTCATATTCCTTATTAATGTTCATAATCGCTAATGTTACCACCATAATTGTCAATACTGCATGGTAAATACTCTACAAGTTATAGTGTGGTATAACTTACGTAGACTTAGTAGTCACACAGCCACAAGGGATTAATTGTCACAAAAAATTGCATGTTTGAGCAAGGTGCAAATGCTGCCAATTTTTTTCCAGCGAAGATCATTTTAATCATCTCAAATTATAATGTATTAGAGTTTAATAAATTGGCTGGTAGATTACACTGTATATATTCATGCTGTGTTAATTGCTTTTTTCAACACTTCAGGGCAGCAACACCAATGATAACACAATCATTTATAAATTGTTATGCAGCTGTGTTAGCCACTGCGTGCGTATTTACTGATTGCTCGAACATAAGGCAACATTATTATTCATTTGGACCTGTATTATTTTATACTTGGCAGATTTAGGCACCATATTCGCTCTCTGTTTAGCTTTGTTTCGGTCTCCACCCATTCCTGAGGGAATATTGGGCTCTTTATTCTACAAATGCTCTGATAGGTTCACCCACTCTTCATTGTTTGGTGCAAGGCATACAGTTGGTTCATCAGTGTTTTTGTTGTAAACATCTGCCTCTTGCATCTGGGGACAGCGGTGATTATTATGCAGCAAAGGTGAACCAACACTCCAGAACAATCGCCTAGAAGCACAAAAAACACCCCAAAACTCTGCAGGTTGGGTGGTAACTCTGTGAGGGCCAGGAAGTCTTGTCATGTTTCACATTATTTTCAAATAATCAGCTGAGCTTTCTTTTTGTTTTTTTAGAGAGCCATTGATTGTATATGCTCCTGGTCCCAATTTGTGTCTTTTCCTTTTTTAATCCTTACAGTTGAACTGAGTATCAAAATCTTGACTAAAAATATGCGAACATGTTAATAATTTCCCTTTAAACTTAATGCCTGCCTCAGTCTCTCTCTGATGGGGGCTTATTCATGGGCCTTGCTGGGCCTGATTGTCGGCTCAGCAGGTTTACAGCTGGGTAGAAATGAGTCAATCTTTTCTGAATACCGTAATCCAATTAAACGCTGGTCTTGTGAGGGTTCTCATAGTGTTTCTCACCAGGCTAAAGTAATGAATGTTTCATAAACCAAGATCTCCGTGTGTCTCTGGTGTGTTTGATGCCACATTAAATGATTTTACTTTTTTTAATGTGGTCATTTGAATCCTTTTATCTGGACCTATTTTTAATACGATGTCCTTTGAATGAGTATTTTGGCGGTGTGGAATTGGCAGCTGTGGTCTTTAGCATCGTATGTTCTTTTTTAACTGAAAAATATGTTGCAGTTAGTTTTGCTCGGCATCTGGAGGCTTTTGAATCGTCAAAATGGGTTATCAGTATCTGGAGCATACAGGGTGATTTGAATCATTACTAATTCATATGGTGTCTCTGTTCAGTGGCCTAAAACCTCTGTTTTTATGGATGCTGTTGTTTCTGCGGTCTGGGCCTGCGGCCAGGACGTGATTCTGTCTCTGTGGTTTGATCTGCCCCTGCATTTCCTGACTGAAAAAGGCCGACTGGGAGAAACGCTGCATGAGGCCAGATTGGAACAAAAAAGTACACACTGTATATTATGCTCTCTGTCCTGTCCTTTGTTAAAAGCACGCTGACGCTGGACTTGTTGCTTCATGCCTCAACAGATGAAAGAAGTTTGTTTCCTGTCAGGATGATATGTCTGTTCATGTCAACGAGGCGGTCAGGAAATAGCATCTGAGTTGACGTTAATTCAAGTGAACATTTTTAGGCCTTTGATTCAACCTGCTGTGAGTCCCAGTCAAATGTGCTTGTTTGATCTCTGTACTTGGTGTTCAGATGACCAGGGTCTTGATTAGTTCTGTTTTAGATGTGACTTGCTCTATAAATTGCTGAGTAAATGGTCTAAATATGAAAGCGTTTAAAGTGTAATTTTTTTTGACATGAAGACACGCAGGATTGCTCAGCTGATCACTGGACAGCCTAATCTGAGTTTCACTGAATTGATTCCTCTCTGCATTTTGGCCCTTGATAAATGAATCATTTTAGGCATCATATTTGCCTTATCGCTGCTTTTGTTGCTCTTGTGTCAGAGAATTAAAATCATCAAGTGGGGCAGCAAACCATGAAGTAGCCTTATCTGAATATTTGCCTGTCTGAGTTTATGTCACAGGTCGTTGACTCTTAAGATTTTGTGTCTCTTCTCATTTACAATGGCACAATTACTTAATGAATTAAAGCCACTTTGTTTCTTCTTTCTGATGCACTAAAGCTTGAAAGAAATATTTCTTTTTATGCTTATGTATACACATTTTCATATTAAGGATGTGATTTATTGTAATGTAATCATATGTTATAAATAAAGTGGTTCTCATTATTGTAAGATAACGAGAAATGATATATATATAGAATGTGGTGGCCTGATTGTACTGATACTATTTGGTATGGGTTGGTTAATGACATTCACTCATACTGAATCTGCCTCAGATATATTTGAATTTTTAGTTCCCAGGACAGATCCACACTGACAACACTGAGAGGAGAGAGCTAGTGACAGAGAGGACTAGGATATGCAATATAGGTTCAAACTGGGGACATGAACCAAATTTTTGTGCACAAAAAAAAAAAAAAAGACAAGAGTGTGTAAGATGAAAGATATTTTAACCAAACAATGTACCTAAAATGAAGGATTGGTTTTATTCAATCTTTCAGCTTACGGTCCCTTCCCTGGTCTCCCTTTCTCCTGAAACAGAAGATATAAAGCCCGTAGCATCGCTATTTTGTGAGGAAAATCTTTCGTCGCTATAGCCACAGGTCTGAACCAATTCTGTGTCAACAGCTCTTTCAGTGATATGACAATCCCAAAATAAATCAGGAGCTTTCAAACCTTGTCGGTGACAGACCAATACACACCTAAAGCAACTCTGCATAAAAATTGAAAACAGAAGGAAAAGGCTTGTCTGGCTCTGTCCAAATTTGACAAAATCTGCCAATCAGCACCTTCAAAATTCACTAATTAACAAGCTGTATCTTATTTGTTTAATCTTTACACAAGATAATGTGGTATAAAGATGGCAAGTTGTGATTTTCTGTGTTTCTTGGCTGTGCCACTCGGTGTTGATAAGACTCCGCTGCTCCCAGCCAAGAAATGGGCAAAATAATAACCTCTCCTTTGCAGTATGAGATTTCTTGTGCCTATTAGATGAAATACATGCAGACACTGAGAGAAAGGTGATACTGTTCAGTCTCACTCTGATGTCATCTTTTGGACATGGCATTAAATCTAGTTGGAGAGTCTTATTTACATAAATATTTCTATTTCTTTTTTTAAGTATTAATCTGAAGACCTAAGGACCCATTTTGGTGCCACTAACTTCATTATTTCTATAAAAGGGTGAATTGGACTGACATTACAGTCCTCTTATATACCAACAATGCTAAGGCCGAAATGGTTTGCAGATGTAACACTGGTTTCTTCACTGAGTCTGATGTAGTTGTTTGGTTGTGGACATCAACTTGTGAGGTTGTTATTTGTGTGAAGAAGAAATGTGGTGTACATTAATCTCACTGTATGGCATTTTCTTCTGGTCTTCCTTTTACCAATCTTCATCTCACTGAGCCTTTACTCACCTGTTGGGCCTCAAATGTTTGATTTTAAAAACAAGCTTGAATTTTCTCAGTGATGGCGGATGTCTCTGGGTTTGTTCTGCTTTCTTTCAAAAATATTCAAAAAATTCTTCATAACTGTCCCCCACTGACAGACTTTTTAGGGCTTTGTACTACATCTGGTTCAGAGGTGATTTTTTTGCCTTCCACTGAAGCATTCGTTGCATGAAGGTATTTCTAATTCTGCTTTGTTGCAGTCAGGGAAGTTTCCCTGTCAGCAACAGAATGAACGCTACTCTCCTGTTCTTCATGTATCCCCCTGTTGAGCTTCTATTACTGTATTCTCGTGCTTGACTAGCCAGGTGAGGCTGATGCGGCCAGTCATGCAGCTGACAGGCGGAGTGCTGTGTTGTTCTTGATGCCTCCCTACCTGCATGTTAGATCAATTGTTTGCTTGCTGGAGAAGCTGAAAGCGAGCCGAGGCTTCGCTCTAACCTGTTTCATTAGCTCTGTGATGAGGACAACAGTCAGCACAGCACTTTGCCCTTTGACTGGCATCAACTTTTAGTACAGAAATTAATGTAGCGATTTGACCCATAAGGTCTAGACCAGAGGTCTCCAACTCCGGTCCTGGAGAGCTACTGTCCTGCATGTTTTAGATGTTTCCTGCTCCAACACACCTGATTCAAATGAGTGGATCCTTATCAGACCTCAGCAGAGCTTGATGACGAGCTGATCATTTGAATCAGGTGTGTTGGAGCAGGAAACATCTAAAACATGCAGGACAGTAGCTCCCCAGGACCGGAGTTGGAGACCCCTGGTCTAGACTCTTGGGGAATATCTGAAGGGCTTTCTGAGCTGGGACATGACTTATTCTGAGTTATGAGACATATTACAATCTACTTTCAATATAGATTGGGCCTGTGTAGGTAATTTTGCAGAGATCAGCACACTGTATACTCCTGGATGTGCCTTTTCTGGTTTTATTTATCCCACCAACATAATTCTTCCATGTATAATCATTTTTTTATTGTGACAGATTCAGATTTCTCTTTTTGTTTTTCCTATTTGTTTGTTTAAGAACATGAAAAGATGTTGGTGAAAAACAAAATGCCCATCTAATATAAATATGTAAATGTACCCATGAAGACATTATATAAATAAACTCAAGGGAAATGTTGTCTTGCTTTCCTGCCTTCCTCCTGTCATCATATTAGCAAATTTCTGCATGACAAACATGTTAAGAAGTCAAAGACAGCGTAACCGGCAATGTGACAGGTAAAATAAGCAAATTGAAATAGGAGTGCATCCATCGGTGCTTCTTTTTTGTGTGTGTGTCAAAGGATTCACACATTGCACACAGTTATTTATAAATGCCCCTGTACCCTCACAAAAGTAATGGCAGGTTTGTATTTTCTGCTTTTAGATGTTCCTCACCATTGACCACCAGCTGATGCACTTAGAAAATGGAACTGACTTCCTGTCAAAAGCATCATTTTCCAGCAGATTAATTTAATCATTCATTGCAGTTAATCTTCAGTTTTAAATAAAATGACATGACATTGACATTTTATACCAGATTAGTGTATGAGATTTTTGCACATACTCAGATGGTGTAATGGAGTCTCAGTCAACTTTCCCTGTTTGTTTCTTGTGGTGGATTGCATGTATGTGCTCATATCCTGTACTGTATTTATGGTCATTTTCACTTTCTTTTCTTTTTTTTCTTTTTTCCAACAGCAGCGTTTGCAATCCACATTCACTTTTCCTCGGTTTCTTGAAGATGTATAACATCATCTGTCACATCAAACCTTTCACGGAGCAGATGTGCATAAATCAATCAGACCTGTCTCCAGAGAAGAGCCTTGATATTGTACAGCTCTGTACAACCGTGAATTACATGAACTGCTAGAATTCAGTATCAAATACTTTCTTTTGTTCCACATGGCAACCCAGGGAAAGGCAAAGCTGGTATGGTCGTTGTTAAAACAGCATTTGCAGGCCTGAAATAAGATGCACAGTAATTCATTTAAAAGCCAGATGGGTTCCTCTCCATCTCTGTGCAGGTTCTGGTTGCATATTGGCATTTATCATTTAGAGATCAACAAGTATCATTGTAAAGCAAAGTGCTTTGCTTCAGAGTGCCATTGTCTGGTTTTAAGGATTGGGCTTTGTGCCAGTTCTCATTAGTGGTCTTTGTCTTTTCACTTTTATTTGTCTCCCCCCCCCCCCGCTTCTGGTGTGGATGCCCTGTGTCCTAAGTGCTTTAATAGAAATGTATTGATCACAGGTGTTGTGAGCCATACAGCAGCTGTGTGTGTGTCTCCTGGATGTGTGTGTCATCTTGTGTTTTACACTTCGCTGCCTTTACACTCAGTGACTCTGTATATAGAACTGGTTTATGCTGTAGACGGGCTGACAGGGTGACCCTGGTGGGTAGACTGACCATTTTACAACCACAAGATCAGAGGTTAAGTAGCCTCATCCCCCCCTCAAAAAAATGTTTAATCCTCAGTGAAACTAAACATGAGTACACTGAATATCTAACACAAAAAATTACAGAAATGGTTTTTAACAAAAGAGTTGGGGTTTTTTTTTTTGATATTTTGATTATTATAATGTTTAACTGTTGTCTTCCACGCCCAATAAATATAACACCAACAACAACAGTGGTCAGACAGTTCATATTTGTTTTTTCTAATAATGGCCGTTACCAGCTCAGGCTGACCACCATGCCCTGGTCTCTGACCTCTCATCCTGTCCACGCTGCATTGAGGTTTCGGGTCCAGCCTCAGAGTCAGCGACCTTGGCAAGCAGCTCCACATTTAATCAGCACTTCTCTCCATACGGGCAGCCCCAACCAACTGCTGCCTGCACCTTAATGAGTTGAGAATCCCAAGACAGACCCATCGTCAACCTGTGCTGTAGTTCTCCATCTTCCTTTTCCTACCACAGCAGGGAGGACTTACAAACAGCAAAATTACGCCCCCCCATGTATATGATTGTGCAAGACTTACAGACAAGATTGTGTAGGTTTTAAAGTATTTGAATGTGGCCTTGAAACTATTTTCTTTCTTTCTTTTCGTTTTTTTTTTTTTTTTTTTACAGCTAATTCAATTATATTGTAAGAGTAGTAAATAATTCATATATTTTAATAATATAATATATCTATCTATCATTTAAAAATGTTCAGTCTTCACTGATTAATGGTTAAGGTGATGCTGGATCATAAGAATTAGGGAGAATGAGTAACGCTGACAGCCAGCAGGTTATTTGCTTTCCTTTAAACTCGGTTGATCACCTCTTGTGATTTGTCCATTGTCCACGCACATCTATCACTTAAACAAAGTTTGAATATTCCATCCAAAGCTATTCCAACTTCTGAAATTAACTTTGACTGGGGGGGCGTGCTGGTGGCTTAAAGATAATCACATCAAGGGCATGGAGCCTGACCTGTTTTTGCATCGTTAAGTTTCTGCTCAGTGAAAAGCACTCAATCGGCAGTTTTTGTCTTGCCTTTTGTGGGAATGTGAAAAGCACCTTATTGATTGGAAGCAAAATGTTTTTAATGTTGTAGATGAGATTTTTCGATTGCTAGCTAATGGGAAGATAGAAGCTTGCTGCAATCTATTCTCAAGTCAAGCTCCAAATTGAAAATCTTTGCAGGCATAATTAAGGCTTGTCTGAAAGGAATGTCAAAACTTTATAACTGCTTTTTGATGCATCCAATCCTGATTGTTATATGTAAATACTAAAACATGCTTAGAATGGTGATGAGTCCGTGCCAAAAGTAATGAATAGAAAATGTGGCGCGCTATTGATGTTTGATCCGGCTTAATGCCTGTGGTTGTGGTTGTGATGGTGCTATTGTAATTGATATTGTAATGTTATTTAACAAAAATAAGCAGCTTAGTGATGTTAATAAAGTCCTTTTCAAGAAGTATATGAGCGTTTCAATGTTACGTTACTTCACTGGTTGTATCCCAGTAGAGGACTGCTCTGTTCTCTCCTCTGGTTGGGGTGCAGGGTCAGTGGATTAAGTGTGCTGTTCAAGGATACAAAGACAAGTGGGGGGTCAAAGCCTGGGTCCTCCACCTGGGGGATGACCTGGATTTCAAGTAGCCATTGCGTTTGGATATTTGAAGCTAGACTGTGCTGAGAAATTACTCAAACATCCTCACAGGACTGTCTTTCTTTATACCAAAGGAGACGTGGAAGCACACTTCTGAGGAAACATTGTTCGACCTTCTGTAGCGCTGGATTTATACACTGAATTAAAGTTTTACCACCTGCTTTTGTGAGCATCGCAGTACACAAAACAAAAACCCTCTCTTCCTCAACACTGTGTCTGTATTAAATATTTTCTCAGCACTGTCTGCTCTATACTTTATGAACAGCTTCCCTGAGTCTGCATAATACATGACTGGTTGGCGAGCAGGCTTCTGTGGGCCTTATATGAAAAGTCTAATTGTGATCACTGGAGATTCGTGTCAATAGTGCGGTCGGTCCAGTTAATCGGTTTACTGCGTGGTTGACAGGGCAGAGATCTGTACTCATCTTGAACTTAAATGCTGCCATGATCTGCATGGTAAAGATGAAATAAAGCTAGCAGCTGGTTAGACTTGAGACAAGGGGAAATGACTGGCCCAGGGTAACAAAATAATTCGAACCCTGCCAGCCCATCTAAGGCTTTGTTTCTGCTCTTCTGTTTTTGATTTTATTTTTATGGAGCAACTGAGTTATATAGAACGGGGATTCCTCTTTCCAGTTGTTTTTGCTAAGCTAAGAGAGTAGGCTGCTGGTGCTAGCATCATGTTTTTCCTACAGATATTACAATACTACATCAAAGTCGTGGCAAGGAAAGGAAATAAAATAGTTTTGCAAAATGTGTACAAATTCTTTTGAATTCCTGAAGTGTCTTTAAGTTAAGGTCATAGTTTAAACCAAATATTTGCATATGGTATTGTGAATGAAAGGTATATCAGGTATTTAAGTGGAATTTCAATAAATCACTTGAAAAGCCCACAACCAAAATTAACTGATCCAACTAACTAGCATTGTCTGCACTGTTAAAGTCATATTTTACTTATTCCTCTGTACAATATGCATCTGCTGTTGTCCAAAAGCTATAAAAAAGTCAGCAAGCTACATGTCTCGTTGCATGAAAATGGGCTTTGTTTTATTTTGAGTCAACCCCTGCTGTTTTAGGATATTGCTTATACTTTTTCAAAATCAAATTATGTTTTTGTACCTTGTTTTTTAAGATTTACACCTAAATTGGGAAAGAATGGGCTCGAAGCTGAGTGCTTTAAAGTTGTGTACATAAGAAAAGACAGAAACAACCCACAGCCCCGATCTGTTATTTGCTGCTATGATTTTTTGGCAAAGAGACAAACAAGCAAACAAGCAAAAAATGAAAAACAAAAACAAGAAAAGTAGAATGAGCCTTCACATGCTTTCTAACCAAACAGTTTGTTTGTGCTTTCAGTTCATGTGAAAGCGGGAACCTGTGAGGTGATTGCCGCCCACCGATGCTGCAACAAGAACAAGATCGAAGAGAGATCCCAGACTGTCAAATGCTCCTGCTTTCCTGGACAGGTGGCGGGAACAACGAGAGCGGCTCCATCTTGCGTAGACGGTACGCCAGGTTTCTCATTCCAGTTCTTGTAATGATCAGAGACCGACTTGTGATGAGGGTAGAAATGTGATGCGCCTCAAAACTGTCACACCTGTCACTGTGCCTCTGGTGATTATTCCAGTGATTATTCAGGTATGAGAGGTTTATTGTATGAAAGTCAAAAAAATAAAAATAAAAATAGCTGTTGAGAATCTCATGTTCTTGTTGTTATGGCTCCCAGAAGTCTTATAATCTTCAAAATACAACAGTCCACCAGTTCATTCATTCTCTGTCTGGTTTTGAAGATGTATCAGACCTCGTGTTCAGCAGAGTAGACAGAAGGGTCGGTCATTTAATATCATGTCAAAAGTGGCCTTGGTTACAGGTGAATCAATCCCTGCTTCCTCCTTTCACTCTAATGGCTGACAGGAACTTCCTCCATTTTGACAGTTCTCTTTTCACTTTATGAAGCTGTTTCTCCCCTGTAGGCCTCCTTGGAGCAACTCAAGACCTTGATGCACCAACCTCTGCTGCATGCTGTATTACTCCCCTCATATATACAAGCATCCACCCTCCTCACGCTGAATGCCCCTGCACACAAAACTCCCCAGCTTGACATTGACCCCCACCCTGCAATCAGGCCTAAAAACACACTGTGAAAGGTCTGACAGGTCTCTACTGTCAGCCAAAGATCAAAAGACTCTTCCCCAATCGCTCTGAAGCGTGTGGAAACCAAGGGCGCTTGTTGTTGCTTCAGCCAGGACAGATCTATTATCCACTTTGAAACAGCATTTTGGTAATTACATTCTGTATCTTTTTTTTTCTTTCTCTCTCTCTTTTTACACCCCCCCCCCCCCAACAAAGCATCCATAGTTGCACAGAAGTGGTGGTGCCAGATGCATCCCTGCATGGATGGCGAAGAGTGTAAAGTGCTGCCAGATCTCAAGGGATGGAGCTGCAGTACAGGAAACAAAGTCAAGACAACCAAGGTGGGTTTAATTCGCAATTATATTTGGGCAGACAGTAAGTACCGGTAAATTCTCAGCTTTGTCAGATGCAATCAGATTCCAAAGATTTTTGAGAGGAAAAAAAAAAACAAACCTTAAAAATATTTGCAGTTAATAGTTGGAACAAAACAAGACCCTAGAAAAATGGAGGAGGGCGAGATAAGATAAGAAACCAGGGCCATAGAGAGTACTGGAGAACACTTTTTCTTTATCAACTTTGGATGAGAGCAGAGTAGGAGGCAGCAGTGGAGAAAAATGTGACTCACGGGGGAGAGCCAGTGAAGTGTTTCTTGAGGCAATCGGCTTATAACAGTACAAAGAGCTGAGTTTGGTTCAACTGTCCATTTAGCCACATGACACATTTTGTTGTAAAAGTGTTAATACAGGCAATTTCTCGTATTTAACTTAAGATGCTAATATGGTTTGGCCAGGTATAGCAGGCCGCAAACAATCTTCCAACATCTCAGCTGGATATTTAATCACCTGCATTACCGTTAAAGCGATGTGCAAGAATCAAGAGACATTTAAGTTGTTTTAGGATGTTTTCTGATCGATCAGGCTAAAAAGTAGTACTTCATTTTGCCTGTACAGTCCAAAGTGAAGTATGAACTAAATCATTTTTTTCAGGGAATATGATTCAACCTCAATCTGATCCCCGACTACCAAGCATGTTCTGCAGATTTGAGCTGAACAGCCCTGGTAGCCAGGTCCATATTGTGGATGAATGATATCAGCAGGGACCAGCAGCTAGTCTGAACTGGACGGAATCAAGCTTGGACAATGAAGTGCGTCCCCCTTTAGTTGGTTTACTTGGATTTATTTATATTTTGGTATGAAAACAAGCCAAACAACCAGGAAAACAAGTTTAGCAACTCATCCATTGATTTTGTTCAGAGAAAACAAATTATAGGTTTTTTGATTCCTTTAAAGGAGCTTTCTCATTTCCTTCATTTTGGTTGTCTTAAAAAAGAAATCAGTTGTGTTTTTCTGTGTGGTTCAGATCAGGTTTGAGATCTTCCACTACCAGAACAAACGAACAAAACAACTATAAATGTTTAGTGTGGAAAAAAGGCTCATTTGCATCTCAGACATAAATATCTTAATGTCATCATGTCTTAATGTAATGTCATTTAAATATGCATTTAGCCACAGTTGTTACTGCTCTATCATGACATAATGACATTTATGAAGATTGTTTTGTCAAATTAGTTGCTGTAGACTGACAAGCCTTGTGATATTTAGGGCAGTTGAGTAGCAATTTCATGTATTTAACTGAGAAGTAATTTGCATTTAAAAATGTACAAATGATGACTCTTCTATGCAGTGTTCTCATCAATAAGCAGAAATGACTTACAGGGTTCTCATCACAAGCTGAGATCACTGTGGATTTTAAAGCTGTGAAACCAAACATTTATTTCGTGTCAAAATTATTCATGAATATACATGATGTGCCACATTAACATATGCAGAAATACCTTTGTCTTGTTTTTTTGTAGACTGACTGCATAATTTTGCTTAAGTCTTTTTCCTGGGGTTGAAAGAACATATGTCAGAGTTATTTTGTTGAAGACATTAAGAGCATAAGTAAACTTTGTTTTGACACACACACAAAACCCACTGATGTAAATAGACAAAATAAATATATACATTATCATCATGAGATTTGTCACTTGATGTTTTATGTGTGAAATTAAACATGGATGCACATAGCACATGACATATTTGCAAATGGAAAATCAATAACCACTTCAGTAATAAACAGCGCGATCATACACCAGTAGCTTTATAGGTTCAAAATGTAAAACTCAGCAATCACAAAGCATTTTTGGTGAAATGCAGAAATGCAGCTCACATGTATCCATCTCATCTTCACGATTTCCGCATTAAAGGTAAGACAAAGCAGGCTTTAGGTTTGCATATGGCTTCAAAAGCACCAGGGAATAGTGAAGCAAAGGCAAAATGAAGACAAGAGACAGACAAATAAACAGCAAACGAAAATACTTCCAGGAAGCCAAATCATTAAGTGGGATGTGCTGAGGCAGCACAGGCTCAAGCCGCAACACTACCAGAGATTAATAGAGGTTATCCAGACATGTGTTTTAGGTTTCAGGGTGTGGTAGACCTGAACTGGATGTTAGGTGAGTTAGGAGGGGGACGTAGTGGGCCCTGAGCCATCCATCACGGCCCAGTACTTGACTCACCAAACGCCTGTAGTTGAGCTGCCTCCTCCATTATTCATGGCTATAGGAGGCCTGGACAAAGCAGAGCTTTTTATTTTAGCTAGGTTAATAATTCATGCCCCCTTGCACAGCCAAAGGAGAGCAGAAACAGAGCCAGAGACAAGCAGGGGTCCAGGTGGCTAGTAAAACCCGTCAAGTCTCAACTTTTTTTTTTTTTTATTTGGGAGTCAGCGGGATCACTCTCTGCTCATGGCCTTGCTGCCTCCCACCAAGAACCAGCAAGGGGTGGCCTGTGTGTGCTGGTGCCTGAGTTTCCTGGACAGTCTACATCAGTGTATAAGAAAGAAGAGCTCTGCTGAGGATTGAGCTCAGGTTCACAACGATGATGTCAGTGTAGCAAATGTTCACTGCCGTCAATGAAATTCCAACTTTTTGAAAAAAGTTATATGAAGAAACATAAATACGAGCATGAATCAAAACCATCCTGTATAGTCTCCAAATAAAGATAATGTGTTAAATATGAGATTTCCATGAATATTTTACATTCCTCTCTTTGTATAATATTCCAGAGCTGCTTAAAGTTTCATGTCAAGTCCCAAATAGCAAATTTCAAATTAGCTACAAGTCTTCTAAGGGTACAAATGTTGATTAGTATAACAACACCCAATAATCTGAACATTCATTTACATAAAGACCAAGTCCTTCCTCTGCTGAAGAGATCATTTAACTACTGTATTCATTCAGAGGTTTAGCTCTGTTGGACTTGATATTGTAGTTTCAAAGTAAAGAGCTGTTTGACAAAAGTAATCAAAATGGCCTTTTCAGTCTATTGAAGAGTTTTGTAAAGAATACAAAATGTAGTTCTGCGCACAAAACAATTTGAAATAATTATCATTTGAATATCATTTCAATCACTTTTAAAAAAATAAATAGATTGTACTATGTCAACAGGCAAGACACAGCAAAACAGGGCCTGGCAAATATGAATACTTATTATATGTGTAAACAAAGAATACGACACACTACATACAGTCTATAAATCCTTTCTTCTTAGATGTCCAGTGGTGGCATTGTTGATTAAAAAATGGTGGTGTCGTTTCACTTCATGATGAAGGCACATCAATAAATCAGACCTCTAAACGCCCTGCAGGCCGTTTCTTGGACAACTCAAGTTGTTCCCTCTTTCTCTGCATGTCCGGGAGCAGCTAGTTTTATAGACCTGCTGGTAATGTCAGGAATTATAACCCCAGCAGCAGCTCCTGCTTTTCACTTCCTATCAATCAGAGGGCAGAAGGCAAAAGAACCACAGAGCCTTCTCACTTGACAAGTACTGTGACGGATGCAGGGAATGTGTTGAAGTCTTCTAATGGATAGCTGTCTAACTTATTCTTAAGACATAATGAAAATGAAAATGTACTTCAAGACATGTTTAGAAAAGATAATATCCGGGACATAAAATTGTTTTCTTACTAGCTACTTGAAGTTTAGTCGTTGGAGTGCACTCATCTCTCAATTGGGTATTGCTAATTCTTCTATTCATCCCCTATTATTTATTTTAATTAATAGGTTTTTGACCTTTGAATCAGCTGTTGACAAAACAATCTCAATCCCAGCTCATCCATTAACAGTAACATCTACATGTCTAATCCTAAACCTTAACACAGTATCAAAAGTAAATATTAAAATAGATATAAAGGAGATTACTGCATTTAGACATAGTGGATAAGAAGTAAAAGTAATTCACGCTTCCAAATGAATAAAATCAAATATTGTCTTGAATGGTGTAAAAGAAAGTGAACTCTGGAATCCATCTGTTGTGTAGGCTTTTATTTCTGTGCCCTGTATTGGATAAAATTAGTTTTTAAGAGAAATAGGAATTGAGACGTTGTCGAAAGTCAGACTGTAAAGATTTTTTTTTCAGCTCATGAATACATTACTGGAGGCTGACATTGATTATGCCATGTAGCCAACAGTGAGGCAAAGCATCAAATTCAGAGGTGTTTGTCTTTATTGCTCTCTAATAATGAGTATGGGTTACATACGCGTGCATGAGCACTTGCATGTGTGCTTCAGTGGCTCTCCATCAAAGGTATGCTCTTAGTTTGTCTGTCAACGGGGCTTTGAACCTACAGCTGACCAGTCAAATGTGCGTTTTCATCTCAAAACAACTGAAGCATCAAACTCTTTGGAGCTGCTTTCTGTCTTCCTCACTCCCCCTTTGTATGTTGACCCACTGACAACACACACAGTGACACCCACAACACCACAGCATGGTAAATGCATTGATAAGGTTTCAGTGTGCTTCACAGTGACTGCTGGGACAGAGAGGTTGTACAGGTTGTTTGCCTGTCTCTCTAAATAGATTTACAACCATCCCATTTTCATGAGTTTGATATCCCAATTATGCCTTAGGGGGAATTTCTTCATTCAAACACTCACTTGAACTCTTGAATGTGATGTCTCATGACCTTCAGATGTTCAGATTCACCATTTGTTTGGTCTCAAAGATGAACTGATCAGGAATTGGTTGGAAAAGGTCAAATGTAAATCTCACAAATAGATGCAATGCAACGCAAATGTATAATAGGATAAAATGATGAAGTGGTGGCATTTTATATTTTGACGGTCAAGGCTCACTTTGACTATCAAATCATAATGTTCTGCAAAATCTAATCATTCAATGCTGTATCTCAGGAAAGAGAAATTATGCGAATATTTTCTTCAACTTGACTAATTAGCGAAGGGGTGAATTGTACTGAACTGTACTTATCTAAACCCGTCAGTCCCTCTATATGTCTCTATTGAGATGTATTTCCTTTGCAAAGCTGTTCCTGCAATTAAAAATGTGTTTCTTGCGTGTTATTATGACATAACAGTCAGTATAACAATGATCTACACAACTGTGACTGGAACTGCATTTATAAGGTGATTATTGTACCACAACAGTAGATGGAAAAAGTGGCTGCCATTGCAGGAGCCCATCACTTAAAACATTTACCTCATTATCTAATAATGTTTTGACCAAAAAACGTGGTTTCATGTCCACGACCTGCTGCTGCAACAATATCAAGACCAAATTATTTTTATTCGCTCTCTCACATCCTTGATTACTGAGAATCGTCACATGGAAGTGTAAATTAAATTGTGACTCCCCAAACAGCATCCACTGTCTTCAACGCCTGCTCCGAGCAGCACAAAAATCACACTTCCACCAGATGTATTAAATTGCAATGTTTGGTCGACTGGTTCTGTGCGGTAAAATCCTCATTGGCCTCGACTAGTGAGACCACAACAACTGGTAATTCAATGACAGTAATGTGCAAATTGTCTGTGTTTGTTTCTGCATGTGTTGATTTTATAGACAGTACAAAGCGTGAAAGTCAAAAAGGTACTTGTGTTCTACTTTTAAAGGGCAAACCAACAAGGAACAATGTTCACCTGGCAGAGTGTTTTTTTGAGTTATGCTTTAAGTGAGAGCAGTATAAACTGCATTTTTCAATCCTTCAAATTAATATTCATGAAAATGTCTGTTAATACTTATGCCAGCAGCATGCCATCATGAATAATAATATTCCCTCTGTTTTCATGGAAATCATTGAGCATGATGTACATCGCTTTATGTCTGACTTCAAGCTGCTCACTGTCTTCTCATTTCTGCTGTAGAACACCACAGATGTTTGAATTATAAACACAGCAGATGGGAATACACGCATTCAACCTGTCACACTTTTGACAGATCTCAGATTTTGGCCATCTCTAGATGTGAAGCACCAAAACAATTAATTAAATAGCCACAATCTGAAGTACAGCTCAGATAATTGGTCAATTAATCAATCAGTCAATAGACAAAAGCATGACTAAGCACCTATGGCCATGATTGTGCTTTTGTGAGGTTGTATTTGGGCACAACAGTGATTTTAGCTATCAGCTAACATCAGCATGTTATTATCATAATCTGGACAATGCTAACTTGTTGATTTAGCCATTGTTGTTTACATGCCCACCATCTTAGTGGAGCATTTTAGCATGAAAAAAATTTATCCTAAAAAGGATGACCTTCTGTTTAAAAAAAAAAAAAAAAAAAAGGCCATGCAGTATTAATGGGTATGTAGCTCATTACAAGCCACAGTTACATTTTATTTTCAGTCCACTTTGTTGGTCATAGCAATTATGAGTGGAGCAAAGGGAGAGGTCAGATGACATAGTATAACACAAAGTCTATGTTAGGGTTAGATGGGAGGATGGAAGGGCAAGTCATGAGTTTCACCCAGAGGACCTTTGTTTCCTATGTGTTTTATTGCATCAACCATTTACTTTTAATGAGGACCAGTCCACAACCTTAACCATGTGTTTATTATTGTTACCATGATGATAATGGCCGTGTAATATTAGAAAGTACTACTTTTAACTCTAATCCCTTTCCCTTTCTGTCTAGGTTACACGATAGTCGTCTGTTGTCCAGGGTAACCTTGTTTGGAACCAGATGTTATTTCTTTGACCAACACCATAGGACATTTGGATATTGTGTGTTTTTGGGATTGTTGGAGACCAGAGACCAACAAGAACGATAATCATGGACATTCCACTGAACGAATGGAGCAAAAGGACCAGAGAGCATCATACAAGACAACATGTCCAAAAAGATTCCTGACTTTAGATCCAGCATCAACAGTAGCTGTCTCTGAACTCTACTGCTCACCAAATTTCCCTTTGTATTATAGTTTTATTCCCATGGACTCGAAGACTCTACCATGAAAAGTAATTATTGACTAAAAGACTGCAGGTTACACAAGAAAAAAAAAAGAAATCACCCTTAAAACAAAACCATGTGATGTGAAAACTTTGTGTTATTTTCTTGCCACAGCGAACCCCAGGACTCCTGATGCATATCTGTGTTAAAGATCTAGTGAGGTCATTTTCATTCCTTTTAGCCTCATGGAGCAGATATCTCTTCTGCTTCATTTTTGTTCATTTGAAACTATAAAGTGTTTGGCTTTCTTAAGTTTGTTAGGACGTCAAGTCTTCTTTTCAAAGACAAAAGACGATACCACAACAATAAAACCCGGAAAAAATGTAATGATGTTTGACTACAAGTCACCAAGGGTCAACAAAGCTGAGTTCTGCCAAAATGTTTTAATGGTACCTGTTGTTTTCAAAGCCTGGTGACAACCGCTGATTACAAATGTCAGTATTATCTCAATAAATCTAAATTAATGGATATCAGTATGTGGAAACCAATGCTTTTTTTTTTTTTACAATCAGTGATGATGCTCTTTGAGCCAAAGATTTGGGAAATTTTTAAAATTATCAGGTCAAACAACAACAAAACAACAAAAACAGACAGCAGGACGTGAGAAATGTGCAACTAAATATGGTTGCATTGACAGAGGAAATTAAATGCAAGAATCAACAAATGCAAAAATAGGACATGTTCAAAACTACAAGAGAAATCACCCTGTTCTTAAAATGAACAGACTTCACAAAAAAGCCATCTGAAAACTGGTCCAGGGGGAGGCTCATAATTAGCTCTGACTCTGAAACAACACTAATCCTGTTTGATTCATGTCCAAACCAAGATGCTGCTTTCCAAGCATCTGTTTATTGTTTATACCCATCGCCAACAAGCAAATACTGTTTTTATTCTTTTTTTTAATTGTTGTTGTTTGTTTTGGGGTTTTAAGTTTTGTTTTTTGTCAGTGCTTTAAAACAAGGTACTAGAAAATTCAGGGCTGGTAGGATTAGTTAGGGTGGAGCAGGGACGTGGTAGAAAATGGACAGAGACATAAGCTCAAGATCAACATACTGTTGTGAGGAGATGGACAACTGTGGACCAGTATTTGTATTTTACCTTCTTATGACATTTACATCTTAGGGACAGGAAACTATGGTGCATACTAGGGGTCCCTCCTCTGATGTGATAATAAGTCAAAACTCTGAAATGTAAATTTTTAGGTGTCTTGCCCATGACTCTTATAAAAAAAAAGAGCAAACGTATGTGCAACAACAACAGCTTTGAAAAAAATTCCAGAAACCTGCAAATAGGAGAGTGAACTGTGTTCATTTCAATTGTAAGTCAATTTTTCTCTGTAATTGAAACAGTGCATTCAATGCAGAATGTTCTGTATACTAAACATAATTAATTAAGCAAAAATGTAGAAGGCTTGCTCCCTAAAATCATACCTGAGGGACCATCTCTGAAGGGGAGGAGTGAGGAAGGCTGCTATGGTTAGCAGTCCAGGTTGCCTCTTGTTTGGTTAGAAATCATTAAATTACAGTAATGACTAATTTCTCATTCCTGCATGCAATCCGCCTGAGACTACCATGGATTTAATAAAGAGCTGGGGATGAATTACAAACAGCAAACGGCTGAGGAAAGGCTACGTGATTATACAGAGTAATTCAAAAGTGCATTAATAAAACAATACAGAAACATTGCTAAATCATTTGAGATAAAGGTTATTTGCATAATTCATTAAGATTAATCAGACCAGGCAATCCACCACAGTGCTCCAAGGAACAGAGAAAGTAGTCATGAATCCAATCCCCTGGAAAAGCCCTTTCTATCTACAAACAATGATACAAATCTGCCCTTGGATCAGAGAATTAACCTCTGTGCACTTTACAGCCCCTGCAGTGTTGAAACACAATCCCTCAGTCATTCACTTTTATGTGGGCTAATATTCTATTAATAATGAAAAATCTTTTCATACCACAGCTCTGCTGGGTTTTGTTGCTCTGCCATAAAAGTCCTTAACAAAAGTTGAATGGAAATGTGTTCTGTGTGTTTGGAAACCGCAGTGAGGATTTGGGGGGCTGCTTGTTTGACTATTCTATGTACTGGCACCGACTTCAGTTTTTAACTCTCTGCAGAAAAGTTAATTGAGCAGGATCCACATAGAATGCATTTGGAGGTGGTCACGGATCACAGACTGTAGACAGGTAACCTGTAACCGCTGCAATCCTAACTCCTGCCTTAGTCTGTTACTATAAGCTCAGGTTTGACTGACATAGATGTTGAACCCAGTAGTTCAACATTTGAGTTTGAGTTAGATGGATAACAGACTGAAATGGTGGAAATTAGTTCACTATCACTGAGTTAATTTGAATAATTTTGTTCAGTTAAATTTTAGGTCTCGTCACAGACCATATATTTGGTTATTTTTATTTATTTATTTATTTATTTTGTAGGCTATCTGATTTAGAAGCTAAATGATCATAAGAGTCTAAAGCCAACAATCGTTAGCTTAGCACAAAAACCAGAAACTGAAAAAGACAGCAAAGAAAACAGTTTTTCCATCTGAAACTAAATCTGCTTATATTCTCTTTGTTTTGTCAAGAAATAGTCGAGTACATCCTTCTTTGTGCTGTGCTAAGATAACTGAATGCTAGATGTAGCTTCATATTTATAATCCATTTGTGCGCCTGCTATCAATCTTCTCATCTTACTCTCTGCAAGGATGTGAATAAATATCTTTCCAAAAGTATTGAACGATTCCTTTACAACCAATAACATTTTATCCAGACAAAGTGCCAAATGTCCTTTAAACAATATAATTTTTGTGTTAAATGATGAATAATTTATCACTAAATGGTTTTCCTATCTGGAAGATGGAAAAAGGAAATACTCAAAAGCCTGCATTTAAATCATGCTGCACATTAAAGTTCTGCAGTGTAACTCCTACTAATGAAATTCTTTGAGGTGGGTGATAATGTGTAGGTTATTAGCTTATATATAGCTGGTTTCATTGCAGGTTTTACAGACTGATGCCTCTGAAACTGTCGATTGAAATCCTCCCACAACTCCCCCTTGGAATAAATTCCCTGGTCAGCCATCTGAAATAGAAAATAATATTAGTGAAATGGCATTTTCTAGCTGCAGTTGGGGAAGTGCACACATCTTATTGGAAAGAATTGACAATGCCTCGCCAGTCCTAGTTTTAATGGAGAGCGGCTATTATAATAAAATTACAGTTCAGCTTTATCTGAGTTTCAGCTTTCTATTTGTACTATTTAATCACATATTTGTTGAAGAATATCTCAAATAAATTACTTTTTCAGGGTTATTTGGATTAAAGAAAATATTAATCAGAGCTTGGTAAGGAGAATGTTCCTTCTCCCAAAGAAAAACTGAAACAAAACACAACACACACTTAGATCTGAATCAAGACAGGTCTTGCACTTTACAAAAATGTGTGCCCTGAAAACAAAGTTCTCTGTTACACAAACACCATCTGGTGGCTTTGCCAAGGCTTTATCTTGACAGGATGAATTAGTCTGAAAAAACTGTCATTTACACCATGCAAAATTAGAATTTCTCATTTCATAATGAAAGCTGACAGACTCTAATGAAAAACTGCTCGTTCTTCAAAACGCTCAGAATGGACTGTAAAAGTCTGGCTGGAGAAACTTTCCCTCTCTTGTATAATCTAATTGCGTTATTCTCTCCTCTCAATTCAGGGGTATTTTTCGTCCCTAAATTGGGTGTTCTAATTCAGTTTATGTTGAAGTTTGATGTTATTTCTGACGGCTGTTTGTGTTATTCTTGTCAACCGTAAGCAGTTTATTTTGAAGTGAGTTGTGCCTCTCTCTCTGTGCACTGCTGTGACCTGAGGCATAATGGGATTATCCTGCTCAAGGCAAGATGTAGATGCCTTGAATTCTAATATCTAAGTATTCCTTGCTGTACCTGAAACCTCTCCTCTGTGTTTCTCATGCCTGACTGGACTGTGAGGAGATTAGCCCATGAATCACGACAGCCCGCGGGCTGCTTCGGCAAGTCATTCACACATATTGTTGTGGCTTCATATCCAAAGTTTGTTCAGTTTTTTTTTTGTTTGTTTGTTCGTTGTTGTTTTTTTTCCTTTTTCTGGCAATTTAAAACCACATGTACTGCACCAGCAAATGCAGTGGGTAATATAAGTGGCAGCTAAGCATGCTGAGTATTTCTGTGGCCAAAAATGCTGTAGAGTTGCATGACTGAGCTGCCCTGCTCAGCAAATCTGAAGCAGTGCCAGTACCCTAAAGGTGTTCATGTCCAAGTTCAGCATTGACAAGACATTAATGCTGGGCAGTGCATTTGCTATCATCCCTCATCAGAGACACTCTCTGCTCCCACACTTCATTACCACAATGCCCTTGGGTCGGTGAAAAGGCCTGCTGTGATTTGAAAAGGAAAATTATCTTTTGTGAAACTAACTCAGCCAGACCAAAAGTAAGGAGGAGGAGAAGAAGAATGTGGGGTGAGTGGGCGTCTATAGGCAGGGGGAGTTGATATAAAAGGTGAGAAATACAACTTCCTCTCTTGGCAACCTACGAATAGGTTAATGGGAGCGAGGTTTGCAATGAGCTGATACCCATCTGGATGGGCAAAGAAGGGAAGGTGGAGACCGCAAAATGACATTCTGATGGATTTTTTTCTCCTTGGCCCCATTTTGTGGTGCACAGCTATGCAATTATTTATTTATTTACCTCATTTCTTGATGCTGAACATAGAATCAATTTCTTTACTGATAGTCAGGTTACACTAGAACGGCAGCAGGGCCAGTACCTGAGCGGCACTGGATGATGGAAGCCACAAAAAATTGATGCTTGTGGACTTGATATGTTTTTATATTTCCTTTCAGTTGTAGGTAGAGTCAATGGGCTGTCATTATTCTAATAGGGATCTTCCAGTGTGTTTGTGGTGAACAAGAATCCCATTACTTATGAAAAACTGTTTTAAATGTAACTTACTTTTGGTTTTAGCCACGTTTTAGTGATAACTATTGGAAGTGCTCCTAGTAAATTTTGCACCAGCATTCATGGTTGGTAGAGACTGACTTTGTG
This sequence comes from Remorina albescens, assembly GCA_034769265.1. Classification (NCBI taxonomy): domain Eukaryota; kingdom Metazoa; phylum Chordata; class Actinopteri; order Carangiformes; family Echeneidae; genus Remorina; species Remorina albescens. The sequence continues at coordinate 22,738,790 of CM068494.1, forward strand.
TTCACCCTGACATTTCTCCTGCGCCACCATGACATTGACCTTTTCCTTTTTTCAGTGAAAACTATTTGATGGATTGCCACAAGATGTGACGCCCACATTCCAGTGCCCAACAAGATGAAGTGTAATTCCTTTTGCGGCAGTCTTACTCTTTTCATCCAGCACCATCATCGGGGTGTAGATTTTATGTATTCAAAGCTTCACTACAGCAAAACCTGCAAAAAGGAATTACCATTCAGTGTGAGTCTCCGCTGTACTTTGTATTTACTGTGAATTAGCAAATGTCAACATGCTAACACACTAAACTAGGATGGAAAACATTGTTAGCATTCTACCTGCTAAATGTCAGTACGCTGTCATTGTGAGCCTGTTTGCCTGATGATAATAGCTTCAAGTTCAAAGCACCTTGGTGCCAAAGCACAGCCCCACAAAGCAAAGCCTTTCCTTTTGTCCTTACTGACTCTGTCTCAAGAATGGATATTTATAAAATAATGAGAAAGGAGTATCATGTCACTATCACCTTGATGAACACTCACAACAACTCATAAACTCTGCGGTAGAATTCACATAGACCTCACTTTAGCTTGTGAGTAAGAAGCATATGTCTGCATTTCAAATAAAACCCCAAAAATGGGATTACCCGCACATTTCCCAGCCCGTCTTTCTAAGGTTCAAAAGAGCGATTACACTTTAAAGTGAAAAAGATTGGGTCCAAGGGTGTTCAAAGTTGTTTAAGATGTTTCATTAATTTACATTTTATTTGATATTTTGGTTTGTTTTCCACTCTGACCAACTGAAGTTCAAATACAACTCATCATACCCATATGGAAGAGTACAGGTGGACCTAGGTGATTAATACAAATGGTTTATCAAAGTAAATAGCCTGAGCGGCTCGCTCTCCGTTCTGAGCCAAAGAGTGATTTAAGATCTGTGGCCTGTGAGGTACAGGGGAACTTCCTCCAACAGATGTTCCTGACTAATTATCTATTGTAGCACAGATCCCACAATCCCTTAGTTCCTCTGTTGTCTTCCACTGGGAGCCTGGGCATTCCTGTTTCATATCCTTGGCTTGGTCTTCACTTACCTGGGGTACTCCTCTCCATCTGTGAAGAGAACTGGAGAGACACAGACAAGCCCCACAGCAACACACAACGTCATATACACACCTTTAGCTGTTATTTCCAAGTGCAAAGACACTTTCATCCTGTTGTTTAAGCTCAATGGGTGAGGAGTTATATAAAGTAGCAGGTATAGCTACTGGTCTTTAATGGAAATCAGCATTTTAAAGTAATTTCTGACTTGTTGTTCATTCAGATTAATTTTATGCAGCCGATTCACCAAGTATAATTATTCAGTAATAGAGTTAAGAGTTTCCTGCTCTTAACTCTGTTCTAGATGAGCATGTTGGCACATTTATTCCGCATGAATAATTTAACGACACAGCGTTTACATGGAGAGCAAATTGAAACACACTTACACAAACACTGAGTGAATATTTCAGGAGGCAAGGTCAGAGAAAAATGGCGGCTTTAGCGGCATAACATACCGCTTCTGTCAGCTGTCTAAAGCTCCCCAGCCCTCTACTATCATCTTCCATCTGGACTAATGGACTAGCTGGGTTGAGAAAACCCTTTGTGTGCATGGAGAGAACTCCGGCACCACCTCAGACAACCCTGGCCTGAGCAAAGCAAAGCTAGAATGGATTAAGATATGCTTGGCTGCCTTTCGCAGTCCTGTCAATGTGGGCTGGGTGTCTGTGCTGCACAGATCAGAGAGACGCAGGAAGGTCATTGCCACTGGGAAAAGGAGGCAGTGAAAATATTGTTCTGACAAGATGTAGAGTGACTTTTGCAACCCCAGGCTTGTGTTTCAGATTAAACCATGTTGGCTGATAGAAGAGGTGAAGTCAAAGGAGGTGTAAAAGGGGGACTTGAAGGGTGTTGATGCCACCACCTTTAAATTTACAGTTGCTTCTAAATGAGTTTCAGCATTAAGACTTTTGGAGGATAGATGATGAGACAGTGTTGAATTTCCTGTCAGTCTTTCACCTCTGAACGCTGAATGGTGTTAAATTTTAATGGACATGTTATTCTATTTTTAACATGCTAATGACAATGTTATCATTAATGGCATGTTATCAACAAATTTATAATTTTAATGAGTGCATGTGTTTTTAATAATACATTACATGTCATAAAAGGATAAAATCACAGATTATCATATAATACTGGTTCGTAATGAAGAATTAATCCTGATTTCTTAAATATACCACAGTGCCCATGTTTGTGGTAAAGAAGGTGAAAAAACTAAGCTGGAGGTGGCACCATTGAGTACACACACGTAAACATTGGATCCAGTAGCTGTTGCAACAACTGTGTTCGTCACAATACAAAAAGCTTAGATTGATGTTTGAGGGATGAATGGATGGATGGATGGATATTTTTTTACCAATCCATTAGATGTGCCAAGGTACCTAAAACACTAAGTACAACATCAACTAAAAATCAGCATTAACATTAATCAAGTGAAGTAAATCAAGCTAATGTTACTGCATTTCATTTGCCTTCAAAAATAAGAATTCAATGTAACATAGTAAAAATACTCACTCAAGTGCTATTAATGATAAAATGTCAACAAAATAAGTGTTGCAATATTAACTAAATCATGTTTAACTCACAGCTGTTCTCTTTGTTGTCATTTTATTTAACTTCATGGGTGTGGGTAATAGGATACAAGGTAATCCAAAGCATTCATTCATCTTCTACGGCTTATCTGTTTCCGGGTTGCAGGGGTTGCTGGAGACAATCCCAGGTCACACTGGGCAAGGGCGGGGTATACCCTGGACAGGTCGCCAGTCCATCGCAGGGCCAACATACAGAGACAGACAGAGATGAACAACCACTCACACTCACTCAGACCTACACCACACTCCACACAGAAAGAACCACAGCTTAGGAACCAAACCCACAACCTTCTTGTTGTGAGGCAACAGTGCTAACCACTCTTCTGCCATGCTGCCCAATTCAAAGCAAGGGATATGAAATAAAAATATCTAAGAAATAATAATGATAAAATATTGCAGTCCTTGTGCTTGAAGCAAACCATAATGTTTTACAATATTTTATTCAGATTAAATTCTCTCCCATTAAAAGATTTTTTTCTCCCAAAGGATTAATATACATATATATATATATATATAAATAGTGATTTGATACTGATATCGTTATTAGAAATTATCCCAGCTGTAACATCTCTGTAAATACAGCACTAAAGTAACTATGTAGAACCAATAAACTGGTGAAGCAGATTTTAGAACAGCTCAGCATAAATCTTCACATCTTAAATGATAAATTTAAAGCATGCAGATTCATTATAGATAGACTGTTTCCTATAATAAACTGATGCTTCATTGCTTAAGGGAATGATTCTAACCAAGTAATGTTTCATGCTCCTCTCCACTTCACCACTGCTTGGTTTTTTTCTTTTTTTGTGTGTGTGTGTGTTTTTTTTTCTCTCATTAGGCTTGCGAGTTATGAAACCACCATGCCGGTCCTCCTGTTTATTTCACAGCACATTGGCAGTTTAGGTGCAGTTTTTGGCATAGTCCAGAAAGGCCTCAGCAGCACTCTCCATTAGTTTGGCTGATTCAGGGTTGTTAGCCATTTTTAATTTCCCATTAGACCCACAAAAGCTCTATTCGTGTTCTCTCTCAGGTAACTCATTAATTTGCTGTGATGCATATGAGATGGTGAGTGAGGGCTTCTTGCCAAGAGACGGTTAGTGCTTTATGCATAAAAGAAATACAGTGTGGAGCAGATGGTTACATTAGGGACTGATGATACTGACACAATGCAGTGTGTGAATATGTCTGTGTATTTGTGTGTGAGTATGAATAAATTACCTGTTTTATATGTGTGTGTATGACATTATGATATTAGGGAGTGATCATGTGTGTTAAACCAAACTTGCATACCTTCGCTGTGTCTGTTTGTGTGTGTACAGTCTCATCCCGCATATTCACATTGAAGTTTTGGAACATATTCTATTAACAATTGACTACTAACTCTTGAGGTTTAAAATGGCTTTGTTCATCTGTAGAGAATCAAAGTAAAACTTGAAAAAATGGGACGCATAACAAACCTGATTGTATTTGGACTGCAAAGTGGGGGAATGCTTTTCCATGTAGATTATACACGTTTGTCTCTTGTGTGCAAACATGTGAGGCCTATAACAGAAGGTTTGGTTGGAACCACGCTGCAGGACTTCACTTTCATTAAACTCCATGTGAGTTTCAGCACACTAGCATTTGTTCAGCCTGCTCTCTGCACAGTACCACCAATTTTCACTTTGTTTTATAAATTTGAAGTTCTACTGCATAATCTGTTTTATGAAGGTAATATAAGGTAAGTTGCCTCTTGCTGAATTTAATTATGTGTATAGTATCACAATAGTGGAATGACACAATGAAACAAACTGCACAACTTTATCTCATGTGACTTATAATAAATATAAACTAAAACTATTGTTATTGATTGTTCTCAATTGTTTAAGTCTATAAAATGCTCTAAAACATCTGAAAAAATTTTCATAGTTTTTTCTTCTAATTACTCAAATTTTCCCACCAACATTTCAAACCTCAATACATTTCTTTTGCACAGGAAAGCAAAGCAATTATTCACATATGAAAAACTGCAGCCAACAAATATTTAGTGAAAAATCTACCCTTATTATCAATGATCATAATGACTGGAGAAACAAAATATCACATAGAAATCAATTTGGGTCAATGGTGTCCCATAGACAGCCAATTTAAAAATCAACATTTTGACTGGGAGATAAATACAGATTATTATTAAAAAGGCCTCCCACTAATCATTTTGGCAAATTTTTGATGAAAGGTCAGTATCTGCAAACTGTTATTCTAGTACAACCTATAGCTGCCATTCACTTGCCGCTATTTGTTCTGAACTTGTCTTTGCTTGTGGCAGTCTGAAAATCATAGCTTTCATCCCAAAAAAATAAAAAAATTAAAATGCTGGCATGGATCCAAAGTAGGATGTGTTTATTGAGTGCCTCACTGAAAAGAAGTCACAGATGAAAGTGTGGTGTTGGTGCAACTTGTTGGGGATAATGGTGAGGTAATGTGTATGAACTATTGTTGTTAGGTTTAAAGCCATCATAGAAACAGCCTCTACCAAGCATTAAAATACATATATTTTCAATGCGCAGCCTCTCAAGGATGGTAAAAATATGAGACATGAAAATAGTAATCACTGGGAAGATGAAAAGCAGCAGAGGAGCCCTCATGGAAGAACCTCTGAGGGGGCTGGAGACACTGCAATTATAGAAACTATTGACTTTTGTTTCCCAAGGTATGATCAATTCCATTGAAATAATGACATTTCTTTGTTGTTTTGACCCATTCACAGTAAAGGCAATTTATTTTGTGTGACAGGAGGCTTGCAAGGGACAACTCTGCAGATGTGTGCCAGAGATCAGGGAGAGTAGAGTTCTCGGTTGAAAAAATCGAGTAGAATAAGAGGAAGGTCATTTTTTGTACATTGGCCTCTTTTAAAATGGTTTATGACCCCACAATGTTTTTTTTCCAAATGTTATTTTATGTTTTTGTAATATTCCACTCAGATGATCTTCTATGGAGTTAATAGCACAGGCCATCTCTATCTCAGAGCTCTTAAAAAAGAGCAGACCTGAAAAGGCGCCCATAAAATGAACAAGTCCTTATTTTGGAAGAAAAAAAGAAAAATACACAAGGAGACAAAAATTCAAGCTGGCAAACAAAGTACAAAGGGTCGGGCTGAGGCATAATCCCCCCCCCCCAAAAAAAAGCCATAGACAGAATCCAAAGCACAATCAGGCTCAAAACAGAAAGTCAAAGAACAACATATGTGAAAGCTAAGGGATATGGCACAAAGACAATCTGGCAGAGAGGAAGTTGAAAGGATATGGGAATGGGAATGGGAAAGGTGAATGGGAAGGAGGACCAGGACCAAGTAATTATACTGGTGGGAAAGGCAGGTAGTTTATCTATACATCTACAATTCCAGTATTTGAAGATATGAAATGAAAATAAACCTTGTATTATTATGTTAATACTGTTAAAATGCCCCTCCCCCCCTCCTCCCGCATTTCCATCCTTATCTTTTTTTATTTAACAAAATATTGATTCTCCGAATGCTACCAATAATGAAATAATCAGGCTGGGAAAAATAGACCCCTGTATATTTAAACAACCACTGAAACATATTTTCTTTGCTTCTTTTAGTATTATCCATAGACTTGTTAAATTATTATTATTTTTTGCTTATAAATTTAAAAGTTAACCTATTCCCCCAAACTGATATGCATTATTAATATATGGCATTGTATCCAATAAATATATTTATATATTTATGTAGAATATTTTCTACGTATACAGCACAGATTGTTTTGTGAACTGCATTTGTGGATTAAAGTTGAAAAAAATACAAAAAAACCCAAAACAAAACAAAAAAACAAAAACCGGAACAAACCGAAACAATATGGCGGAACCGCCCTAAAACACAAAGAAGAAGAAGAAGAAGAACAATATGGCGGACTGATACAATCGGCCAAGGATACTGCGGCCATATTTGGTGGAAGTAATGTCGCCATCAGTTTTTTTTTTTTGTGTGTGTGTGTTTTCTTCACTTTTGTGGATAGTAACTCTGTTTAATGGCGAGTTTCATTTAGTCAGCCGTTCGTCACAGGACCATAGGGGCTCCAAACGCCACTTGACGCCGAAGAGGAGCTCTCCTATCCGGCTGTTGGCACCCCGGATCCTCGGCGGTTCCTTCCGACCTCCATCAAGCTAAGTGTTAGCTACACATGCTAATGTGCGCCATTAGCAACTCAAAGTGCAGTTGGGTGTTGGTTTTTGCTTTGCTAACAAGAAATGAACCTCTTTCATATGAATAGTCACAAGACATCACAGGTGTTGTTACCGCTAACATTAACGATGTTTATGTTCAGTCACACTGTTGGGGTTAATCCGTGACACTGAAGCAGTTTGAACAATAATAGGGACCTTTAAAAAAGTGAAGAAGCTAAATGGATTTCAGCCATCTTTAATTTAGTTGAGCAGAGCTGTGTGCTTTCCTTGCTGTGACATATTCACAAGGTTACAACCAAAAAGACAAAAGCTCAAAAGGAAATGGAAGTGATTTTTAATATCGAAATTCAAAATATAAAATAAAAAAAAAGAAAGAAAAGAAAAATGATAAATGGCTGGAAAACCTTTGATAATTGCTTTGCTCGGTGTCATTTTAAAGTTTAAGCTTGTGCAGCAAAGACAGAGTGATGTTGGTGTACAGGATATATTTGGGAGGCAGCACATGTCTGCTCAGTTTGTTTGCTCTGTTTGATCAAATTGCTCTTTTGTGTTTAGTCTCTTGGCCTCTGCTCACTCTTTATTTCCACTCTAATGCTCATGCCCATTTACCTGTTTATTTAATTTGTATCTCATATGGATTGCATTATGAATGAATTTATTATTGTCACTTAGCTGCTTTAACGTTTGGTTGTTGGAGAATTCAGTGATATTATTGCTGTGTGAATACTTTGCATTGTGATGAAATACTGCAGATGTGAAAGAGTTAATAGAAATGTATTTCATCCCATATGAATAGTCTTCATTTAACGACATGCGTGTATGTGTACATTACTATTTTTGCAGAAATAATTTAGCAGCAAAGTTCCTACTTTTGCTGTCTTTGTTTTGCAGATTTACTAGTTTAGTAAAAGCGTTTGCCACACATACGAGGAGTTGTCACGGTCCCATTTTCTCCACAGACTTAACAGTCAACTGAACATTAGAGAAATATTTCATTTCAAAACAATGGATTTATGTAACAGCCTGCACTGCTTTTATAGTGCTAAGCTGTTGAAACGAACTTTATTGAGCTCATGAAGATTTGCAGTTTATCTCATGCAGTCAACACTACTTACGGTTTCATAAATAAATATTCTCTGCTTCAGGCATTTTGTGGATGTTGCCATATATTATTTGTTGCATAGTGGATGCATCTCAGTCATCTCAAAAAGGTGGGTTTATCTGTCTATTTTTCAATTGGATCATTATTTATAGGGATTTGATCGACTACAAAAAGCATTAAGTGACACAGGAAATGAAGTGACATGCGGTCACAGTCGTGTGTGCTGAGGTTTTGTTGTAGTAGCTGGTTGTGTCACTAAATGATACTTTTCTGAGTCTTGTACATTTTGCGTAAGCAAGGTACCCTCAGGTTTAACAATTTTCAGAGTTAGATAACTTTTTCAGTTATCACCATGGCAACTCATGCTGAAAAGCTAACCTCCTCTGGGGCAGGAGGTGTCACATCAGAGGTTCAGATTGAAAACCTGTCAACAGGCCTGGTCAAATTTGACCAATGAGATTATTGTTTTCAAACATGATCGATCCAAAGTCTTCAATGTAAAGTTTTGGAACTCTGTAGAGTGCAATTGAAGTACCAACGTGTCTTTCCTGAACATAAACACCTGGCTGCATTTGCTGAAGGTGACTCAGCTGTTGAGTTAAAGCTGATCGACAGGGTGCTATCTACACCAATAAACTCAAAGAAAGGCCACAGTATTCTCACAAATTGTTGGCTACTCCCTGTTTCACCTGTTACAATATGGCAGAAAGTTCAGGAAAATTTAATCCAAAACCGATGTCTCTGTCACCGTCGGTGTGTGACACCATCACAAAGCAGCACCCACAGGCAGCTCCCATATAAGTACACATTAAGTGAGAGCAACAACTCAACGGTGGAAACTTTATTTTGTTTTTTCACTACCCCATGGGTAATAATAAAAATTTAAATATTTGTACTGACCAAGGTCAGGATGCTGACCAAGGGAAAAAACTAACAATAAAGTGGCAAATAGTAAAGAGCAATAGCTATTTTCAGTCAAATAATTTTTTCACATTTTCACTCTGGTTTTAAAATTGAGCTTCGAATATAAGGAGGGAGAGCCTATTATGTTAAATAACTACAGAATAACATTATAGCTTAATCATAATTGAACAAAGAGTCTTTAATCCTGACAGTATGATAATGGTTTTAACCTCATTCTCAATCACTGCAACTCAGAATAACATGAGATGATTTTATAGCAATAATTGGAAATAAAAAGGAAACCCTCTGATGTCTTTGGTTAGTTGGATACTTTCCATGATTATTAATGAACATTTCAGTCAGACTGATCTCATCAGACATGAGCTGCTTCTTTTCTCTGTGCTTTGGAGGCAGAAAGAGAAATTATGTTTTCATTTATTGCTTCATATATATAATGGTTTGTTCATCAGACATCACGAGGAAACAATTATTCCTGTCTTTATTTACAGTCTATCCTTAGCTGGATGTAATTAATTGAAAATCACTTCTAATGTGTATTTACTTACTTAATTACTTTTCTTCATGGTTCTGGCAACGATGCTTGTAATCAAAAAGTCCTCCAGTTTCACATTATCATACATGCTACTGGATAGGAAAACCCAGGGATAACTGATGCAATTCATAATCTGCTTCCTACCACATATTATTCAGTAAAGCTCAGTTAAAGCAGATAACTGATCCAAGAAATGCTTAACTGGCTCCAGGTTACTGGATACCCCTGAGAGAGAGATTTATTATTGTAACAAACTAATCTCTTTTCGGTGAGTTTGCATGTAGAAAGCATGGTTGTCAAGCAATACATATTTTAATAATCGCATGATCAGTCTGTTTCACAGACTTTAGATTGAAAAGTATAAAATTGGATAGTTTATTGTGTATATAAGGGAGTGCAATATATCAGTGTGCACATGACAATGGTCTCGCTCAGATAGTTGTGAGTATGCTTCCAAGCTTAAAATCACTGCGATGCAGAAGAAGTTTGAGTCGCCCATCTGTCTTCCTGGCATTGCTGCATGTGTTTCTTTCCTCTTTTTCTTCACTAAAGCGAGTGACATGTTAGAATATTTCCATACGGCTTTCACCACTCATTGTTCTGGTGGCTCAAAATTAATATAATAAAGATTTATTGACAGTGAAATGCTACATGCAGCATACTTTAATCGAAAGTAAAATGTTTAGCATATAAATAGAGCTCTCCTCATGGACCTTTTAAGGGAATGTATGGTTAAGATGGAGTGGCTGGTCAAAGTGATCATCACTTGGTTTTGCTTTCCTCCAAAATGCTCCTCAAAATGAACTCCTCTCTTACGCTCACACATCTGTATTTTGCTGTGACACAGACAAATGGGACAATTGGGGACAGTAGAAAAAGTACTCCAAGTCCTCTCGCCTGTTCACAGAAAACGATCCATCAGGCACCCGCCGACCCCGGAGCCTTGTCTGCAAATCGCTTAAATCCCAATCCCAATTCCACCCGCACATTCATCCTGACTTTATTGCTGCTTTCTTTCATGAGTGAATGGCACATCTTGGGCACGCAACCCTGTAATCCTTCTGCAGGAGGAGTTTGAAGATAAGCTGAGGCTAACTGGTACCCATAGATTGGCAAAAGGTCAATCTACACCTATGATTTACACCATGGTGGATGACTCAGTTACTTGAAAGAGTCCTTTTTGAAAGTGCTGCTTATCTATTTTTTTTTTTAAGTTAAAACCACATAATATACCACACCTGCCAGACAACTAAATCCCCATTACGAGTTGTTCCGCATAAAGGGCTAATATTATGTTTTGTGCTATTTATCAGTGTTTGTGTCCTCTAAACTGTCGTATCAGTCAACAAAAATAATGAAAAGAGCAGTACTGCATGTGAAGCAAAAGCTCACTATATATTTTTCCTCTGTCATAACTGCATTGGTCTGCTGTTGTTGTCCGAAGACTATAAAAAAAACCCCCAAAACAAACAAACACATCGGTGCAGATTATTGATTTTAGTCTTGAGTCACAAACAACAAATACATGTATATCCCAGAGAAGAAAATCTGGTGCCATTAATACTCACTGGTGTACAAAATGAGTAATAATGTAGAGCTGAATATATTCATTAAATGTATATTATTTATCCCCTTGTGAAGTAACATTTGATACACTGGCCACGGCCAGCAGGTTTAGGAAATGACCTAGCACATCTCAAGAATTTCAACATTATTTTAATTTTTTTAGAATTTTTAACCATAATTTTGTGTCCCTTTATTCAAGAATTAGAAATGTTTCATCTGATTGGTAGACAACAACGAAAATAGAGAAATCTCCAGCTTAGATCTTGTTGTTTTTACAGTTGTATATTTTGTATTTGAATAAATGTAAATGACGCAGAGCTCTCTGTGCCCTATGTACCAGGCTTCCAACTCTAGCTTTATTTGGTTTGGTGGATTTTAATTTAGTTCAAAACAGAAGTGATGCCTCACCCCTTAAAAATTAGACCTAATAAGTTTTATCTGGGACGTTGGTTTGTATCATAGCAATTTCAGATAATTTTCACGTGTATTCGCGTCAGGCCTTGCAAAAGTTTAACACAGAGAATGCAAGTATTTCTTGTCATAAGCGATGTATGTGATTGTGAGATTGGAAATCACTCTTCTGTTTTCTTAGCGATGAAGAACTAAAGCAGTGATAAGAAGGAAGCACACATTTTATGATGCAGTATCTTTAATTAGTTGTCAGAGTCTTGAGAAAACAAAAGGCAGTGAGAGGAAAGGAGGAAGGAATCGAAGGAGATGAGGTTGTTAATTCCACTGCTGTCTGCTTGCATTTGAGTGCTCATTAATCTGAGACAGGGCACACCCTGTTGTCTTGCTGAGCATCTTTTATAAAAACCAGCATTAGCACTTCTGCAGCATTGAGAAATTGTCAGTGATGTTTCACGGGAGAGATGTGCCAAGAGCGAGAGAGGGAGAGACGAATGCCAGTGGCATACTGAGCTTTTCTGCTCTCCCTCTTCACAACACTTGGGGCTTCCTAGCTAGCAAGTGAATCCATAACAGTTTTCCACCCAAGTAGAGCTTGTGGACTGTGACCTTCAAAGTTTACCACAAACACCAATCGAGTGTGACCACTTCAACGTTAAATGTATCGTATTATAGTTAATTTAGTTATTGCTGGCAAAGATGAATGAGCTTGCTCCATTTGTTTTGCCATTAGCACTCATGTGATATCAGGAGTGATTTAGACATATTTTCTTTTTCCTCAATTAGAGTAATGTAATCTATCTGTACAGAATACATCGCCATGCACTAAAAATATCCATTGTAATTGGAAGCCAGACAATTAATTTAGTGCACAATAAGTGAATGGAAATTGAACAAAGGGTTATGTTTGTGTCATTAACTCAGTGCAATTGCCAATTTATATGCCCTGTGTTGAGCTTGTGAACATCATCTACGCATGCATGCATATTCATTACCATGGCCACTCAATTCACAGAGCAAGTCTGTGCAAAGGTGAATGAGAAGCTGAACCCTCTAACCATCCATCATTATGCCTGCTTGCTAGTGGTTGCTGTGGTGAGTTTGTGTCCACACACATGCTTGGGAGTGTGTGTGTGTGTGTGTGTGTGCGCACGTGCACACATTTGTTGCCATGTGAGTGAGGGTGAAGTGAGTTTCTCCTCTCTCAATCCTCTCTCCACTCTACCTGAGGCATAGGCACCTCCTCTCCTCCTGGAGCCTTGTCAATAACACCTCTGCCACCTCCATTCTGCCCAGAGGAGAGCACCACTCAGCTGGGTCCAGGGCACAGCCAGACTCCCCTCTCCTACAGCCATTAATCCACTCCTTTGGCAGACAGAATCCATCTCCCCTCTGCACCTGTTTGACAGAGGGTAAAAACAGGGATGAGATAGCAGGGCGTGGATCAATCCCTTCGATCCCCTTCTCCATCTCAGCAGTCATTCATCAGCCAGTGGTTGTTGTTGTTGATGTTGTTGTTGTTGTTTGGCTTGACACTGCCCCATGCCCAGTCTCTGAAAATAGGCCAGCTGAATAATAGTAGAGCAGAGACACACATTAGACGGTGAAATGATTTAGGACATATTTTACATAGGTCTGTCAAGGGAGTAGGTGATATTTGCAATCCAGTTGGTTTATTTTATTTTTAATGTTTTTGTAATTTTATATAATGAACATCATATATATTTAAATTTTCAATGGTCACCTGCGAAAAAAGAAGTAATTTTCTTAGTAATATTATCTAATTTAATCTAACTTTCCCTGATCAGTGAAGTGCTCTGATGGTTATTTTACATTTCCATCTGCAAGATCTACACTGTCTAACCTTGACCATGGACTTATCAATATACCCTTGATGAAAAAAGTTCTGTGACCTTCATACTGTTGCTTTTTCTTTTCATTCCTTCTTTTCATTCACCTCACTTTTTGTGCTGAAACCAAATTGAACATATTTGGAGCAATTCCCTGTTAGGTGCAACCCTGCTGGAATGGCATCTTTGGTATTTTAATATTTCACTACTCTCTTCACTGTATTTCCAAATTATCATTACATGGTTGGCAGACAGAGCTTCAGAAGAAACACTCACCTTCAGTTAGAGGTGTGTGAGTGCTCCTGTAACCCGTATGCCCTAATGTTTCTATCCCTGCCACTATGCCCCGTGCTTTTAATGATATAGTACCCAGTGCACTGCAGCCATTGCTGACAAGTTGTGATGGCAGCTTTGATGTTTGTCCTTTGTGTGTCCCCAATAACAGGTTGCAGCTTTTTAGTGTTTGTTGAATGGTGGGGCGGTGAGTCTCCTCTAACCTGATATTGAGATGGAATGGAGAGCTAATATCAGTGAAAATCAATCAGATGTACATGAAGCTCAGCATTATTTATGAATGTAATTCATGCACAAAAAAAAAAATCCAAAATGAGTAACAACAATCCTTTTTATTTATTTTTTTTTTACATGTTTATGCCAGTTAAGTCGGATTAGTATGTAAATGTTATTATTTTTATGAAATACAAAGTTGTCTTGAGTTTAGTCTTACAAATTGGTCATCAAATATAAGGATTTTAGAAGAGATGAACTGAGAGGAAAAGTAATTTTCCAAACATAAAAACTTACAAAGTTTAGTGGAATAATTTATCCTTTGTAGTTTCCAAATGTTTTGGATCACTCAAAATTCTCAATAGCACAATGTTTCAGTACTCCCTTGTCATTTGCGAGGACATGCTTCTCAGATCTAATGAAACCTGGATCAAACAGCCATGCAAGTCAGAAAACTGCAGAAAAAGAATTGAAGATCAAGTCCAGGAGATGACTCCCTTTCAACACTGCCTCTTGTGCACATTGCAGCACAGAGTCTGCATGATTTTAATGATTCCAAGGACCATTCGGCCACCAAAATAACATCAGTCCTGCTACACATCATCAAAAAGCAAGAAGAAACAGCTGCAGCCAAGGCTTGACCACGCTCGATTCTGGGTAACTAAAAAGGCTGTGAACTCAAGATAGCAGCATTTTTCTTGAGGGAAGACCAGCAGTTCACATGTGAGTTATGGCACTTAAAGAGTTAATGAAAGACATCAGTGTGCCCTTTATCCTCTGAAACATGGTGAAGAGGCTTCTCTTCTATTGTGTAGAAATACACATTGGTCAGTACCTCCAACTTCAGTTTCTCCAACGTCAAAATATCAAGCTGCCTTTTGTTGGAGATCTCATTTCGCAGCCAAACAGCACTTATTTTGATATTAACTTCATTAACGTAGCATGTTTCAGTGCTGAATCTACTTAGGCTCACTGCAACTTTCCTCAGATTTTACCTCGCTCATTGTTTGTACACCTCTTTGTTGCTATTAGCTTGGATGTGGTCCATTAATTTTTTTTCTTTTCCTTGTTTGATGGCTAAATATTTCTGACTTGTGACAGCTACACATTTTTCAGATGTGGCTTTGTGGTTCAGTAGACATTTTGAAGTCTGTGGAGGTTTTTTTTAGTTAATTAAAAACAACAAAAGTGACATTGATAATCGCACTGTCTGTCCCAGTTACCTTACTGTGCCTGTGCTGTACATGCTGTTGTTTTTCATACAGTCAGTAGGTTACTGTAAAAGAAAAAAAAAAAACCCAACAATGCATATTTAGCTTTTGACAGAGAGGGCTAGCAGTTTTCACCTGTGTTTTCATGGTAAGCTTGGCTCTAAATGGATGATGTTGGAATTGATCCTCTTTTCTGATTAAGGTGAATGAAAGTAAACAATTGTACTTTCCAAAAAAAAAAAAGTTTGTTCCACGATTTTGGGATATACATGCATGAGTTGTGTGTGCGCTCTGTAGTTCTCTCAGAGAAGCTGCTTGGAGGAGAAAATAGCTGTTGTTGGTGTGATCAGACCTTGAAGGAGTCCAGATTTAGCTGTGTATCTAAGCAGCTCCTAATGAAGTGCGGTAGTGGTGGCAGTAGAGATACTTTAACAATAAAATTTACTCAGTAGACAACATCCTGTACCAAAACATATCTTTAACTTTGATAATCACCCTTGAAATGACACGGTGTGAGTCAACTGCTCATAAAACTTAGGAAAATGGCATATTCAGCCAGTATGAAATCGACTAAAGTATCTATTTACTCTTGTTATAAAATAACAAAACAAAACAAAACTTGTTATTTAGCATCAGTTTCTTATTTCTTCTGGCCTTTGTTGCTGATTGTTTGCGATGCCCACTGCAAACAGCAAATGGGTAAGTAGAAGTTGCATGCTGCTTTTGAGCTACAGGGGCTGATTTGCCATCTGGAAAAGGATACGCATTAGCTGTGTGTGCTTTATTATTATTATTATTATTATGCTTTGATTGTGTGGTTAGTTGTCCCTGTTTGAATTTTCCCATCCACCCTAGAAAGTGCTTCCAATGTATAAAAAGAAAAAAAAAAAAGTTAGATGATTTAAACACGAGCCTCAGGTAATGGACGAGGTTTCACAAGTAGATAAATATTCCTTATCAATCGATTAAGAATTTAAACTCTCTAAGATAACAATGACAGACTGTGCTGAACCAGAATTGGTCCTAACATAGTAACATAAAACAGCATAAACAGTATAATTGGGTCACATGGGCATGTCAGAGCTCATGCACAACAAAACAAATGAACTTTATTTTATACCTTAATTTAGTTATTTATTCATTTTTAGCATGTTGCCACTATTTTCTAAAGACTTGATTACCTCCAAGATTTCAAAAACCGCAGAAGGGTGCTCTTCTTCTTTTTTTTTTTTTGGTGGTGATGTAGGGTGAATCTACTTTATGTATGCTAAACCACCGGTGTCTGAGATGCCCTTGTGTGATTGAGTGGACCATCATCACACTCTGGTGTGATGTGCAGGCTTTCACAGTGTGCTCTGGGTAAGGTGAGAAAACCGGGAAGCGCTATGATGCACTATATCAAGAATGAGCTCGCAGGGTGCTTTGAGCCATGAGATGAGAAAGATGACAGTACAGATAAAAGTCTTTCACTGTATTAAAATAGAAGTGCTGAGTAAAACAGACGGTAAAAGACTTTTAAATTTAAAATAGGAAGACTGGGTGTTTCATCCTGTTTATTTGAAGAGCGGTGAATACAAAAAATAAAAAAGCTAAAGTGACATAAATTCTGTAGTATGTCATGCACTGGCACAGCTAACAAAAGTTGGTATTGGACCTTTAAGAGTGTCATAATGCCAAGTATCAGCTGTGGGGGTTTAAGATGGATATGCTACAGGGTATGAGTCTCAATACCCCACAGTGTTTTCCCATCTTCTCGAAGGAAGATCATTAATTCAGAACATAAAAAGAATATGTTATCTAGCTTTTAAAGACTGGAGCAGTCATATTTAAAATGTGACAAACCTGTTGGTTTCAGTGATGGAAAGTGTGATTGCTTCAATAAATAGACCACTAAACCCAAAGGAATGGAGTTAAATAATTGCACTAATAACTTTTGCTGAAGTTTCCTCTCTCTCCCTATACCATTTATATGCTAACCATGTCCCCGAGGGTCCCTCCCTTTCAGTTTAATTTCAGCTATCCCTTTTTAATCAATTTTCTTTTATCTCACAGCAGTTTGAATGCAGATACAGTCTACTTAATTTTTTTTTGGCAAGGTTACATATGTGTGAAGTGTCAATTATTTGATGAAAAAGGACCTACAGAAAACACTGGTATTGATTAAACAGTCTCCCACCCTGAAAAGATTATGTTTTCTTAAAGTAACTAGATGTGATGCGTGGTGCGGTTCATTGGCCCATTGGGGTCAGAGTCAAGAGAAATGATCTTCCCTGACAGGGAGCGAGGAAAAAGAAGGAACGGGGCAGAGCAGGGTGCTAGGGAAGGAAAATTACAATATAAAGAGCACAAAAGCACAGACTGAGAGTGAGTCGATAGTCAGATGGCATAACAGAACATGTAACCTTGCTGTTTAACGGGTACTGTGAGGATGGCGCATACACCAGGAGCAGCTATGTAAATTGATTCACTGTAAATGACACTAAGAAGGGCTTAAAAAAAATCCATGAGGTTGTACAGAGTGGCACATCACAACGTGACAGATCATGCACTGTGCTGTATGTGATGCGAATCTGAAGTATCTAATGTACCTGTCTACATATCCTGTGTGCAACACAGTGCCCAGAGAAATCCCCTATGGCCCTTTTAAGTAAAGTATTTAGTCTTCTCAGGCTGGGATGTAGGCAGCAGTTTTCATAAATACACTCTCAGGTTGCCCCACAGTGGGTTTAGGGCAAACCACCCACACTTTATTCGGTTCCTTCCAGTAATCAGCGCTGTCTCGTTTGACCCATTTAGTGTAACATTATGCTTACCAAGCTGGTATGATTTCAGCCCCCCCTTGCCCTCCCCTGCTATTTCCTCCCAAGCAAACGACCTAGATGAGAAATTCAAGGTACTGATGAACAGACAGTGTTAATGAACCTTTATATGAAGCCTTCAAAACATTAGCCCTCTACTTTGTCGCTGCCTCGTAATGGAGGTGCCACAGCCTTGCTTTGCAATGCAGCAGCTGCAGTGGCAGGCAGCCTCTGATCTGTGTGACCCCCATAGAGGGGTCCAGGGGCTTGGCTGCCTGTGGAGAATACAGATCAACCTCCTACATGTCCTGAACCCTGTCCCCTCCACTTATTACCTCTCACATTCGCTTGCCAGGAGGTGGTGGTGATGCCAAGTACATGTACTGTTTGACACATTTGTTGACTCTTAAGGAGAGTGTGCAATGTTGCTGGTGCACAGTGAAGAAACCACAAAACTTAATTGCATTACTTTTTGTAACAGTGTGGTTTTGTGTTATTTAGTTTTAATCAGTTCATGCAGCTGCTCTGGCTGGAGGATTTCTCTGTTGTAGCCTTTTAATGGAAGAGTTAATAAGCAGCTCTCCAGCATGTCAGCTTCTGTAATTGCCCTTAGAATGACTATTTCCATAGTCAATCAAATTGATGTTTTATTTCATCGTTTAGAGATACGGTGCATCAGCTTGATAAGAAATGTCTTATAGCACCCTTCTGAAATCCAATACTTTAATGAAGTTAACTATTAATGAAGACAAATAAATAACAATGGAAACATTTTATTTGCTTTTAAAACCAGTTTTCAGTGCTTTGTCTCGTGGCTGTGAAACTTTTTTACTGATATGTAGTAATAAGTTATACCATAAAAGCTGCTGGAACAAAGCTGTGGCTCTGGGATTTGCAACCTAAGTCTCATCTCTTCGCACCAAAGTACAAAGTAAAGTCCTAAACTTTAGTTTTCAAGTCCCAAACAAGCAGTTATTACTTTTGATATTCACTGAAATTACATAACAATTTTCTTTTTGTTATTTTACGTATTAATTATTAGCCTTGCTCCTTCTAGACTTGAAAGGTGGAATTTCAAAGTTGGCAGTTGTTTCCTTTTAGAGAACAACAGCTGTGGTCAGTTTAAATTCATGTCACTTTGAATTTACTCCAAAGGTAACCAATAGTCACTGCAGGAAAAAATAAATAAATAAAACCACCCCTCCAGGATAAACACTTACTTTGCTGTTTGCCATCGTGCTCAGCATGTTGAAAATACCACTGCAGACACTGAATATGTCAGTTGCACAGTAACAAGTGTCATCAGTCATTGTTGTTAAGGTCAGCTGAGACAGAAGTCTTTTTTGAATTTTCTTCTGGTCAGAATTTGTCCAGTCTCGATTTCAGGGCATGAAAAATACAGAACAAAGACTGTTAGGAATCTGTTTTATAACTGTCATTGCAGATATTCAAACTTCCCAGTATTGTTTCATGAGAAATGACACATGAATGAAGTGAAGGACAACTACTGATCTGGACATTAATATGAAAGAATCACCCTGAAAGATGATAGGGTATTCCACATTAACAAGAAAAGGTACAAAGGTGCAGTACTATTACACCTGCAGAGGTGCATTTATCACGCAGTCAGATTGTCCAGCTGTGCGAGTTCAAACAAAGCCCACTTCATCATAATGGCACTCTGTCACAGTGGATTGAAGGCCCTTGTAATGAATAATTATATTGTGGTGAAAGAACATGGTGGAATACAAAACAAAGAGGGAGTATGGGGAGCGCGATGGCAACTGTCAAGAAAACAGGTGTGTGGCATGAATTATACATCTGGAGAAATGCCTCCATACTTCAAATGAATGCATTTCAGATTATGTTTTGTTTGCAGTCACAAACTGCCTCTTGTTACTAAGATGCATCCTAGACAGTTAAAAAGGTAAATGAACCAAATAGATATAATGTAGAGGTCGTTTTTCAGGAAAATTTTTTTGATTCAAGTTAGAGATGCAATTTGCCTTTGGGATATTTTGTTAATTACGTTACATAAGATTAATTAGAGAGGACACATGCACTGCATGCTCATGCTGCCCTGCCTGTGCAATGACACTCTGTTAACTATACATAGACACAAACCACCAGCACACCTACAAAAACACACACACCTGCTCTCTCTGGTATTCTTGCTCGGAGCCATGCTCCCTGTGCTGTGGGTCACAGAGGTGGGAGCAACAAGCCGTGAAGCTGGGACTTCCAGCTCAACAGTTCTACCGGCCCCTGACATCCCCCTTTGGCCTGACAATAAACCAAGGGGCACCTGGGCCAACTTACAAAGAATGATGGCCCCACAATGTTTTCTGCTCGACAAGTGTGGCGGCAAAAAGCAGGCAGATTAAATTCCTGAAATGAGTGCCATGCCAAGTGATGCTGAGATGCAGCCCTCTGGCTCCACAGCATCACACGGTCCTCTGTGGTACAGGGAGATAGTTTGTGGGCACATCAGACATCTCATCATAAAAACGATGATTAAGAACAACTTGATAGCAACATCAGCGATACACAGATCCCCTCCTCTGTACAGATGAGGATGTGGTGAGATTTTTTTAAAACCTAGATGAATAAATATGTGTATTAAAAGTAATCTCCTTAATTTCCCAGCACGCAGCAGTCTGCTTTACCTTAAAGAGAGATCAGTTTAAATAGAATTTTTCCTGGTGTTATGATGATTTTCTTCATTAAAGAAAATACAATTTCTCATTTACAAAACCATTACAATGCTTTTTATGTAACTAATGAAGTATAACATGGCTTTTTGATTTCTGAAGGTCAGACTTTTCTGAATGAATCAGCTACTGAAAGAATAATTCATGAAGTGGAGCAGAATGTACATACATACATATCAGGGTTCTTCCTGCATACAAAATTGCAGGGCTTCCTCTAACAAAACTCTGACATCACGAAAACTATTATTTTCTGACAAACATACTAGGAGGGTGTCATTTTTAACTGGAATTGCAGTATTTCACCGATGTGGCAGTACTTTATCAGTGCATCGTAACAGTGCACTGGATGTCACTGCTAACACTGCCAATGAGAGCGGAAAGAGTTGTGAGTTTCCTAAAATTTCCTCCTGGATTTTCTTCCCTACAGCAGATATGTTGGGTGGTTTCATGGGGGTGTTTCAGGGCTATATAAACAAATAAATATTGTTTCTTTTGTCTCCAAATTAGTTTCATTGGAAAAAAAATCTAAGTGAGTGTTACTGCCCATTAGCGTAGCGTTAATCTTTCTGGCTCTGAAAAGATATTTTAAAAGGCCAGTTCACAACAAGGACAGTCATAAGTGCAGGTGAAACAGCACAAACAATTAATCACAGGCAGTTAAAAAGTAATAATCCCTGTTACTGACGAGATTCAGTAAATTTGTCCTGGTCTGAAAATAGCAGAGCCTCAAGAAATGGGATGGACCATTGCTGGTGAGGGTCAGAATCCAGTACAGGACAAGGAGGTGAGGCGAGGGATTAATGTTATATTAATGCAAAGCTGATGTTTACGTAATTTAAACGTCACTTATTATTCATCTTTTTAGATTTTTGGCAAGAGATCTTTGTTTCAAATTTTTGCTATTTAAATTTTTCTGATAGGTCAACAATTCACTGTGTACAGATTTACTACCCATTAATGGACAAACATGTACAAAATGCATTGTTTCTTAAAAAAAAATAAAATAAAAATGTTTGCTTGGGCTAGTTGCGAGTAGGACATACATGCACCTGGGCATTTTTACTAATGTTTTTACGAATATGTGCTATCTATGTATGCTATCTATCAGCTGCGAAAATATAACTATAGATCTAATTTATTAGCAAGCTAGTTTGTCTTTTCCTAGGTAGTCAAGGCATCACACACCTGCTGGCTAACAGCAAGCGAACTAGCTCGGTCAGTCAGAGGAACAAGCATTTAACGAAAGATTTATTGAATAAAAAGGAATATGTGTAGGCAGAAGTTTTACAGGAACTATAGAGTGTAGCTGATAAACAAGTGTTGCCATTGTGAGCACAGCTGAAGGTATAGTCACGCTAGAGGAACTGCAACAAACCTGTCTTTGATAATGCTGGCAAAGGAGACCCATAACCTTCACTTCAGAAAGACAATACTGAAAGGTCCCAACAACAAATTGGTTTTCCACCAAAACATCCAGTCTTGCGGTGCCTTCAGCATTATTACACTTTTAAAAATATCCATAGTGACATTAGACACATGTCCTTCCCTTACCTTAACCTGATTGTTTTGTCTGTTGTCTGGATGTGAACCTCTGTGTCAGTCACTTGTTTGGGACATTTCATAAAATGTGTTTGTAGTTGCAGTTTGGGTCTATAGCCTGAGACAAAAAGGAAATTTTTTCTAATATTACATATATTTTCTTTCTTTTTATAATAATAACCATTTTTGAGAAATACATGAAATATATATGTTGTCATTATTTTAGACAAAAAAGGACAAGTTATGGTGATTTCACCCAGGACTTCAATTCCAATTTCATACAGCCAAGAAATTTATGTGCTGTCCGATGTTTTATATAGTAATAGATATAACATGTATTCTCAGTTAGCCCTTCATTTGACGACTGTAGTGATGCAAAGAGACAAATGAAATGTGACAAGCAGATGTGTCCATGGTAAAAGACAAACTCAACAGGCAGTTCTGTGGGGGAGTGCGATGACTCATGTTTCTTATTTCTGCTCTCAGGGATACCGCCACAGAATAAGGTGGAGTGCAGTGTCGACTGTAATGGGTTGCCTTTCAGTAGTTCTTGTGGTGTAATTTGAACTTGATATTCTATTCACAATTCTGGATGAAATCCCAGTCTTGCAATGACATGGGGTTTGTAGGATGGAGGTATTTAATCCCTCTTTTTGGTGAAATGTGCAAAAACTTCAAGATTGGTGTAATGGTGTGTGTTTGAGCATTTATGCACATATGCACCCACAAACGACATTATGCTGTCTCGGGTTGTCTCCTGCCTTATCGCTGCCATCCTGCTCCTGTCCTTGACAGATATCATGGATATTGGCTGCCTGCTTAAGGAATAACACCTCCCATCAAGTTGATAAAGGAGCTCTGAGGAGCCACCTTCTCTTTCTCTCTCTCTCTCTCGCTCTGGGATGTTTACCTCCAATCCTCCAGGTCACTGTCTCAACAATGATCACGTATTCAGCGGGGATTTTGGGGGATGAAGAGAGACGGGATGTAAGTGCTCCTACGGGAAATAAGGGTCACCTCTTTAATCTCTGATGTGGGGAATCTCTCCTGTGTATGAATGTGAGTGTTATTATCCGGCACGTTGTATACCCTGCACACCAGCCGTTCTGTGTATACATTACACATGTGTTGTCTGTAATCCTATGGTTAATATTGCCTCTCTTGTAGATGGAATAATAAGCGAGGTCACAGGATGTTGGTGTGTGATACAAGCCTTGATGATTGTGGGTCATTGAACGCATAATATGAGTTTCAGTCTCGTCTTAAATATGGAAGCTTGTTACTGAAATCTAAATGTCTTGAATTCGCTTGTCCAAGCGGCTGAGACATTTGCTTGGGTTGGATCAAAGTTGTAACTGACTCAATTAAAGAGCTAACTGATGACTAGGCAGGCACTTAAGAGAAAATCTCTTTTTGTCAGTTTTGGCTCATTACCTTTATTCCACCTGCTGTTTTGTAGACATTACCTTCAACACTGGACCTGTGTTTGTTTAGCAACAAACAGGAAGTACGTTTTCCTATAAAGATCCCTATAGTAACAAAATGTTGAGATACAGACTTTGCTAGGACCCAGCCATCAGTATTATGAGTTTAAAAATAATTACCTGATTAGCGAAACATGTATGTGTGTTCACAAAACCCCATCAATAGCTTGGATTATTGAACACTGCTTTTGGTTTCTTGCATCCATTTAGGATGCATATTATGATATTAATTTTATGCTCTCAGTAAGTTGATTACTTCAACTGCAACTCACTTAGCAACTGACAAAGGTAAAACCTGAAGAGAAAAGAAGGTACATTTTAGACTACCTGCTGTTGATGTGTCAAAAAGGCAAGCAAATGACAATGCAAGCACATTGTAGTAGATGTTGATATTTTGTGATGTAAAAGAGGAAGAAAAACTATAAACATGATCACCGCTTTTTTCTTTAAGCGATATTTCTGAATTTGTTAATGGAGGACATCTCCATTAATGCAGTGTGATTATGCTAACCATCTGTTGTGATAGGAATAATATATCTCTCATTGCACTATCTTGGGTTTGTCTTGTGAACTGTAACTCCGCAGAGCAGGAAGTCTCACTCACTGAAAGTTTGCACTGTTATTTCTGACTTAACTCCCTGAGCTGCTTTGGCAGCTTTACTGTAGAATCCTCTGGGAGTTGTTTCTACAAGAGTCACCAGCTTTTTAGGGTTGAAGCTCTTAATTATGCTGGGTATAAATGAGAGAGCTGAAGAGAGAGTTGGTCTGGCTAGCCAGAAGCCCCATGTGAGGCTGGCAAAGCTTATAGCGGCACAGTGGCTCTCACAGCCTTAGGCTCTGCACAGATGAAAAGAGGACAGAACAAGAGACAGAACATAAGGCATGTATGCTACTGTGTCAACTCAGTAAGATGGCAAGAGATTGAATAAAGCTGCTTTATCTCGAACACAGCAACGCAAAGCAGATAAGACACACATATTTTACTAATTACATACTATGTGTATGCTTTAACTTTATATTATTTATATGTTGTCTCTGATTTAAAAATTGAGTTTTACATACACCCATCACAATGATTTTAATGACATATAACTAGGATTATGGGAGACAACGAAGCCAGACACTTAAACCAGAGTTTAAAGTTGTTCCAGCAGCATGGGAGTTTACAGTTTATGAATATACAATTAAACAGAAAAACAAAAAAATATATCAAAGAATAATTTGTACCACAGTGTACCTTGTGGGAGTAATCCAACAAATTGTGTATCCCCCTTTCTCATGGTGCAAGGTGAAGAACCACAGGAAAAGCACTTTAACTAGCTCTGGTAAACAATTAGACATAGACAAGCCTGAGGTTAATTATACAGTTGCATAATAAGTATCATTTCACAAAATATATTTAACCTTGCAGGTGTATTTATATGTCATAGCAGTGTATCACAAAAGTCCTTTCGGTTCCCATCATCACAAATGCTCATAAAGGCATTTTTTTTTTTCTTTCTTTCTTTCCTTCTTCAGTATTTAATGAGTTGAATTGCAGCAAATTAGGGAGGGAGGACATGGCTAGTGGCTAATGGCTCCAATCCACATAAGAACACATTAAAAGAACGACATGTTATAGTTTAATAGGCTTTATGTACCTAACTAGATCTTGGACAGGAGCAGCAACATACAAGAGTAGTAACTTTGTCAATCTATTGCTTTTAAAGGAAGGTGCCTTTGTTGCTAAATGATTGCAGCACATGCCTCATAAACTGCTGCAGCATGTCATACTCCCTTCTCTCCCCTTGTTTTCTGTGTCTTCACCATTGCCTGTCAAATAAAATCACTTGTAAAGAACATCCCAGACTATTTTACAATGATCACCAGAAAACACAATTCACCAATTTTTGAATTAATTCAAATTAAATATTTTCTCTAGAAGCGCTTGGGATTTAACAACTGTTATTACACACTGATTTCATTTTATATCATGTGAATTTAAAAAGAAACCTTTTGAAATCTGCAGTTCTTTTCCTTCTAAATTGTGCCTCTGATCCAAGGTGCCATTATATGCAGGTGATGGTTAATAAATTTCCCCACTTTTGTTCGACAAATGTGTCTGACTGGCTGGACTCCATCACCTATTACATGTATTATTAATGTAACAAATGGATTGAATGGGTAATAATTTTTGCAGGTTAACTTCAATGGTATGGATGTGTCGTTTTTCAGCTGCATTTTCAAGGTCTGGGTGTCAAAATGGTAATCTAGACCAGCAAACACAAAGTCTATGAGTTACTATTTCTTTCAAATAAATGCTGGATACAAAGACTTTGTTTTCATAAGGCTAAAGGATGTGGAGAGATGATTCAGTCAGTAAGCGCATGACGAGAAAAGCAGGAAAATGTGGTAAAAAGGGCAAAAGGCTGAGTGAAATATAGACATAGAGACGGCAAGAGTGAGACTGAGAAGTTGTGAGAAAATGTGATTTGGTCTGCGTGTTTTGGGCTGCATGCTCCATTTGCCCTCTTTGACAGGGAGGGACAGTGACGGGCATTGGCTTGAATTGAATCAGTAGATTAAACACCCCCTCACCCCCACCTCCTTCTCCTCACATCGCTCCTCCCCTCGTCTTTCCCCCTCACCCCCTGTCTTTTTTCCTCTCCACCTATTCTCCTGTTCCATTGATGTGGGGAAATGTGGTGGAGATTTCGGGAAGAGATGCTCTTGCCAAGAGTGGCTAAGGAGCCTTTGTCACAGGTAAGATTGATTAGGTGATTAAATATCCAGCAGTAGAGTTTTAGTAGCAACTGTTGATCATCAGTGCCAGGTGGCAGCAGAGCTGCATTGAGAAAGTGGCCCCGGCAAAGGCAGCACCTCTGCTTCAAGTTATCAAATACTCCATGCTATCACGATTCACTTCAGTTCTGTAGCAGCAAAATCGAAGATAAAGAAAAGTAAAAGCTTAGTGTTATCTTGGCTATTTGGGAAAGAAACTGAACCATATAACCAACGAGATGTGCAGTTGGACTGGTGTTCTTTTCATATACAACAAGAGAAAAGACCTTTAGGTGACAATTCAGATATGCTACTGATAGTCAGTCAGCATGTAGGCCTCTTTTTGTTTTCAATTCAGTAATTATGGCTTTAGGCTTATAAAAAGCAGAAATCCTGTTTCTCAAAATATCACTCGATATAATTTTATTTAGTGAAATTACTTTTTATACAGTTTAAATACCAGGCGTCTGTCTAGTTCAGTGCATTCATCCTCAGCCTCTGGGCAACCTGCTGGCTTGACAGTCATCCAGAACTCAATCATTAAGGCCCTCCAAGAGGAAAGTGAGACACAGAAGATCATCATTGGAAGGGCTGGCTGTTTTAAGCACATTCATGGAAAGTTGACTAGGAGGGATGCAGTTGGTAGTAAAAGGTGCAGGAACAGCTGGAGTCAGTACATCAACAGCCTCCACAATCAAATGGGCTGTGACTCAGTCCTTGTATCAAGACGTTTCTGGACCAGAGAAAATTGTCAGAGGTTTTAATGATCTCTTAATTTTAATTGTCCTGACATTACCGTTATGTCTTGTTGTTCTCCATACTCAGCCCATTCACTCATGCTGTGACTCAATGTAAAAAAAATTACTAGATTTTTTTTTCCCTAATATTTGGGTGATCTTATTGAAAGATTCAAATGTTTTTATCAGCCTGCTTTACTGTCACAGAAAGCACACGCTATAAATGATTTGAAGATTTCATTTGTTTTCTGCTGAGCTTTTTTGAATCGCTGTTGCATAATGACTGTAATTAACTGCGAAAATCTACTCTTAATAACCTGTAAAGTAGACAGAAATTGTGGTTGTTATGATGCAAATGCACAATAAGTGAAGTGTTTATAATAAAGAGGAAAATAAGTACTATTTACTCAAACTTTTGTATTTGTCTATTCTTTGCTTATTGCAGCTTTTTTATTGTTTCCACATAGCTGACAAAATTGCTGGAATTATCCTTGTCTGGTGTAGAAATATTACAAAACTAAATCTTGCTTTTATTACCTTTTTATTCTTTCATTAAACAATCAAACAAAAAAAACAAAACAAAACAAAACAAACCCCACCATTTAAGCCTGTGTCTGGATGGATTTAGCATATTTTAATTTATTTTTTGCAACTCATAACTGTACAGCTCTGTTCTAAAGCTGGAGTGAGCTGAAGTGGTGGTTGAATATCGACTGGTCCACGTTTTCTTCCATCTATGTTTCAATATCAGAGCTTTGATCTATATGTCTGGGAGGTGGAGTATGAGACTCCAGATAGACACCTATTGTTGGAAATAGATGGAGCCATGCTGGGGGGGTTGAGCCAAAGAGTCAACTCTTCTGTTTCTTAAATCCTTATTTCACAATTCTTACATCAGAAGCAATCACATTTGTAGCTGTGACATTATTTCAGGGTGGTGCGGATGTTATTTAAGCAAGCAGCATGTGTCAACTGAATTTGTCTTCATATATTGTGAAATTTTGTCAAGACTTGAGGTTGTACATAATTTAGGGCCTGACACTTTGAGCAATGGGCGGAGTGTGTAAGCTTGATGCAAACAAACGCACACAGAAGTTAAGGCTCTACACACAGCCTGCTGTTTTGTAAAACTGGTCAGCAAAGACCTGAGGGTGATGTCAAGGAGGCTGTGCCCATCTTTATTTGCAGTCTTTACCTACAGGCGAAAATCTGAGGCAATTTGGGGAAATCCATCCTCTAAATCTGGTTCTTAAAGGAACGATTTGTAGCATGTGCTACTGCTGCATAGCCAGCATTACCATTAACAATGTGTACTTTCTAGTCTAGAAGAAAGGTTTGATGTGAGTTTGGCATCAAACTTTATTCCTTTACTCGCCAACAGCTGTCACCGTTAACTCTTGTCTCCATCATATATTTTCTTGTACTGACTAACCAGCCATCTTTGCCTCCTCTTACTTTCTGATTTCAACTCAGAAGACATATTGTAAAAATTCCCAAAACTCTTGTCAAGCAGCAATGACCAACACTCAGCAAGAAACCTTGTTTAACAGTAGATAGAACAAAATGACATCAATAGCCCGTGTAATTGTGTGTTTTGTTTATATTTACCTAGAACTAGTCTTTACCCTCACTCTAATAAAAAAAAAAACAAAAAACAAAAAAACAAAAACCCATCAGATGTAAGTTTGATACTATCTAACCCAGTGTTTTGTTTTGTTTTGTTTTTTTTTGATAAAAAGTTTTTTTCTGCAGCCAGCAGTAGTACTGCAGCTGACTAAAGTAGACTTAGGCCGCAGTGAAGTAATATGTCATTTACCAGGTAGATAAACCTCTTGGCCATGCACTGTCTTCAAGTTATCGCGGACCCTTGATGCTCCATACTGACCTTTACTTTGAGGTTGTTTTGCTGACCTGGAAATTCCACAGTGCTGATTGGTTTAGAGACTGGAGATGCAATCTGGTGATGAATACTGAAAAGGTCAAGGCAGCCTCTCAGAAGTGAAGCCGCTCCGTTGGTCACATGCTGTCTAGAATGGCTCTTTGTCTGAGTCTATCCTTATCATTCCTTTCTGTCTGCTTGTCAGCACATTTTGTTCTAGGTGCAACTTGTTTATCTCTATCCTCTGGTGACAACTCATTAGCCACTGAAATGAAATGATATAGGAACTGAAAATAGGAGGAAGAATTGGTGCAAAGACTTCTCATCGTATAGACAACT
Organism: Remorina albescens; assembly: GCA_034769265.1. Classification (NCBI taxonomy): domain Eukaryota; kingdom Metazoa; phylum Chordata; class Actinopteri; order Carangiformes; family Echeneidae; genus Remorina; species Remorina albescens. The sequence continues at coordinate 22,768,002 of CM068494.1, forward strand.
CAGAGCTGTGTGTGTATGTACACGTACGTATGTATTATTACAGTAAATGACCAGTGAATATGCTACAATAGATAATAGCCCTAGATAAGAAAATCATGAAATTACTGAAATCTGATAAATTGTGCAGAGATAAATAAGATATTTGTTAATTAGTATCTTACCTGCAGCAATAGACATCAATGAAGTCTTGAAACTTAATGCAGACTGTACGTGCCCCAAAGTTTTTTGACTCACAAACTTCTTCATGTGAAGGCAGTGTTAACACTAACTGTCACATGATGGACAACCTCTGTGGAGATGGATTGACATGAACTGGACAGAGAGTTAATGTTCCAAAACTTAAAATCATATCTGAGTTTAGGATTCAGTTTTACACCTCTGCACCAGTAATTTCCCATTAACGCCTTGAAGAAACGCCTTTATATTTGGAGAAAATATTTACCTGGACTCGTTGATTAAGTGCCTAGATTTTCAAGGGCCAAGGGTCAACAGAAATATGTGGTGGAGGCAAGCAACCTTGAGATATTGATTCTAGTTTTTTTTTTTTTTTTTTTAAAATAAAGAAACAAACTGAGACAATACATTATGTATATTTCAGTAAAAAAATTTAAATTTAGGGATTCTTAAACTTTTGACTGATATTGTTTGTTAGAACTGTTACAAGCATAAGACCAGAAACCAAAAGGATTATTTCAGACCAAAGCAAAGCAAAAAGTAGAATGAATTGGACTTCACATTTGCCAGGTGGCCAGAAGTACAGTTTCAAATTTTGCTCCATGTCTGCTTGGTGTGTAGCTGCCAAAACAATTGGGAAATTATAATTATAAGTTTATAATATGTAAAGGCTGTGTGTCCGTCTGGTTCTTCCAGGAACTACTGTATTTAAATATCCATCACATAAATTTGTCTCCCTAATTTGTGGTAGTCTAAAATGTCAAAGATTTTTTTCTTATCTGTAGAATGTAAAAAAACTAAAAGATAAAGGATAAAAAGTCTTGCTGGTGTTCTTGCTTTTGTTTTCTACAAGCTGACCCGGTGTGTGTTTTTTCAACATTTAAACAGAATAGATATTGGAGTGTGTAATGTGGATGTGCTATACCTCACTTAGGGGCAAAATGTCACTCCAGGAAAGTCATTTTTGGTAATGGCATATGGTTGCAAATGTCAGGAAAAGTGCAAGGCTGGTGAGTGACTGCTGACTGGCAAACAACATGGCTCTGATGCCGCCACACAGACTGTCTTTGATACGGGAAACACACTGGTTCCTTCATGTGAACTCGATATATATCAAAATCAAAGTTGGACAGCATCTCTCTGATATGTGCTCTTCATCATATATGTAGGCAGGTGTTCTATATGTGCACAGCCAAAATAGGACAGATATTAGGATGAGATATTGCACTTTCAGAAAACCCCCTAAAACGAGATGAAATGAACAGTGCTTATCCCCTGCATTTATTAGATCACTGCAAACTGTGTTCGATTGTTGTCCACGTGCAATATCTGTACACCTCATATGTTACTGCAAAATAAAAGCAAAATGAGTTCAGTGATGTAGCTAGAATTATTTATTGAGCCCCTGAAAACCTGTTTTATGTCTGAGTTAGCAACACAGTTAAATTTAAAAAAACATCCTTATTCATATATTGTTCATATTTTTGGGAGAGCTTAGAGAAAGTATTGAATATTGGTGACTGTTGGTGTTGGGTAGTTTGTGAACTGCTATAGATGGCAAGCTGATTGCTAACGTGCTAACAGCTGTGCCCGTCAGTTTGACAGCTAAACAGTTATTAGATGTGACTTTTGGCTTGATGTTTGGCTTTATTCTGATAGCCATAGTTAGAGAAAATAAGGAGAGGCTTTAATAGTACACACTCCTCCTGAACTCTTCAAAAAATAAATTAATAAATCTTTTTAGTGCAACTTATTCTGTAGAAACTTCTATGAAGATTTCTAAACCATCTTATTTTTACTGTTAGTTCCTAAGCTCTACCAGCTTCACACTGAACACGATAGGATGCTGTAATGCTGCCCAATCTGCTGTCACATGTATTGGCCTTTTCTGTACACCTCAAGCCTGAGCTTTTTTCTACCGCTGAACGAAATTCCATAGTAGCCAAGATTATTATCTATATAGCAGGAATGATTTATCTCTCTTATTCTCCCTCAACTAATCTCTCTCTCCCCTCAATGCTTGACTTGCCTTCCACGGCCTTAGAATGAGTCTGACTTCAGAGGGATATCTCCCCCTCACATTCGTGGCTCTCACCCTGCCAATGCAGAGTTAGCCTTTCCTTTCATGCAGTGCCCCTGGGATTATCATATCAATCTGCGTGACCTGATTACCAGGCTGCAGTTGGCTGCCAGAGCGCTGGATCAAGCGATCCTTCGATTACTGCTGTCTAATTAACACTAGCATGTCATTGCTACACCCGCTCACTGAGTCCTCCTCAAAATGCAGTTTGGCAGATACTCTTGCCTCATCTGGAGGCTTCTGATAGGTCGGTGCACACAGTGTTGATGCAGGATAAACCATATATGACCATATACCATATAATCACTTAATTGCAGGACTCTAGAGAGGACGCCATTACAGACAGAAAAGTAATTAATAAATTATTTAACTAATTCCAAAAGATCAACTGTGAACTTAGATTCTTTTCAGTTTTTAATCATTGCAAACTAAATGTCTCTGGTCAACCAAAATATCTGATATCTGGATCTGGAGAAGCTATTAAACACTTTTGCTCTGTAGCCTTCGTTATCATTACCAGCTGTTTACCTAACAATCTAGAAGAAGCGATGCAATTTCAACATTATATTGACTTCCTTCACTTATTCAGAGCTGTCTGCTGTGGTGGAAAGAAATCCTTTTGTTTTACACTTCTTATCCTTTCATGAAGTTAGCATGCTAACAAGTTCAACTAGCTCAGGAGGGCAGATTATAACTGCTTGTCTTTATAAAAGCAGCAATGGCTGAAGCTCTTGGTGAGGTGTAACTAACAGCACTCAATGCTAAACTTTGCTAAATAGGGTTAGCAAATCAATACAATGGTATACTTACAATTTATACTTTAAGTGTTTAATCTAGTGTTAGACAAAAGCCAGATTTCAGAAAACATTTTCCAGACAACAAGGTGGTCTTGAATGACTTAAAAAAATTATTGCACCTTTATTTTCAGTTTGACTAATTATTCTAGATCTGTAAAAACAACTGAAGTAATGGTGTCAGTGCAAGTTTGAAGACTAACCAGTTCCTCTGTAAACAAGGAAACAGATTAAATGATAGTCTAAATGACCATGAAATATTGTACATTCCTGCTTTATAGCTCGGTGGATATGGTTGTGCTTTTGCTATCGATATGAAGGGTTTGATTTCCTGCTTGAGCATTCATGCTGAAAATGTATGCAGTCACGCCACTGTGGCATTTTAGATAAAAGCATCTGCAGACACAGCATATGTTGCAGTAGTTAGCGTGATCACAGGCACATTGGTGTGTTTTGATTATGAGCAGTAACGACTGCCATAACACCAAGTGATCAGGTATCACACCCAGATGGATATTAGAAGGAACTGCTCCAGTGGCCTGCCATTAACAGGTGTGTAATTAATTCCCCATGATGGGCCAGTGTGACATTAATGTGGGTTGACTGTGAGGTGGTCTGCTCTGTGGGACTTAAATGACGACAGCCAGCCAGACGTGTCCTTGTCATCCTTGTGTCTGTGTGGCCTCATTACTTCTCTGGCCAGTCACATGTCTCCTCCTCCTCCTCCTCCTCCCCCTCCTCCTCTGCTTCACTCCTCTTCCCTGGCATATTGTACCCCTCTCATGGCTGCAGAGGTCTGTGCCACTGGAGGGAGGGAAGGCGGTGGGAGGGGTTTATTTGTGCAGTTGGATTTAGTTTGAAGCATCTGAGCAGACATTTCAGCCTTTTTATTAGTATTGAACTTGATAAAGGTGAGTCATTGTGTGAGAAAAGAGGACAATCAGACATCACCTCATTAGGTTGCATAGGTTATGCATCATACTAAGGACGAACTTGTTTGAGATGTCTACCCATACCAATAAATATTTGAATTATTCATAACAAATAGAGAAATTCATAATGTCCCTGATTAGCATTTTAGCATAATTGATTCTCAAGAAAAGATGGAATAATAAATCACTGCCGGCCTCCTTTTACATGAATGATCCAACAACATTATCCACACAACCCTTCTCTCCTTCACTGCAAGGCTTTTTTTCATTTGCCATTTGTATGCTTTTCATTACCTATCTGCTCCCTCATGACACACCAGTAATAGCCTTGGAGGCATGCTGGTAAACAGTTTTGACAAATTAAAATCACCCAGCTCAAGTGAAGAGACTAAAGCCATAAACCAAAGGAAGGAGGAGGGCACAAGCTCTGGTTTCTAACGACAGTGCGGTTGCTGCCTGAGCTTGCAGCTTTACTCAGCGAGCTGTGGCCACACAATGATTCATTTCACTGAAATTGGCAGTGTAAGCCTAAGACAATTGCCTACTCAAATGTATCATCTGCTAAGATAACAGGGTGGCATTGAAAATATTAAATACTTTGGATAAATCTGATCCTTTCCTGCTGCTGTTTTGTGCTAGAGTTCTTCATATAACGATTAGCATCTCAGGCTCCTGGGTTCATAATAGATAGAAATGTGTGTGACAGTGACAGGCATGTAGTCCAAATTGATAAGTAATCCATTGAAGATGAAAAACATTATTAACTCTGTGAATAATAAACCATGTTTGTGACTGGTGTATTAAACCTAAAGCAGGCTTATTAATCCTCAGACTGCTATCCATTCTTTTCTAGATTTATTTAAAGGATGTTCTTTCTGCGTTATTTTACAGTATCGAGTCAGCAGCCAAAACATAAATGTAAGCTTTTAATTTGCAAGCAACTAAATGACAAAATGGACTCAGTCGTAAAAGTGTAAAGCTATTAAAAACATTAGAGATTCTTAAAATGACAATGAAAGCATGTTATCTGGAGTTGTGGCCTCGGTACTTCAAAGAGCTGCACTGCGGGCGGTTATTGTGCAAGATTATTATCACTACAAAAACGTTCTTAACTTCCTCCTCGACAAAATCACTTCCTATCCAAGACACTATCCATCTTCATTTCCTATCATGGCTCACTGACAGGGGTTTCCATCATGTGTCATTATTGGTGCGTGAGGCAACTCAGCGGAACAATCCGCCACTCTGGGAAACGCATCAATCACCCACTCCTTGTCCCACCCTGACAGCTCAGCTCAGAGACAACAGTTGCTGTGTCCCAAAACAAGGATGCACTTGAACCTGAGCTGGATCGGCCTGAGCAGGTTCAGGCTGTATACAGCAGGTAATTAAGATTAGGCAGTAATACACGTCTGAATGACTGTCAGGCTTTACTTTGTGTGACAATGTCGTTGGATGAAGCAGGCATAACTGTCAGATTCAAAGCCTGAGCAGAGACAGGTGCTATGACCCACAATGAGAGAAGAAAACATAGATGAATAAGTCTGTACACAGGATAAAAGATACCCAGTGTTACAAGCAACAATAACAATCATGCCTTTCCAGGCTACTGTTAAATATCCATCAGTAGAGAAAACAGTAACAGGTAAAATTTCAAAAGGCCATGCCATTTATTTGACCCAAAAAAAGATTTATTTCTCAAAAGTTGTGTGACCCAGTGTTTAGACCTATTCCTAAAAACTTCAGCCTAGTAGTTCCTTAAAAGGATTTCACTAAACCCTGGGGTGCCCTGAGGGAATGCCAAGGGTGCAGCAAGAGTTATATCAGTTTTTTTTTTCCCACGATATATTTTTAATTTCCCATTAAATAAAAAGAAAAAAAAATCGTCAGAAACTATTAATTATGTAACAATGTAAAGTAACAGAAGAAGAAACCATCGAAGTACATAATAGAAGTTGTGGCTGACAGGATTTTGGGAGATCAGCATCCTTTGCATCCATTTTACCCAACTGTCTTCACAAGTCTTCCAAATTTACTACATTTCAAAATTGTTATGTTCACATGGAACCTCAGAACAGTAAAATCCGTAGAGAGTTTCCATTCACTGGTGAGGCAGATCAATCAGGACACTGCTGCCAATTGTCAGACCTGGATGACATTCAGTTTAATTTCACGGACATTGTGTATTTCATTAAATAAATAAGGAAAAGTATGAGGAAGGGGCTGATGGAAAATAGAGAATGAAAAATTTAGTGTTGCGTGGGTCATCTTTGGATCTAAGATGTTGTGACTTGGTTTGACTTCAATTAAATCTTGCGAGAGGCTTTCCAGTCAATCTGTGATCTTTATCAAGGCACTGCCTCTTAGATCTCTATCTCCCTCTGAGTCCTGTGGGAAATGGAGATGACTTTCATGACAATGGTTTGGAGTCCGTGCTATTTCTGGCTAGCTCCTCTCCACCCTGTGCCTACCAATACTGTGACTCTATTGACAACTTCAACCTTGAGCACTAGTCTCAATTCTTACATGCTTCTTCTGCCCTCCCCTCTCAGTTAATGCTTTTAAACCAAGCGAGTATAGAAGTTGAATTTGTTTTCTGTTTTCTTCTTAATGTCAGAAATAAATCACTCATTGCTCAGTTCACCTGGGAAATTTAGCAGCACTGTATTCAGGAGTTCATGACTGAGGAGAAAATTATTTTAGTCCTTGAAATAGATTTTCTGTTGAGGATTGGAAGAAACTCTTCCAATCCTCCAACTATTTGAAAACCAGCCCAGTTTGTATATGAAATAACATTATGCACACAGATGTTCCTTAAGCTTTTCATGCAGCCATGATTGACGCAGTTCTCGCTCACTCCCTTAATCTCTGGCTCTCCTCCCTAACTGGAAACTGTCCACTGATGGTTAATTACATGCTTTGATCTGAGTTTGTTCCATCGGCATGATATTTCACATACTGTAATTGTGCTGAATATTCACAAGCCTTGTCATCTGCCACTGAGCCCTGGCTTCGCCAACCTGCACCGGCTGTCTTCGTTTAGGCGTGCAAACTGCGTTTCAGGCTGACGGTGAGGTTTTGGATTTTAAAATGAAACAGGAGATGTAAACGGTGATGAAAAGTTCCACGTTTGCTGCGCAGATATCATCACATGAAGGAGGATGACAGAATCTACTCTGTGGACAGAAAATTAAATTCACTGTGGTAAAATCAGTTCCTTTAACTTCTCCCTCAACACTCAAACCACATGCAGTTGTTGAACATAGGAGAAGAACGTGACTTCCCCAATATATAAGGCAGGTGCATAGCTGTCATGTAATTGTTCTACACAATTAAAGCAAAGGCTGCTTCACTAATTCAATGCAGTGATGAAATGACATTACATTGTTAATATACTGCACTATATGTGCAGTATAATAATACCGTATCGATAAAAACAACAAATAAATCAGACTAATTAGCATCTAATGAGAGTAATTATGCTAAAAATTATGAAGATGTTCCTTTGGAATTTCAATATATTATGATTCATGTATATGTACAAGGGAATTCTTAATATAAGCGATGACACAATGTGATGATTGACGATGATCATCTGTGACTGTGTGACAGTTTTCATAAACTGGATTGTGGTAAGTTTGAGGTTTTATTTAGTACTATTTGTTCCAGAAGCTTATTCATAGGAAACTGGTTTTGAAAAAAAAAAGAAATTGTTATTACAGTATAATACAATAACAATACTTACTTCCTTAGAAACGACATTATAGTTTTTTCACCAAAAAATCACAGCTTCTTAAAATTCATTAATTAATCATTTTCTTTACGAAATACTCAGAGGTAATATTGAGGTAAAATGAGAATCTCTTAAACTAACCAGGATACACTTTCAAAAGTAGTGTTTTCTTCCCCCAACTCACTGAAATTATTATTTAATGATCACATAGTTGCTGAATAATTTTTTTGTTTGTGAACGAGTGGATCTTTTGTTTTATCTCAGATGATGAGCATTATAGAGCAACACGGCGGCGTAGTGGTTAGCACTGTCGCCCCACAATAAGAAGATCGCGGGTTTGGTTCCCGGCCTGGGGTCTTTCTGTGTTGAGTTTGCATGTTCTCCCTGTGTCTGCGTGGGTTTCCTCCCACCGTCCAAAGACGTGCATGTCTAGGTTAACTGGTGACTATAAATTTTTCGTAGGTCTGAATGTGAGTGTGAGTGGTTGTTCGTCTCTTTGTCTTTGTGTGTTGGCCCTGTGATGGACTGGCGACCTGTCCAGGGTGTACCCCGCCCCTCGCCCGGAACGTTGGCTGGGATTGGCTCCAGCACCCCTGCGACCCAGAAACGGAAAAGCGGTAGAAGATGGATGAATGGATGGATGGATGAGCACTATAATTATTAGATTCCTTAAAGCGCTGTAGTGTGTGCACTTCAATGTTTGTCTGTGTAGCATTTCTATTAAAAAGGAACTTGCATATGATCTTCACACAGTATGCTACAACTGCTATACCTCGCCAGAGGAATGTATAGAAAAACTGACGTTGGAAAAACATCTTGTGCTGATTATGTGGTAAATGACAACCGCTGAAAACTTACTAGAAAGGTGACTGCCGTAAATATTGGTATTTGGGCCACAAAGCACAATGACTTTATCCTGAGATGTTGATTACAAAATGAATTATTCCTGTGAAACATCAGTCTGATTTATAAATAATTAAATTCTGATTTAAATCCTTGACCGACTATTAGAGAAGTTATAATGTTGGTAAAACCTCAAGCTAAAATGTATTTTGATTAACACACCTCCATGCACATTTATGTGCAGAGCTTTCTTCTGTATTTGTGTTTGGGGAGGTCATCCAGTATCAGCAAACATGCAGCTTTAATTATTCCTCTTGAAATGGTGTCACAGGCTCTGAAATCACTCACATGTTGTTACATGTGGGACAGAGGCTCCTCTCTATCAAGACTCATTCGTGGGTGGCACATGATGGATTTCAGAGCAATGCTCTTTCCATCTCCTGACTGCGGAGATTGCCTGGGGATGCTGGCAGGTCCCTGACAAACAGGGCCTCCTCCATGCCTCACCTTGATCAACATTCAGCATTGCCCCCTGAATCCATCACAGACTGTGACAACACGCACCATTTTCGGCTTTTTATATCATAGTAGATGATGTGGCTGCGGCCGGTACCTGGTGGTGGTGGTGACGATGATTATGATGTAGTGTTGGTCTTAAAGATGGATACAGAACCTTTTATTGAAGTTCGATGTGTACAGTATTTTTGATGAATAAATAAATAGATGCACTTATCATTTAGATCCATGTCAGGGTTGTAGCACAATGAATTATGTATTTTAAAAGACCATGCAATGTCTTGAAGCAACCACAAAACCACAGCATCAAGCCAGGTGATTTTTTTGTGTGTGTGTGTGTGTGTGTGTGTGTGTGTGTGTGTGTGTGTGTGTGTGTGTGTGTGTGTGTGTTTTTTTTATTTACTGTGCTGAGAAATAATCACTATAAGATATGGTTAGACAGGAAATCTAATCTTCTGCCTATGTTCTGCTGGGAACCATATGAACGTTCATATTGCATTTTACAGACATGAAATGGATTTTGACTTATAGCCACAATACAAGACATAAAATAAAACGTAAACAGAGAGAAGTATCTGAAGCAGTGACAGTCACACCAAAGCGCAATAAAGCAGCTTTCAACATTTCAGGCTGCGCAGTCTTTAAAAGTCCATAACTGACATGGTTATTTATATACACTGGTACAAGGAGACATCTGAGTCAAGTGAGTGTAAACACTGAAGTCTTATCTTCATCATCATCGCTGCCACTGAATGATCTGTTATCAATTCAGACAGATGACCCCCAAAAAGCTAATGATATTTCTTTGGTAATCACTTGTTTGATCTGATGTAATTATTGATTCTAATCAGCTCATCTGCATGAACTCATCTTGTGCAAATGTTTTTGAACAGATTAACTGCCACACTTTACCTCATTAAGCCCGACTTGTCAGATGGGTTTGTCATCAGCGGGACATTTTGTGAACAAGGCCGCAAGACTATTAAATATAAATCCACATCATGCAAATGCAGTTTGTAATTATGACTGTATGTCAAAAAAAAAAACAAACAATTTGCATGTTTATTTAATCAAACCCCCACAGACTGGACCGCTGTGGTGATGGAGTGAATGATAGCGCAATGGTAAACAAAGATCTGACAGCTGACACAAGTTGTCATTAGTCAAACACTCATTTGGAATAATGCTTTAACAATTATATTTCGCAAGGGATGCTGTGGTGTTGTTGCAACTGTTGTCAACTCCCTGTTAATATGTTGCACAATTCACCTGATGCGAAAAATCCACAAAAGTCGTGGCAAACAGTGTGTGATTGTTTCTTTAGCAGAAGTCACCGGTCTTATTTTGATATGGAAACAAATTAAAGGCAACACGATGGCCACAATTTACAACCTTAAATAAGCACAATGTTGCCGCCACTTTAACCGGCGTCAAATTTTTTTTGCAACAATACACGTGTTGCCATTTCAGGAATAAAACAGCTTGAAACTGCCAAAAATTTGCTCTGAATAGCATTGACTTCAAAGACAAATTTCACTCTCCCTCAGTGTCTAGTACTCCCTCACTGTGTCGCTGCCATTCCCTCCAGATTACTGCTTTTATTTGATATCATACTAATGAGATTTCCATTCTCAAAGCATATCCTCTCGCTGCCTGGTCTCAGAGAAGATTCCATTTATGTATATACCCTGGAATGATATTTGTTTTGCATATTTACATAAGACATATCCGTTCTATCTATATGTTTTCTAAATGCCAATGTTTTATTCATGTATTTCCCTGTCATTTGCTTTTCATATCCTCTCCCTCTTGAACTCCATAAACTGTCAAAAAGAGTGATATGTGTTATTGGTGTATTGAACATATAATTTAGTTTGCAGCTTATGTGGGCAAAAGCTTATATGCCTGAATATAAAGACTCTCAATCAAATGTAGAAAATATAATTGATATTTTTTGAATAGAAGTTATTGAAAAATTGCTTAAAGATTTTGGAGGTGGCCTCCTTCAAAAGCTTTGTCTCAGCATGGAGGGATCATAAATTAAAACTCATAATTAATAACACTATATACAGTTCTAATTTAATTCTGCTGTCAATTGTAGACCACTGCCATGTATCTGGCAGGAAAGGAAATGAATTGAAAATGAAGAGCGTCTATTCAGAGCTCCACTGACAGTCAGTGAGCACAGTGAACCTATACAGCAAGAGTGATTGACATCCCAGTCAAGAACATGACAGCGTACGCTCGGGCTGGCAGACAACGCCTCCTCCCTCGCTCAGGAAAACATCAATTTGTGAGCGACAGAAAATCATCTTTAATATTCGTCTCTCATTGGCCGTACACACGAGCACTCATAGTGCACGGGCAGGCAAACACACACACGGAAATGGTTTCACTTCGACAACGACAGTGAAGTGTTCAGAATCCAAGTATAAAAATGTCCTCCATAACTGCTGGCACATGTCCAGGTTGTACCCCACTCACCCCCTCACTTTGTCTCCCTCCATATGTCTCCTTCCCTTGGTGCATCATACTCTTTTTTTTTTTTTTTTTTTTTTTTTAAACACATACACACATACACACAACACAAACAAGCACACAAGCAATGAATTATGGATTAACCTTGTGACACTGTGATGATACATTTGTCACATCTATACAAAGTCATTCTTTAAAAGGATGCCCCTCTTTATGCCACCTAGAGTTCACATTTTGGCACTTGACATTTACGGAAAGGCTTATGATGGCTGTGAGCACTGATGTCTCACTAACGCTGACACTGAATCCAGACTCTGTGGACGCTGACACAGACTGCACCTGAGGCCCTGAAATGGTGCAGAACACAAGTTCCATATTTTGGGCTTAGCTTTGAGTTCCAGCAGAAGAATAAAAAAACAAAAATGAACAAACAAAAAGAAAACCAACAGGAATCTAGTATTTTAAAAAGAAACACTTCCGTCTCTGCTCTTTCACAAGACTTTCCAAAACACTAGTAATTATACTTAGAAGTAGCCTACTGTAATTTTGAATTGTAGAACTCTCAAATTGTTATCCAAAAAGGACCAATCATATTTTATGATGACCTCTATGATTTAAAGCAAAAAGTATAGTTTATTCAGTATAAGTAGTACTATTACTCGCGTGACAACAGTTTTATGATGTTATCAAGTGGCTCTAAGGGAAGCTTTCAAAAAGAGATAACCCTGATAATTTCATGAGATTGAGTTTTTATTTTGCAGACGTTCTTAAAAAAAATGGTGAGTTTGAAAGCTGGAATTTAGGATAAAGATATACAGTTTGACAGTCTGATAACCCCTTAATGGGTATAGCCTATACAGGTACTGTCATTGTATGTCAAGCTCAGGTTAAACAGATACTTGAAAGCCGTACAGTCTCTCTTTTTACAGTGGAAACTGTCTTACTGATCACACAGCGATGAAGCACATATGGATCAAACTATTCTGACACAGAATCAGTCGTATGTTGAAGTTCCCTACCTTATTTCTCCCACTGTGTGTGTCTTATTTACTCACTGGAATTGCAATGATTGGCTGAGAAGCATCATGTGACCAGTGCCATAAAGGCTAAGGTTGAAACAGAAACATCAGTAATTCATCAGTTATCACTCTGTCATAAATGATGACACTAGGTACAGATGGGACAGCATCTGGGTTCTGGCAAGCTTAACTTTTTATCTAAGATTGAAACTATAAAGTTTATTAATACATTACAGACTCTCAGATTGGTGCATAGACCTGTTTGTTTGCTGATTTCCAAGATTTCCAGTATTTTAGTACCAAGGCTTGTATCAGAATTGGAAATATATATTAGTCGGCAAGGTGGATCTAATTCTGTAAATGTAAAGCAGCATGATGAACTATTTCACTACTGAATCGTATTGTATTGGAAAGGCCAATTGTTCATCATTAAGTAATGGAGAGGTTGCTTATAGACAGGTGATATATGATAGGACCTGACAGAACAGGAAGTGATAAGTAAAATACGCAAAACAGACTGATGCAAGCACTCGAATCAGTGAGCTGGAGAAGTGGAGGCAGAGGAGGATAGAGCAGCTGTCGCCATGAGGGAGTGGTTAAATTTAAAGTAATCACATTTTTGAACATCCATCCTTTTTAGGTCACACCAGCATTCAGTACAAGTCACTGCGCGTTTGTCTGGCACATACATTTTATTTACTGCACATCACTTTGCAGGGCACAGCTGTGAACCGTATCAGTTCAACTTTAGCTTATCATAAATAATGTGGTTGTCCTACTAAGGGATCAATAACATGCTCCCTACACTACCAGTCAAAAGTTTGGACACACTTTCCTATTCATTTGAATGAGAAAGTGTGTCCAAACTTTTGACTGGTAGTATATATATTTTCCCTCAGAAACTATCTGCCAGTAAGAATGTCAGAAAACTGGGACTGGGCCAAGTAACATAAACATTACTCTCCACCCATTGTATTTAAAGTAATAACCATTAGGAGTTTAGTTCTGGTTTATTACTGGTGATAACTAGACCTTGAATTACAGCAAACAGATCCTTGATCAGCTACATTGTCAGAAAAACAAGAGCAGTTCTACAAATGCATCCGTTTACAGCACAGCCAAACAAACTCATGCTGGTTTTTAACAGCGTTGGTTATCTTGTTGCATGGCTGAAGGTCGGCAGTCACCTTCATCTAACATGTCTCTGTGGCCGCTCTTAGCTCTTCGGTGTTAATAATAAATTATCCTATGTCAGAAAAATGGTTCAAATTGACCATTTGTTATTTAGTAGATGATCCTAGCAAGAATACATGCAAGTAAATAAGTTACCATTCCTGTTGCTGCCTCAGCCACCCTGTCTGGTGAAACCACCAGCAATAGGAGATGTTTAAATGAAAGGTGGGGCTGTTAAAAATTAGATGAAATGATGCTGCACTACACGAGGCATTCTTTTTCTGTGAATCCCTTGTACATGCTGGCATGAATCTGCCATCAACAATTAAGACTGCAAATTTATGGAATTGTATAAAAATATAGTTGTGTTGAAACGCTGACTTGAATAGGGGAAAAAAACAACACTTTTGAGACTCCAGAAAATCTTGAATATTTTAGCTTTAAAAAGACAAACTTTTCATTTATTTATTCACTGTGATGAAATGTGTATTTCAGCACTTTGACCTGTGCTGCTCTTTATGCTGCAGTGTTTCATTTCTCATATCTCACTCTTTACTTTGAGGGATTGAAGGATCTGAAATCTGTATAAAATCTGCAGGAACCATTTTAGTCACACAGTTCTTGTGCCACTGGTATATTTTCCTTGTTTGACAGATCTGTCTCCCTAATACCTTTGCTAATCTTAAACAAAAGCCAAAAGATCTAAGATTTCACCGTACAAGCCTCCTTCAATAGCTTTTGCTCCCTTGAGGAGGTGTAGCTCATATGTCATTCTGTCAACCCACTTTTAGTCTGACATAAGTGTTCTGCATAGGGAAAAGAATAGAAAACATTATTTTACTGTTAACAACAACAATAACTCCACGATAAATGTTCCATAGAGAGAGACACTCAGCTTTATAGTAATATTCAAGCTGGTCAGAAAAGGTGGCAAGGAAGTAAACCATAAACTGGGAAGTGGGCCTTGAGACCTGTTCTTAGATCTTCATGCTTGGTCAATGCTTACATTAAAAACAGTTTGTCTCATTTTGCCAAATGGTGCCGGTCTCCGTGTCTCGTAGCTCACAGATGGCCAGTAAGGCTCTCAACTTGCTCCGCGAAGGGGCGTTGATTCAAATGAATTTTCATTACAGAAAAGAGTCTAGCTCGAATAAATCATTATAAAAATGGAACTTGTGGCCTGTCATCTCTCAAAGTTCGGCTACCTTGGGACACTGCTGAAACCGCTCCCATCATATGCCCCCTGAAGCAGAGAGGATGGGAAAGAGCATGGAGAGGATTTCTGAGCCAGAGGGAAAGATTTTCAAAAGAGATTAAAGTACAGTTCGCTTTTTAAAGGATTCCTCTTCTGCCAAGTATATAGCCCACTAGATACAACAGAAAGTGTTGCTGTTTTAGGACGGCACGTTCACTTGTATCTGCCCTTTTTTTTTTTGTGTGTGTGTGTGTGTGTGTGTGTGTTTTATTGCTGCGACCATGACATCTGAATTAGTCTGATAAATCATCCATGTCATACTGGAACAGCCTCATATGCGGTGAGGTTTAAATGGTTGTCTCACGATTGGACACTACCCACAGACATGTCAGCTGTTGTCTGGAAACAGAATAAGGGCGGATGGCCCACTGAAACACTTAGCAATTAGCTGGGATGGAGAAATGTCAGGCAGAGAAACTGTCAGCCCCTCAAAGCGTTTGTGTGAATGTTGTTTGTCATTTCTCACAGACATTAAGCCTGTCAGGGCAACACACTGCAACCCTCTGCTCCTTTCAAATTGGTCCTCTGAGGATGGGTAATGTACATGTCAAGTCAGCAGTTAAACTTTGTATATATATATATATATATATATATATCCATCTTCCGCTGCACAGGTCATGGGATATCCATGCAACAGGCTAATCAGATCTGCGGTTCTGTCCTGTAGTTTTACACGATGTGATGCTCTTGTGTTGTGACATAAACTTTGGTTTTATAAGTTAGAAGAGTGAATTAATGAATTCAGCTCCGACAACACTGTCTTTTGTTGGCATTGGATGCAGTGACAGTGACTTCATTGTCCAGAGTCAATCAGAAACTGCACTGGGCTTTGAGGCAATTGCAACTTCTGTTAGCATCCGGTACTGGAAACTGATTCACAAAGCATTTAGAAGGTAAAATGACCAGTACATTTTTTCTGAGCAGCACAAATCCCCTTTGGTATCAGTCAGGATTTGTCTCTGGAACAGTGAAGATGTGTCACTGATTGTTTTTATTGATTTGATATAACGCAGATATAAGCTTTGGGATCTAACAGTAATTGTGCATTTGTGGATATTTGTAGTTTAAATGTGTGTATTCACAGCAGCAAGCATTGCTTTTACTTTGATAAATTTTATTTGTGAAAAATATTTTATCTTGACCAAACAGCAGCAACATATTTTCATTCAACTAGCTATATCATCATATTATATCATATTATCTGGATTGTGTTTTGACGCTGTGTGTTTTCATTCTGCCTGAACCACGCACACACATGCAAAACAAATGATTTCTTTTCCCTCCCAGAAAGTTAAAGGTGTCATAAAAGGGAAAAAGATGAAAAACCAAAACAAACAAATGAGAAAAATGAAAATGAACTGTATAAACACACAGTACTCTGGAGCAGCATTAGTCAATCTACACAGATCCGTAGTGCAACTTTTTGAATTGAGTCAGCATGAGGTATGCTTCTACTGCCACCCTCATTAACTTTTATGCCCCTAAAATTGTTACTCTGTCTTGATGAGAAGTCTACATCCAAATATGTAGCCCGGGGCTGAGCATTAAAAGAACTGATCACAGGAGATGAAGGAGCATATGACAGAAACAAACCCATGTGAAGGTGCAGATGCTGCTCAGTCCCACGGTGCAAAGCAGTAGCTGCTGCCACACTTTAAGTTTTTACATTGCTGTAACATTCAAAATAACCATTTCATTCACCCATGTACTAGATTATCAGCAGTTTACATTCGCAGCTCATCTTGTATGAGTTTTATTCTATAAAGATAAACCGACTTATCTGTTTTGGATTTGATTAGTCTGTTAGATATTATTGTCATTGGCACTTTTTGATTTTCATTTACTGTCACAACTCAGCTCACAGCTATAATATAACATTTGTGTTTCAAGGTCTTCCGCACAGACCATGGTAAAAAGAGAAGATTATTTTTTCTTCCATCATATTCCATCATATATCAACAGTTGAGACATAAACGTACTCTAGTCCCATATGCTGCGTCAAAATATGTATGCACATCCTCACCAGCACCTCATTGTTTTTTCTTAAAAAATTTTCACTTCTTTATTGCAAGAGTAAAAATCATCCATGGGTGAATGCAGCCTTGAGCTGGGCAGCAAATTGAAGCAGACTTGTAGACACAGAGCAGTGATGGACAGTTGCAATTGTTACTTAAAAGCTGCCACACTGTCATGGCTGCTGATGCTGCAGGAGAGATGCAGGTCTAGAGAGGGAAGAGCGGGCATCCTTCATCAGTTCCCCTTGCTCCCATCAGAGTAAGGCCTGGGTGGATGCAGCCAGATTTAAATTAATCTACAGTAAATCCATGACCAATTTCACAGTTATGATTTGCTGTCATTTTCCACCTCTACTGACTGCAGCACTTCATGCATATGAACTTTGGCCTCAGAGCTGCAGTGCCACCTCAGGCTGGATCTAATCCCATCGTGCTCCTCAGAAGCGCTTTGCTGCTACTGACGGAGCCTGATGTGGTAGAACGGGAATGTGTCAAGAAACGCGCGAAACAAAATGCATGTTAAATCCCATTTTAAGCTAAAAATGTCAATTCTCTAAGAGGCCTTTAAGGTTCAGAGTATTCTTTGAGTTAATGGGCTGAATATTAGCCAATGAATATTGTCACGTTTTCCAAGGATCAACTTGGAACAGAATTGAAATGACATGCAATTCCCTAAAATTAATTTGAATGTGCATCCCCTCACAGAGAGAGGAAGTTAGTTAGAAAGCGACTGACTTGTGTTGAGTTGATGAGTTCAGAGTCGCCTCTGGGTTAGTCAGCTTTTTCTTATTGAACCCTATCTTGAAAAGGGAGCATCATCTATCTTTGAGAGAGACAGCGTGATGATTCCTGTAGATGAACTGAATATGATCATGTTAGTGTTGCAGCTTTATGAACACCAATTTTACTGATACAGCAGTTTTCTGCACTGGAGTGCTCTATGTTTCTGTCAAAACACAGCCAAACCTGATGCAGCTAATGTTAGCTGAGGCGCTGAGTTTGTGTGTCTGTCATTTAGTTGCTGTTGCCATAGAGACAGCCTGCATCTTACTTGTGTGTCCTCCTCAAAAACCTCCAAAGGGTGTTGTTTTGTACAGAGTATACATAAATTGTTGGGTATTGTCATAAACAATTTGAAGCATCTGAATTAGTAGTCCTTGAGTTTCCTTTTGGCCAAGCCCAACCTGAACCTGATAATCATTTCTGGATCTCTCTCCCTGGTATCCAGCCTCTATCATGTACACAACTGTGCTGATCTGTACCTCATTTTATAGCAGGAAAACATGTATTTATTTGAGCTTTATGGAGCCTTCAGGATCCTCCAATTCTCAGGATAGCTTTTTGGGACATAAAGGTCTACTCCAGCAGTTTGTTTTACGATTCACCTATGAGTCCTTTACATCTACGCTGGGTGTTACCTCATTATCTGAAATCTGACCTCATTTTGATGAGATCTTAATACATCAGTCAGGTGGGTGGAGCTGGCACACTGGTCAGCAAACATGTTGTGGGCTGAGGGAAAAAATGTTGCTGTGAGGGCTAATTCTTTCTTTCTACAATGGAAGTAATAGGTTTTTTTTTGTTTTGTTTTTTCAAGTTGCCTTAAAAGCAGGAAGAGGTGTATTTTAGTGAACAGCTTTTTGGCCAAACTGTATGAGTTAAAATTTACTTTGTTGCCACCATCACCAATTTTTACAAGTTGTCCCAAACTTAAACGTTCACCAAAAAATTGACATACAATGTCTATATTTATATAATGCATACGCCACTGAAAAAGACCGTATCTGGGTGACAGTGCTCATACTGCAGCTCAGGGTCTATTTTTACCTGTCAAAGCAAAGTGACAAGCACAAGTAGGTCTTGGGCACACAGAATGTGTGGGCGTCTCCAGACACACCTACTTAATGTAGATGCAGCAGTGCAAAGTACAGGCAATGGGCTGAGGTTGAATACTGTATAAATTGAAGTATGTGGTGATTATTACATTTACCCTTAACCAGTCACATCACACGTCATTGCTTTTGAAACTATTACAATGAGGTATGACAACAGCAGCTTAACAACTGGACAGATTCATGCTGTAGTCTGGAAGGTGCAGAGCAGCACAACCTAAACACACAGCAGCTCAACACTCTGAGGCCAGAGGCAGATGGTGCAGGCTTTTATTTACAAGCTTTTACAGTGATGATAGAAATAAGTAATACAATATATTGGTGCAAGACATTAATCCACTGCTTTTCCAGTTTTATTTCTATTATCTCTCATATCATAAATGTGTAATGTCTGTAAAATGTGACACAAAAATATGAAAATCTATATTTTCTCCCACATTAACAGCAGAATTCTGAGTCCTAGGAGACAAGACTGATGTTTGCTGTATTGTATGAGTTTAGTTTAGCCTGGTGTCATTTACTATGAATTTAATGAAGGTAAACACAGTGGACAGTCATTGATATAATGGTACTGCATTAGGAGACTTGGTGTGTGTGTGTGTGTGTATTATATATGATGATGATGATGATAATAGACGTCCCTACTTTAAAAACCTCGAATGTTAACTTCTCTGAGCTTCTTCTGTCTTGGCAACAGAAAGACACATTTTTTTGCTAAAATACCTAAAATAACCCTACTGTAGTGCTGCCTCATTTGAGTGAACCTCCCGC
Source organism: Remorina albescens (assembly GCA_034769265.1). Classification (NCBI taxonomy): domain Eukaryota; kingdom Metazoa; phylum Chordata; class Actinopteri; order Carangiformes; family Echeneidae; genus Remorina; species Remorina albescens. The sequence goes on from CM068494.1 coordinate 22,787,677, forward strand.
TGGTACCCCTCATGCTCTGCTCTTGGAGGCAGTTCATACCTGCATTTACTTGTTCTTCTTTATCCTGATACATATTTCATGTTAATACTCTGGGGAATTTTGCTTCTGGCATGCATTAAGCTCCAAAAACAGTTGGTCCTCATTTTCCCACGATGCAATCAATTTGGGTCTTTTCATTAACTTCCTGTCTGGGTTTAGCTTAGGTTGGTGTTCGAAGTCGCAGAGGGGAGTTGTTGTAGTTAGGGTGTGGTGAAGTTCAGGTTGACATTTTGGGAACACTAACCATTTAGGAAACTTGGGCTTTGACACATCACTGTAAATGTAGAGATGAACCTGAGTCATCAGGTTGGGATTTACTTTCCCACACAACAGTTTCTCTTCAACAGAGCTGAGTGCTACTGAAACAGTATCTGCTGGATTGATGAAACTACCGTGGTCAGGACTGTGTCCGAAGTTTCTTTTGTGTAGCTTAAAGGGCATCTAGATGGATTCTGTTCTTTTGTAGCTTGAAATTGCCAACTGCTGCTTTCTAAAATAAACATGGCCTTGAAGTATTTTCTGTTGATAAAAAAAACGCAGACAAACAATCAGGTCCTGCCCTTTTTAACATGCATGTCGTGAAGAACAACAAAATGTATGATCTTATTATCTTAATGGCTATAATTTCATACACAGCTGGCTGCTAATACTGAACTGATGATTGCCCCTTTTGGTATGTCATTTGAACTTACAGAGAGCATCCAAACACAGTCATCTCACATGTTATATTATTGTAAATAGTGTCAGATGTGTATCATTCACGCAGTACTTTTTCTGAGTTGCGTGATTCCCAGCAGCACAGGAGTGAAGGGGAGCCGGCTCTCATGGGAGGCTGCAGACCACATGGGCTTGTGGCCAAGATGTATCAGTCTTTGCCATCATGGATAATTGAACAACAAAATTGTAATTTCAGGGACCAGTGCTCAATGTCCACCCTGTTCCCTTTTCAGAAAGAGCAGCTGATTATACACATCTGCTGTGGTTTTAGATTACCATCCAACGCATTGTTGAGTTGAAGCATTCTGAAAGAGTGGCAAGAAATGAAAACGGATGATGGATGAAAATTGACACTTGAGGTTAATGATGTTCCTGTAGTGTGTGATTTATCTTGCAGGCACAGTACAACCTCAACTGCTCTGTTACAATAGCCCCCCCCCCCAAAAAAAAAAAAATCTAAAAGAATGAAGCAGAGAAAGAGGGACTGATGCTTGTGCTTTATTCCTGTATGTCTATTACACAGTAACTGAGTGAGTGATAGAGTTGTATTTATGATGAAGCTACACAATTGGTGCATATTATTATTATTATGTTACATAATCAGGGGACATTTACATCAAGGGCATAAATAATTTTTTGGGTTCAGCCACCTTTTAATTTATTTTTTTCATAAAATAATCTTACAACAAATCCAGTGACTTTTCAGACAAACTTTATGTTCACCATTATTTCACCACGAGCAAGAAGAACAAGACCGGCTCTCCTCTGGTCTTTGAATGGTAGAAAGAAAAAGAAAGTCACCAAAAGAACTGTCACCTCATGCTTTCTCTCCGAATTATTGTTTTACAAGTAAACCCAGGTGAAATCTCAGCCCAGCGTTTGTCCTTAACTTGTGCGTTTGGTGATTTAGTCAGACAATGTCCCGGAAATAAAATCAGGATTTTATCAGCAGAACAGCAGTTTGCAAGTGACTCCAGGTTAACGTGGAATCTCAATGTAATGCGTTTTCCATCACTTTTGTCACTTGTTGCATTGATTGGCAACAGAAATAGAAGGAAACATGTCAATTATGTTGTTTTTTATTCAGAATTAAGCTTTATAAAAACACTGTGTATGCAACCACAAAATTTCACACATTTGACCACACAGCTAAGCCATACACATTTTGACCTACTTTGTGTTTTGCTGCAACACAGTTTTTACAACATTTAAATCTGTACAGATCATTAGTGCAAATCTCTTTTATCCTCTTAGTGTCAGCCTAAAATCATTTGTGTCATTCAAATAAAAAACAAAACAAAGTATGTTAAATTAGGCACCATAGTGTAAAAGGTTGATGCTGTTATCACATCTGTCATAAATTTGCAATCTCTTGTTGAATTGTAGCCTCTGCAATGAAAATAAAATGGATGTTATGCAACTCTCCATGAAAACAATCATATGGAAATACATGTTTATTTCCTGCTATTTATATTGCTCAAAAATAAGTGAGAAAAGCTGAGATTTGTTAGATTTATTTATTGTAATTTGAAGTAGTTCAGACATGTATATGATACTTAATTGTTTAAGTATCTCTCAGTGTATTAAAAACTTGTTTTAAATATATTGATCTTACAGTATTGTGCTTGATGTGCAAGACTAAATTTACTCATATCCATTGTGATCAAAGTGTAAAAAAGAAATTGTGGACTTTGAGGTTTACTGGAATCAGGAAAGGTATTGAATCTACTTACTGTAATAACAATAAATTATTTCTTGAGACACCAGTGACCTAAGATGGAAAAACGCATGCATTTTTGAATGTGTGGGGTTATACAAAGGGTAATGCTGCTTGGAAAAACATCTTGAGTATTCAGAGACATTTCAATCTGAGTTTTAAATGGACTTTGTTCATAGCATCTTAACATCAGAGCATCAACTACATTGTTCTGTGTAGGAGGAACGATGTGGACAAAAATAAGCTCTACATCACTGTGGATGCAGTAATTCTGTGATGCCAAACAAGAAAAGAAACGTGTATTTTTAATCAAACAAGACATAAACATGCAATAAAACCATGATATCACCCTATTTATTGATTAGCAACCGATTACATATTCATTTATTTTAAAAGATACTTTATTATGAATTGTCAATAAAATTTGAGGAGGTGATTGAGAAATTGTCTTGTCTCATTGTACATATCACCATTTTCCCCATTTTCCCATCATCAGATGTTCAGAGACAAAATATTTCTGCCTGCATTTTATAAACATTGAATCAGCTTTGCCAAATAGCTACGTTCCTTACATCTTTATATTTTGCTTTCTATCCTTTTTTTTAATCCGTTTGATGTTAAAATTTTGACAGTTAAAGACATTGTTGATGTGTAAGACATTATTCCAAATATATGTCTTAACTGAGAAAGAAAAAAAAAGTGGGGAAAAAAGCAGAGAAGGAAAGGTTTGTTGTACTGCAGCATTTTCTTCATGGTTGAGAAGCAAAAAACAAGTGTTGATGACACTTGTAAAGAGAGATGCATTTCTTTGACTTTGGCTTGTTATTTGAATATAACAGTTTGTTGCCCTTTCACACGGGGTGCAGTAGAGTGCAACCTGGCCCAGCTGGTAACTTGGGGTTACATAATTTTAGCATTGTACAATTTAGCACCTTAAAAGACCTGTGAGAAACTGAGTGAGTCTTCTAACCGCTGCAGCAGCAGCAATCTAGGATAAGCCAGTTTAATACCAGCTCCTTCAAACACAGTGCCAGTATGAGTCAAAGGTTAATGAAAGGGCACCTGGTTGGGAGGATGAAGATGTGGCAGCAGCCAGAACTAGAGGGATTAGCCCTGTTCTCATATCAAAGAGATCCCCAGCTAGCGAGGCTCAGTCTGGATTTTCTGTGGAAATCTGTCTCCATTGCAGAGATATTGGGTCCAAGAACAGCGTGGCTGGGCTCTTGATCTTCTCTCACACCATCCTCTCTCATATATACTCACATTTTTTTTTTCCCCTTATTTGGCCATATATCTGAAACATTTAATAAAAACAATCAAACTGTATGACACAATATCTCTGCAAATAGCCATCAAAATATTTGTCTAAAAAAAAGTGACACTCCAGTCTTTGCAGATTTTTTGTGTGGTTGATTTTAGTGTATCAAAATCAAAATACTGTTTAATAGATCTATATGTGACCATAAGGGCTGCAAAGAATACCATTCTTCAATATGACCGTTAATCTGCAGATTTATTTTTATCAGTGGATTGACATGCAAGTCTAATGTCAAATGTCCATCACAGTTTTTCCTCGAGCCAAGAATGACATCTCCTACAGCTAGATCTGCTAGATCAACATCCCAGAGAGTTCATTTTGATATCACACACAGAAAATGGATACATACGAAGAGGAAAGGAAAACATATTTGAAACCTAAACAGTGGATTTACTGGGTCTTTTCATTACATAGTGGATTTAATTGATTTAGCAGTTAATAAAATAGTTGCTGTCTTCTGCTGATTCTAATGGATTGACAGAAAAAATATTTGCAGTTGGACTGTCTCGTAAACACAAGCCTGCCAACTCTTCATGCCAGCATTGATTTAATTTAAGAGTGCTTACATCAGATGAATTAGATAGCAATTGTAGCCCTTGTTTATTATGCATATTATACAGGCAGTTACTGAAGTTGAAAGCTCATAAATATCAGCAAACTCTCAGTATCAGCACTGGTGCTATAGTGCCAGCTCTGTACTGCAGCCATCTTCACTTGTTGCTTGTGTCAGGTTCATGTCTTTACTCCGTTCTTTGGCAAATTAAATGCTTGTTTGGGTTCTCCACCCGGCGACTTTGGCTCAGTTTGATGAGAGAAACTCATCATTTGCTAATTTTGTGTATTGAGGATCTCTGTGCTGCTGTAAGAGGACTGTAAGAGGAGGCATGTGGAGCCCTAATGCATTTTTTGTTTTGTTCAAATTAAGTCTTAAGCAGTAGTTTTCTGCATCCACCCTCCTGCTGTCATCAGCAGCAATATCATCAATTAACACAAACGAAGTGGATCTACTGGCAGTCAACGTGGCCAAACCAAATCACTGCCAATATAATAATAATAATAATGCATTTTATTTATATAGCGCTTTCCATAGTACTCAAAGAGCTTTATAATGAGAGTTAAAAACAAGGGAATGAAATGTAAATTAAAGACAATAAAGCACACAATCAAATACACAGTAAATAGATAAATAAAATAAAAACAAAAGAAGAATCGAAAGTGCATAGTGAGGGACAAGGTCACATGTTAAAAGCAATATCTGACAGATCTAAAGAAAGTAAAGAAAATACACGTGTAATTCTTTTTGTAAGGACTGAAGGGAATTGTTGTGGCAGAGATGGATCCGCTGTTCTATAGCTGTCCTTAAAAACTGGATCAGGCCACATGACATCGAGCTACATAAATACACTGCTGCCGCTCCCTGTGGTCTCACTGTGTGACAGCTTTTCTCCAATATGCTCTTTAGAGATAGGCCTACAGGATTTTCATAAAAAAGAGCCCTGTTGTATGAAGTGATTTTAATGGATTTACAGCAAGTCATTAACATTAAGCTTCAGCATTTTTTAATCTGCTTTTGTCATGGGATGACAGAGTAAATAATGTTGAAAATCGTTCTTATTTATCTCTTTGTTTGGTGGAAAGATGTGAAGCACACAGAAATGTGTATTTTTATCCTGTGTTTCATATGCTTTGGCTCCGTTTCTCATACATATATGGTATATTGACTGATTACTTCGGTAAAAGCAGCACTTAATCAAAGTAAATTTGCCATTAATTTACAGCAGCTTGCACCACCGTAAATCCTCAGGAAGCAATCAAATGAGCATTAACTCAAATAGATGTATGAATGATACAGTTTGTGGAAATTACTTCAATGATAAATTCCTCCCTCAAAAAATAAAAACATGACAGCAGCACAAATTGGACATGACAGTTTTTTTTCTTTTCATCACGCTGAGCTAAGTTTGAGCAAAGTTTAAGCAAACATTTTTTAAAAGGGTCACACCAATGAAAGTAGAGAAAATACCCAGAATGATTAAATTGCTAAATATTTTTGTTATTCTGTGAGGCCACATTTTTCTTTATGACCACACATACCTCCCTGCACTTTGTCCCAAGCTGGTCTATACTCAATAAGGAGGGAATGGTTTGGGTTTGATTTAGTTGATTAACACTATCCAAGTCCAATTGGGCTTTGTCAAGATAAGAATTACAAATCTCAATCAAAGATTGTATATAAAAATGGAGAAAGTGAAGTGAATACTGAAGAGCCTTAATCCTGCACCTCATCCTCTAAATCTGTTTGTGTTGAAGTCTATGTAGAAATGGCCCTACCTCTCATTAGATTTCTTAGCTCCGTCAAATTTTCCTCATGAGTTTATGGTGTATTTTTCTAGTTTCAAAACTTTATCTTTACAAAAAAAGCAACAACAAAACAAAACAAAACAAAAAACCCTCCGAAAAAAACAACAACAACAAAAAAAGACGATAGACCAGGGCATACATTAGCGCATGGTTACTGTGTGATTGACAGCCTAAACTGGACCTGACAACCTGCTGCAGAAAACATAAAACAGAACAGATCAGGTCCTCACTCCTCCTCTGATCCATGGTAAGTTGCCAGTTGGTCTAGATCAGTGATCCTCACTATTTTTTTCAAAAGAGCCACATTGGCAGAGCAAAGTCAAAGTTTTTACTCAGAACACCTGACGTTTGCCTGCTTGTCCCCTCTCTGGCGTCTTCGTGTTGATTTTCGTTTGCTGCTTCCTCAGACTGTTTATCCTCACTATTTGTTACAATGCTGTGTGTCTGTCCGCCCGGGTTTTGCCCTTTTTTAATTAGAAATCGATCGATGTGACGGCTTTGTAAACAATGCCGTAAGCGCGCTGCAAAGTGTTGCCCAAGCAGCAGCCTCCAAGGCTGAAAAATTATGCTTCCCTAAACTGCAGCTCCAGTTCAAATGTCCCCTGTGAGGTTGGCTCCAAAAGCAATTCAAACCCTCTGGACTCTCATGTTAAAATGTCCAATTTTACAGCAGGAATAAACTGGTTTACAGCCTGGTTTGATTTTTATTTCCTCCTTCAGCAAAAGTTTTAAGGGTTTGAATTCTTATATAAATCACCTGTTTACATTTTATTAAGGCTTACGGTTCTAATTTGAGGAAGTACTTTGGAGTTACAGGTGTGAGGGGGGTCAGAGCGCTCTGAGCTTTAAAATGGAGGCTGTATCCATCTATTCTGTGAACTCCCTGCTGTTTTCAGTGGCTTTAGAAAGTGTCTTAGTCCTCGTTGAGTTTTACAGCTTGTTGATCAAAGCGGAGAGGCTGGCTGGTCACATAAATATTTAATCGCAATTTTTATTTATTTATTTATTTTTTTTGGACAGATAATGCAATTTGATTTCGACAGGCAGGACAGACATCAGATCACTGAATAATAAAGTTGATGAGATCGTGGCACATCTGAGACTTGAGAAAGATAAACAAAAGAGTAACCTGATCTGCTCTACTGAGAGATGCCTCCATAGGAAAACACGAACATCGGGTTTGATGGACATGCGGTCATAAGGGAAGATGGTGATAAAATGACATCTCATAAATCCATTGGTGGAGGACTGTGCATCCTATTAAACACTACGCAAACTACTCAATTCAAAGTGCATGAAAAGATATGCATGAGAGTTGATGAGCAGCTGTTTTTATCTTTTAGACCATTTTATCTCCCACAGGAGTTTGGACAAGTCACCATAATACTTGTCTACTTTACAAGGTGGAATAATAAGGAAACTGCAGAAATGATAATAAACGGCTTCAACTCTGCACTTTCTAGATCTCCAGATCAAACTATCTTCATGTCGGCTGACATGAATACATGCAAGCATACATGCAAAGTATTTTCTATTTTGCAGCCTGTTGCAATTAGCTAATCACAATGTCAAGATTTTGATTAAAATTCAACTAATCGTTCAGCCCCACATCACACACAATCAGATTTTACATGTCTTTAACAAACTAAAATGTGAAGACAGCTGTGTACTTTCTCACAACATGGCAGCGGATTTTAATTTAAAGTCTTGAACTAAACAACTTGTGTGTCTGCGTGTTTGTGTGTAGATCAAGATAACAAGTATGAATGTATTTATTCCCATCAGCCTGCCCACACATTTCAGAAAGGTTACATGGCAGCCCACAGCAACATGAGAAGTTGTTCTCAAGTAAAACTATTATGTAAATGATTCACCCAAGTTTTCTTTTGATGTTTAACCTGGGCAATTTGTTTGGTGATTATTACAGCTGACTTTTAGGCGTAGGTGTGTGTAATATCTCTGGAGATGAGACAACAGGGAAAAATTACTGATGATTTTTTTATATTTTGATCAACACTTTTATGCATTCCTTTTCCAATGCAGCAGCATGGTAGTGATTAATACAGCAGTTGGAAGTAATCCCTACATACATGTATAATGAGTGGGAATACTAATCGCCTCAGTATGTAATATGCCTCAGAAGTCTTGCAGGAGAGAAAATCCTCTCAGTTCTTCAAAGTTCTTCAGCTTCCCACCCTTTCACAATTTGGGGGGGGAATTTTTTCTTAGTCAAGGGGGTTTTGAATTTGAAACAGCTGTCTCCTTTCTTGAGGTGTGGCTTTTTGCTGTTGTTTTCATTACAATATGAACTAAATTACAAATATTATCATAATATTATCACTTACATTACTTTTGAGATATTTTGCTCTATTACCACCCCTGGTCTTATACAGTATGAAATGAACCAAAAGTGAATGCAAATTTTGTGTCATCTGAACAAGCTGGAGGAAAAAAAGTATATTTGCCATTTGTGTAGATGTATCATATTTAGCTGCAACATGTCTATAGTGCTCTGCTTAGATTTATTCAGGTTTGTAATTCATCTCTATATCCTCTTTCAGGACTGATTCATAAGAAATTAGCAGAAAAAAAGATATATGCTATTGATTTTACTCTTAAACAAGGAGAGCAAAACATAAAAATTATTTCCTACCTGCTTCTCTTCACTAGTGTCAGTCCTCTTTAAGTCCCGGTCTCTTGTCTTTTGTTTTTGTTGTCCCACAGTGTTTCTTACGAAGGGCACAGCTTACAAAGGCTTAGGCCCGAGGACTAAAAGTTTTCAGGTTCAACACAAAACAATGTTTAAGGTCAGAGGAAACTGCATTTAAAGGCAATCCTAAGGCAAGGAGGTCGCTGCAAACCACAGCAAATTTGACCGGTGTTATAAAATTGTGGTAAAGATGCAATATGCATGAATTTAAACTGCTTAACCTTGAAGGATAAAAAAATAAATAAAATAAATCACACCTATCCTGAGGGTGCATGGCTCCACTTTACTAATGCACAGACATTAGAGGCAAGAAGTGGGAGGAAGAAACTGGGGTGAACAGGGAAGAGTTCAAGGTGAGGCTGAGATCATTCAGTATCTGAGCTGCCAAACAAACATAACAGACACATTGGAAACACATTACTATTAATATTGAAAGCTAGATATGAACATTTGTACAGTCAGCAGAGTGGCTTTTAGGATCAAATGAAAACAGTCTGTACATACTGTCTGTGAATAACTAAGGTTTAGTTCAGAAAATTCAATATGAGTAGATTTACTTTTCCACAGACCAAAACTGGAGCAGTTTCAAAAATGCTTCCTGGATTAAGCTTTTAAATAATAAACAAATTATTCCATGAAATCAGGTTACAATGCAAGCTGTCTTAAATGCAACGCATTGCAGATATTTTATCTTTAATTCCCAGATATAAGAACAGCAGTAGTGTGCATTAAGGGTCACTAACATACTTAAACTTGCTAACAAGAATGGTTGACTTTATTGACATCAGTGGTTTTTTAATACGTCCACTACATGTCATGTCCTGATTTTGCCAATTTAACTTTCTGAAAAACCCCATTAAATAAATGACTTGCAAGTTTTGGGTTTGGTTGAGTTCACCAAGTCCGTCTGCATCTCTGAAGCACATTTGAAGAAGCATTTAAAGTGGGAGAATCCCGACGACTCATTAGTGTGTTTTCTGTTTGTATGTGGATTTCGAGGCTGACAGTTCTGAACTTGGGACACAGTTATCAACTCTCACATACACTTTATTTCAGCAACACCACATAATTTCATTGTGGTTGTCCACAGAAATGCATGGGGACAGTTTGAAGAATGTGCTGACAGGAGACACATTGAAAATCTAAAGGAGGTACACCTGTTATATCTTCCCACAAAGTCATTCTTAGAGGGCATCGATTAAAATTCCCTCTCTAGGTTTTCAAGTTGAGTGCCAGACCTCACTCTAATAATTGCTTGATGGTTTGAAGCATAGGCAGTTTCTCTGGTGCCCTGCAGAACGTAGAGGGTTGGATAGAGAACAGGTATTAGCCCCATAGATCATGTAAAATTAGCAGCAGGAACCCCTGTCAACCCAGACATTGGCACTTAATCTTGGACTTTTGGCAGACTGTTGCCTTAACAGGTCAAATGATATCTATAAATCAAGGAACCCCTGGCGGAGAGCAAGAGGGAGCCAAGGAGAGGAGGGAAATGCATAGAGCTGGCACTGAAACTCCAAGGGAATTAAATCCTGGTCATAAAGCCTAACCCAAGGAAATAATCCAGTCTATTTCATAAAGGATTAAAACCTTTAAAGAAGATTGATTGCCTCCTTTTCCTTTTCTACGCGATGTAATCCAAGATTATGGAGACCACTTGGGGTTAGATTTTAAAGAAATTTGCACAGGATTAATGGTGAAGGGGGCATCCACTCTGAAAATTGCCTTGCTGGATTGTCACTGAAAAAGATGCTCTTTTAGATTCTCATCATTCATTCTGGCACAAGTGAGTAATGTTTCTAAACTGGGGAAACAAAAGGAAGTAATATTTTTCTTTCTCGCTTTTTTATCCTTTTTACATGCTCAAGCTTTGCATTTATTTATTTTTATTAACTTTATCAAATTGGGTAGTCTCATTGAAGTTGAAATGTTTACCACATGGGGCCAGGCCAGAGCATCCTCCAAAGATCTAGGCCCAGTCTGAAGTGCTTTGTGGATGTCACAAAGGGAAAGAAGAGCTTCTGCTCCTTGTCCTGGCTTCAGAATACAGATCTTTGCTTTGCACCAGTGTATTTGCTGGACATTTAAGCACAGCGCCTTGTAGCCAACATGATTTTGTACATGGCCTGTATAGTGGGAGATGTTCGAACACTGCCTTCCTCTCTCAGCTCCCTTCCATGCACTTGCTTTGCTTGTGAAAAAGCGGATGTTACAGCCTACTTCTCTCAGCGGACCCCCTTTGACCACAAGACTGCTGTACGGACAGTTGCCCAGTTTGAGGACGGTTTGCCCTGTTCAAGTCCAAAGCTTCCTCTCATTGGCTGCATGCGTCCAACTGTATCTTTGATGCCTAACTTTTCATGGTGCATAACTGCTGATGATATTGGCCACTTGATTAGGGGGCCTTTACCCCTTGGTTAGTATGCAGTGCAGTTTGTGGAAGGCTAGGCTTGTGGTGCTTTGGTGTGCTTGATCTCTCATCCCTCATCCTCTGGGAGGGGAGGATTGACGTCCTGCGGATTTGACTTTCGACCTCCCACTAGATTCAACTTGGCTGACTCAACTTAATTGTTTTCCCAACAATCTGGTTGTGATTGATGCGAGGTCCTTGTTTCACCAGCTTCAAGCACTTCTTCCTGCTTTGATTGATTTCAGTGTGTTTAATGTTTCCTTCTTCCAGCTACAAATGCAAAGTAGTGGCTTGTTTACTGGTACAGATGTTGCATTGGTATTGTCCTAATCATAGTACCCAAAGTCAATTACATTTCTTGGTCACATGCTCTGGCTATGTGTGGATGGGTGACCACTAACAGTACTAACCACAGATAGCTAGCATGTGGCATGCCATGTAGGGTTTCTTCTTATCTGTTGGTTGTCTTTCTAAGAGCTCAGCAGGCCTTTCCTTGGTAGTCAGCTGTCAAAATGAATGCTATGTAATACAGCAAGTCCTGAATTTAAGGCCAACTAATGGAGATTGTACATGTTGAGTTTTTATTGGATCTCTGGTATAAAGGTTTGGATTACATGATGTCATCACTCAAGGGGCTGCAGTTTTATGGTTGTATCTATTATTTTATCCACGTCATCCATCTTGGTAAAAGAAGACCAGGTAACAAAAAAGTACCTTTCCATTTATATTGTATTACAGTTCAACATCTGGTGTCTTTTTGATTGTGAAATAGTTGAGGATTTCCTGTGAACAGAGTGTGTACTTCTCCACAGTGGGGCAGAAGCACTGTGACTTGAATATCAGGTGAAGAAAGCCATTAATTATATGTAATCACAGTGTCTGGTTGGCAATGACAGTCAGAGAAGAGAGACGGGAGGTGGTGATGGAAAAGAGTGTGTGTGTGTGTGTGTGTGTGCGTGCACGTGTGTTCTTTCGTTCGTGTGTGTGTGGAGAGCAGACCCCAAACGAAATGCTCCACCACCCATGGAACTAATTTAAAGTCCTCGTTTAGAGGCTGTCACGCGAAGAGCTCTGACGACCGCTGATCTCTGCACATTTAACTGCAAAGGCAGCTGTCAGGGACTTGACAGACAGGCCCCGCCACTGACTGATTACATACAAGGCCAGAGTGAACTGTGATCTGGTGAACTTTATTTTCCTTGGCAGGCCCAACGTGCAGCGCATGCCTTAGTTCGGTGTCCATTCGCAGGCCTTCTCCATCTCCGACAGCCTCCATCTCCTCCATTAACACCACATCCCTGTATGAATAATCCCTGAGAGGTTATGATTTATTAAACCTGATGATGGAGATCCTGTAACACCTTTGAGAATGAAAATGAAAAAATAAACACTTTTGGACAGTTTTAGTGCCAGCCTAAATAGAAGCACAAAAACACTCCTCCGTGTTCTTCTCCAGGGGACTGAGCTACAGTGTGCATGATCTATTGATATGAATTTCTTCTGCATATTTTATTCCATGATATACAGCTCTGAGTATTACGCCGGATTCAATTTTTACAGAAATGGTGTCAGAAAATTGCAAACGAATGAGTTGTGCCAATCCGTTCACCTGCTGCAGAGCTGCCAGTCTTTTTTTTTTTGTTAGTGAGTAAGGCTGTGAAAAACCCCTAAACTATTTTAAGATTACTCAGCCACAGATTTATTTGAATCCACGGGAGATGGAATAACCTGAACTAATTTCAAGATTAATCAGTAATTACCTCGAATCTGTGCATTTCCCAGGCGGCTGTGCATTAGCAGATTCTCTGAAATTGTTGAACTAAATTCAAAAAACCAACTTTCTGAATCTGGGAAAACAAAAAACACCACCTGGTAATTTGAGAAAAATTGTAGGAATGGGTTATTTAAAGTCTTTTATTTGTTGTGTTTGTAGTTGCTTTCAAATTCAAATAAAATTTTCACACTTCATACTGACTAGTGTTAAACCTCATATACTTATATACTAACATTTTAAAAAACTCTTTGATATTTAGCTCCCTTCTATTCACAGTAATAAACCCTCAAAATGTATTTATTGTTTTACCTCTTATACAGTTAATGCCAAAAATAGTTCTGTGCATCCTGTGTTGTGCATAGCTGTTAGTTTAACTTGCATACATATTGAAGTCTGTTGCAGTTAATATATGTAATGTGTCGGCCAATGTATATTTCATCTATATTTATTAACCAGTATACTTAATGTATCTAATATGAGCCGATATATATCTACTATATCGGCTAGTATCATTTTTCTTTTGGCACCAAAATTAATCAGTAAAGTGTACTTTTTTCACAGGTTGTGTGAATAAAATTATTCCTTTTATTAATAATGACATATTTTCTCTAGCATGCACACAAAACTTCACTGTTCCTAAATTTGGACCTGTGGGGTTTCACAGCTTTTCCCATAACACCAGAGGCTTTGAAATCTTTGGACAAGATGACATATAATAACTGATCCAATATATTTTTTCCTCTAGTCACATTTGAGGTCAAAAACAAACAGAAGCAGGTTTCTTCATCTGTCAATGTGCAAAGGAGACTGCTGACATCTCTGTCTACTTGGAAAAAGAAAGACATCAAATGAGAATTTCAGCCTCTCTACCTGCAAATCTCCCTCCATCGGTGGATTACATTTAAGTCCTCCAAAACCTTGGGCTGGTGCTACATCAGAGGATGTGCAATGCCGGGGAAGTTACGTAACTCATTAAGACCTCACTTCTCTCTCCTGGGTAGGTTCCTCATCCCTCTAAACTTGCAGCCTTTCAGCAAATAAAGCCATATAAGACAGTTGAACTCCAAGACACCCGCAAACTCTGTAAAACTTTCTGATCTAACAGCTTGAATTCAACTTGAGGGCAGCACATTTGAACTGCATCATTAAGTATCGTTATTCCCAGTGCCCGGCTTTCTAATGAGTGATGTATTCCCATCCTGTGCTATATGGATTAACAGTCATATCGAAAATTATAGCACGCTGTAGGTTATGTTTGTAATTACAACCAATAAGTGACAGCGCTCTTGACCAAAATAGGAAAATATAATTCTACAACTATACTTAAGAACTATCAGACCGCTACTTGTATTATTCTTTAGATTTTCTTGGAAAAGTTTGATAAGTTTCAGTGTGTTTAATGATATTTTCTTCACCACAATCCCCTTTTGTCTGCTTTTCTTTCCTAATAACTTCTTTGTCCTTCAGGAGGATCTTGGCCTTAGGCTTCCATTACCTGTCTTTCATACAGCACATTGGAAGAACACTCTATGATTGGCATTCTGCATTAGCAGTCCCCTCCCCTAGCCTTTTTCTGATTGTCATTCCACAGTAGCACTGGGCTGCAATGTTCTCCCCCACTCTCTCTGAACTGCCATGAAAACGTGCTGGAAAAGCCTGACGAAGCCTGAAGGCCTCGTCACTGAAGAGGGCTCTGCTCTGCTCTGACTGCGCTGTTTCATTTATTTGCATGAAGGAAAACAAAGGCAAGATTGAACGGGGGATAAGGCAGCTCAGCTTAACACGCCTGAGAGAACGACCCCACATACTGTAGTTGACAGCACACAGTTTTCTACAGGATTTTTTTTTCCATCTTCAGAGACCAGAAATGACAGACACATTTCAGTGTGGATTTAATTGCAGTCCCTGCTTTGGGTACTGAAATAATGGTGGCGCTTTCAGCTTGATGAACGCTCCACATTCAACAAATTTGCTAAAATTACTAGATTATTGATGCAGATCTAAACACCAAATTGATATCTTTATTCTTAACCTGTGCATGGCTTATCGCACTGGCACATGTAGTTATGGTTGAAATGCAGAGGAAGAGGTTGTTATTTTGGGGAAGCACAGATGCGCTCCCTGTGCCTGTTTGGGTTCCCTCCCTCTCCAGCTTCCTCCCACAGTCCGAAGACATGCACATTAGGTAATTAGTGGTTCTAAGTTGCCTGTGGCCAGTAGAGTGTATGTATATCTCTCTGTGTTGGCCCTGTGGTGCACCATGAACCTGTTCTAGGTGTATCCCTCCTCGCTCAGTGTCAGCTGGGATGCTCCAGCTCCCCCATCCCCCCACCCTGCACAGATAAGCAGTATGGATAGTAAATGGATGGATGGAAGGTCACTACTTTGAGAAACTGCCTTATTTGCTTTCTTGTTAAGTGTTAGATGATAAGAGTGATACCGCTTTCATGTTTGAGAGAAAGACCCAAAGTGACAGACACTGACCTCAGTTTTACATAAACACTGGAAACAAGCATCTAACTAGGGCACCTTGTCTGGATTGGTCTATTGTAAGTAAATATACCTATCATTGTCTCCAAATTCATGAAACAACACAGGAGAACATATAAGTTTAATCCTTATTGTATCAAGTCATGCTTTCATGGAGGGTTTTCCCAGACTTTTTTTTGTCTTCTCATTTTACATTGCTAATACATTTCGTATTTGTTGTATTGATTTGAATTAACAAGGCTGTGGTCGTGTGATTTTTTTTTTTTTTTTTTTAATCTGCCGGAGAGCTGAAATTAGACTGATATTTATCATCTCAACTAACTCTTGACTTGAATATAAATGATGTGCTTGACTTTTACTTTGATGCACTTGAGGTTCAAACAAACAAGCTGCTCTTATGAGGATTTCACATTAATGATGAAAGGTGGGAATATTCAAAAGTTTAAGGTTCTATATTGGCAGCAGTTTTTAGTACATCATTCATTTTTATGGTGAATAAATCAATAAACAGTTGGTCCTCTAGGGTAACACGGCAGCATAGTGGTTAGTGTTGTTGTCCCACAACAAGAAGGTCACAGGTTCGGTCCTCTGTCCTGGGGCCTTTCTGTGTGGAGTTTGCATGTTCTCCCCGTGTCTGCATGGGTTTCCTCTGGGTACTCCGGTTTCCTCCCACCGTCCAAAGACATCATGTTTGTGTTAATTGGTGACTCTAAATTGTCCATAGGTCTGAGTGTGAACAGTTGTTTGTCTCTGTCTGTCTCTGTATTTTGCCCCAGCAATGGACTGGCGACCTGTCCAGGGTGTACCCCGCCCTCGCACAGTGTGGGCTGGGATTGGCTCCAGCACCACCTGCGACACAGAGACGGATAAGTGATAGAAGATGAACTTGATCATCTAGTTTAAATCTCCAAATGTGACTCTTTTTGTACATTCAGAGTCTGCACTCAGTATTTAAATGGTCTGGTTAAACCTAACAGCCAGGAACAGAAAAGAAGCAAAGGCATTTGGAAGCTGTGGAACATACATCAGTCTTTCATGTGATACAGCACGGATTGTTGGTGCAAGCGACAGTGATGTTAACTATTATCTCTATCACTTCTTTTCTGCTGAAGTTTGCACGCTAACCAGGGACTGCCCATTTTGTCCATTTTGGATGATGACTGACTCAGAGGACATATTGCAACCTTTGGTCTCTCTCAGAAGCTCTGTCAAGTGACAATCACCACCACATGGCAGGCAAAACTTACAGATGGCCTTTTTAAGTTAACAAAATGATTTTTCTGATGAGGACAATATCAATTTGCCATGGTCAGATCATTTCCTGTTTAGGCTCTAGTATTTACTGTGATACATGTCTGCATGGATATTAATGCTGCACTTTTGCTGAGATTTCTAAAATTGCTTACAGTATTGTTCTATATGCCAGTTCCTGCACATTTATACAAAATGAATGTTAATTGTCCCTGTCATTGAGCCTAACGAATTGTTTACTGTTACTCAAAGTGTTAGATCTGCAATTAGTCTCATCTCCAAAATATTTTCTGCATTAACGCTGGAGAACAAAAACATGAGATGAAGTGTCAGTTGGCAGGCTGTTCTTCTTTGGACACCTCCAACCATCATTCATCCATGTCAACTTCTTTATCCTTTGAAAGTGATGCATCTGCCAAACCATCAGAGGAAGCGAGAAGGCCTCTGAAATCTCTTGCTACTTTGCAGCCAATAAGATACAAAAAAAGGCTGGGAGATTACTGATGCAGCATGTTTCTTAGTTTATAGCTCAATGAGGCACAGAAGGTTTGTAGCTGCATCACATAGTTTTTCATTTTATCTGATAAAGACAAATTGCTTACCTTTCTGTTTTGGTTTTTTTTTTCCTAGTTTTTTCTTGTAAGACATTCAAACAAAACTTGTCCAGTTTAGAGAGATTGTAAAATATTTGGTCGACAAAAACTACAAAGTGCAGTTTTCTGGAAACCCTTTAATTTGTGTGCACAATCTATGTACTTCTCTTGTATGAGCAGGGGTCATAAGCAGAATGATTTTAAATTGGTAAATAGCAGAATTAGCAGATCTTTGCTACACATTTCATTCATCATGCACCTTTATTCTATATACCTCATATTTCATTCAGCAGGAGTTTACCCTCCAGAAAAAGTGCCAATTTCTTTAGAATATAAGACTAACCATTGGAAACAGATGAGAGGTACGGAGGATGTCTGGGTGTTACTGTAGATAATCTTGGGGATATGTTTGTGGATATGCTTTTAGCCAATGCGCCCTCTGCCTCAACCTTGCCTGGAGCTAGTGTAGAGTTAGGGCAACATGCCTCGGGCCTGGCCATGTCTGAGTGATTAGATAAAGCAGTAGAGGCCAAGCAGTGGGAGCCATAGCCAAGTTTATGCTGCAGTGACCGCTCTGTGGTTGGCGAGCACAACAGGATGCTGTCACCGCTTTTATTCATTCACAACACCTTCAAAGCAAGTAAGCACTGCAAGCGACCATGCTGATTCGTGTAAACATTTTCAGTACTGATTCATTTTCCAAAACAAAAACATTTCTGTCTATTTGTGGCACTTGTTATGCCTCAACCATGAGCTATGACAGCACAGTTGGCTGGGGGACACTGTTATATATTTCATGCTGCGTAAGTGCAGCTTTTTCTCTACCCTGCTTTATGGTAATGAGATTCACTGAGGTGTCAAATACTGCTCTGGGCATATTCCCATCTTCCAGTTTAGGTCAGAAGAGACCAACGCTTCGACAGTTGCAGATGTAGCCATATCCTGTCTGACACGACGTTGAGGTTTAGAGACGCTGCAGCGAAACACTTTGGCCTTTCCCTACACAAACAGCATGTCCTTTTCCAGATTTACGTTGTTTTGTGGTCTTAAAAGGCCCACTGATTTATAAGAGGCAGTTTTTTATATGCACATGAATTCATTACAGCCGTGTTAGCTATCCACCCATCAAATCAAATCCCCCAGGTGCTGAAACGCATTCTGGGAAAATTTGAAAATCTGTGAAAGAACAACTATATTTGGTTCTGTTGCAAGGCGTGTTTCATTTTGCTGAAAGCTGACTATCAAGCAGAGAGCAATGTTTTTTAATGGGATTCACACTGCACCAAACCAGCAGTCATGGACCCAAGAGTTGTCCACAGCGGAAACTCATGGGATTCCTGAGAGCAGAGATGAGGTTACACTTGCCAGTATTTCTGTCTCCCCTCTATCAGTTAGTTTTACTTGTAACCTCTGAAGATAGGCACATGACTTATTTCACTGGATAGACCTATAGCCTCAGAAAATGTCACAGCAGCGTGTGTGTGTGTGTGGTGTCACGACCCAAGATGTATGCAAAATCCTGCGTCTGGTGTTGCAGATACAAACCAATAGTCAAAATTTTCTTTGTGGAAAAGAAGCTTAGAGGAAAAGTAAGAATAAAGAATGAACAGCTTTATATTTGATGCAATAGCGTTCCTCTCTCCCTCCTTTTTTTTTCCCCTTTCTTGTTTTTTGCTGTTGTCCCTCAAAGGTTCATGAAAAATGGATAACAAGGTGAATGATCTCCGTGGAAAAACATCTACAGATATGAGTCACGGTGTGTGCAGATGCACAATTTGAGGATAATTTTGAAAAACAACATTTGTTAGGCCGATGCAGGGCTATCTCCGAGCTAATTGACAAGTTATAATGGTAGAAAGCAATTTTTCTGAACCTGAACCAAAGTGCTTCCACGCTCTGAAGCCCACAGGAAACGCACCATCTGTACAGCGTTCCATAAACGTTTTGTCGTTTTCATCTTTAGAGAAATGGGTTCTTGATGAGCAGGTTTTGTTTCATTATCTGCCTTAATGAGTCAAAGGTTCTGTCCCACAGCTTTATTGATGTGTTTATACGGAGCTGTTGGTTGTGTTTTGTCATGAAAAATAAATTCCAACAACACTATGAGGCCTTCTGTGAGTGTGATTGATGTCTTTGTTAAGTGTTTTCACTGCCTGCTTTTGGATTGGAGGTCGTCCTTCATAAAATGAAAGAAAATTTGTTGTATAGAAATCCAAGCCTTTCCTATCCCAGGTCTTTTATTTTGCAAATGCCTCCTTTTGGATTATGGCCCTCTAAGATAGCTACATTCTTTTTAATCCCCTTACCTTACCTCGTGGCAGATGTTTGTTTAATTTGGCTTGCATGCTAACAATTTATTTCATGTAGAAGCCATAATAGCACAGACCAGGTAAACAACAACTGCCTGCTACTGAGATGGTAAACATGAGCCAATGTTGGGTCTATAGGTGGCTCAGTCAGCCTCTGACTACTGATAATCTGGATCCAATGTCTCCAGGGACCTTAAGTAGCCTTCCCACATAGACTCTGTCCAGAACAAGGCCCAGCAGGGGTTGTACTTCCTGCGACAGCTCAGAAAGTTCAGCCTACCTCTGGAGCTGCTGATCATATTCCACACCGCCATGATCCAGTCTGTCCTCTGCACCTCCATCTCTGTCACAGAGTGTCACACCAATATATGTTGTCATATATTTGTCAATCTCAGCTGGATATTTCATGTTAGGTTTAGTTTAGTTTTTAGACTTCTGTGTTTACTTATGTACACTGAGGACAAAGTTCTGCTGGAGTCAAATTCCTTGTTTGCCCATTCATACCCATTCAGACCAATAAAGCTAATTCCAACTCAAAGTCTAATTCTGAGCACATAGCACACATATGGTTTTGTATGAATGGCCATGTATGGTTGTCATTGAATGCCACTCATTCCATGCAAGCCCCCATGGGAACAATAGCATGGACAGCGCTCCCTCAACTTCACAGATGGAGGCTGCAATTGGATATCTCCAGTGAATAATCTTCTCATTACTTATCATGATGAACTATGGCATGCAAATATCAATAAGGGACTGTGGTGAAGCAATCCAATTAAGGCCTAAAACCAGGAGTCTCATTAGTGCCGAGTCTCTGATAATGCAAATGACACCCCACTAGTAATCAACCTTGAATATAAATGGGCCAGGCAAATCCACCAATACTGGCGATTCTGTACCTGAATGTGATTAAAGACCCAAGTCAAGAGTGCTGCATTTGAGATGCTGGAAAAGAAATTTGTCTCCCTCCGTACCTACAATGGCCAGAAAAGAGTGCACTAAAAGAAAATGTTTTTGAAATCCCAGCTGCTTCACGGTGGCCACTGCTCAGGGTTTTGCATATTACATTGCATGTTTGCCATTGTTTGCAATGTTTGCCATTTATTTTTGGTATGCACAAGCTAAATTTAATCAGGGTCCCCATGATGGCAGACAGAAATGGCATTGGATGGTTTTACAAAACCTCAAAACTATGTTCAATGCCAAGCTTTTTTGAAATGGTCAACACCAAATGCAGTTATATTTCAGGAGGGCTTGCTGCCGTGGCAGATAAATTATTGTTAAGATTAGGCAGCTATTTGTAGTTTCTGTCGTGTACTGTACAGTTTTGAATGCTGGTGGGAAATCAAATCTGATAGAAAAACAACTGAGACACTTCACAATGAACAGTAGGATAAAGTTTTTGTAAAACTGTAATTACTCATCACATTACATGGATGTTAATTTCAGGTTTATGAAAACCTTGTTCGCGTGTGTAGAATGTCTCCTTTAACTTTCACCCTCATGACACCTTTCCTTTCCTTTCCTTTCAGGGGTCGCCACAGCGAATCAGTTGCCTCCATCTAAGCCTGTCCTCTGCATCCTCTTCTCTCACACCAACCACCTTCATGTCCTCTTTCACTACATCTATAAACCTCCTCTTTGGTCTTCCTCTAGGCCTCCTGCCTGGCAGTTCAAAACTCAGCATCCTTCTACCAATATATTCACTATTTCTCCTCTGGACATGTCCGAACCATCTCAGTCTGGCCTCTCTGACTTTATCTCCAAAACCTCTAAAATGTGCTGTCCCTCTGATGTACTCATTCCTGACCCTATCCAACCTGGTCACTCCCAAAGAGAACCTCAGCATCTTCATCTCTGCTACCTCCAGCTCTGCCTCCTGTCTTTTCCTCAGTGACACTGTCTCTAGACCAAACAACATCGCTGGTCTCACCACAGTTTTGTACACCTTTCCTTTCATTTTAGCTGGAACTCTTCTATCACACATCATCTCACCCTCATGACACAATATGTGATAATTGAATGAGGATAAACTTGTGATGAAGAAAAAGCTGTTAACTGCTTTTCTCTCCACTTTCATGCCATAGTTATCACAGTGTATCTGGTGATTGCCATATCGTGATATACGTATATCGCTGGCAGGGTATTGCGATGGCATCATGTTGTGCCTTACTCTGATTCCCACGTCTAGCTTAAGCGTTGGCTCTGTCCCAAATGGATTTGCAATCGTTGATGATTTCTCTTTATCGAATTTTAATGCAACAGGCAGGATGGGTCAGCACAAGCGGCCTATCGCCAGAGAGGCAGGAGACATGATGCAATATAAATGCAACCTCAGAGAGAAATCCCTCAGATGTATTAAGGTCTGTCCAGTGCTTCTTTTGCCGTATCACAGCAGCTGTGGGGAGCCTTTCATCAGTCATGCACATACAAAAGGTGATGGGCTGTTTTCGCACATATTGCATACTGTAAAATCAATCAATTTTAAACTCACAGATGGTTTTCGCATGTTGTTTCTCGTCTTAATCCCTATTAAAAGGTGTCACTTAACACCGCTGCTCTTTTACAGATTGAACAAATGAAATCTAACGTGGTAATTAGTGTTACAGATGTATTTTTGAGCTTTGGCAAGAGCAATGTTTTGCTGCCACTGCTGCGAGGCTTTTTTCTAGAATAAGCTCATTGCCTCTTAACTCCAGGTCCACTCATAACACACAGACATTATAGAGATGTCATTCTTTTTCTAACTTCCAAAATGTTGAACTATGTAACTAATCAATGGACAGGCCATGAGAAACTCCACTCAACTTGACCAAATTCTTCACTTTTTAATGAATGATGAAGTGCCCTCTGGTGCTAAGGAGTTGAGAGAGCTCCTGTGTCAGAATCTGCAAGAAAAAGGGGTTCTTAAGCTTGCTCCTGCAGGTGAGCTGGCTGGTGTTCCCCATCCCATGACCTTCAGGCCCGAGGTTGTATGTCCGCGGAGGAGCTTCGGCTCACTCTGCTCATCAAGGAGGTGGAAGCTATGCTTTTAAAGGTGAAGGCACTAGAACTGGAACTGGGAGCTGCTTCAACTGCCAGTCATACTTCTTCACAGACACCCACACCTACACCCCAAGACAGTTTTGACATGAGCTGGCACATTGCATTTGTCCCTAGATACCTACTTCAGTCCTTTTAAGCGCTTAACAGCCACACTGAAGTAGCCAAAAAATGTGGCATCTTTTACTTCAGTGTAAGTTGGTGAGAAAATCACAAGAGGTCTATGAGGTCTTCACTGTCTATTGAAGCCAGTTTAGACTATGATATTGTTCTTCATGCCTGTGAGCTAGTTACAGAGGCATATAGGCAAAAGTTCAGAAAATGTGAAAAGCATGCTACACAGACCTATGTGGAGTTTGCAAGGGAGAAAAGTGCCTTGTTTGATAAATGGTGCCAAGCCAGTAAAGTCATTACCTTGGAAAATTTGTGTGAACTCATGTTGTTGGAAGAATTGGCTCCTTGAAAAGATTGTGGTGTATTTAACTGAACAAAAAGTTGCATCCCTCACTGCTGCCGCCATCCTGGCTGACGAGTTTGCCAAAATTTTCTCGTCACCTGCTCCTCATGCACTCGTCAACCGATCATATGCTTAAGTCTCCCAGATGCTATCACCGTAACCCCGCTTTGATCACTACAGACAACATAACACGGGACTGCTTCTACTGCCATGAGCCTGGACACTTTTATTGTCATTGTACACAAAACAAAATAACATTTACTATCTGACATACATAGAAGCCTGCAGTGGTTTTTCAGGGAACGGTGCCTTGCTCAAGGGCAGCTCAACACATTTTATTGTACGGGCTGGGAAATGAACCAGTGATACTCCAGTTCCCAAGCCAAGTCCCAACCAACTGAGCCACTGCTGATTGCTAACTGTGCAGTTCCGTGCAGCTCTCCTGTCACACTTATACAGACAGGGCTTTCTGACCAATTTGTCTGATTTGCCCAAAAGTGGACATTTCTTGCACTGATTTTTCCCTGTTATTTGCAGGATTCCCTTTTCAATTTTCCTTTCAGATCTCAACTTTTTAAGCATTTAGGACAAATGACAAAAGTTACAGCAGAAGTACAACTTTTCACATATTTGAATTTGTCCAGCATGGCTGTGAAAGCTGGTGAAGCTCTCCAAGATTTGGCAAGAGTGAAATCAAAGAGCTGTCGTGGTAGCAGCCAACAATAGCAGAGGAAGAAAAAGACAATGAACTGAAGAAAAGTAATTTTTAACAACTTCCCACTCAGAAATTTCACATCAAAAGCAATTGCCAAATCCATCTGCTCCATTCTAGATGATAGTTTTACTCAGAAGGAAAAACAGAAGGAGAAAACATGTTCACTAATGGCAGAGATATCAAAGTTTGATGCCCCTGTTCTGTTATCTTCTAAATTTACACCTCTTTGATTAAGAAGCCCAGTGTATAAATCTAATAAAATACAAATTTCAGAGACCACAACTGCATGAGAAATAACATAGGTGCAATAGTGCCGCATGTGTTGCACCATTACAGCAATTTTCAAAGCACTTCAGATTAGTAGCACTCAAAATTATAGGTAGCTTCTTCAGTAACTGTGAAACTAACCTCTGCTTAGCCTTGAGCAGCATCTAGCAAAGATATGATGCAGCCTGAAACACACTCTTTTCACTAGAGCACACCAAGATCCATCAGATTGTAAATAAAGTTATGTGGTAGGAAATTTGGGCATTAGACTTAAGCATGCATTTGCTGAGAAACTGCAGCATTGTCCAGGTGTAAAGGGGTAAAATTAGCATAAAAAGATAAAAAAATAATTCCATTAAAACAGAATTGTGTTCCAAATTCACATTCCTTCATATAAAACATTGTGATGAAGTTACAGGTTTGTGAAATTCAGCCGTTATAGTAAAGAATGCTAAAACGCAAAAAAAAAAAAAAGAAGTTCAATGAAGAATTATTCATCATGCTGTAGGTGTTGGACGAACTGTTCACTGTTCATTACCACACAGGAAAAAAAATCCAGAACATTTAAAGTGTGTACATGTAACATGAAGATGTTTATCCTAAAGACTGCATATCTTGTCTGATGATGTTATATGTAACCGAGCTGTTTGATTAAAAAGGCTGTCGGTGTCAGCAAATAACCGGATTACTAAATTATTCTTTATAATCACAAAACTGGATGTTCTCATTGGCGCTCCAGCTGTGAGCCTTTCACCACATATTATAAGGGAAGTGGGGCTCATTAAGCAGCATGTATACTGAGAGGGATTTGAAGTGTCAGCTTCCGATATAGTATTGGTGTTAACTCGGGGTCCTTGTGTTTGATACAACCTGTGATGCTCTGCCAATCTACCAAAGCTGTGTTTTCAATCTTCTTTTACTTTGTGATACTGTATAGCCGTTTTCTGTCTCTTACCATTTGCTAAACCCCTTAGCTTTTTCCTGTCACTCAGCTGTTGCAAGCGAGCCAGAAGCGTGTAAAAGGAGGTTAAGGCTGCATATTGCAGGCCTTTTACACACTTCTGGCTCGCTTGCAACAGCTGAGAAGTTGTCATACTCACCGGTTAATGGGGACATAGTTGAGCTGGAAATTAAGAAGAAGCAATGTTCTTGTGCTAGTTATTGGGTCTGATGGCTCTGGTATTTGGGCTGAAATAGACTATTTTGTCTTTGTGCTGAAAATATTTTTTTCTCTCCTCCTTTCCCCTTTCTCCCCTTTAGCACGTTCTGAATGTACATACTGTAAATCCATTTAAATTAAAAACTCACTCTCTTTTTTTGCGATACACGGTGATGCAGCACAGTTTCTGCAATCTGGCTTGAGTTATAGGTGGATACCTGTAGACGAGGCCGTTTTTCAGCCGAGATCACTCTCAAGCTCGGTCGGCCTACAATCATTAATATGATAGTCGGCTGATACTCTGAAAAGCTTTGAGTGGCCTCGAAGAAAATCCAATTATGATCTTTGATTCCTCTCCAGAAACAGATTACCTACCACACTAATGACATTTTCCTTCCCATTCATGCCCTCGCTAAGTGAGACAATAGAGAGGCTGAGTGGGTGTCCAAATGTGCACGGATGGGGCTGACTATCCATTCCTTACAGGCCTATCAGATGGACAGCTCATATTATGGAGAAATGCTTTTTTTCTTGGGATTCCCATCTGCGTGAATTGAACTCTATGAAGATTATTCAAACTGCTCCATGTATAAAGTGGTGGCAAGAGAGGAGATTTTTTTTTTCCTCTCTCCACAAGGATTTTAATTCAAATGAATGGAAACAACCTGACATCAAAACAACTACTAGGCCATTCATCAGCTGTGGCAGATGGGGTAGAGTCTGTCTGGCTTCTGCAGTTGCAACTAATTAAAAAATAAAGCAGCAATTTTCGCTTTTTAACAGAATTTAATCCCCTCATAAAATATCTTTAATATTTTGGTAGTATCGCAACTTCTTTTTCACAATGTCAGCTTATTTTTTTTTAACCATTGTCATTACAATAGATTTTTTTTTTCTTGAAAAAAAAAAAAGTAAAGTCTTTTAAGTGAGGAATTATTCCATAATTCATAGAGCTTACTCCAGCCATTAACAGTCTGAAAGCCCTGTGGGCATCCCATGGATAAGACAAACCTGGAAAGCTTTCTGTGCAGTGATCATAGTGGGATCAGATCCTGCAGAGTTTGCATTTCTCACCTTTTTTTAAATTAACCAGTGGTTTGTGTCAGGGACAATATGAACATCAGGCCAACTTGAGTAGTGTGAAGCCAAATGCTAATTGTGAGTAGAACATCGGTATCCTCATTCAAGTGAGTATTAACAAGAAGGGAAATCGGATATTACATATATATATATACACACACACACACACACAACCCCAATACCCCAAAAAGTTGAGATGCTGTGTAAAATGTAAATAAAAAAAAGGATAATTTTTTTTGCAAATCTCATAAACCCATATTTTATTCCCAATAGAATATCAGACGCTGAGACATTTTACCATTTCGTGGGAAATGTTAGCTTACTTTGAATTTGATGGCAGCAACACATCTCAAAAAAGTTGGAACAGGGTGATGTTTACCATTGTGTTCCGTCCCCTTTTCTTTTAAGAGGGGATGTCTGTAAATATCTGGGAAGTGAGGAGACCAGTTGCTGGAGTTTTAGGAGAGGAATGTTGTCCCGATATTGTCTGATGCCATTCTCCAGCTGCTCAACAGTTCTGTTGAGTTCTTGAAGTGTTCCTGAGCCCATGCAGTGATGTCTAGTAGAGAATCATGCCTGTTTTTAATACAGGGCCCGAAGATCAAAAGCATCCAATTTTGACCTTCGACCTTGTCCCTTATGCACAGAGATTCCCCCTGATTCTCTGAATCTTTTGATAATATTATGCACTGTGGATGGTGGGATCTTCAAAGTCTTTGCAATTTTACGTTGAGGATCATTTTCACTTCAAGTTTCACAATTTTTACACACAGTTTGTCACAGATAAGTGATCCTCTGTCCATCTTTACATCTGAGAGGTAATTTTATACCCAGTCATGTTATTGACCTGCTTCCAATTAACAAATTAGTTTTCAAATGCTCCTCCGGTTGTTTTTGATTTGTGCCAGTTACTTTTCCAGCCTTTTGTTGCCTCTGTTCCAACTTTTTTGAGATATGTTGCTGCCATCAAATTCAAAATGAGCTAATGTTTTCCATGAAATGGTAAAATGTCTCAGTTTCAACATCTAATATGTTGTTTATGTTCTATTGGGAATAAAATATGGCTTAAGAGATTTGCAAATCATTGTATTCTGTTATTATTTACATTTTAGACAGCATCCAGACTTTTGCGGGTATTGGGGTTGTAAATATATTATAGAATTTTATGTTTTTGTCTGCTGGGATTTCATTTCTATTCAGAAAGTTTTGCTGGAGGATAGCATGTCATTCTCTCTGTAATACACCGAAGTGCAACTATAGCACCTGCACAAATATTCTCACCAGTGTACCTATGATACTACCTCCAAAGATCTGGCAATATTATGAACATATTGGAACTCAGGTGGAGTCTTTGCCGCCAACTATTAAAGCTCGGCACCTGAGGCTAAGTGAGCTGCAGTCACACAAGTTCCAAAAGTGCCAGCTCAGCTTTGCTTTATTGTCTTTTTTTTTTTTTTTTTATATTTTGTTTAACCTTCAGACCACCTTGAACGAGGGATTTGCCCTTATTCCAGGTCTGGCTGTTTGCTTACCTGTGCCAGTATGTGTTAACATGAACGCTGAAGAACAAAGAGCTTACCACATGTCTATCCTGGTTTCTTATAATAAATGTCAGTAGTCCTTCAGCTTAGGCCTCTCATTTTGAAGAAGCATCCTTGATTTAGCAATCTTTCTAAGAAGTAAACGCAAAGTCATGTAAGGTGTCCACTTCAGGAGAGAGGCAGATGCATGGTCAGCTGGAGAGATGGACAGATCAACAGTCAGAGAGCATAGTTAACTCCTTCTTTCTTCCTTGTCTTGAATGATCAGAATCCTCATTGGAATTCGCCAACGTACACGGCCGGGTAGTTAACATGTCTCCAAGGTTAACATTTTTAATGCAAGACTGAGGGATTCGGAGAAGTGCTCCTTTGAAGTTTCTTGTTGGAGTCAGAAGGGAGGCTGCGAGGCTGTTGAAGACTGTCTGCGATATTGACATTAAAACTCAACACATAGAATGATGCCAATTGAAATTTCATAGTGTTCCCCTTCGGGAAACTGGGGAGTTGGGCATGCCAGTGTGAGATGAATAATGAAACTTCCCTCGCTTTGCTCATTTTTTATTTAATGTGGAACTCTCCTTTGTTGCTCCCCGAAGCTCCACAGGAGCCGGTGTGCACATAATACAGGTGTAGAGTCAAAAGAAAAGAGTCAAGTTCTTATTTTATATATGCATGAAATTGGGCATGAAGGTTAAATGATTATGAATAGTCTTTTGTTATGGATTTATGGATCACTGCTGGCTATCTCTGTTTGTCATCACATACTGAATGTGTAAAGCAGGTTATCGTAATGAGTTTGGGCTGCGTTGCCAATCACTTTTTTTTTTCCTCTCAGGGATTGATAAAAATACCTCAGGGTATAATTGAGTTATACCATCAACACACACACACACACACACACACAGACACACACACACAATGTGGCATGCAGTTTCCCCTCATCCTCTTCCCAAAGGGATTTAATAGGTGTGGTATCACTGAAAGTTACCTGCATTTAGTGAGAACTGATTTTCACGATCAAAGGATGAATGTTACATCCAGATTTCCAAATTACTGAATTACAGGAAGTATGGCCACATATAGATGACATAAGACATGGCAACATTGTGACATACAAAACTGTAGTTCAGTCAGGACCGTTTAAGTCAAAGAACTTTATGACATTTGCGATTAAAAAATTTTTGTTCTGCCAGTGTGGAAGTATGTCATACCTCCCTGCCTTTCACTGAGCTGCCATGGAAAGCAGAAAGTCAGAATATCATGAGAGGGAGGACCTGGGGTGGAGGTGGGTTGAAAGGCAGCATGCAGAGAAAGCAGCAAAGGTAGACAGGCTGGCTCAGTTTAAACAAAATACATAGGAAGGGATTGGCCAGCTGGCGTAGGACTGGACTGATGTGTTCAGCTGAAGCTGGCAGGGCGAGTTCTGTCTGCCTGCCTGCTGCATATGGGAATCAGGCTACAGCTGATACAATAGTGGCAATAGTGATGCTTTTTCAAAATAAATCTTTATATTTTTTTACCCATTTTCTTTTATTATTGGGAGTTTTATTGTAGGTTAAGTTAGTAAATATTCTAACTCACTGCTGTTATTGAGGAAAAATATAAAAGAAGAACAGCTTTATTATTTAATCAATTAATAACAGACACCGTAGCTTTGTAATAAAAAATCTTGGTCAGCCAGCATGAGCGCACACTTGTTTTGCGTTGTCACACCAGTGAGTGTTTTTGCGTCCATCACAGAGGTATAATGTGTGGGAGGGAGACTTGGCACTACAGCTAAACCTTCAGGCAAAGTGTACAAGCTTGGGGCTGCATTAGAAGCAGAGCTGCAATTTTCCTACAACACTCATATTCAGGTGATATATGACAATAGTATCTAACTTGACAAAATAGCACATTTGTCATTTTTGACTCCTCTGTGAACAATAGTTGTAGGCTTTATGCATTCAGGCAATGATGCAGGGACTCAACACAACAAGGCTTTTTAAACATCTGCTGTTTTCCATTTGTCAGGAACAGCTGCCCTACCTGCTCTCTTCTCATCCACCCTTCCCTCTCCTCCCTGATGCATCTCCCGTGTTTCTCTTTGCCTGAGCCATCTGATAGTGTTGCAGCACAGCCTCCAGGGACTCGGGGCTCACCTCTGAATCTTAGCTCACCTAACCTTAGGGGAGGTCAAGGACGTCTGTTTCAGCCTCGCCACAGCTGAGTGCTTGGGAAGCAAAAACGGGAGCGAAAATGCCAAGGCAGTGTATTGGATTTTGATTTAAGAAAACACAGGTGCTCACCTACTTCAACTCTCAGATGGAATGACAGTAAGAGAAGTCGAGCTCGGGGTTTTGGCTTTTTTATTATGAGACCGTGAGGTCAGGGAGCAAGATGGTTGTTGTGTCTCATCAAAAGACAAATGATCCCCTTAACCTCTTGTGATGTGAATTGAATCTTTTGCTCTGCAGACCTACTACAGCTCTGCGCATGACACTACATCAGCAGTCACTTCCTATTTCACTGAAAGGAAGTTATTTCCCAAAAAATGGGAGAGGAGTGACTCTCGCATATAAGAAAAGTTAGTTTTAATTCCATTGGCTTTGTTCGTGAGGTTTCTTCGCTTTTTAAAACCTCCCAAGAGTGAAAATGATCCACCTGTGAGTCTGTGGAATCAGTGAGTCATGCTAATTAGCAATTACATCCACAATCAACCATGTTAATTCACTTATGGGGAGGTCAGTGTAATTCATTCTCATTTTCAGAAACCAGGAGTGACATTAAATTAATGCACCCGAAATAAGTGGTGTTTAAGAAGTGGAGTCTTCCAGTCACAGAGGGAGCCACAGGCACTCACACTTCTCTCTGAGCTATTTTATTCTATTACTCAGTACCTGCTCACATTCACACGCTCTCTGTTTGAATCTTTAGCTCTCTCTCAGGTTCTGTTTGAAATCTAATTTCCCCTCAGAACAAAGATCTTATCTCTGACCAACACACATGTCAACACATGGGCAGTATCTTGTGGGAGAGCTTACTTGATTTTTCACTTGTTTCTCCTCAAACTACATCTCCTGACCGCTCAGTTGCAACCTTTGGCATTTATATCAAATGCATTCTCAGGAGGACAGATTCAATATTATGACTTATCTGAAAAAGTCAGCAGTTTTCACAGTCGTACAAACTATGATCCTACACACCACATGATTCTGGGTATCTGGGGCTGATATCAATCGCTTAGAGTTGGGGAAAAAAATCCAATAATGTATCAGTTGATGTTCTGATTTTTCAAACACATAACATTACCAAGCATTTGGATAAGAAGCCCTTAAGATGAATCCAATATCTCTGACTTTAGCTAAAACCAGCCAATGGAAACTTATTAGTTTTAGGAATGGCACTTGAGAGGGAAATGCTCTTTGAGAGTCTACAGCAAATATTTTTTATGAGAAATAAAGGGTTAGAGTTAGGGTTACAGCTTTATGAAAAAAATAAATAAAAATAGATACACACATTTACAAACCTCACAAGAAATTCAAATAAAAGTATCTTTGGGGAAACGGATCCTGGTCTAATATGTCTTTTCTGTGGCAGTACCTAATTGCAATGAGCAATTAAGAATGCATATCTGGGAAAAAACGACAGCACACAATCAATCACACTGTTCAGATGGCCTATCAAGAGAGTACTTGATAAGTTGCCCTGCCTAATCTAGTTACAGCTGTAATTTTTCAGTTTTTAATGATTTGTTGTCCTCAATATTGTCCGGTCTATGGCAAGAAGCTTCGCTGATTCTGTAGTGCTGTTCCTTGTGTTGTTTTTGTGATTGCATTGTAGCTGGAAAAGCTCATTAATACAAATCCTAAAATGCAAAACTGTTCTTTTTATATACATAGTTGTTTTTCCAGTTTGTTTACAGTGTGTTTTTCTATTCATTGTTTTCTAAGTAATGAGCCTAATTATTTGAAGTAACCTGAAGGGTTCATGGTTGAGGGGCTGAACACTTAGCTGTTGAGTTTTACACGCTACCCACAAACCCCATGAATTTTACCATCTACATTTGCAGGCAAACAAGAAATCCAATCTGTAGGCTTTGCTGGTTAAGATCAGATTTCAATTCCAGTTGACAGATTCAGAGGAGATTTTCTTTGTAAACTGTGCTTTCACCATTAACCACAGAATGTGAACCAGCAACCCTGGGCATGGAGTAAATTGCATCAGATGCTATCATCAATCTCGATCTGTTGGCAGCATGTCTTATAAACTTACCAGGACCGAGGAGCAGCAGTCGGCTGGATTGTGCTGTATCTCAGTCACACAGATCTGTTCAGAAAGTCCTGTGTGACAGGCCATGAAAGACCTGCTCGATAGAACTTCTGTGCCCCTGAGAATTTCAATTTATCCCGAAAAAAAAAAAAAAAAAAAGACAAACTTGTGACAGAGCTCCTGATGTTCATTTGGGGGGTTCATTTGAACTACGCTTTCTAAATTATTCTCTGATAATATTTATATTATGGAGACAATTGTAGCGTTCAGGGATGGTGATGTCAGTCAATCAGTTCAGACTGAAATTTTAATTGTGAACTGGATAATCATTAAAAATTTTGCATAATCATCAACAATCACCCAACTTTTCACTTCTCCAACTTTTGGATTTTATCTGACAAAAAGGCAAATGAAACGAAACTTACACACAATTACAAAAATAAATACCAACAATGTTTAAATCGAATCAAATCAGATGTATTTATATGGGCCAAATCAAAATAGAGTTACTTAAAAGCACTTTTAATGGAGCAGATTTAGACCAAACACTTTATAGAATTATTTAAAACGCCCAATAAATTCCTCCATAACCAAGAACTTGGCAACAGTGGCAGGAAAAGCTTTCTTTAAGAGGCAAAAACCTCGGGCTGAACCAGGCTCAGGGAGGGCAGCCATCTGCCTCGACCGGAAGGGTTGACACAGAGCTGGAGAGAGAGGGTGAGAAAGCAGGGATGATAGGAAGAAGGAGAGCGACAGAATGAGAGCAGGAGGAAAGAGAACAATAAAAATGCAAGCAAAAACACAGGGTGTAAATGGTTATCAGTACTGTACATTTTTCTGAGCTATCTACCTCACTGATAAAAAAATTAGACAATGAAATTAGTAAAAAGAGTAAAATAGAGACTATTTCTCAGTCCTCTCTTGGACTCCTCTACATGATTAGGTTATATTCACACAAATAAACTAAATGCTATACAACCACAATAGTATATATCGGTCATTTGATGCTCTCAGAGGTACAATAATGTGTTTCTTTGTTAAACATATATGATACACCACATGGAAGCTTAAATTCAAGCATTATTTGTGTGTGTGTGTGTGTGTGGGGGGGGGGGGGGGGGGGGCGCGTTTTATGGAAAAGCTTGCCATTGTGCAAAGATCTTTATCCAGGCTTTTAGAAAATGCAGCTCCCCCTTGAGGTTCAGGATCAGCTTTAAAGAACAACAACAGCATTTTGTTTCTCATCAGTCCCACTTTAAAGCACTTCACAGACCCAAAACAGCTCCCCATAAACTCACTAATGATCCACTACTTGCTGCCTGTGTTGAAGATTGCTCTATTTTAATCTCTCTGGATCTTAATGCTGCCTTTGATACAGATGATTGCTCCATTTAACTTGATAAAAAAAGTGAGCACCAGCCAGTGTTCATCCATAGCTCAGTAGGAGGCCTCTCTCAGGGTCAAATATGTTTCCATCTTTGTTTGCTCTTGTCTCAGGTGTTCAGACTTGGATCTATGTACTTGGTTTGTTATCAACAGACAAAATACATTCCAGTTATAATAGATTGTCGATTAGAAAAAGCAGGAAATTACCAACAATCTACGAGCAGTAAAAGCTTCAAGGACAGAAATGCTGCCGTAGTGAGCTGCCTGGGCCTGTACACCCCTCTGGGTTTGCCAGCAGCTAATGGTGCTAATGGGTTGGCTTTGCCCCTGTTGTATAGCAGGTTGATAGTCCATGTGTCATTGAAGACATGGGACATTCACGACTAATGTGACACAAGATATAAGACAGAAGTTGTAAGTTGCAGCTATAGAGCTTGAGCCCAAGTCGCCCCCCTACAGAGCTCTAAGAACCGATTTCTGATTATATCATTTATCATATATTTGTAAAAGTGATTTTTCTGAGCTGAACATAATGTGCTTGTCGCTACAAGTTCAACACTGCAACGCCATTTGAATGAATCACTATTCACTACAATAACTATTATCAGCTACAGATCAAAGACAAGGAGCATAGAGCAGGAACTTTCCCAGTCAATTCATCCTGAACTATTTTGAAACAGCAATAACGATCCTCTCTTTGACAAATGGCAGCCTGATGTCCTCAGGCAAGACGCTTGTTGTCCAAAATCATTGGAATGAATCGTTTCTGGTTGATTTTTGAACTCGGGGCTGTATAGAACACTTTTTTGTGCGTTCACATAGAGCACGTAAACCTGCCATTCTGCACCACCATGCTATGATTTGAGCAGTAACCAGTTTAGGGACTCAAACGACAATGTGTGAATTTCAGCCAGCCTGTCTCCATTCTTGCTCCCGATGAAATGAGGTGCAGGTCAGCGGTTTACTGCTTGCTCCACACTGTTACCCCAGGAGGATCAATATCCAATTCAGACTACACCGGCTTTCGCCAATAACCACCTTACAGGCTGAATCACTTGTCCTAAAAATCTGCCGCACCTCAACTGCCTTTGTCTGCTGCTGTTTCTGGCCTAATGAGATGTTGCTATGACAACGACCATTCATGCCAGTATCACCATCACTGTCACCATCATTACTCTGCCGGTAAAACGTATTTCTGTTGGAATTACTGTCATTCATATGGTGGTCACTTCGTTAGGTACAGTTGTAAATACCAATGAAGTTTAGCAGGAAATCAAACCATTACAAATGTAATAATGTTCAGATTTATTGACACTGCCAACCTCCTTTAGGACCTGGTTGGATCGCCATAAATTTAAATG
Source organism: Remorina albescens (assembly GCA_034769265.1). Classification (NCBI taxonomy): domain Eukaryota; kingdom Metazoa; phylum Chordata; class Actinopteri; order Carangiformes; family Echeneidae; genus Remorina; species Remorina albescens. The sequence goes on from CM068494.1 coordinate 22,822,625, forward strand.
GAGCTGGGCTGGGTACAAATCATTCCCTTAAATTTGAACAGTTTTAGATCATTTTCATTTGTGTATGTTTTTCATTGTGGAAAAAGGAAACAAATACACAAACTTCATAAACAATTCAATTTAAGAATTGCTAAATGAGGATCACATTGACTGACTTCAGCAGTGGCTTGTCAAAAAAAATAGCAAAGAAGCAGCCTGTCACCTGTGGATTAAAAACATCCAAAATCATTTACGCATGTACGTGAGAGAACATCTTGTGATGTATTGACCGCTGTAATTAACAACAAATGAACATTTAGTATGTCATTTGCTGCTCCGTAAAGTACTTATTGCGTGCTCCTGACAATCATCCTGATTTAGCAAAGCCATAATTGAAAACTCACCAATATTTGTGATTTGTGGAGAGAAAACATTCTCATAGCAACAACGTAATAAGTACAATATGTTGTGATGATGATTAGACAAAAAGTACTGCGTGGATTTGTACTGAGGGGTGGGGCCACTCAATTTTGAAACAGTTTTCTTAGTAACTTCAGGCATTTGTGGCACTTCAGTTTGTTTTTCAGGTAATAATGGATGGAACTTAACGTAAAACATTAATTAAATGGTCAAATCTATCTCTCTTGGTGCAGATTTTCTGGCCTTGGCAGAGGTCTGCACTCCTAGTGCCATCCTAGTCTTATCTGAATTGCAGTTGCAAGACCAAATGCAAGATTTGCATCAGCACTGACATATCTGGCCAGCAGCACATGACCTTTTAATTAAAGTGTCTTTTCTCCCAAACCAAAGCCATGAAGGAGAAGATTGCCTATAGATCATGTCGAATATATCATGTCTCTAAAGCAATGTTTTTTTTTCTCTGCAGCAAACCCCTATTTCTCTGAAAAGATAGCACGTTTCTTTTTTTTTTTTTTAGATATTTATTTATTTATTTATTTATTTATTTATTTAAGAAAGGATTTAAAGCCTGGAATTAGAAAACACTATTTAGAAGCAAAAGTTGGTGTCAAAATGGACATTTTTAACAACATCTCAGATAGCGTGAGACCATATTGTCAAGGCAGAAACACTTCACTCCCTGTGGAGTTGCGTCTCGTCTCGGGTAAACCAGTGAGTTATTGACTCATTTTGGTTTTTACAAGCACAGGCCACCAGATTACCTGCTTTCAAAAGATTCTAACTTTGTTTCTCTTTTGCCTTTACATTATGAAGGTAGGCTGAATATATGACTCAGGTTACAGCTGCCATCTTTCTCTACCCTTTTGAGAATGTATGGCATATTTCTACATAAAAAGACAAGTGCAGGATCCATTTGTAGAAATGAAGTTTTTTTTGCATCCTGTCCTACACGAACTATGTTAACATGCACAGATTATTCATCTTTTTGTTTTATCAGTATAAGAAAGTACAGTACAAACAAGTATTATATGTTTGAGATCTACCGATTACATTTTTTTTTTTATTTAAACTGTAATTGTCAGTAATTGAGCTCCACAAATATTTCCTAGATATTCATCAATAAATTATTCGATTTTATGTAGTAAAATACTAACTATTACTGACTTGCCCCTGTCGCCAAGTGCTTACTCATGGTGGGAATTGTTGGGTTTCTTTAAATAATTCTATAAAGACCTGCTCTATATGTAAAGTACCTTGAAGTACCTTTATTGTGATTTGGCAGTACAAAAAAATTTGATTTGTTTTGATTTCATGTGACTACATATTTGTGAGGCACACAAAGTCGATGCATCTGTAGAACGTATCCAAAAAGATGTTGATAACAATAATGGTTATTGTTCCTACCATTCAGAAATGTGTCCTTTTCTCTGACATATTTGTGATTCTTTTTTTCCCCCTACTGTTATTTCAAGATAAGAAGTTAGAATATTTTTGGATGTTTAACTCATATTTATTTCTCATTGTTAGCTGCTTATATTGACCCAAGTTATTATATATGGTCATGAAGTACCTGCAGTATGAGACAATCTGAGGGTTTGTGTTTTTAGAACAGAAAAACCTCTCATCTAGATTCAGATCCATCCTATTTTTTGGTGACATCAGATATTGAATGGATTTTGTAAAATGTACTGCAGCAAGAAAACAAATCCCCTGACATTGTATCTCTGTGAGAACGAGGGGAAAAAAATCACATTAATGCAATGAATGTGTGAAATTTACAATTTCTACAGTGACCTTTAGTGTTTCTAGTTCAATCATAGCTGCTCCTCAAGTCGTCATCCGCCTGATCTCAGCAAGCTGTGAAAAGAAGGAGTCATCATCTAACACCAGCAGCAGAAAGATTCTGGCATTTAAATAAAAGATTATGCAATTTAAAAGAAACGCCAAGCTTCATAGAAAATCTGGTAACACGGAATAGCTTTTACCCTGATTTCATTAAGGTCCTCAGTTGAAGGCAGCATTATTTTTATCTTTTGTACTACATTGCCAGAAAATTTGATATTTATGGCCTTCACATTCACTCCCTTTCCAATATTTACATTCAATATGTTTTTTTTCCTGTGTAGGTGAGCCTTTTTTTTCATGGGCAGTGTTTTTATCACTTTGATTCACTAACCTCTCATTTAATTGTGTTGTTGAATTTCAAGTGTTCGCTTCACTCTGGCACTTGTGCTTTGAATTAAACGAGCAGAAATTACGTAGGCTAAATTCCCTTTTGAGGCATTTGAAGGTGAGACCATTGTCATGTGCATCCTTGTCAAAAGACAGCAACTGATAAATGTTTCATCCATCCTGCCGACTGAACCTTTCCTGCTTGCGTACAGATGTTCACAACATTAAAATGCCGTTGGGGCCCAAGGAGTTTCCTGCATGAAGGGTTAGGATTTTTCACCTGAAAGAGTCAGTCAGAAAGTTGCTTTTAGTCCTTTGTCCTACAAAATAGGATTTGGCTTTTGATTGAATGATCACCACTGATCTGACTTTGATAAAGTCTCCGTTAGATCAAAAGCTTTTCTGGTCCCATACTGGAATACTGATGCAAGCTTAGGTAGAGGAATCAAAATTAAACTCATTGCAAAATATCATTACGTATTATTAGTATTATTGTGGTTGTTATGAGCAACTTCTTTTTGGTAATGTTGGTCTTTACATGCAGTATATTGTTGTGCAAACCAGAGAAGCTGGGGAGTGTATACAACCCCACTGCAAGAGAAGTGGTTTCACTCAATGTATAAACTGTGCTAGTATTTATTAGGCAAAATACTGACCAATCAATAGGTGTGTGCAGTATCCCATCATTCAAGATAATATCAGTATAACTTTTGATTCCGGGGCAAAACGAACATTGCAAGATTGCAATATTAGTTTTAAGCCATATCACCCACCACTACTGACCAACTGTGCTTTTAAGAGAGGAACAGTCTATGAAGAAATATCACCCCCCCCCCCCCAAAAAAAAAAACCAAGCTAAAAATGATCCACTACATAAGGCTATAGGGAAATTAAAATAGTCTACTACTCTACAGTAGTTGAAAATACAGGTGCAGAATCAGTTTGTGCTATTTGTTATTGGCTTATCTTGCCCTCTGGGGGAGATAACCTTGAAGATTTGAATTCAGGTTTATTGTTTATAGAGTAACAATAATAATGATAATGATGATGATGATGTTAATAATACGCGTGCTGTTTTTTTGTTTTTTTTTAAATAAAGTTTAAGTATATTTTATTATAATCACTAGTTGCAGAAGTACCAGTTGCAGCGTGCCAGTCCTGTGTGTGTAGAAATGTGTAACTGAACTTTTTGGCTCATACAGTATGTACTGCACATACAGCATGGAAATGTTTTCACTGCTCCCCAGCTCTGCACCACCACTCCGCTGCCTAATTCCTTGGAGGCCACCGTGCATTATGAGGTATGAGAACATCTCCTCTGAAGCCATTTGGCCTCCTGGCTGGAAGATGCTATGAAGATTGCCAGGCTTTTACAACAGGGTGGGATTTGTTGATGTCATTATCGTTTTTTCCCAATAAATCCTCAGGCCGTGAGCTGGTGTCCCATGCATCATTTTAGTGATGAATATTGCATGAATTCCGACTTGACTGGCCAGCCAGCCACGGTTGTTAATAAAATTGCTGTGAAACGATGAGGTAAATTATGCCCTAGCTGCGGTGGCACCAGTTAATTATTCATTAGGAGCTGTTCAAACACTCCAGACCTACATACCTTTACTGACAACACCTCTGATGGCAAAGTAGAATTAACATTCAGAGAAAGTTCTGTAAGGCAGAAATAAAGGATTGTGTGTACCTGTCATGGAAACAGATGTATGAAATGCAAATGTAAATGTATTACAGGCTTCTCCACTCCCTCAGAACTTTGTTTGGTTTGTGTTTGGCTTGGAATTACTTTTTTTTTATTCACTGAAAGAAAAAAAAAAAAAAGTGAAATCCTTACGATGTGGATGTGTCTGTGTTGCCTGCGACCACCCCTTAGCTGCAGAGAACAAGCACACACACAATGCACAAGGAAGTGGAACATTTGGTACAGTGGTGTCTTGATGCATTCATGGTTTTAATTAAATTATTATGCTGACCGTTGCAGTCTAGGATATAAAGAGTGGGCTCCTCAAATAAAGTGCTCCATGGGAATTTGATATTGTGAATATATAGGCTGTATATCCAAAGAATTACACCTACATATATAAGAGAAGGAGAATCGTATAAATAACTGTGTCATCCTTTCCAAATACCCAACAAACCTGATTTTAGAAGGAGACTAGGATAGCACTTTAGCTGTATAATCCATTATTTTACTCAAGCATACACAGCATTTTTTTTTTTTTTTTTTTTTAATGTGCCTCCTTGGGAAAGAAGCAGCATCCTAAATTCCTCTATACACCTCAGTACATTAATGAGAGTGCAAGTGCTGATGGTTTTTATTTGCAGCATGGACGCTCAAGGTCTCTCAAGCTGTTGAAAAACCTGCATACATGTGCCACACTCTGATGCCCTGTGTCTAACTGTGTGAGTGGAAAGTGCAGCTACTTTGCATGGAGCAATTCTAAGTCAATTTTCCCAAATTCCTCAAGCGGAAAATGAGCAGAGTACAGATAAGGTGCAAAAGTGCATTGTCAACTGTGTAGTATATCTGCTTTATGATGGCATACAGTGAAAATCCTGTAGACTATCAGCAGGGAACCGAGTGTAACTTGAATCATATTGCATAAATATTCTGCCATGGTCTCCACGGTAATGTGCCCGGCTCATCCAACCATTCCTGGCTCTGATTCTGTTTTGTTCTGCTTTCATTAGATGTTAGCCAATATATATGCTTCACTCTTCAAGCTGACAAAGCCAGATAGTTGTGGATTCATGGATAAATGGATTTACTAAACCTGGGATAAATGCTTGTGATGCAGCCAAGGCATTGCAAAGACACTAATGAATGCAGTTAAATCCAACACATAACTTGAATAAATGAGTCATTGACCCAAGCAATCACACGTTGATACGATTTGAATTATAATAAGAAAGCAAATGTTCAAAATGACAGCCCTTGAATAGAGACTTTACCACGAAAACAGCTGCTCCAAAATAAAGAAAAGAGTGACATGTTTCTTTTTTTTATGTTAATCTATTATCCAAGTAGATATATTTGTGTTTTTCCATAACCACAGGCCGCAGTTGTGGTAGCCTAACCTTTCATCTACTGCCACCCACTAGTTGCCGGTTTTATGTCAACTGTATTACACATCTTGACAACCGTTGGATGGGTTACAACGAAGCATGGCACACAGGTTAGTGCTGCCTTTAGGGTGAATTTTTGCTGCTTTTTTAATTTTTAGCGCTATCATCAGGCCAATGTTTTCAATATTTTCAAACATTTTGGTCTATGACCAAATACCTGCAGCACTAATGACATTAGTCTCATCTGTGCCTTGTTTTTAACATTAATCACTAGATGTTTAAGTGCTAACATGTCAAACATGTTTGTTTTTTGTTGGATTTTTTCATTTTGTTTTGTTTGCAAAACATTGGCATGTTCACATTTAACTCCTGGGTGTATCAGTGCAGTCTCATTGAGCTACATGGATGTAAACTCTTGGTCCTCTCTTTCCTTGTAGCCATTCCTTCTTCATGTGTGCTGTGACAGCAGGTAAACACAAACACCAAATAACAGCCAGAGAATTGGTGTTGTCGTTTAGTGACAACACTCCTGACAGTGAGGAAATTATTTTAACAACCACAGTAGAAAGATTTTAACAATTAACAAAAGTACAAATCCTTTCAATAACTATATGTCACTTATAACAACTATATCATGGTGAAATTGTATTATGAATATTTATCTGTAATGATCCTTCCACAGGTTCACCCACAGAAACTTTCTTACGACTCTATATAGTCCACTTGGTTTGTCTTGTCACCACTTGAATGGTGAGCCTTAAAGGTGAGCCTTGCTGTGCCTACCTTTAAGGATGTACCCCATTGGTGCCTTGAGTTTTTCATTGGAAATATCAACACAGTGCGGCTTAATCTTTGTCCACAAGGTGTCCTCAGTCATTAATATATTATATGAGTTATGAGTTCAATAATTCACTCAAGAGGATTTTATTTGAGGAATGTCTCACTTTGCATGTGGATGTCCTATATAACTCTTTGTTATGTTGTCACTCAGTAGAAACTGCAGAGCATCTGAAGTGTGATCAGTCGGTCCCACCATGTAGGAGGTGACGATAATGAGAGGAATTCAAATGTTGTCCTGAAGCTGTTTTCATTGCAGCCTTGACTGTAACCAGGGCTAAAAGCCAAAGAGTTTCATGCTGTAAAGGCACTCTTGTCTCTCAAATTTTATCACTCAATAGACCTGCCATCTGGCCAGTCTCAGAGGTGCAAAGAAACAGTGATCCAAAATAGAAGCAGTGCTACAAAAGGTCAGACACAGAGTAAAGGCATCTGTAGAATTACACTCTCTTGGCATCACACCGTAACAAAGTGACAGATTTAGTGCAGATCTTTGATGTCTTTTCTATACTGAGGAGGAATATGCTTTGGTCACAGATGAGGATGTTCATTTTTATGTCCAGTAATAATAATAACATTAATGCCTGTATCCTCTAGATAATAACCCATTCAATGACCTTGATATGTAAAATAATTGAAGGGGAACATTGTGTAATTGCCTCTTAAAGAAGATTTGAGTTGGACAGGAGCCAGAGCAGTCAGGCCTCAAATAGCACATGCTTCAGAAATAGCAAATGGATCAGGAGATTTATCTTCTGATGCGTGTTTTCCTGCATCACAAATCCTCATGATTACGCCACTCTTCTGTGTTTTGTGTGAATGATTTGTTGGGGCTTGATCAGTGGCAGAGTCATTCAAAAATGGATCCATCCTAGCCTCTCTCCTCAGGAAGGCATACGCAGACTTGAAAAACTCTGATCTATGGTACTGCAGCAGGAATTGACCCTCATCGGATAAACCGCTCCAAATTGCCTCCCTGATATATAGCTGGCCCTTGTTACCGCTCTCCCCTCTGTCAATTTTCCCTTCCCCTCAAGGTCAGCTCTCCGTGCTGTTGGACAAAGTAGCAGAACTAGCTCTCTTGTTATTGCCTGCCTTCCTCACATCCAGCTCTCCAAACCCTGTGCCTCTACCCCTCCGCCCCTGTGCTCCAATCACATTTCAAATACGTTAATGACTACAACCACCTTCGCGCAGCACCACAGGGGTTAGAGGGGAAAGGACATGTTGGCAAAACAAAATGGCTCCAAATCAAGGAGAGGCACCGTTTTAGGGACACTATGAGAGCCCAGAGGCAGCCAACTATCTGCAAAATGCACGTGATGCCTCAGGAGTTGTTTTGATTATTTTTAGTAATTTCCAAAAGAAAAACTAGATTAACTTTTATCATTTGAAGGCAACAGTAATTTTTGTTTTTCATTACAGGTAATTTTCTCAAATTCATTTTTTAATGAAAGAAGGAATTTATACTGTAAAATGTTAGTAAACAGAAATTAAATAGTCAAAACAACAATCACAGAAGGAGACATCTTCAAACGTCTTACCTTACCAAGACTCCAAAACCCAATTTATGTATTTGTTTTAGCTCTATTAGACCCAAGTGACAAAGCAGGTTATGTGTCAGCATCACATTGCATGCCTGCTGCAAGATTCACCTCTGGCCTCTTTTTCTTTGAGTTCAGGCATCGATAACCATTTGATTGAAGTTATAGAGAAAGATTGTGGTCATGTTGAAAAAACAAAACAATAATGACTGTACACTCAACCATCTACTGTATCTACATCAACCATGTACTGACCACCTCTCGAGGAAATAATAATAACATTGTGCTGCTGTAATTTCACCTTTGCCTCTGAAAGACAACACATGTATTCACCCAGTCACAAGAATTCATCATAAGGAAAGCTTTTTCTTAAGTTTGAAGTATTTTTTACATTTATTTTATGTTTTTATTAAAAGACACATTAGACATATCATGCCATACTGTTGTTGAGTAAACAAACATATAATCCATCTTTGTTCATTTCTGTACTGATCTTAACTAAGATTGACAAAATTTTAGACATTTACTTACTTTTTTAGTGTATCCCATTAATGTCACTAAAGGATAATCCACAGAAAAACTGCAGTGATAGAGTTTATAGTTAGAAAATGAATGATTGGTGACTCAATAGAAAAAGAATAGTTCTTACTAAAAAGATGAAGTCCAAATATTCCGTGTGACTAAACAAGTGATTAAGTTTTTTCACTGAGGGCAGTGTCCAGATTATCCTTTTGTTGTTACTTTAAAGCAAATCTATGCATCTTTTCTAGAAAACGGACGCTGTGGCCACAAATAAAGGTCACGGTCCTCACATCATTTCCTTGAATGCCTGTTCATCGAACAATAGGACCCCTGTGAATGGAACATTCCCCACCACAGGTACGTTATCTGTTTACACAGGAACAGGAGTGTTGGATGTGTGACAAGTCTCCACCAGGCTGTGACTGCACTCTTTACAGGAGTAGAAGACATATCAGACACATTTTTTAATTTACCTGATGTTAAAGTTAGTTTTATGTGCTTTGTTTCAGATGTGTGTTTTGATTAGACCAGATTTTTGTTTATTTATTTCATTCTATTTTTAGATTATCTGTATCTGTAACGATCCCCGTAGGAAAATTGGGCTGCTGTTGCTGCAAGAAGGCACTTACAGATAAGACTGGAGCAAGAACAAAGAATATGAAAGATAATAAAACAAATAACACCAACAAAAGAAACTGTTTACTTTGTTACTGGCTGTTTTCTCTCCAAAGACACATTGTCTTTGTTACAGATGTAGGGAGGAAAAACAATTTCATACAATGATATTAGATATTAACGGCAATAAAAAATGTTTGCAGCAGTGGATGTCTCTCCTGTGTGTGTATATATGCATAAAAACAGAAATGATCTGCCACACCTCTGATCTTGGAGGTTTTCCTTGGCACAGATAATTGCATTTTATAATGCAAAAACACATTTGATTTCATTCAGGAAAATCTGTCCTGCAAGCTATTCACATTATTTTTATTTCAGGTGAGAGCTTGCCGTTGGCTGAATATTGCCTTTGAAAAATATATTTTAGAAATGCTTTGTATTCAAAGTTTGATCTTGACCTCGGAAATAGTTGACAAAACAATTTCAGTTTTCATTAGACTTGCTGTTCTGGAGCTCTCGGTTGTATAACAGGATATTCCTCAGTAGATGGAGCTGTTCAGATTTCCATTTTTCGGACTGTGTGATATACTCAAAAAAAAAAAAAAAGCAACTATATAGGGGAGTGTATTCTGTTCATCCGCCCCGTAAATTTTACACTGTCCCACCCAATGACAGTTGAGGCCATGAAACGAAAGGAAGTGTAGAAATGCATCCTTAAAGGAATGCAAAGTAACAAGCTTGAATGTAAAGTATGTATAATTAAAAATATTTTGGTGTGTGTGTGTGCGTGCATGTGTGTCTGTGTGCATTTTTGTGAGAATTAATGTAAACAACTGCTCTGTCTAAAATGCACAAAATGAGCATTGTCTTATTGTGTTTTAAGACGGAAGTGTCGTCACACACTTCATGTTCATAAAATCACGTCAGCTGCTGGAAGTGGTTGTGTAGTTTAGTGTGACAGGTGTACAGAGAGAATCAGTGTTAGGTTGCACGTGTGCCGATGTATGGACAGTATTGTGTAGCCCGATACCTGTCAACACAGGAGTGCCTTAAGTACACCCAAAAAAAAAAAGAGAGAGTATGCAGTGTGTGTTTGTATGTGCTTGATGGGTGGGGAAGGGGCTTGAAAACAAACAAAGGATCAAAACGCACCTTGTGTGACTGAGGTATTTATCGGGAAGCTCTCAAGTTGCAGTTTCCGATCCTTTCACCGACAGCTTTGTACAGCGCCCAATGTTGTGTATCACTGTTTATCATGTTTGTCTCAAAATCAAAAAGCGCTCTGACGTGTAAAAATGCACTCAAATAAATAACCACCACCCAAACACACACACCCCGCCCCCCCCCCCCCCAAAAAAGAAAAAAATCCTTTGTAATTCAATAAAATACATGTGTGCATGATACAGAAGCCCAGGCACAGACCTGCTCACTGGTCTGTTTGCTCACATTAGGATGCACAGTCACCCTTGTGTTTAGCCACGCAACGCAGTACAAATTAGGAAGATTAAATTGTGTAATAGCGTTATTGCGCTCAGGTGTATCTAGGAAATAACTGTGTGTTGTAGCTGGTGTAATCATTATCTAGGATACACCCCACTGGATGCAGACACAGGTGGCAGTTATGATACACGATCAGGTTAATTTTAAAATCGCCATGGACGCCGGGTTTTTAATCTTATCATGAAATTTAAAGTTTAATGATGAGTATGAATCCGTATGAATCACTAGAATTGGGTTGTGTTTTGTTCACTAGCTTCACTTGAAAAGCATAAATGCTTCTTTTGTTTTTCCAACTTGCGTCATCTTTTCATGATTGTGCCCATTTCAGGTCTCACCAACATTCATTGAGATACAAGGGGAAGTAGCACACGTCTCTTGAAGTTTTTCAAACAATCTCAAAGTGGATATGACCACTCAATTTATTTTTTTGGGCAAGGAATCACATAACTACTTAGGATGGACACACAAATATTTAAAAAAAAAAGAACGTCATCCAACTTTCCCTCATTTAACATCTTTCAACTTATTGTTTCAGTTTTAAAGGTCAAGACTTCCCTGCTTTGTTTAATTTGCGCCTCTTTCATGATGTCTGCCATACCGGAGGCAGCTGTTTTCACTGAAAAACTCACTGTCCTCTATACTACCTGTCCAACATTGAATATCACACAGACAAAGTTGGTGGAAAGCTGGTGAATATGAATATGTAGGAGCCATTCGGAGATAGAGTTGATACTGGACTTCTTGCAAATGTATATGTTGTACAATATCTGCTGGAAAATAGCTGGTTTCAATGTTACGAATTAAGATATTTCTTTTAACTAAAGTAACTGGAGAATCTGAATGTGTAAACCAGACCTGATAAAGCAATTTGTGCTAACTTTAGGTATTTGGAAATGTTCAGTCAGTTGGTGCTTAAAAAGTACTGAGGTTCGATACGCAGCTGCAGTTCTGTGTATGAATCTAGTCTGAGTCTCCTAATCCAAAAACTGCAATGCATCTGTTCATGATTTGTGTTGCCCCAAGTCTCGATTATCTGATGAGAGCTTTATATATTTAAGTGAGCCATTCAAGACGCTAATGTCCCCTCAACTGCTTTGATTGAGCAAATTATGCATTGCTGTTGAAGCCATAGCCTAGAAAGTGACTTTGCTGCTTGGCCTTGGTCCACAGTAGAAAATGTCTGCCAAAAACAGCTTGTCTGTCCTGAGAGGACCGGAGACAAACACAAAGAGTTTTTGTGTCATTCAGCTAAAGTTGCAGTATGGTCTCTTTATACATTGTAGTGAGTGAAAGCTCTTTTTCTCTGCAGCAACCAAATGGAAAAAATGTTTTCTCTACTTTTATGTGTAAGCTAATTGGCTTTTGGAGCACTCTGCCCTCTCCCTGACCCTTATGAAGATTATGCTCTCTTTTTCATTTCACCAAGTCAGAATTTAGTTCACTTTTTTTCTGCGACTCAAGGTGATTGCTGCTGACTTTTGACCTGTGACTGTCAACTCTCTGGGGCCACAGTACAATAACATCCAGTCCAGTCACTGTTAGAGGTGCTGCAATGTTTATTTGATTCTTGGTTACACTGATGTCATATGTCCCATGCTCTTACTATGTATTAAATCATATTTATTTTGTAATATCTGAGTAATAATAAGAAGCACATGCTTTACACAGAAGTGGGATACACAGTCCAGCACTACAAAGTACTGTACATGCCATGTTCTGCAAAACAAGATAAATCAGGCCACGGTAATGAACAAAGACCATGCTTGAGTTGTGTGAGAATGTCCCTTTATTACTGAGAATGTATGGCACCCTCCTGTTGCCCATTACACTGTATAGAAGCTGTGTTTCCCATAGCTGAGCCAATCAATTTGAATCCTTCTGACAATGCTATAAGGTCTTTTAGAGCAGTGGTTCCCAACTACTAGCTGCAAGCCACGACTCTGCCTTGGAACATTTGGTAGCAGACAGAGAGGAAATATTATTATTAATAAAAAAAAAAAAAAGAAGCTGTATGATAATTCTGCAACTTAATAGTCGTCTGTCTTTATCCATCTTCCTTTATTACCCACAACAGAGTAGTTATTACTAAAGATGCAGATGAAAATGCAGTTGGTTAAACATCTAAACCTCCCTTTACACACAAAGACACAAACACACACAACCACACACCTTTTGCCATGGTCCCACCTTTTTCTTCTGAAAATTTTTGTCACTTTCAAGAACCAACAATTTGACAATCTTACCCACTTCACACAGCAGGTGTGCAGAAGTGAAACAGCAAACACAGCTTAAACTTCTCTCTCAAGTTTTTCATTGTTAACATGACTTTTCTGTTGTTTTTGCTGTGTACTAATAGATATAGGATTTTCAGATATAACATATATGTCTTTGTTTTTCGAGCCTTCCTTTGGATGTGGACCAAAAAAAAAAAAAAAAAAAAAGGCTTCCTAATGTGGTTGAATGATCTAGTTCATTTTGAACAATGCTCTGCCTTTCCTCTTGCTAATATATTGAAAAACTAACATGCCATTTCATTTAGCCAATGCCGAAGGCCTTTCTGCAACAATATTGTCTGTGGAAAAAAAGGGGAGTCAGTGCAGATATGCTTGTATATAAGTGACACACCAAAGGATTACATCAAAATTTTTACAATTGGTTGTATTGCTACCTTATCTATCTTTGTATTTATTTCAGATTCACAAGACTCTCAGCACTCAGGTGTCAAACTGGCATCCAGATAAAGAAAGATAAATGCTCATGAATAAACATAATGTACGAAAACAAACATTAAATAACATCTGGTCAGTCATACAACATATACTGTGTATAGATGGCGGTTGTTTTGCAGCCTAATTATTAGACATAAAGACGTGACAAAGCACGCACCCCCCACATGGTTAGAAAGCTCTCAGGTTGCTGAGTGCTCATACAATAGGATTAGAACAATCAACTCCCAGGGCAGCGAGAGGTCCGACACGTAGGCCACAGACACCCTGACATCATGGGATAGGACAGAGGATATTATAGTTCCTGAGCTGTTGGGTTGGGATTTGGTGCACTAAGACAGATGACACTGATAAAGTGGGCAATAAATGCACCTGTACTGATCAGCTGTGTGACAGTAAATTCCTCAGAGGGATTGCATAGGGAGACAAAGATAGAAACAGCAAGTCTTGGGCTCTGCAAACCTCAGAGTTCACACAAAAGATACAATCAGAGAAATGAGAGAAAGGCCTGCTGCAGTGATGTGGTTTAATCTGAAGAAACACTGGAGACATTTTCAGATTTAAAGCAGAAATGTCATCTTACACTAACTGTGCATGGATAAATAGGATGGAAATTGAACAACTGTGCTGGGGGCTCTATGAGACTGAGAGCACCTTTAAAAGTCAGGCCAAGTCAGGTCAGCCATTCTATTAGACTTACCTTTGAGTAGGATCTTACATACTTTATCGGTTCATCTTTGGCACTGCCCTGTAAAAAAACACACTCACAGGTTGTTTGTGCAGCTGCTCATTATGACCCAGAGTTACTTTTTGTTGTCAGGTAACATCTAACAGTGGTGTAGTTTATAGAGGAAGTCTTCCTTTGGAGAAGGTTGAAGTGGACGGATGGATGCAAGAGAGTGATTCCCACATGGAAGCTCCAGTTTATGTTGCTTCTAATATTAATTGTTCAACAAAGTCAACCATGCTGTTATTATTGTAACTATGTATTCAAAGATTCTCTATTTATTAAGCATGTATTATAACACTAATCCATTTTCTAAACCTAACCAAAAGCTTTATTGTTGTAAATGTTATCAATCTAACCATGACAATCAAGGTCCCGTGCGTCTGTATGGCCACTATATCAGGAGATGACTCACTGTTTTCTATCAGAAGATGATCTTTATGGCTGTTCCTGTTGGACGACATGTAATCTTTTGTTGTAGTAATTTAATGTGTGCAGTTTGTTATGTCTGAAGGAAAAAATGGCTACATGGGCTAATGAATCAAAGTTATTCCAATTCGCAGGAACTATGAATGTCCTACTAAATTTCATGGCTATCCATCCAGTAGTTGTTCAAATATTTTCATACAAACGTTGCAGCGATACTACAGGAAAAGTCAGGGGATCACCAAAGTCATTCAGTTAAATTTTCTCTTAATCGTCAATGTCTGGACACATTTTTATGCTAATATATCTTGTTAATATTGAGACATTTCATAGTATAAGGAAAAAATTTGTGTGAAGACTTTATCTTCCATTGACTGTAGATATCTGTCACAAGTGTAATGTCAGTCCATGTTATCACGAAGATAATAAAGATGCTGTTGCTCAATTACATACTGAGTTTGAGTAGCAATAAAGTTCTTATTGGAGTGGAAAAAGGAGTCCGCAAAATAAAACCACACAACAAAGAGAAATAATTTATTCTGCATGTCAGTACCTTAAAGGCACTTTAATGTACACACTGTTTCAATACTCCTGTACTCAGGCCTTTCCTGTCCCGAGCCCTTACACTGAGTCATTTACTGCTCCTCAGGGAGTAGAGGAGGAAGGCTCAACCAGCACGGACCCCCAAAGGCTAAAAAATCTTTCTTCTCAGTTGTTGAGGTAGACAATGCTTGTTGTTGTGGTAAGGGATTCAGGTTAAGGCTTTTATAGCAACAACTTTTATATTCAGTTGAATAGCTCAGATAAATCAGTCAGTGCAGGATATCAGCCTCTTAGCATGCAGGTATTTTCGTGTCCTTTTGGGTCAAAAACGGGCTACTGTAGGGCCTTGCAATGAAACTCTGTTTGTGAGCCCAGCGCTAACAGAGGGGTGGAGAAAGTACTCTAGGGGAGTATCATTAAGCCTCCCACAGACAATAAGAACCTGACTGGCCTCTCCATTCAATGAACTTACCTTTTCAACTTCACTTTAGTTACTGGAAACAGATGAAGGCTGGTTTCAAGGCGCCACTAACTGCTTTTGGACTGTCACAGTGGATGTAGACCCACAGCTCACTGTTGGAGTATCTATGACAAACAGTAGCCGTGATTTTTCTTTTATTTCTTCCATATTGAGAGACTCTGTCCTTTTCAATGTCGTCTGTGTATTAACATTCCTCAGAAACTGCTGTGTATCTGCAGAGCTCATCTGGCCTTATTCAAGAGCTCCTGCCAAGGTAAGGCACTTGACAAACTTACCGTGCACATTTTCCAGGCTTCACTTCAAAACTAATTGCCTGCACAAGTAGCCTATCTTCAGCCTGATTTTCGTGAAATATATATTGCTTTTTAAATACTTTGTCTGAGCAAATATTTCACACACATTTTAATCTATAATTTATCAGACAAATTCAGTAGATGTAGTAAGTGCTTTTATAAACCTGATATTGTTAGAGGCTCAGAGCATGAATGAAACCTCTTTTGCCAGAAGCAAAATCGCACAATAAATTGATAAATTAGCTGAAAATGGAAAATATCACTTTCCTTCAACATATTTTCAGCTACTTTTAAACTTTGTGAGTTGAACCAACCTATTAATTAAAAACTAGAAGTATTTTAAGTAAATAATGATGAAAAATATCCAAATTAACTCATTTGTTTGGGCCAATACTCAAGGATGTGTAGAAATTGGGCGCTTGAGTTCAACATATAAATAATATTTCTGTATGATCAGCCCTTCTGCTAATGTTGGTCGAGCCCAACAATTGTGTTTCACTGCTTAAAACACCAGTCAGGGTCTTGACAGCACTCCGAATAAGTGACCCACATTAATCAAATTAATTCAGAGGAAGATTCAGCCTTATATTCTTTATGGATTGGCTTTAATTCCCATTGTCCCATTGCTCGTGTCCTCTGCTGCCTGAATCCACATCCTTGCTTTGTGCTGGTATCTGTGTGATGTCAAGTAGCACTTTGAGGCCGCCCATTTTGACTGTTTTATTTAGACCTTTACACTGTTAGGGAGAGGGTCAGCTTTAATGCCTGTATCCATTTCACTACTTATATGATTCTCCTACCTGGCTTAAATGAATAAGCTCTGTGCCTTTCACTACTTTGTTTCATAGTTTTCTCTCCATTTTAGAGCCAAGCAATCAATCCTTTGTATGAAATTATCTGTTTTATTCATTGCTTCTGCCCTTCTGTCATTTTATTTTGAGTCCTGTCTGTCTCAAGTCGTTCCTCTATTCATCATATAATGTCAGCCACTGAATTTTTCATTCTTTAAAAATACTGTCAGTGCAGTCTCTGCCAGTACAGAACATTTCCCCAGCAAACTGTCCTATTTGAGAAGCCGCCATGTGGATGGGTGGTGACTATTTTAACTATTTTAAAACAAACAGGGAAAATCTTTCAGCAGAACTTGTTATTGTGCATACCTTCCATTTTGAAATTGAAAATGGTGAGAGGTGTGACATGAAATCCAAAATATTTACCTCCTCCATCTTATTAAAAAGCAGCCTGTTACTCTAAGCTACAACATGATAAAACACATTCATGCTTCGGATTTCAGATATAGTGAACAACACTAGTGTGAAATAAAAGCAGCAACTACAAAAAAAAGACAGAAACAGAGGTCCGGGTTCACCCTGGACAGGTCGCCAGTCTATCGCAGGGCAGACATATAGAAACAAACAACCATTTACACTCACATTCATGACTACGAGCAATTTGGAGTCACCAGTTAACCTAAATGGGCACATGGGACTGTGGGAGGGAGCCTATGCAGACACGGGGAAACATGCAGCCTTCACACTGAAGGGTCCAGGTATTGCAGCAGTAAAATGTGCGAGATGCAATGATTGGGATACTGGCAGAACAGAACAGTACACAACAGTAAATATTCAACATCAAATAAGAATCTAAACTGCGACCAAAACCAGACCTGTCCAATGAGTTGAGACTGGATTATTCACTACGAAAAAATTACTGAAAGTACTTTACTATTATTGAGATAGGGTTGCTCTTTCTTCCCAAGAGTGAGTTCAGATCGACATGTCCATGCGTAGTTTATCTTTGGATTAACACTGAGAGTAAATATAAACAGCAAACTGCTAAGAAATCACTTCAGCATATGACATCATATAACATTTTACTTTATAAGTGTTGATATGGGTCCACCTGTTTCGATTGAGTCTGTTCTACCAATACGTTACTAAACAGCAACATGACTGTTATTCCTAGAGGTTTACTTCCTCCTGATGATGGTCTGAACCTAAAGCCTCTTTACTTCTTCAGCTTGCATACTGAAAAGTGCTTGGCTAGCCAATGTATAAAACCCACATCCCTTTATGTTATATGTTTACTTCATGTTTTTCTCAGATGCAACTATAATTTTTTGCAGCCAAGAGGTTACTATCTCTTTCCAAGTAAACATTAACACCAGAATGAATGAAAAAGGGACACAAGTTCCTATTTCCATTACCTATTGCATCTACAGAATAATGCAGGAGGCACATTTACAGCTGCACAGCAGCAGCTAAAATCCCAGCTCAATAACAAAAGTTCTTTAGCACATTAAATATTCACTACTCGCTGCACACAACTGGCTTATCCAATAAGTTTTCAGCGCTCTAAACCAATTCAGCAACCAAATCAAGTTCTCCTTGGCTGAAAAACACTAAATCATCACCCACTCCTGAGCATAGTGCTGAGCTATTGAGCAGCGTAAATTCAAATCGTATTCAAGGTCTGATCGATGCTCTCAGCGGATACTCTCTCCTGTGTAAACAATACAGTAAGTTGTTTGACTCTGCAGATAGACTCTTATTCATCACTTCTAAAGTGAGACTGTGGAAGATCAGAAAGTCTGTGACTGCATACAACGAGTAACTCGAGGCAAAGCAAGGCTGGAAATGGAATCTACAACCCTAAAGGATTAATAAGTTAAAATGTGATAAGAGCTTAATGTTTTTAAAAAGACATGAAACTGATTCATGCTGATTCATGTCTGATTCATCTCCAAGCATTACCTGCGATAGACTGGCGACCTGTCCAGGGAGTACCCCGCCCTCATCCGAGATGCCAGCTGGCACTGGCTACAGCACCCCTGTGATCTTGATGAATAAGTGGTTAAAAATGAAATCAAATGAAATCCAAGCATTAATTAGTCAGCAAGTGTTTTCAGCAGTAACAGCAATTTTTTTAAAAACTGGAAAAATATTGAATAAATCAGCTAATCAAGCATTTGCTGGGGTGCTTTTTTTCTTCTCTGAACAGGTCCTCACATTTATAAAAATTCTTGAAGCTGAAGAGAAGACTTGTGAGCTGAAATGCCGGTTGCCATCGGTGGTCCTCAAGGCTACACACCGCCTGAAGGCGGCTGGGGATGGATGGTGGTAATTGGAGCTTTCATTTCAATCGGCTTCTCTTATGCATTTGCCAAATCCATCACTGTCTTCTTCAAAGAGATTGAGGTGATCTTCGATGTGACCAGCAGCCAAGTGTCCTGGATTTCCTCCATCATGTTAGCAGTGACGTATGGCGGAGGTGAGTTATGATGCGAAACACAACCTGCCAGGAAGTTTTATAAATGGAATCATTTCCAGACTCTTAACACAACTGTAAAATACTTCTTCTTATAGTGTCCCGTTAAAAGCCAATCCAGCAGTCAAAGCTGAAGCCAGTCAGCCTTGATTTCTCCACGAAAATAATTAAAGTGAATCTTACATCAAACATTTCATATTGGGATAAAACAATTATGTAGCTCCTTTAAGAAGTGTTTATAAAAGTGAAAGTGGAACACATGAATGGCTTTTAGCCCTGTATTCCCACTGATTGTGTCCCCTGTGCTTTGAGGGTGAAAGACCACCAGGGGTTTTGCTTGTGTTTCTGTGCTGATGAAATGAATGAGATGCTGGGTGATGTCACACGGGTCAGGCCAGTCCGCAGATGATAAGGCTCTATTGTTGGGCGTGATATTCAACACGGACATAACTTCAAAGGGGCTCTCCTGGTCCCTCAAGATTGTCTGCTCTGAAATCCAAACCCTCCACTTGTCTTTACTCTAATGTGTGATAAACTAGAACCATGATGACACAGGCTTCTCTTTGTAATCTCAGGGACATTGCAGGAAAGTTGTTTTACTGCACCAATCTGGTGTGTGGTGGAAACTGTAACAGCACATCAAACAACTCATATCTGATCTTACACTGTGACATAAATGCAAAATTTATATGTAAGAGATCTAATAAAAATAGATGAAAGGGTTTTTCTCTCAGGGCAACACTGTACAGTGGTTACATCAGAATTTACATTCATTCTGTATTTTTGCTCCATATGTACTTAACTCCTATTTACTTGCACAGTCTTACATGTAAAAGACACGCAAAACATCACAACCAAGTTAAGCCCTTATTACTGTACAGTAGAAGTACTGTGCTCCTTGCAAAAGGAATCAATGCTGCTTATTGTTAAGCAGCACATTCCCTTAACAAGTAGGTAAGTTTTCTGGATTGCACTGTGAATTTGTCTTTCATTTTGCATTATGTTATGTAATAGTTCAGAAGCAACAAAAGCAGCTCTTAATAGATTTAAGCTTGTGTGGGCTTACCACTATTTTCATGGCTACAAAGGTGATGTGTGCAACTCACCTAACATGTTCAGTGACATGTTCAGGTGAAACACTGTTTGTATGTTCAGATGAATGAACGATGATGGAAAACTACATGGAGTAAGTGTTGTGTCAATGCTGTGAGTAGCTGACAGCCAACTCTTTTTGCCTGATTGTTAAACATTCTCGGCACATCAGCAGGGGAAGTTCATTAACAACCCACTGTTGCGTACCTCTGTACTCCTTCAATTTTTCATTCATTACATTCATAATATTCTACATTGGTTTGTCTCCAACCTTTTCTATCCTAAGGAACTCTCCCTGCAAGGCGGAAGGAAAGAACTCATTGTTAGTTTGGAGTCTCCCTGTATTACAATTTAAAAACCCTTTGTCTTGCGCTGTGCTGGCAAATGAGTCTGGACAACCTCTAAACAAAAACTGTCAGTTTCTATTTAGATTCATTGGGTAGTGCAGAGATTTGGCAGGGAGGCAGAAGTGTCTTCCATGTGGATCCTCATACTCATATAGGCCAGTTGTTATTATCCATAGATGGAGATTGTGTTTTGCAACCTGAACCCACCTTGCATTTTGGAAATTTGTTTACAAGTACATAGTGATTTTCTTGAATTGATGTTGAATCCAAGATGCATGCATATTAATAAGTTGAATTATTATTGCCTGATTCAGCCACTCTTTCTTTGGAGGTAGTGTATCATGTGCCACAACTGCAAAAAAAAAAGAAAAGAAATAAACATTATGGTTGTTGTATTAACCCCTACCCCTAAATTACACACACACCACAACCCACTCGTCTGAACTGAGGTACATCCAATGATCATTTCAAGGGCACTTATAGTTCATTTAAAAAGAATTTGAAAAACAAATGATCTGTCATTTTTATTGAATATCTGAACCAAACAAATTATCATTTAATTACAACTTTCCTTGTTTTTCTGACAGATCGCATTATTAATGACATGAGAACACATATACTGCAGTGCAGCACCGACAAAAATGATTGCAGAAGTTGTTTGAAATTGCTGAGCCACATCTATGGCACCAGAGCCCTCTGGTGGTTAAATATAAAACTGTGAATTGCTGACAACAGAAATCACTGTCTCTATGTGTGTGTTTGTGTCTGTGTCTGTCTGTGTTTTGCTCTTCAGGTCCTATCAGCAGCACCCTGGTTAATAAGTACGGGAGTCGTCCTGTTATGATCGCAGGAGGATGTCTGTCTGGATTGGGCTTTATTGCTTCCTCTTTCTGCAACTCTGTTGAAGCACTGTACTTTTGTATTGGTGTGGTGGGAGGTAACTAATTTTAACTTTAATTTCTAAGTTTGGTCATGACTCACCCATTTTTTTCCCTGTGCACTGTTGCCATCTTGTGTTCTTGAAAAAATAAAAACAGAAAACAAAAAAAGAAGTTCCTAAACCTTATAAAATCTTGAATCCTTATGTTTAAGCTATTTAACATCGACACATTTTTTTGAATGTATTCTTTTAGGCTTGGGATTGTCCTTCAACCTCAACCCATCCCTCACTATGATTGGAAAGTACTTCTACAAGAGGCGGCCTATTGCTAATGGGATTGCTATGGCTGGCAGCCCCGTCTTCCTCTCAACCATGGCTCCTTTTAACACCTGGCTCTTTGACAAATTTGGCTGGAGAGGCAGTTTTCTTATTCTGGGAGGCCTGGTCATGAATTGTTGTGTCGCAGGGTCCCTCATGCGGCCTATAGGACCAAAGCCCAAACCTGTAGAGAAGACCACAGAGAGAAAGACTGTCTTGCAAACCATTAACAGTGTCTTTGACCTCTCTTTGTTCAAGCACCGTGGATTTATGCTTTACTTATCTGGCAATATTATCATGTTTTTTGGCCTCTTTTCACCACTAGTGTTCCTCAGTAACTATGCAAAGAGCAAAGACATTCCTAAAGCACAGGCAGCTTTCTTATTGTCTATACTGGCTTTTGTTGACATGATAGCCAGGCCCACTATGGGAATCGTGGCAAACACCAAATGGGTGCGGCCCAGAATACAGTACTTCTTTGCTGTGTCTGTGTTGTACAATGGTGTGTGCCATGTTCTAGCGCCACTATCAGTAGACTACAAAGGCTTTATTATTTATTCTATCTTCTTCGGGTTAGCATTTGGCTGGCTGAGCGCAGTTCTTTTTGAGACCTTAATGGACCTGGTGGGAACTCAGCGCTTCTCTACTGCTGTTGGGCTGGTCACTATTGTGGAGTGTGGTCCTGTATTGTTGGGCCCACCTTTGCTTGGTGAGTACATCACTGACTGACTTTCCAGGTTGACAAATACCATTATTAACCACAGTGGAACAATGTCTGTGATTAAAAACTCTGAAGCACGGCTCGTTGTCTTCACAGGGAAGTTGAAAGACATCTATCATGATTACAAATACACGTACCTCGGCTGCGGGATCATCCTCATCGTTTCCAGTTTCTTCCTCTTTCTGGGAATGGGGCTCAACTACCGACTGCTGGACAGAGAGAAAAAAAAGGAGCAGAGGTCCTGGGTGGGAGGTAGAGAGCCAGACAACGCTGTGAAAGAAGTGATTGAGTCAATGAGTACAGAAGACACTGTCTA
The DNA here is from genome assembly GCA_034769265.1 of Remorina albescens. NCBI lineage: Eukaryota > Metazoa > Chordata > Actinopteri > Carangiformes > Echeneidae > Remorina > Remorina albescens. The sequence goes on from CM068494.1 coordinate 22,845,426, forward strand.
ATATCGTGTACCGTGATGAGTTACATTTTTGTTTCACTTAATGTTTTCTGTAAAGTCTATATTCATGAAAAGAAATGCTCGTGTGAAACAATTCAGATAAACCTTCTCATTTATGGCTTCGCGATTTCATAATGCACTGTTTTAAAGCCCACATAAAATATCTCTAACGTTATTATTAAGACTTGGTAGACTATACTCAAGATGGCTCTGCCTTTATATAACTGTATTAGGACTTTATGTCTTTGTTAGTGTTCTTTTTGTACCTCACATGGTGTCATTAACTCATCTATAACTTTACCATAGCACATTAGAGTACACTAACTCTCTAAAATGTGCTGTCAAATCATTGAAATAACTTCTGTGCACCAAAGGGTTTTCTTTTTTAAAGAAGACTGCCCTTATACATTTTCTTTGAAAGTTCTTCCTTTTACTCTTCACCTCACTTCACTTATTGCATTGTCTCTCAATTATTTTTAGACTTTTTCCCTGTTAACAAGGATCTGAAAGCACAATGCAGTTTTTGAACATTTGAATTTGTCTATACCATAAACATTTTCATGCTAATTCACTTTTCTTCACGAAATATGTTGTCCTGCTCCATCTGTGATGATGGATCGCTGAGTGAATTATGCTTTGTAGAATAGTTTTGTGTATTTCTGTAATAAACTGTAAACTGACAAGTCATTTGTATGTGTGTAAAAGTGTACCAACAATTTTTCTCAGTAACTCCAAATAACAAGGATTTTCTTACTCTTGTTTTATAAAAGAAATTCCTCAGTATTGAGTAGTTTTATCATGCCAGGGTTTTCCATTGCCTAAACTATGGGCATCTGTGTCATCATTTGTGCTGGTTGAATAATGCAATGTCACTATGCTTAAAATTATGCATTTGTGTTTTGCAAGTGTCAGAGGCTCAAGCAGCCATGGCTTACTAATGGCTTTCTTATGAAATAAGCGGCAGCAGCTTTTCAGTCACCTCTCTATTCTGCTTTTAAACAAAATATAAGCCAATTTTGGTTGTGACTATAAGGAGTAGTTTTTTAATGGTATCTTGCTTTTGTCCCGACTGAAGTGCCACAAAAGGAACCGAGCATAATTGTGGACTAATTCTTGATATCAAAATTCAAACTGCAGCAATGGGACCCTCTAACCACACTGGAAACTCTTCTTGTTTCCCTTTTAAACTTCACTTCAAGGCTTTATTGATCCGTTTATGATTGCATGGCCCGACTCCCAGCCCTCTCTGATCTTATGATTCATAAATGAACCTGCAAACATCACTGAATCTTTGGATGATGGCCTGAGAGTCTTTAGCACCGCATGACACCTGTAGTACATCCAGAGACCATTAAACATCACCCAGCAGCTAAAAGCTCGTCAGCTGACTCATATTGAATGGCTGTAATAATTAATGTGTAAAGATGGGACTTGGAAGTCATACCATAAATCATACTATAGTTGTGGCCTATGTTATAGTTAGTTAACTAAATTTTGTGTCGTTAATGTGAATTAAAATAATCAAACATGTTGTGGAGTAAAAAAAATCTACCAAAACTACAATATCGCTGGAGCTGGAGTGAAGTACAAGTTTACAATGGACAAATTTATTCACTTCATAATGAATAAATGACTCACTTTACAGACACCTGCAGTGTTTTGTTAGTCAGTAAAAGCATGCAAGTTTCAAATAAGTTTTAAAAACAGTGACAAACCTTTAAGGATTAAAGCCTTAATGGGCTCATGGAAGCGGCCGTTTCCTTGGTAACCGTTTAACAAAAGAAAAAAAAGTTAACCAGCTGTTGGAGGACTGGCTCCGACCGTTGGACTAAAGCTAACGTCTGAAGCCGTCATGCTAAATATTTGATAGTTAAACTTTCCAACAATAGGAAGGTAAGACTCTGCTGTTGTTTGGCAAAAATAATAAAAACGATATATGTATTTGTTTGCTTCCTTTTTTTTTTTTTTTTTTGACGGATTTGCTAAATGTAGCTGGCAAGCTAACTAAGCTAACTTCAAGTGAGACGGTGAACTGATGGGATACACTGAATTATCATTATCAGTTTAATCAGTTAATAAAGCCAAAAGCTGCAGTAAATGCATATTATTAACTGTTAAAGATGTTTTCTTTTCGCTAAAGCCTAAATAAAACATAGGCTGTTAAATTTAAAGCTAGATAAGAAATGTAATAATTTTACTGCAGTTTTGAACTCTTAGTACTTCAGCATTTCTGTTTTCTTGAATTGTGCGTAAATAATTTTTTTTTTTTACTACATTACATTAATGTAAGAGCATGAATAGACAGTGAGAGTAGACCAGCACCTAAGCAGGATTTTGAATAACAAGCTTTAATATTCTCGTATGTAAAGATTTCTTTATTTTTTTGCACCACTGCTGTACTTTATGCTGCATTCAACTATGTGCCCTTTTCAGGATGGAGAGAGAAGGGGGTTTTAACTTCAAACTGTTGGTACCCCCTGGGGTGAACCGAGGACAGACATCAGCTGTTAGACCTCAGGAAACTGTGGAGAACTGTGGTGGCTTCATGAATGCATCACAGCAGGTAAGTTATAAGTTATATTTATAAATAATCAGAGTCAGAAATGCCAAATTAATCTCCAGTGGAAATCCCATATTTCTAAGAGCGAATTTGTTCGATGCCAGCTCAGCACTAACACATTTCTTCAGCACCAACCAGCTTTTTATCAGCAGTGAACGCCATAAACAGATAGTATGTACACTTGTGGGCATTGTTTTCTGTGCTGTAAGCTGAAAACATTAATGAATGGAGGCAGCTGGTGTCTAAGAGGCAGTAATCGTAATGCTATGATGACTAAGTGTAATTGCTGTTTTCCCTTAGGGTTACAGTAGGCGTTCTGACAAAGGACAAAACGCACCATTTCCCAATACAAGCATGGTTACACCAACTGTACCAACCAGACATGGTATTTTCTATAACACACCACTGGCTACGTCAATTCAACACGTAGAACTGTCACTTGTCATACGTGTTTTTCCAAATTGATTTTTGTCTCTTTTCCAAAGACTTTGCGAAGATGAAGGTTGTGCCACCAATGGAAAAGGATATAGAGGTAATATTTTGATTCTGCAATGAATGAGAAGTGTGATTAGAATATACTTTGCCTTTCAACATGTTTAGTACCTCACTTTACCTCCCATTTTTGTGACTATTTTCCAGAAGAATTCCAATCCTGGACAGCTTTGTTCCAAGCTGTTTGACGAAGTTGAAAAAATGAAATTTTGGAAGGTGAAAGTTGACTCTGACATTGCACTAAAGGAAAGAGGATTACAAGACAACAGAAGGACGATAGAAACTCAGCGCAAAGCCATTCAGGAGTTACAGGTGTGTACCTCGTTGACAAGTTTTTGCTCCGCCTTTCTCTTAGCACATGCAAAGATTATTGATAATTGAGGAATAGAATGCTTTAACAATCTTTAATACCTATATGATGACCTATCTGATGTGTTTGTTTTTTCAGTTTGAAAATGAAAGTCTCAGCATAAAGCTGGAGGAACAAATCACTGAAAATGAGGATTTGAGGAATAAGTATGGTTTTAGTTTGAACAATGCTCTGTAGGGACCTGATTTTTAAATATCAATGCTTTGTTCAATTAAAATGTTTTATATACAATTCAAAATTTTTACTGCAGAAACAACGCAACCAAGAACTTGTGTAATATACTCAAAGATACTTTTCAGCGGTCAGCTGAGAAGATGCAGTTGTGTAAGTAAAAACTGCATCAGATTATTGTGTCCATGTACTTGTCAGCCATGTGGTTAAGGAGCAGAAAATACTGACCCATTCCAACATAAAAATATTTATTTTGAAATTTTACATTTTGCAGTTGAATCTGAAAGAGAGGAGACACAACAACTACTTATGGAAAATAGTGAAACTATTCAGGTAAAAAACTTCTAAATTTATCATAATGAAATAGTTTTTTATTAAAAAGTATTTGTTGAACAGGAGCTTGTGAAAGGGGGAGACATAAAGATTGATGTTCAGTTTACTAATAACCCTTTTTTTTCTGTAGAAACTGATTGCTGGGTTTGAAAGCCTTCGTATTCAAGCAGAAGCTGATCAACAAGAGACACAGAAAAGTTTGTTTTTTTCACGACAGTAATCCTTCAGAAATAACATAAGTGACAAAATCTGCCTTCAAATGACATAAGAGGAATTAAAGATTGATTATTTAATGAAGACCATTAACAGCTCAACTAGCAAGCAAATGTATTTGTTTTTTCCAGTGAAGGAGGGCTTGCTGCAATTTGAAGAACTTAAGGAAAAATATTATCAGGAATACAACACAAAAGAGGAAGAGGTTTGAGGAAGAGGAGAGTTCACTTGTAACATTTAATGACAGGTTTTCAAACAAAACCCTGAGGACTGATGCTGTATTTACAGGTCAGAAGGCTCCAGATAAAACTTAAAATGAAGGAAAATGAATTACAGAAGGTTGTGCTTGACCTCAATGAAACCCAAAAGCACTGCAAAGAACTTCAGGAGGCCACAAGTAAGAACATATGAGCTGTTAAAATAAGTTGCTTTAGTCAACATGAATAAAAAAAATTACTGACAATTACATTTTACATATTATATTAAATGTCAAATGCATGTCAATTTAAGTATTAGTGATTTTTTTAAGCCCACTTATACCTACTTAACAAATATTTACTATCTTTACAGATCAGCAATATGAACTTCTCCAAAGCTCAAAAGCTGAAGAGAAGTCCCTTCTTCTAAAAGTGTACAGTGCTGAGCAGAGCCATGAAAAAACTCAGGTGAGTGTGTTTCAGGAAAGTTGTCTCTTTTGTATGTTATTTTCTTTCTCTGACACATTATTTCTTCCTCAAAGAAAAACTGTGAAGCCATTGCTGCAGCCCTGGAAAAAAGTAAAGAGGAATATGCACAGATCCTCCAAAGCAGAGACTTAAGTTTACAGGAGCTTAACAGCATTAAAAAGCAACATGCAGAGAAGTTGGAGCAGATTCAGACAACCACTGACGAGCTACAGAATTCTTTAACCTTAGAGATACAGAGGTAAGAGGTTATTGACTCCTTAAAAGTCAGAGTATTTTTCAGATTAATTGCAATTTCTTCTGTCATTACATTGTCAAATCATTGTTTTCACTCATTTTAAAGGGCCAAAGAACTTGAGGATGAACTTATGGCAAACAAAAAGGAACTTCAAAGTGGAAAAATACTTTGGCGTAAGTCTCAAAGCAAGATATTTATGTACTTTTTAAAATTTTCTCTCGAACTAAAAGAAAATGTTTTGCTAAACAGGAGACACTGTTGAGCAGAGTGCAGAGAAAGACGAACAGATCAAAGTCCTCAAGGATGAACTGGTGAAGTTTGAGGAAGAGTGTTCATAATTTTGAAGCATTTATTGTAATCCAAATGCTACATTTATTATAATCTAGCATCTATATGTTTTTGTGTTCCTAGGATGTACAATTAAAATCAATTGTGGCCCTGAAAGGTAAGATTGATGTAACTGATGTCAGAGTGGAGGAGCTCACGGCTAAGCTTTCAAGAAAAACCAAAGAGGTCAATCTATATAAGGTGATTCAAAATAGAGGTGTTGATTGATATTGTTGTTAATACTATGTTATTTGATAGTCTAATGTAAATAGTTAAATAAAAGAATGCATATGTATCTGTGTGTGTTGATATGTCACTTAAATGAATGCAGATTGAAGCAGAAATGGCCTCTGCTGAAAATAATCTACTGAAGAAAGCTTGTGAAGATTTAAAGGAGAAGTCAACCATGACCGAGGTTATGACAAAACTTTCATTTTCTCTCTCCACTCATTATCCCTTTCTCATGTGGAAATCTCTTTTTTGGGGGGGTGCTTTATAATGAAACTATTTATATTTGGGTTGTGTTTTTTGTGCCCACAGATTAAAGTTCAAGACCTTGAGGGGTGTTTGTTTACTGAAAAAAAGAAAAATAAAGAACACACTTTTAAGTTGGAGGAACTGAGGAGAGACATTACCCTGCATAAGTGAATTCTTAACAGCCAACCATTCCACAATATTGGCTTATAGGATGTTATAGTGAAATGTTAAAATCTTAATGTTTATGTCATGTTAAAGAGTACAGTATGAAGAGTTACTATCCAACTTTTATGAGCTTCGATCTGAGAAGATGGCCATTCAACAGCAGTTTGAAAGTGGACCTTCCAATGTGAAAGTCATTGAGGCAGATATGAAGGTATGAATTACCAAATCAAATGGGATTTTCATGATATCGTTTTCATGTGTTCGGTGCTGTATGCATTAAGTGTCAGTTTGTTTTAAATTAGTCATTACTTACTATACATATGAATGGTGACTTTTGAAAATTATTTTGAATAATCAGATGAGCGAGGAGAAGGCTGTGAAGCTCAAGGAAGAAATTCAAAGACTGGAAGAAGAAAACCAATGTTTACAGTGAGTTTTCAAGTTAAACAAGTAAACATTTTTTACAGAGTAGTTTCTGAAATTTAGATCTCTATATTTTTGTAAAATAGAGAAGAAGTTAACTCCACTAAAACCAAAATCCAAGGGGAATGTGAGGAGACTGTGGCTCTGCAGAAGAAAATAGAAGAAAATGTAAGAATAACAGTTAACATAATGCTTCATAAATATACATTTTCTAAAAGAAATAAACAATTATTTCTTCATGCTGTTTTTCCATAGTGCAAACACCTGCTGGAAAAAATCGCAGAAAAAGAAAAACAGATCAAAGCTATTGAAACAAAGGTCATTTTAAAAACTAATATATTAAAAATGCATTTCATCATTTTCTGAAACTACCTAATAAAACAAATAATTCCTTTTTCAGTTGTCCAACCTCAAGAAGACATTTGAAATTAAACTTAAAACCCAAAAGGAGTACCAGAAAGAGGTTTGTGATGACTTTGAAATGCAACAGTACAGCACAGTACTTGAGATTAATTTGTTATTTATTTATTTAAAAACTGTTGACTTATATATTTTTCAGAATAAAATACTGAAGAAACAAATAACAAAAGAGATTGCAAAGTCTGCTCAGCTGGAAAAGGAGGTAATTTCTTCTTTTTTATGTCATTAATATCCATTTAAAACTGTGAAAGCCTTATTTCCATTAATAAATATGGTTTTTTGTCTTTAGATCAACAGTTTTCATGATGAATCACAGAACCTTAAAAAACTAAATGATGAAGTCCATCAAAAATTACTTAAGGATCTTGAGTGCAAAACAGCTTGTGCAGCACAGCTTGAGAATGAGGTTATTTAAATAATACCAAGTTGTTTATCCCCTTAGAATAGAAAAAATTACCATAATTATCTTGTTTTACAGGTACAAGAACTCAGATTAACAACCGTAGAGGCAACAAAGAACAAGGAAGATGCAGAACTGAAATGTCAACAAAAAATAGCAGATATGGTTGCACTGATGGAAAAACATAAGGTAATCTCATCATGAAGTATATTTTATCCAGAAATGGTTGAGTACATTATGAATGTCTGTAATAAGGACCTTGAACTGTTCTTATTAGAGTCAGTATGATCGGATGGTTGAAGAGAAGGATGCAGAACTTACTGAGAAGAAGAAGAAAGTTAACGAAGCTGTTGCCCATGGGCAATCACTGGTATGTAGCTAAAACATGCCTCATCATCAGCTATTTAGATTAAGATCATGAATCATTTCCATCCTAATATTCACATATTTTCCATTCTTAAAATTAGGAATCAGATCTCTCAAAATATAAGACTGAGAATGATCAGTTAAAGAATCAGCTGAGGACTGAAACCTCAAGAAAGGTATGTTGTAGTTTTATTTTTGGGTGTTTTTCAGTTCTTATTTTTAGAGAAACACTTTTCATTGCTGTTAGGTGAACCTACTGAAGGAGCTCACTGGTTTAAAGAAAGAAATGTCTTCAATGAAAAGTACTCAGCTCTTTGCAACAGAAAGCAAGCAGGTACGAGTCTGTATTCCTGAATATATGTCAAATATACCACAGATGATCTTTGTCAAATTAAATCAAGAAATCGTTTTGATATTGTAGTGGCCTGCCTCAGACTACAAAGATGGAGGATATTCAGTGGATCGAAAAGAGAGTGTTTCAAAAAAACACATCTTTGAATTCTCAAAGACCATGAAAACCCCCTCCTGCCACAAAGATAACAGAAGTTTTGCAGTTGTGAAGAACATTGTGAGTTTTAACTAGTAAAATGTTCGCAAATAGTTCAAGCAAGTATTTCATTTGAAGTTTATACAAATTTTGCATTCTTATGTAATTACCACTGGGATGTTATTTGGAATTTTCTGGCTCAGTACAGTTTAAGAGAAATGCTGTGTTGTTAACCCACCCGTCATTCACACTGTCATCACATCGTGTTTTCTGTGGTTAAGGAATCTGGCACTGAACCCATTGGAATTTCATGTGGATCAACTCCAAAGACAAAGGTTGACAAAAGTTAAATGTGTTAAGTGAAGAACTGGCTATGACAATTACTATGATGGTATAGAGTTTAATCTGTCTTTGTTTACTTTAGGATTTATACTAATTAAAGGTGACACTGACTTTTCATCATAGGAGGTTCACACCACCGAAGAGGTGAAAACCCCAAATATGACAAACAGGAGGAACAGAGTTGGAGGAACATCAAAGATCAAAGTAATATACAGTATAATTCTGACATTTTCCAGAAAGAATAAAAATATTAATGACTTTGGGTGACATTTACTCTTTGAATTCTCTCACAGTCGTACAGAATAAGGACACCGCCCTCTGCCAAAAAAGGAGCACGGGGGAAGAGCACTATTGAGTTTGACCCCAAGTCTGACAGCTCTGATCAGAATGATCTACTGGTGAGAAATGTTTCATTAGTAGATAGTTGTTGTAATTGTTAATTAACTCATCATACCAGTCCATTGATTTTGTGAGTTTTGTGCAACATCACTGGAGGAGCTGATTTGCCTTTCTGTTTGTCTTTTCAACAGACCTTTGCAAATGCACCCACATCCAACTTTTCTATTTCACTCAGCAAACTTGACACTTTCAAAAAGGTGACACTGGCATAGTGGTATAATGTTATTTTAAAATGATCTTCTGCATTGTGTGCACATAAAAAGAGCAAATAAGCTCTAGTAATTTTTATTTAAAAAGGCTTTGCAACATTTTCTTCAGATACAGAGCCCTGTCACACATAAGTCACCAGGGAACACATTGAAACTGGCTGCAATGAAAAGGATGAGAGATGCAGGTTGGACAGCAGTTACTGGTTGTGACAAGAAGAAGAGGAACAATGAGAAGATCTTTGCATAGGTAGCATTGTTACAGGTCAGATAAAGAGTATTTACAACATTATTGCACAGGTCAGACTGAAGTCAACTTGAACTGAATATGAATTGATAGTACTGGTAAGGATAAAATAGAAAAAAATGTATATCAGGCAAATGTATTTCTTAACAAGCATAGAAAGTATTGCTATAGATCAGTTAACTATATTGTTAAAGACATTTAGGTGTTCAAATTCCAGCTTTTAAGCAAGTTTGTTTGAGAGTTGGTGATTCTAACGTTGCACTCCACGATGATAAGTACCTTTCTGTTCTATGAAGTAATTTATCTTAACTGATATTTAAATGAAATCTAAATTATTTTGTTTGTATTGTTGTTGTGGGTTGTTGTTATGTATATTCCTATCCTAGACAGTTATATTAGTAAAAGTAATGTTGAAATAGATCAGTTTCACCCTTGACTGATTGCTCTTCCTATCATTATTTTCTTAGCTGCCACTAGCCCATCATAAAGAACTTGAATTTCAATGTGAAATTTCAGTTTTGAAGTTGTGGGTGGTATCAAAGGTAATATCTCAAACTGTAGTTGGATGTCTCTCCTCAATGCAGAAACTCAAGATGAAACTGAGATTGGTTTTCTGTGGCTGTAGGTACATTATCGTAGATCGGATGGCCATCATAAAGTCAGAAGTCCAGAAATTATGAGCGTATCATCATCTGCCACAAAGGCATCTATTGAGAATTAAATAGGTATTTTTAACTTCCAATCATCAGCAAAATAGATTTTATTGATTTTTTTTGATGAATATTGAGTGCCTTACCTGTGTCATTAGTATTGCTAAGAGGCTGATGTGAGTATTGGATTTTCTGTTTACATCTGTGAGTCATAAATATTACCAATGCCAAAGAACACTCCCAGTACAACCCTGAAGACGATGATCAAGATCTTCTCTGAAATGTTCGGTCCAAAACCTAATAGCATGGGGAAAAGTGAACTAAATTACAGATGTTTTAGTAAAAACATGAATAACGTTTTAATAGAACAGCAAATGAGGGCATGCATCCTGTTTACCTGGTTTGACTTTGTCCACTGAATCAGTAATTGTGACAGTGTATGATGAATTTGCAGTTGTAATTCCTGTTGTCTCAGGTGTACTTATGTAACCTGCTGTTGTCTGGATTGTTGGTAATGTCACTGCTGAAAATGATGGAGTCTGAGCTCCAGGCATTGTGGTTATCCGTGAGGTATTATTTGTAACAGGAGTCAAAATGGCTGCTGTCTTAGAAGTCTGTAGGTAACTTGTGGTTTTGTTAAATGTTTCATTGCCCCAGGTTGACTTGGTAAATACAGTTGTGTCCACTGACATGTTTGAGATGACACTTGCCTGTATAGTAGAGTTGGATGACGTTGGGACTGTATTTGGGTGTGTTGAGTTTAAGACAGGGGAGGTTATAGGCATGCTAGCTAAATTCCTTTCTTTGTGCCTCAGCAAAAGAAATAGCTAAAAGGCAGAGTAGCAAAGACAGTATCCATGGCACTAAGTCCTGTAATGGAAAACAAAACATGATCTGAGAAACTCTCGCCATTAACTCAGAAGTTACTTTGCTCTTTATGTAAGTCCTTGACGATGTTATGTAATGAAAACAATACTTTTAATGTGGTTTGCTGTATAAGTAGGTCTTATGCAATACAAATTTTCAGATTACACTCACATATTATCAGCAGGAAATTACTTTGTACACACAAGGAAAATACATAAAAGCTTACCAGCTCACTGATCTTTTGAAGTTACAGTTTTGTAAATTTCTAATCTTTCTCTAATGCTAAAGCTTGACTAAGTCCAAACTTTGATGAGTAAGTACCAAATTAACTGATATATACTGTTGTTTAAAAATCAGGCTCACCTTGTTTTGTCAAAACGACTGAAAGTGGTAACTTTCAGAGATTTTTTTCTCCATGTCACAGCTGACTCCACTTACTAACAACGTGTGGAATGGCTAACAGCTTGATTCGTTGGCACAGTGGCAGGTAAAAGTAGGCTGGTCAGTGCTTTGTAAACTTCCTCTATTGTATGTTGTCATGGAGACAAAGGTAAGGGTTATTCCCTCGACCAAAGCTCAATCTCTCCCTCTATCCGTCTCTCTGTCTCGCTACGTTAAAAAAATAATAATAATTACAGCCTGGAGTTGAACAGGAACCAGTGCAAAGCATTAACCACACAGTAAATGTTTCTCCACCCCCCCCCTTCCTGTTTTGTGATTCTTCTCACATACATACAGAGGTCATGCACACACCAAGTTCTCTGAAGTTTATTTTCAGCCAACAGAACTGAACGTGGTACAAAATATTTATTAACAAGTACAATTTGTGTGTGTAATTATTACAGATAATTTATTAAGAATGAACAATTTTCTTATAAAAAAAATAACAAAGCAATAAAAAATACACATAAATAAATGGACAACATCATGCTCTTTTTTATGTCGGCATGAAATGAAACAGTGTTCATTTAGAATTGACCACTCCCAGGCAGAACAATTGAACATAGGGCAATAAAAGCAAACGATTCTGCCACATCACCTCTGAAGAGGAAATGGGTGAACAAAAATAGTGACTTTGTGCTCCTATAAGCACTTTTTCCCCAATTGTTCTAATGAATACAGCAACAGCTGAAATGTCTCAGTTTAACTGTGGATTATGTTGTAGAATACTTTTCAAAATGTATGTCTTCTGTTTCTAGCACCTTAATTGTATAGCAATATGAATAGGAAAGTTGTTTAACTGAAATGAGATGTTTTGGCAAATTAAGATACAGATTACATTATTTTATTTTATTGATCCTTATCAATTTATCAACAACTGTCAAGGCATTTCTGAATACAAAATCAAAGTAATGTATTTTTTGCAACATTCCTAAACGTCATTATTCATATTGGGATGCACACATAGAATGGTAGGATGTTCTATATTCAAATCAAATGCACCACAGTAATATAGCAGCTCAATAAATTGCGGCTTGTCATTTATGTGTTTATAAGAATAAAATAAAAAATTAATGTCTCCATGAGGTAAGGTTTATCGAGAGAGCAGCATTAGAGTTTGGTGGCTTTTGCAATATCTTCGCTCATCACATCATATTCTGTGACTGTGAAATCATCAGCACTAATGTGAAACTCTGGTGCAATCTTTTCTGATACCTGTAGGGTTAAGAACATTAATAAATAACGTAGAATAATAAAATAATGAGAAAGTCTTATGTAATTTATTGAATAATATTGGTACAGTATATACTTTCCAGTTACCTGACAAAAGATTCAACATTCTTACCTTCGAGCTACTAAAGCAGCTGAAGCAGATCAGGTCACTCTTCCTCACAAACAAATCAGAGTTCAGCTTCTTTTGTTTACATCCACCTAAAACATGCAAACAAGTTTATATCCCCAAAAATGTTTTATAGTAGCTTTATATATACATTTATTGGAAGTAAAGGTTAGAAAAGGATATCTTACCAGTGATAATGCTCAGCAGCAGGCCTGAAGTGACTGTGGTCAAAACACCAAATAGAGCGAAGTAGAGATAGGACAGAGAGTACCAGGAGTCCGCCAAGGGTGGTCTGACACTGATTCAAAAAGTAAACGATTCAAGTAAAGTCAGTATGCTGACATCATTTCACACAACAGGTAATAAAGCCATACAGGTGTAATGTTAAAAGATATTAGGCACTAAATAAAAACAAGACATGTTTAGAATCGTTCGGTCTTTGCAGCATCATGTATTTTAGTGGGTGCCACTCATAGTTTCCTTGATTGATTATTTAGTTGTGTAAAATGACTCACTCAGACGGGGAGGTCAGAGTTAGTGGACTGGTCCAGGGAGCTGTCGTTGTATAGTTCTGGCTCATTGTGTTATTGCAGCCAATAGTAGTAAGGGGGAGAGGATTTGTCTTTTCATCTGTTGGTGGGTAAAGCTGGCCTCCAATCCCCACCCACAGAGTCAACACAAGACCAATGAGCATTCCCAGTAGTCCTCCCTGGAGAATAAATACGGCTGCATTGAAATATTTCATCAATGTGTCACGTTTATTTTGTGTTTTTCTCTGGTGTCAGAGAATGCAGTTCTACTAAATCACAATTCAAGAATTATTGTCTTTTGAAACATGCCTACACATAATAAACAGGATTCATTGATGTTGTATGTAAAATTAAATGTTCTAATGATAGAAAATACTCACAGTTGAATTTGATGTGCGGAAAAGCATACCTAACAGATAAAGACCTAGAAGGGGCCCGCTGATCATGCCAAATACAGACAGGGCTGCCTGAAAATAGAGAATTTTTAGGAGGCTTGTAGTTTCTCATTTTCATCTCATGGTGGTGCTGTAGAACAGTACATGGCTACAGTAGTGTGTGTTGGTTCACGGTGGTTGGAAAAGTTTACCTGAAGAATGCTTCCCATTACTGAAGCAACTCCAGCCATCCCAATACACACGGCACCAAAAAATACACCTGTAAAATCAGAACAGACACTATAAAAGTTCCTGGATTATAGATTGAAATGATAAACGAATTTCAGTGGCAAAAATTTCAGTGTTATATTTGACAGTAAAAAGTTCTAAATTTAATTTAGTGATCCCAGCAAAAACCCTGTTTTCCTGTGTAAGCGCACTGAAAAGAGCAGGAACATTTCGACATTGTGTTCAAACAGCAGACAGTGCAGAGCCACACTAAGAAATGTCTGTTTGATGAGGAATTAAACTTTTTAAAGTATATTTTAACCTGTCTTTAATCATCATTGACCAAAAAATGAGGGTCATGTTCATGATTTCAACCTTACCTGAAAAATCCTAATATCTACATACTCCTTCCTGCACATGTTGCTCAGTAGATCTTCCTGTATGTCTGTTATGTTTATTTATCTGCTAAAAATAAGATAATGGTTTACGATCCTGATATCTGCTGAGTCGTGATAATGACTCGACTATGAACTCCTTCTAGATTACAAAGAGTTTTACTCAATTCTCCAGAGGTGTCATTATTAATTTTTGTTTTACAGGGAATTGCGAATTCAAAATAACTATTGTGAATTAAAAAAAGAATGACTTCACTTCCTCTTATCCTTCTACTTTTCTATCTAAAATGACTTCTCTTGAGTTGCCATGAAAGTATTTTTACACATCTTACTCAGGCTCATGTTCATCCAGGCCACTTGTTTTGCTGTGAGGTTTTTGAACACAGGGAAAATAAAGTCTTCCACAGTGACAGCAACCAGGGCATTAATGCTTGAGGACACCGTGCTGAAAAGATAAGCAAAATAACAGCAAGGTTTTGGTCACTGAAGAGAACAGTAAGGTAGAGTCCTTTAATTGGAAGATCATAGCATAAATTTTTCTAGGCAGTACATGGATATTTGGTTCAGTAGTCAGCAGAACAATAAGGTAGACTCAGAAAGCAAGCTATTTCTAGTTTATTACTTCCTTTCTACTGTACCTTATCTAATACAGTGTTTACTTATCAAGGCAGCAGTCTTGTTAAATGGTACATTTTTTACAGTTTTTCAGGTCTCACCTAAGGGTCCCACTGTAAGCAGCCGCCACAAAAAAGCCAGGGACTCCAGGGTAGATTGCCAGAATATCCATCACAAGGTAAGGCAGCAGCTGGTTTACAAATAAAAGCCATGTTATTCATTCATTCATTATTATTCTAATGCTTATCCAGGAACCATGTTACTGTTTACCATAAACCTTTGCTGTACAAAAGCAGCATGAGGCCTGTGTTGGTGATTAAAGAGACACATTGTGGCTGCATTTACCTGATCAGGTGTGCTTATGTCACCATTTGTAAGGGGGTCACAGTTTTTGTAAATGGAGTACATGGTGAGTCCAGAGAACACCGCCAGACTCACAGTTACCCACAAGCCAACCAAGTTCACATACAAAGACCTGAGAGGTAAGAAAAACAAAAAAAACAAAACAAAAAAAAAATGCCTTTCAGCACATGAAATTTGGCTCACTACCAGTAGTATACTGTTAGACAGCTTTGCAGCAATGCTCACATTTTGGCATGTCCTAAGGTTTTGCAGGCAATGTAACGCTGCACCTGGGACTGGTTGATGGAGTATATGGACGTCCACATCACGCTCCCACCAATTACAATGGTCCAGAAAGTATGCCGTTTTAGAGGATCTGGGTCAAAACTGTCAAAAAAAATAACAAGCTCAGGTCAAAATCATGAAAGAATACTGAGAGTAATATTTAATATTACAGTACAAACATCCAATAACACTTGATGCAATTTTAAGAGGTCTTTCAGTTATTGATATTCTGTTTTCTTCTTTGTTGACTGTAAAAGAGTTTTGAGTGAAGTTTCCTTCCTTGGATACAAGAACAGTAAAGAGTTACAAGAAGCTATTGGAATATTGAACTTGTTTCCCAGCAAACTTAAAAGAGACTCATCTCATTGTTCTGAATGGGGAAGCCCCACCAATCTGGTATTGTCATCTATTCCAAAATAATCCGTAGCACCAAACATCTACTTGTCTTGTGTACCTACTCAAAAGCGTTTAGTCGGCCTCCTTGGTTAGCATCTTCCCAAATGTTTGTGAGGCCTCCCTGCAGTACTGCTCCTCTAACTATCACGGCCAAAAAACCTGCCAGCATGATCACCATCTGAAGTACATCTGTCCAGATTACTGCTTTTAGACCGCCCTGAAACAAAATCCATGGTAGGCATAGTTAAACATTTTTATGTACTTTTGCAAACCCTTTCCAATTTAGAGCTATTCACGTAGTAGATACATTATTATTACGTTTGGAACAAAGATAATTAATTTAATATGGCATCATATTTTTTTTTTTAAATAAAGTGTACAAACCACAGTGCAGTAGAGGATGCACACTGCTCCTGTTGCCATGAGCACTCCCCACAGATCAAGTCCAGTGACTGAGCAGAAAGCAAATGAAACATCGTGACTCGAGTTAAAAATGTGTATTTATCCATCTCTTGTAACGTGCTAAATTTGGGCTCTCCATTCACTTGTAACAAGAAAACAATAAGGACGCAACCGAGAGAAAAAACAGCAGTATATATTATATAGAACTGTGTTGTTTGAACAGCACAGATGATTGAAAGGAGGTTAGACTGTATCGCCAGGATACAGTTCAGTGAGGACACCTAAACCACCTGCACTGGCTTACTTTGATTTAGAGCAAGGGCTGGAGCATAGATGACCAAACCGGTGTACAGGACCTGAGAAAAGATACCACCATTACTTGATTAAATGGAACCACAACAAGCAAGTCATTCATAACCATGAATTCTTGGAATTAGCAGAAAGATTAAATTTTACATAAGGTCAAAAGCAGGAAAGGCAAATCCTGTTTTCCACACTCTGTAGTTCTGTCAATAATTACCTCAGTGTAAAACGTAAATTAATGTTTTTGTTACCGTCTGTGCAATATACATTGAGGTCCCAATTAATCGAACAGGCCGGCTGAAGCGCATCTCCAGGTACTAGAAATAAATGTAAAACGTGAACTGTCAAACATCTGTAAGATGATGGCTTGGATTGTTTATATATATATTGGATTTAGATACAGATCCTTTTCATTACAAGCATCCACTCATGTTGTGAAGGAAAGTGTGGAGCCATTGATGATTTAAAAAAAAAAAACCCAAAAAACATGTCGACTACAATACATGAATCAGTAGCCACATTAACCTTTAGTAACCTCATGTCTCAGTGGTCTGCCAATAAAGTCTGATAGATTTATTCATTTTTAAATTTAAATTTATTAACTGCTGCCTCTGTATGCCAGCCTTGATATAAGTTAAAATAAATCTGATATCTGTGATGTCTCACCTCATAGGCGCTGGTGATCCCAAGTCGGTAGAAAAGTGGGACAAAGACCTCAGCGGTGACAACAGACATGATGGCATAGGAGAAGGCGAAGAGCCAAAAGGCAACTCCAAATCGGTAGGCCTCGGCAGGTGTGCCGATGACTGTGATGCCAGACATAAAGCTGGCAGTAAGAGACATAGCCACCGGCACAGCTGTCATTTGCCGTCCACCCAACAAGAACTCAGCACTGCTGTTGTCCTTACGGCCTCGAATGGCCTGGAAGAGACCAATACCAGCTGCCCCCAAAATTGTTCCAGCAAACACCACATAATCCCACACTGAGAAAGTGGCCACTTGGCCACCTGTGCCAACCATGGTGAGTTCACCAGAGGGAGTCTTCTTGAACCTTTGAGCAGTAGTTAAGAGTGCTTGGATTCAGCAGGTTTCTCTATTATGCAGTCTTAGTAATGTTTTATTTTCTTTCCCCTATAATTTATCCTAATGTTGTTCTCAAGTCCGGCAAAAGCAAAAATGCATTCAAAGAAGAGGAAAAATAGTGTCGTTCAATACAGAATCAGTCAAATGTCATACTAAAATCAGCTGCATTCATATTACGACATTCTCTTCAAACCTTCAGCAAAGAATATGGAAAAATCAAAGAATTCAGGTTTTCAGTCTTCTGTTTCCTGTTGTCCTTTCCCTTCTTTGCCTTCTTTTGTCAATGGAGTTTCTTCGACTGATAGTAAACATCTGAGATATTATTTCTCGCTGGTTCACTCTGATTTGTTTGGCAGCCCATAAAGATTTCTTCACTTTAGTTAATAATCCATCAAGGACAAAAGGTAATGTAGTCAGCCATAATTGCAGGGATAATAAAATGATGAGTATCCTTTAATGTATCTGAGGCTGAGTTGTTCAGATGGTAAACAAGAGTCTCTGCTACAAGTTATAGCCATTACTTTTGGAAGATAGTGACAAACTGTTAGATCCAGTAGCTGTCCTTATAGCTCCAAGTTACTCAGTACTTCTTGGTTATGTCAGGAATTTGAGGAGGTGCTTCGGGTGAAATCTTGAAGGTTGGGTACTATCTCATCATTTTTTGTGCAATTGTCATTAGTCACTTATCATGTTTTTAACTTTGATAATCACTCCTGTAGCACAAAAAACACTTTTCATTTCAAACTCAAAAATATGTTACTGTCACACAAAAAATGTCCCAACTACAGAAAAAAAAATATGCAGATAAGAAGACAAAGTGTAAAGCTGCTGCCACAGATGTTTTTCAGTACAATGGGTATTGAGTGGGATTACTTTCAGTATAAGTCATCAAACCAACATAGATTTTCCAGTTGATTTAATTCAAGCCACTGCTGATGAGAGAAATCATTTCCAGTTAAAACAGGTTAATGTTAAACGGCACATGTAGTTAATGTTTGTGAAAGTCAGCAGTGAATCCAGAACAAGTTGCCAAAATGGACCCTGAATTGTTTCATTTTATTTTAATATTTTTGTGAACATTGTTACCAGACACTAGACACTGATACACACAAGGTTGACAACACATGCAAATTAGCTATATGCACTGCCATATTGTGAACACTGAAATGAAAAAAGAAGGCCCTAAGTCTTTTCAGTTGTTTTTGTTGGATAGGGTCTTTTTGTTTGTAGGAATCCACAAAAATAAATGTCACATGAAAGCAAATAAAACATTTAATTTTAAACCAGTCACATCCTTAATTATTATGACTTCCTGTGCGACAGGGACTTTGGCTATCTTGACAATGATTAATGGAAAATACAGATAAGAAGGTTCCTGCAGTCTGAAAGTGCTTGGGCTGCCCTTTACTTCCTCCTCTAGTTTAAAATCTGTACCTGAAAATGTTGGTGTTTCTGCATTAGTGTTCAGCTGTTTGTGTTTCGTATTACCACAAGGGAAGATTAGATAAGCACTCCCTGAATGTTTTCTACCCATTGTCAATGCATGTTTGAACTGTCTGATTGTTGGCTTTGCACATTGCTGACTGTTGCTAGTTCCGATTTAATGCAAAGTGCAAAACATCAACATCAACATTGACTATGCACATTAAGAAGTACGCTGCAATAGTTTTTGCTTTACAAAAGGTAACTGCAAAGTAAATTAGTTGTAAAATGAAAAAGACATTAGGTGGGTTTTGGAAAGGGAAGTTAAACTTAGCTTAAAATTTTATGGTGATTTTAAGCCCAAATAAAGGTTTTTGTGTATTTTGTGATGTCTAGTAGACAATGCTCTAAACTGCCTTGTACATAATCAGATACAGAGTTTTACAGAATCTGTCAGCTGGGACAGAATCAATTGCGTCATTCTTGTTGGTTACTGCATGAATGTTATCTTTGAAAAGAAATTATTAATTCATGTCATTCACATAATGGACAAAAAGTTCAGTTTTTCTTATCCGTCATGTTCCATAAATACTGTTCAACAGGGCTGTTCAGACTCACAGAATCATCAATCCTGCAGGTGACCACATCTCTGAAACAGGTGACTTTCACATGTAGGATGGCGCAGGAGAGCCATATTTAAGATACCATACCTTGAATTATCTGTGTTATCTACTTGTCATTTTGTCTGTTTTTTATCTTTCTTTTCCATGTAGGTTCCAAATTGATTGGGAAAAATAACATTTCTTAACATGGAGACTGGCATGTTCAACTGCCTGGTCCTTTTTCTGCTGTTCAGCCCAACAGTTCCTATGTGTTTACCCACAGAATTCACCCTGTATGTGGAGAAGCCAGAGTGTGACTACTGTGTAGCGATCAACACTACTATCTGCATGGGATTTTGCTACTCAAGGGTGTGTACGAAAAGCTCTTTGTTTTGAAAGACCTACCTTACCTTTCCAGATTGAAAAAACCAATTGTCATGCAAATGATAAAATACCATTTTTATAATACATTTACAATAAAATAAATTTTAGGATCTTTGCGTTCATTGTGAAATCTGTAGTAAATATTGAATATAAAATCTTGAAAATGGTTTCAAAAGAATGACAAAAGTTTCATCTTACATTACAAATACATATTCTAAAACTTGCTGTAGAATTACATTGAAAATAATTTGAAGAATGCCCTGATGTCGTGGATTGATGATACCAAGAAATGTCCTACAAGATCATTTATATACTGTCACTCTTGTGTTTGTGTTTGATGAGCAGGACAGCAATGTGAGGGATATACCTGGACCACCCTTCCTTATCCAGAGAGGCTGTACCTATGACAAGGTGGAGTACCGTACTGTCACACTACCTGGCTGTTCCTTCGACTCAACTTTTACCTACCCTGTGGCTCTCAGCTGCCACTGTGGTGCCTGCAGGACTGACAGTGACGAATGTGCACACAGAGCCGGTGGGGGCAGAGCTAAGTGCACCAAACCAGTTAGACGTATGTACCCATATCCTGCCCAGGGCAACTACATGATCCCTTTCTGATTGTTTGGTTTTTGTTGCATCATGTCTTTTTCCTTGATGTTACTTAGCTGACGCTACATGATCCAACGTTTTGTCTCTGAAATACTCTGAATGCAACTCAATTAAAGTCTCTAAATAGCTTTCAGACTAAGCTGTGCTTGACTTAATCACATCCAGTGTTGGACTACAGCTTTCTGTTTGCTACACAACAAACACAAGACTATGACACTTCACAGTGTGACCTCAGAATACTATATTTGCCTCTACAGTCACTCTGGAAGCACATGACTATCAACACACCACTGCTTATTAAATAGATTATCAGTAACAGTGTCAAACCACAAGATGGTTTGGAAAAACCCACCAAAGAGCATCAAGAACAACCTAACATCAAACTCACACTTTGAATTTGTAAGCTGTAGAGTTTGTGAGTAATTTCACATTCACAAAGGGAATTTATGAGGACAGCTGGAGCTTATTAATAGCTCAGCAGTTCACAGTGGGTGAGTTATCTCTGTGACATCACTATTTCATGTGTTTGTAATATATTGTGTCACTTATGCATTTTATAGTGGTCTGTTAGTATTGTTGTTTTGTTTGTATGTTAGACAGTTACAGCATGTAACTAAGCAGTATTTGCCTTCTGTTGGCTCTCCAGTTGTGACGTTTTCTGGTATGTTATGCAAATACAGTAAAATAAAAAAGCTGAATAGAAAATCTGACCTAAAAGACCACACATGAGATATTTAAGTCAAAACTTTCCATCAATGAGGAGAGTTTTGACAGAAAGACAGGGTTTCCTCTTTTATCGGTCAACAAGAGTGACAAACTTCAGTATAACTGCCCATATCAAAAGGCTTTTAAGCCACTGATAATGAAATCAACTTGATGACAGTTTGTGTTTTAAGGCCAGAAGGGCAAGAAGTTAGAACTTGTCTGGGTATGAAATGCTGGCACAACCTCTGACAACTTGACACATTGCAAACAGCTGACAAAACGGCAGAACATTATTTTGAGATATTGTCATTGTCCTCTGACTGCATCAAATAACATTTAATTTTCCTTTGACCTCCATGTTTTAAAAGGCTAAAATTGCCATTCATTTTATTTGATAATTTTTTCTCGTTCATTATTTCATAGTAATTAGTAGATCATAGTTTTTTTTTTTCCTTGGGGATTAATGAAGTATTTCTGATTCTCATGACTCTCAAGGTCATCCAGAGATCCCTCCTCCCAGCAATGTTTTCTGGATCCTTCTGGGGGATTCAGAAGTGTTCACAGGATAGATGAAATAGTCTCCTCAATGTATTCTTGGTATACCCAGGGGTCTCCAGCCAGTTGCATGAGACGGGAAAACTTTAACTAGAAGGGGCCCTGGAGGCATAACATATTTTCAATGTAGTGTATAATGTATTACTATATAATGTAATATTTTTGTCAGCACATTATGTGCTTTGTCGGTATGATTTGATTACAAACGTTCTATATGATCTAGGATGACTTTCCCCATAAATTCACATGATTTAGTGTATTGAATGTTATTTGCTTTGTATTAATATTTAAACTGATTTGATTCTAAAATCATCAGACTGATATGGCACAATGGCTTGAATTGCCCAGCTGAAATTCCCCATGTGGTGGTATTTTGAAAACTCTAATGAATAAAGCAGTGGATGAAAAGGAATTTGCTTCCGTCAGCTATCCAAGAGGACCGACTACGTGGTGCGCATACCAATCACTCTTCCATTCAGACAAACCATACAGTTTTGTTTGTGTGGTGTTTATTCAACTAGAAAATGTGAGAATTTTTTTCCCCTAACATCCCTGCCGCAATGCTAATAGCGCGGCAGGGATGCCAGTCACCACTCAGTCAAGACTCAGATACCCCATTAACAACTTACTGCAAAGGTCGCCTGTCTCTTTATCCCACCACTAACAGGTTGCATTTTTTGGTTTGCAGTGACATGTCTTGAAGACCATGTGATCTGAGAATTTTGAGGCTTGCCTTCTCTTTCCTATAGCGCCCCTTGCTGGACAGTTTTCACTCATCAGGTGAAATTTCTTATAAACAGGATGGTTGGAAATTTCTGTTCTGACACTCATAATCCCCAGACACAAAACCCTTACAGTTTTGGTGTTCCCCTGGCCCTCCTTCAGTTACCACCATGATATTCACATTTTTCATTTTCAGATGAAAATTCGAAACATACATAACATGCTATGACACTTGGTTCAAATATTCATGTTACTTGCTTGTTGAGTTCTAAAAACTTAATAGATGAATAACTCCCTTATCGTTGCTCTAGCACCATCATCATGAAAACATTAAAATTTTCCCACAGCTTTCATTTAGTGTAAAGTACCTGGAAAATAAAAACATCCCCATCACACACAGCTGCAGTGGTGAGTGTGTGTCTCTCTGGTAATTAGTTAATGACAAACTTAAGTTGCTAAAATAAGATGTGTAAGCTCACAGGACCTCTGTGCCCAAATACATACTAACAGAGAGACTAATATGGCTGACTCTTGGTCTTGTTTAATATTAGTCTGCTGTACCTTTAACTCTCCATTGGCGCTGGGACAAATTTTCTTTCTGACCACTGATGCCTTTTGCAATTTAGTTTGATGTGTTCACTATAATTGATCTAAATGCACATGAACAAGAGAAATGAGACATATCACTGAATATCCAGAGTACAATTTGCAAAACTTGTTGGCACATGTCACATGTAGTTACTTGATTTCAATTTTTTTTTTTTCTAACAAAGTAAGAATGAAGTTGGAACATTTATCTGAACTTTATTAGGTCCTGAAAATCTAGTTCTCCAGAAATCAACTGTCAGCCCAACCCCAACACAGTGAGTATAGTTACAGGAAGTGTAGTCTTTTGGAAACAGCGCCTTGTCAGAGGAATGGTAATGTGAGCTTTAACTGTCTGATTCATGTTTGGGCTTCACTGATTCTTAAGCAGGTAACAAGATGTTTCTCAATGTTTCATAGATTTAAGCAAAGGGACAGTGACACACTATGATGCTCATTTAAGTAGGAAATACCACCCAGGCACAGCTGCTTACGAAGCATCAGTCCTGCCTAATGTTGCACAACATTTAAATGTAAGTTAAGCAGTAAAAGGAATTGTAAATGGCATGTTTCCTGGGCATACGCTTAGCTTTCAAAGAAATGCTTCAGATACTTGCGATGCTAATGAGACTCATTGAGACTTTGGGATCCACCTTGTAGTTTTCCATCCGATGCAACTAATACTGTGAGGATTTGTAGGTGAAACCAACTCAATAGAATTCACCAGATGTCTATTGAGTAATTCAATTGGCTCCCTTTTGTTTTTATTTAACCTATACAAGAAACAAAGCACGTCATTCCACATCAATAGTTTTTGCAGTCACCTAAGTTGAGGATTGCTCTTCTTCAGTGAAATCTTATTTCTTATCCATGGGCTAGCAAAACCATACAAGTGAGAACCTGCCCTGCAGATTCCTGGTTACAGCTCAGAAAAGACATGGTTTGTTTGAAGACATCCCAACAATAGATAATGAGAGGCTGAACCCAAAATTCATGTTTTATTAAGGGCACGCAGTGGAGGAACCATGAGTGCTCTTACTTTTCCTCACATAAGAGGGGCAATCATACAGTTGAAAATAAATAATATTTGAAAATATAATTTTTAATTAAACATTATCTGTGAAGCGTATCTTTTATTATCTGAATAAGAAGAGTAACTCTGCATTTTGTAATATTTGTTGAATTTGGATTTACTTCTGATCGGCTGAGCAGACAAAAGAAGAGACTAGAAAAACATTCAACTGAATGATTTCACTCCACTGACTCAACGAGCTTACCAGAGTGAATTTAATATTAATGGTTTTAGCCCAGGGCCAAGATCAAATTAAAGTTTGGATGCTTTGAAAGAAACTGTGTCCCGTCTGCTTGGCTGAACAAATCCATAAAAACCCGATCGAGCCTGTTTTACCTTTCTGTAGTTGTATTCTAAACCTCACAAGAACCGAACTCAGGCTGAACAATGGCGTCTTTCACCTCACCAGCCTCACTATCCAGGCGCTCTCTGATTGGTGGATCAGTTTGATTGATTTGTTGGGACGTCACATAAAACCAGAGGAAAGCCAATCAGATCGTTTTATGCTAATTAGCTTGGCAAAACTAACCGTTAGTCGTTGTGTGGGCGTATCTTCGTCGCCCCGCCTTCCATTTAAATTTCAGTGGAAATTTCCGATCTGACACTCAGACAGCCGACACCGACACTCCTGGTGACCGAACTGCCCATAACAACCTGAAACCTAAGTAAAACAAAAGCTGTCGGTGAGTCACAACCCTTCCTTTATATTTTAGACGGTTCAGTGTGTGTTTTATCTCTGTAAAGTTGCTCTGGATGTCGGTAATTATTCTGTGAGGCCGTCTCTCGGCCTGACGGCCGTTTCCCTTTACACCGTCGTTACCGTAAAAACGCCTTTTTTTAGCGGTTGGTCTTTGCAGCCACTTTATTTATCAATGCCATAACTTTGTTTTCATTCACCTATGCATATATATATATATATATATATATATATATATAATTTATTTATTTTTAATATTTCGCTTTGCCGCCCCCCCCCCTCCTTTTTTTAATTCACAACCAAGAATGAATGAAATATGGTAATGTCCATATTTGGTGTTCCGGTGTATGCTCTAAGCCACGTCCCGCCGGTTGTACTACGCAGATTGCAGACTACGTCACAGTCCCGTGACCCCATAAACTAATCTGTGGGCGGAGCCGCTGTGTATATATATCTATCAGTACTCTGTCTGCTCATTTATTCCCACACAGCTGACTGACTTCCTCTCCTTCCAGATATCTATTTATTTATTTGACTGAAGCCCACTTGGAACTGACAAATCTACATCACTTCGTTTCTGCGCCTTCTTAATTTACTGTCAATTATTTCAAATTCATCATGTCTCAGCAGCAGATCAGGTAAGTCTTTTATTCTTTTTCTGTTTGTTTTCTGATGGCATTCTGTTATCATTATGAAACTCCTTGTATTTGACTGCCAGTACTTCACTAAACACGACAACACATTACATTTTATTTTTCAAACTTTTGTAATAACTTATTTGCATAACTTTTTATTCTCTCCTCTCAGTCTCCCAGCCAAGCTCATTAATGGAGGTATTGCTGGAATTGTTGGGGTTACTTGTGTCTTCCCCATTGACCTGGCAAAGACCAGGTTGCAGAACCAAAGACAAGGTCAGCAGGTCTACAAGAGCATGTGAGTATTTATAGTTCCTGATCACAACTGTTTATTGTTGGTGTACTAGAATAATCTGTACTGTTTCCTAAATCTCTTTACATTATACCCACTATGCCTGTCTATAATCCAAAATAATTCTTGTAATTATTAATCTTTCTCTACCACAATTACACATGGAGGGCATTGGTTTAAATGTGATAGTTAAGGGATTAGATAGCCACCACAGTGCCCGGTCATGCTTGCCATTCCTGTCAAACGAGGCCATCCATCTCTTTGACTGCCTTTGGACAGTTGATTTAGGGCTCCATTTATCAGCTCTACATTTATGTTTGCTTAGAGCAGTCACAGTAAACTCGCATCAAACATTGTGATAAATATTTGGCCTCAGTTCTTGTCAAATCATGAAACACCTGTGACATACATACATACACATGTGCATATATATATCAGGCTATATTCAGGCTAATAATATTTCCTTGCTTCCTCATTCTATAGGATGGACTGCCTTATCAAGACAGTCCGGTCAGAAGGCTACTTTGGCATGTACAGAGGTAAGATTTATAAAAGTCTGAATATTAAAAACCTGTAGTCTAAAACATATACAGGAGGACTGGAAGTAGGTGAAGGCAATTTTTTTTGTGGGGAGGTTGATTATGATTAATACCGGGTACTCCTAATCTTTATTGAGGGTTGTAGTGTGTATCAGTGCCTGGGCTGATTAATTTAAAGAAATTATGTCAAGAGTTTGAATAAATTGAAAAAGAGAAGTAGCCAAACCTGTTGTCATTCAAAATGAGTTTGTAGCCTTAAGCTCTGGTGTATGGGGTTTTATTTTACTTTTATTTTTTTGATAATCGTAAACATGCAGTCAGTAGGAATATGCATGTCCTGTCTGGAATGAGTTCACTGATTTAATGTAAGGAAGGTAAAGTAAAATCTTGTGGACATAGATTAATATGAGGAAAATGGAGACCTTTAGTCCTGGTCTCTGCCTATGTGAGGAATGCTGTTTGTTTGCATCTGTGTTTTTCATATTACAGACTTGGGTCCCCCTGGGATATTGAAGGCTAGCCGATAAGGCGCAGCCACGCTGGAGGCAAATCATTAAATGGTTCTTACAATATTGCTCTATTTAAAACTATAGGCACAAGTTTTTTGTTTTGCCATCTTTTTGTCTTGTAATTTGACTAGTTTTCAATAGCTACTTGGCTGTCTCTTCTCTGTCCTGTCATTTTGTTGTGTGTCCTCATTCTTTTGATTATGGACTGTGCTCTGTCAAGACTTTGGTTGATGTTAAAAATGTGTCTGTGGTGTCTTTGTTTGAGACTGTCTCACAGATACATTTTTAAAGTTTCCCTGAAGTGCATTCAGTACATAGTCTGGGATTCTCTCTGTCCTTTTACTAACATCTCTGCATTTCCTCTCTCATTAACCAGTCTTGCTTTGTAGCCATTCTCTAAATGTACATACTCTCTGAAAGTTTTCTCCACACAAAGTGGATACTATCATTATAAACTGACTCAATGGATTTCTGAAACTTTTGCATTGCATCTTCCTCTAGTATTCTTTGACCATCTCATTTCCTCTCCCATCTTGTGTCCTGCTTGTTTGTCATTTTCTGTTTGAAACAAATGTTGTAAATATACATTTTCTTTATGTAATCCCCCTCCATCATTATTACTGAAGCTACAATAAATTGATCATTTGTCCTGTCTATGTGTAGATTAGCCGTACATTGACCTAATAACATCCTGATTTTGTAATGATAGTGGTGGGGAATGTTTTATTACATGAACAAAAACCTTACTGTGAATTCGTTGTTAATTGTGTGTCTGTTTCTCCTCAGGTGCTGCTGTAAATCTGACACTGGTTACTCCTGAAAAGGCAATCAAGCTTGCTGCCAATGACTTATTTCGCCATCATCTTGCCAAGGATGGGTGAGTAAAAGGTTCTTCACAAACGATTCTATGGGATTACAATCATTAGGTTTTACTGAATATGTGTTTTGTCTATTAACAGAAAGGGGCTCACAGTGTTCAAAGAGATGATGGCTGGTTGTGGTGCAGGAATGTGCCAGGTAATTGTTACCACCCCCATGGAAATGCTCAAGATCCAGTTACAGGATGCAGGCAGACTGGGTAAGTCTAAGTATGAGTTTCATACTTATTTTTGCTCCAGTACTTGACTCACTGCTAACCTTAACCCCAGTATTGACATATATGTGGTGTATTAACATATATGTATTTTCTTTTCTGTAAAGCAGCCCAGCAGCAAAAACCAGTCATGATGTCTCCCACCAAGCTTGTGGTGACTAACACCATGCTCAGCCGCTCATACAACTCTTGCACAGTGGTCTCAGCACCACGAGCTGTTTCAGCCACACAGATAGCGAAAGAGCTGTTACAAACCCAGGGCATCCAGGGACTGTACAAAGGTTTAGGTGCAACACTGATGAGGTAAGACTCCTGCTTCCTGCAGATGTCACAGTTGCAAACTTGTTAGGGCCTTTACTTTGAATGTGAGCTTCAGTAGGAAACACCACTTTGTTTTATTTCTTTCAGGGATGTTCCCTTTTCTATTGTTTACTTCCCATTGTTTGCCAATCTCAACCGCCTGGGACAATCCAACCCTGGGGAGTCTTCACCTTTCTATTGGGCGTTCCTCTCAGGCTGTGTAGCAGGATCTACTGCTGCAGTGGCTGTCAACCCCTGTGATGGTGAGATTCGAAAAAAATATCATTGATCTGGTGGATTAGTAGCACCTTTTGGAGTGTTGTCTGATTTTAAATTTCTGTCTTTTCCAGTGGTGAAGACGAGACTACAGTCGCTGAACAAAGGGTCCAATGAGGAGGCATACAATGGTGTTGTAGATTGTGTCAGGTAAGACACTGGAATCATTCATTGCTGTGACTTTTTTTCTGCATTTGAGCTTGTGTAGAATTAAACTCCTAACTTTGTCTCCACAGTAAAATCATGCGGAAGGAGGGACCTTCTGCCTTCCTGAAAGGTGCAGGCTGCCGGGCTCTGGTCATCGCCCCCCTCTTCGGTATTGCACAAGTTATGTACTTTGTCGGTGTTGGGGAATACATTGTGGATAACTCACCTCTAAACCTGCTGTCAGCATGAGGCCTTATCAGGTTTTACGTGGGACCTTCTGAGCATAAATAATGGAACAACTGGCAGCTACATACCATCAGTTTACAGTAGAAAAAAAATTTCACAGGGCTTTTTTGAAAATGTCAAAAAAGGCTTCAGCTTGCAAAGACCCACAATTTCATCTTGTGTATGGTCGGACAGCTGTGTTGCACTCAAACACTTTTGGCTTACTCAATAGGCTGTAGCCAATGTTTGCTCAGCTGTTAGCCTTACTGTGTTAAGGGACTCAGAGTTGCGGTGTTATTCATTTTTTGTCCCAAAATGTTTCCCTCTGTGAGGGAGGGGAGCTCACTCCATTCTGTGTTTTCCTCAGTTGATATTATTTTATGTGTCTGAGCCAGAGTTTAAATTTGGTGCTAAATGCAACAGCTTGCAGTACTTTTGTCTTTCATCCTTTTCTATTATTGTCTCATGTTAGTCTTTCAGGAGACAAAGGTTTGAAATTGAGGGGGGTGTTATGATGCCCAATTTACACAAATCATTGCAAAGAGATCTTATTATTATTATTATTATTATTATTTTTACATAAATCTTTAGAAATAACTGAGTGTACATGTTTAGTTTGAGGGATCATGAACTTTTTGGCTGACATGGGACCATATGGGTTACCAAACCGTTACCAGCATCCTCCTACATACTTGATCCTAGCTCTAATGTTGCATTATTAGCTATGAACCACAATCATTGTATTATTATTATTATCTGCAGAAATTTGACATGAATTTATGCACATTATATTATGTCTTTGTGACATAACCTCAGTTTAGAGATTTACATATGCATAGCTAAATTTTTCTTTAAATATACATTTTTGGTCTATGCCTTAAAATGTATGATTAGCATTTATTTCTTAAGGAACAATCTCTTGGCCAAAAAACCATTATTACTCTAATGTGAAAAAAACTGTTACTCTTTGTGTTTGTGATGGCCTTTCGTACATATGTAAATATAAAATAAAAATCTTTAAATCCACACATTATGTGTTCAACGATCATTGAGTTAATGGCCTAGTTGGGGACCATTTTCAATCTACAGGAAGTGGAAAAACAAAATGGTTACTTGAAGGTTTTCTTAAACTACTACAGATGCAGACACATTATTAATAACCCAAATTGAAGCGAAGCTACCAACAGTCCTATAGTAATATTTGACCTTAAAAGACTCGTTATTCTCCTTCAACAGAGTAAACCTGATTTAAAAAAAAAAAATAGATTCTTAACATAAGAAATCTGGGGAACTGGGCTCTTTGTGAGCCATATCTGCCACATGTGCCAAGACTTAGTTCCCTGAACTGACCAGCATCACTTCGCTGTGGCTAAGCAACGTGGTGTTCTACATGGCTGCCATTTCTTGGCAGTGAGTCTACACAGAGCGCTGACGTGTTCAGGAACTTCACTGACCACAAAATTTACATTCATGAGACTGCACCAATCTGTGTGCAAACTCTGATGCCTCCCACCAAGTACTGTCAGAGTGAAACACTGCAGGAAAGAAAAGAGCCAAATGTTATCAATAAAAGCACCCACTTTGTTTTTTAATTATGTTTAACAGTATGACATAAGCTATATTATTCTATAATTCATGTCTTATTGGCACACCAACAAAATTTGCATCCACAAAATTTACACAAATTGCAAACTAGCTCACTGTTACAGTTCACACATTGTTACTCATGACCTTTTATATGAATTTGGACATTTACAGTGTCAGTTCGTCATCAGACCTTCCTAACCCTTTGGGTTGATAATCATCTCTACACTTTTTGTATTGTGCTTTGAAGTGGCAATACTTCAGAGTGTTGGCAGGGAGCAAGCACAGTCTTAAAAACATCTTCAGAGTTCACAAGGGGGAGATAAATAGTAAAGTAGCTGGCGGCTAAAATGTGTGACTAAATAGGCACATGAATTTAAGGTAGGCAAGTCCCCAAAACATTCAAGCACACAAAGTATGACTGTCATTAGGCTCTCAAATGGACTACGAAGGGAACAGAATGAATCATGTTAGGAGCAGATGCATAAAATAGGTCCATATTTACAGCAGACACTCCTCAGTCACAACATACCTGTGTCATGTACTGTGTTTGAGCTACAGGGTAGAGTCAGGATGTTATAACGGGGGAATGTCACAGAGCTGTGCCAAAAAAAGCAGAACATGTGTTATGGAAAAGAACAGAGAAACGAATGTGTTGTGTTTCAGTGCTGGTGGAGAGGGCGTGAAGATAATGATCCAGCGTATTGTGTTGAGTGTGGGACCACTGGGACGTGCCGTGCTGCCTCTAACTGGGAATCCAGTGAAAACTCCCCCCACCACGTCGGCCTGCGCTGCGAGAAATCACTCAGAAAATTTAACTTTGGTGGTTCCCCTTCCTCTGCACACCGGCTGATTATGAAGGGCTTTCTGAGGTGGTCTGGAGGGAAAGGATGGAGAGTCGAGGGAGGGAAGGAGATGTGGGGGGGTTGATCAACTCATCTCATCATCTATATAACCTCCCTGCTGTTCCTGATGGCACAACACAGCACCATACTGAAGATCATCCCTATGATCTGAAAACACACACATTTTAGGGACAAGTTAAATCATTCGTGTCAGTTAATGGAGAGTTTGTATCAACCAACACAAACCGGTGTGAAGTGAGAATGGTCGAAAACTTCATTTTGTAAATTCTCACCATGACTCCAGCGATACCAATCCCAACGTATCCAATGATGTGCAGCTTTTCGTTGAAGAAGTCCGTAATTGCCGACAGACAGTTCTAAAAGCAATCATTATGAAATTTAGATTCATAATTACAGATAATGCCTTAAAGCACCCACACTGCAGCAGATCTTGCGAGGCCATTAAATGAAACTTCTGAATGGTGCTTCACTGCCACCATGTGGGTGTGAAGTGTTAGAGCAGCACGCACTGGTTTACCTGAGTGTCCTGAGGAGCATCTGCACACAACTCAGTGGACGCTTCTGGTGTTGAACCTCCACAGCAGCTCAGCTGTGGGCGTAAAAAAAAACAAAAAAAACATGAGAGGAGGGATTCTTAACAGCAGCAGCATCGACCACGTGAAGGAGGTTATTTAAACACAGGCCAAGTTTTACTCACGGTTTTGTGGTAAATGAGGGCGATTTCAGTGCTGTTGGAACTGGTGGAATCGGCAATGGAGGTGCTGTAAAACTTTTGGACCTCTTCAACAATCTGTCATTGAGAAACAAGATAATAATCAATCATTTCGCCGACAGTTCTTAAAACTGTTGCAGCGTTACTAAATCAAAATGAGTTCATTATACGTCCGTACCTTCTCCTTGTTTATGAATCCAAACACGCCGGCAGCAATCTCTGCACCAAAGATTATCATGAGGCAGGCGAAGAACTGCAGAGTGGAGCAGAGATATTATTATTGCCTTCTAGCGACAGCTGTCTTTATTACGAAAGGAGCTTCAGCGATCATCCGAGGAGGCAACACTTCATTTTACAGGTCACTTATTTCCTTATGTTGATTAAAAGTAATTCATTGGAAGTCAAGCAGTCAAAATTATTCCCATGTTATTAGTACCTAATCAGTAACTTCATAAGGTCTTCCAGGAAACTTAATAAAGAAATAAAAACATTTATTTCCTGAAATATTAGTGAAGTTAATGTTTTCCAACTTTGTATGACATGCCCCCTGCAGATGCTGTAAAATAAAAAAAAAAATTTCAACCAGTACAATAATATCAGCAAAGTCTTGCTTGGTTATTTTCTCTACGTGACTTATTTTCATTTAAATTAGTTCAACTCCACATTCTTCTTTCAGCATCATGAGAGGCAACACTTGAACTCACCGATGCAAGAAGACACTGAGATTCACGTATGGCCCCAAAACACCCAAAGAACCCGACAATCATCATCAAACCTCCGGCACCAATAAGGATGTACACAGCTGAGGAGAGAAAAGGGCAGACAGAGAAGTGTTTTCTGTTTTCACACTGTGCTAGTCCCTTAAAATAAACCAGGGAATGATTCGTGAACAGATCGTGTACTGGAGTTGTGAAATTACAGCCTTAATAGACAAAGATCTAATTCTAGTGTTTTATTTTCTGTCGATTGACTGCAGCTCACAGCATTAACTGAGG
The DNA here is from genome assembly GCA_034769265.1 of Remorina albescens. Lineage (NCBI taxonomy): Eukaryota > Metazoa > Chordata > Actinopteri > Carangiformes > Echeneidae > Remorina > Remorina albescens. The sequence goes on from CM068494.1 coordinate 22,878,519, forward strand.
ATGGCAGCATTATCCGGCTGCTCCTGTCTTTCCTGAAGTGGGATTTACAAAAGGATCCTTGTGCTTGACTGCCAGCTGAAGTGTAGGAGGAAACTTCGTGAGTAGCCTAAAACTTCTGAATCGCCTCCCACATTTTACTCTGATTATCTGCCTACTCTGCTGAGGACGATTTTAAAGCTCCGAGCTGAGATGAAAGACGTCTGAAACAAAAAAGTCTCCAACACTGTCATTTTGTAATGCGTGGCTTCTTGCGTCTTTCATCACTTTTAAATTGTTTTTCCTTCTTCTCACTTGATAAGTAAGTACAGATTAGGGCTGGTGTATAAAACCAGAACGTTATTGATGTCAAGATCAATCACGGCTCTGATTCCACTGCGAACGATGAAAATAAATACCTGCAGCCGTCTGTCTGATGCTGGACTCTGTCCTGCTGTAGGTGAGACATGGCAGACTGCAGCATCACAATTAAATCTGACCTAAAGCCTGCTGAGAAACACGGCCTGTGGTTGATTCTTTTCATACATTAACGTCATTTGCAGTCACTTGCACTTTGAGCATGTGTGGCTGTGCAGATCAGAGCAGGTGACCAGATGCTGTCTGTCTGGAAAAACAGGGGTTTTTGATGCTGCAGTGTTAGACTTAAAACCCTCACCATCCCGCCCCCTCTGTGGGCCCCGATGTTGTCACCTTCCCAGAATGCTTCGCTGCTCCCAGGCTTCTCTACTGAGCCCTTTAGGCTGTAACTATACACCAGGCAGGCCCCTGAGGTCCACACTAAGGGCCTAATCAGTGACATAGACAGCAGCCCCTGCAGCAATTTAATTAATCCACATGGGGGGATGGGGGGGGGGCAAACTTTTGTTTTGCTGCTGTTGAACAAAGGGGAGGGTAAAGACTACTGAAGGGAGTCGGAAGCAGAGTGTCTGAGTTAGCAATGGAAAATATAAAGAGCCAAACTCGCCTCTACTGTATCAGAGGCCTGATCCTTAATATGCACCGTTTTACTGTGGCTCCTCCACGGAAGTCTGGCAGACAGCCGTTATCTGAACTTCCCTCCTGTAAAAACCGCTGGCAGGTAGCAGGAAGCCTCCAAATTAGTGACCACAAACGTCTCTTGTAGAGGCACATAACGTCTGTTTACTCACTGCGACACACAGCAACACAAGGGGACACAATGGAAAGTGCATCGCCCACAGGAATGCTGCCGCTTTGCCGTGTTATGGTCTGCTTAGTCTCCTCGCTGGAGGAGGACGGAAGCAGACTTGTTGTCATGGCTTCTCTGTGACGTGATCTACATCCTGCTGGATCGATCAGTTGTAGATAAATTCAAAACTTGCACTCTTTAATGTTCGGAAGTCTTCTATTTCCTAGAAATTCTCCACCTGTATAAGTGCAAGTGTTGTCTCAAGTTTTTAAACATCCAAATTAACTATCATTGTTCTATTATGACTGATTGGATTATTGTTACTGATGCACTAGTGAGCACGTCGCATTTTAATGATTGTACAATCTGAACTCAAGCTGAGATGTAAAAACGGAGTTTCCTGTGGACTTCTGAGTGACAGCAGAATTTCAGGAAGTTATTTTACCCTGGACAAGAAAAGGTCCAGGCGGAAAAAGAGCAATCAGTGCCTTTTTAATTTAAAGAAGTAAAGGTATAAGAGAAAATGGAAATACTCGACTAATATTGAATAAAGTACAATCAGGGACAAAATGTGGATAAAAGCACGACAAAGAAGACGGATGAGACAAGCTGGGCATTACCTTACAAGGTGACATTTGCATGTCAGTTTCATCCAAATTAATAAAAAATTATCTCACAGGCTGCACTTTGCATGAATATGCAACTGTTAGAACACAAGTGGGGTTTTGTGCATTTCTACTGTGCAAATTCGGACTCACAGCATGACACGATAACTGCCACCAAAAGCTTAGACTCTTGCCACCTGCCCCACCCAACCTGTTAGTCATGTCCTGATGGGGACAGCCAGTTCCATGAAAGCACAGCGGAGATCTGATGAAGTGAAGTCACCATTTTAGGTCATGGTCTAAACGGGAGTAACAAGAATAGGCTCCTTTCTAATCATCTGCTCCTACGCACAGCGAGGGAGACTGGCCCTATTGTGTGGAGCGCTGCAACACCACTACACACTGTATGTTTTAATCAGCCACTGTGCATTTTTATTGGGATCGCTGCAAAGGAGCTCTTCATTCAATATCTGTCAAAAGCGGAGCACAAAGGATATTTCAGAGGACGAGACAGAGCTGTGCATTGAACAGCTACAGGCTCTCCTCCGTTTGTCACTGTTTGTGTGATTGACCGCTATAAAAAAAAAAACCATGAACCATTTCAATAATCGTTTGACTTCCCTGCTAGCGAGCGTCCAGCTGCGAGACGAAAGGACATCTATGAGGACTTGAAATGGGAAACGCTTTCCCTTAAACAGCCTCAAAACTGGGGATAGAAACTGCAATCAAAGCCACTCAGGACTTTCACTCGTGCATCATGCAGAGAAAGTGATGAACCATCAGAGTGTAAAATGTGCCTGGTAGATGTGTGTTGCTGTTCAGTAACAGCTGAGCTCCAGTTCTTCTGTTAAAAAGCTGGCGAGGACTCCCGCGGGAAGTTAACACAAACTGATTACATCATCAAACATCGCCATCGGATCTGGTTTTTCCCTGGAAAAGACACTCACTTGGGGGTGTATGTAAAATTTACACCTGATATTCCCAACGTGCGTTGACTTGATGTGTTTTCTGGCCTTCAAACCTGTTTCATGGAGATGTTTACATGTTGGCGTTGAGAGGAAACTAACAGCATTCAGATTCTTCCATATAAATCAAATTTAAGCTTCTTTATGGCCGATGAATCTGGAAGAGTTCTTCTCTTCATACTGACAAACCCAGATTGCTGAAGAAAGGTGAAGCTCCACCTCTTTTTTTTTTACCATTTTCAAAATGAAGGAAGTTCATTGTAAGAGAACAAACTGAAACTTTAAGAGACAACTTTCCTATGATGTCTTAAACATTTTTTTATGATATGTAGATGGAAGATGAGGTGTGAGTGGAGGCTGCAGGAGGGGTGACATACCTATGAAGAAGGATTTGGGGGCGCTGTCATTAGTCAGGAGCTTCACTGTTTCTGGGTCGAAGCGGAGCCAGAGTCCCACAGCCAGCACCAACAAGCCTGCCAGCTGAGAGAGGATGAAATATAGACTCAACATCCACGACATGTGTACAGTACACACTTTTGCAGGGCACACAATGTGCAATTTTAACAGTTCCTTGATGTACAACTCCAATTTTGACGTGAAGTGACACCTTTGGTGACGAGCTCTCACTGTCACAGCTTGTTTGCTCACACGTCACTTCAGTTTAAAAGGTGTTGTCGTCCTCCCAGCTGATTATAATTCTACCCGTGATGCTTTTGTGTGTCCCTTAACACTCAATGGCTGTCTTTTTTTATTCTTCACCTTCGTCTAAACATACCAGGAATGTGAATCACTTCACCTCTTGAGCAACTAAAGGCTTTTCAAAAGCAAAACAGTTTGTCTTCCTGCTCTGAAGCACATCTGATCCTGAGCCAAATATCGCTGTGTAGTCCTTTAAAAGTCCTAACTTCTCTGTTTAAGTATAATAATCCCTCATATTCATCTATTTTTCATGGTCATGTGTTTCAGCATTGACTAAGATGGAAAACAAGATCTCAGGTGTGATACAGCTGATGGGTTTGTCAGAAAAGGGAGGACACCATTGCTCTCTGGAAGAGCTTCACCAGAAATAATCGAAGGTCTCTTCCATCTGACCTTCAACTCACACCTCGCAAACATAAACCACCACCGTCCTATTTAACTAAAAGAGAGATGAAACCTTTTACTCTAACAGTACATGTGTTTCCATATTTTATAGTATCACGATTTTACTGATTTGTTTTTTTTATGTGAACAAATAATCAACTAAATTACAACCTCTATGTTTTTATCTGATTGTAGTATTATGAGCTTTGGTATAATTTCGTATTAAAGTGGGAACTCTAAGAAAAATGTGAAATCCCATCTCTAACCAACCAGTCTTTGTTCTTTCAGCCCTTTTGTGCTGTCAGGTAGAACAGACAGACTGAAAACCGTAATGGCGGTTCCTGTTTCCATATGGACCATCAAAGTGTCGTGGCTGAACGTCAGCATTGCTATCAGCATCAGTGGTCCATCTCCCAGGATGCATTTCAGCCACAGGCTGTGCCAGCCTCACAGCGCCTGGATGATGTAACTCACACTGGTATTGGCTGCTTGTTTGGCTCCGAAGCCCAAAATGACAGCGTACTGTACAGTCCTTCTGGCTCCGACCACAACGGCTTCGCTTTCACTCCCAAAACTGTTCAACAAAGAGGCCGCTGTCCTTTTGGGTGACACAAGTAATCGTCTTGCAGAGCAGCAAATGAGTCGATACAGCAGCTGAAACTCATACGCACTGTATCATTTAGCAGTAAAACGTCTGCAGCCATTGCTGCAGAAATATTTAATCCAACGACAGAAACACTGATCTGCCACCTTCGACAATCAATTGTTCACTGAAGTCACATCATGGACTGAAGTCCGGTTTGTCAGGAGTGAGGATTCGGATTTTTTTACTTTGTAAAAGTAAAATAAAAATTGTTGGACTGTTGTCAAAACAACATGTTGACTAAAAAGCTGAAAATAATAGTGTCTGTCTTTTGATGGTTACATAAAAAAAACTGTAATGTAATTTATTTATTTTAACTCAACACCAGGGTGGAAAACGAAATGTATCTCTCAGTAAGTAATACTGAAATAACACAAAGAAGTTTTTTGTTTGTTTGTTTCTATCAAATGCATATATACAGATTTCACAGCTTAAATTTAGAACGTAACCTGATTTAGTTTTTTTTATCTGTTTGTTTTGTTTTGCTTTCTCAGTCAGTGGGTTCAAATCTGGGAGATGCAAGTTGCAGGTTTTTTCATGTGGATTTTACATTTTATTAAACTTCTTTGGTCTCCTGAAATTGCAGCTAAAAAAAAAAAACAAAAGCCAGCATCTTTGTTTCAAAGCCTCAGACTGCTCCTCTACACCACTTTTACAAAATGTGCATTCCCATCACCTAAATGGATCAAAACTAGACAAGTGACGGTGCAGCAGATGGAGCCACAAGTAACGCTGTCTGAGCAGATATAAGGTGGTGGAACTGAAGTGAGGACTAAACCCTCCATGATGAAGTCAAAACAGATTTAGCCCTGTGTGTGAAAAAATAACACCCTGCACACTCCCAGAAAGTCACAGCACAAAGCCAAGAAGAGGCCCGAGGACCTGAAAAGCGGCTGTGTGGGAAAAGTAGCAACACGCTGCAGTTCTGTGTGTGTGTGTGCTGCAGGAAGACCACAGTATGTTACATACATAAATCATATCAGAGCTCATCATAAAAATACATTTCATAGATTGGGGGGGGGGGGGTGATAACAGACTTAAATAAAGACTGATAGCAGGCTGACTGAGGAGGGATGGAGGAGCAGGTGGATGGATGAACCCCTCCCTGCTTCTCCACGGAGTAATGAGAGGATGAATAAACCAAACCTCTGAGCTGCCGATAATAATAACAGAAAGTGGCGGGCTGGTTTGTTCACAGCAGCAGAATGGTGTGCATGCAGACTGACTCACCCAGAAGATGAAGTTGAAGACAAAGAGCAGATATTTGACACATTTCATGCCGCCCTGCACTTTGCTCATGGTGCCGCCTGACGTGTCTCCGGTCCACAGCCGCTGCTCTTTCATCCAAATCGTCTCTTTCTGTCCTTCAGTCGGACATTAACCAGCATGCACCGATGATTAGAACACCATCCACACACAAAACACACTCACTCACTCATAAACACACACAAACACGGGAGGACTGGCTGCTGCTGATCTGCTTGTCCTACGTCACTTTGCACCGCCCATCTACGTGCGTGAGTGCGTGCGTGTGCACGCTGTGGTAGCCAACGTAGGGTTCAGGGACCAGCTGGGACTCCTGGTGGGGGGGACAGGGTGTCCCAAACGACACCGAGGAGGCTGATGTGTGATATCAGTGCACAGACTGGATAATATGGAGATTATTCCCCAATCAGAGGCATTTTTACAGCAAAGGATTTAACACCAGAGTGATATAACAGGCTGTGTAGGTGGTGAGATGGAGATCCAGTCTAGAAAACTGCCATCTGCTCACAGTACCTGTTTTTGTTTTTTAATAAATATAGTGAATTTAAACAGTGTGGGACCTAAACAGGAGTTTATCATGTCAGTGATCATTTCTTTCTCAGCCGATCACCCTGATGCCTGTTTATTATGAAAACATGGGATCATGTCTACAGTGTGCACTTGAAACACACTGAGCTGAGATACATGGCATGACTGTAAACTGCACTCAGGAAAGCAAAGACGAAGATATAACCTCGGCCCCACAGTGATAACGGTCTATTCTTTAGTGTTGCATGTAACAGTGTTAGTTGGATGCCAACTAAACACCATTACTGACTCATCTGATGATTTTCACATTTTGTTTACCATTTCCCACGTCCTCATGTGTCTGACTGTCACTCACGACAAAGGAAAGGCTCAAATCCTCACACATTAGAAGATGAGACTGTAAAATCTTTGGCATTTAGTAAAAAATACTGCCATTTGATACGTTATCTAACCCGCATCAGCATGTATCGGTGGTGAAGGCACTCTGAATGCCAACCAGTCCCTGTGAATGAATGAAGACTGAATTTTGGAGCGACACCAAAGATCCTCTGTGTCGTCTCGGTGGGCCTGCAGGGAGGTGAGGGGGGGGGTCAGCTCGGGTTCAGTCGCTCTCACATTCAAGCCTCTCATGTTTGTGCTGCCTTTGTTTGCTCCCACTGCTGTGGGAGGGAAAGAGCGACACCCCTGTTGGTCTGCCAGAGTATCAGTGAGGAAGGACCAGCCCAGGTGGATCATGAGACACATCACTTCACGACCTACTTCTATTTTTGTCAGATAATCCCAGCATCAACTAAAAATATGACACATACAGATAGACAGACAGACAGATAGATATATAGATAGATAGATAGATAGATAGATAGATAGATAGACAGACAGATAGATAGATAGATAGATAGATAGACAGATAGATAGATAGATAGATAGATAGACAGACAGACAGATAGATAGATAGATAGATAGACAGACAGACAGACAGACAGACAGACAGACAGACAGATAGATAGACAGACAGACAGACAGACAGACAGATAGATAGATAGATAGATAGATAGACAGACAGACAGACAGACAGACAGACAGACAGACAGACAGACAGATAGATAGATAGATAGACAGACAGACAGACAGACAGACAGACAGACAGACAGACAGACAGACAGACAGACAGACAGACAGACAGATAGATAGATAGATAGATAGATAGATAGACAGACAGACAGACAGATAGATAGATAGACACACAGAAAGATAGATAGATATTCTTGTATCCTTTTGGATTATAGGTGATTAACAGTCTCCATGTGACGTTGAATGGGATCAGTCAACAACATCAATGTTAACTTAATATCACTTTGGTCATCCAATCCCGTCGTGCATTTAGAGCTGTAATTATCATAGTGGAAGTTAAACCCAAAGTGAAACCATATCCTCCGGGTTTAATGGAGTCAGAATCCCATTATCCTTCCCCTGGAGCGGCGTCCTCACCCTCCTCTGCTGTGCTTGATATGTAAATCTTGGTGTAATAATGTAACCTAATCTCAGTATGGTGTAACTGTGAGTCATCCTGATGAGCCAAGAGACATCAAAGGTGCAGAGACGGTGTCGGGGTAACAAAATAATGACTGAGCTGGGTGTTGTTATGAGGTCAGGCCATGCCGGTCTGTTCTGGTGCTAATGACCAATAACATTGTGGGAGAAGGAAAACAGCAACAAACAGGATTAAGGTGGTATCTTCTTTGCGGTCGTCCTGACAGTGTCTGTCATCAGCTTTAATTATATATTTGTGTAAATCACGAAGAAGGGAAAGTACAGCTGAAACTTTTGAAGCGAGCAGAATGAAACAGAAACACACATTTATTCCTGTCAGACATTATGTCTCTATCTAGTGGACAGATGGAGAAGTGCATTTTATCCCTCTAAGCTTTTCCTGCGGTAGTTTCTGCTTGATTTTAAGTTTTATTATCGCTTTTCTAACTACACCCAAGACAATCGGGTGTGATCAGTTTTAATTTTATATTTGTTAACTATAGGATCTGATTTAAGTTGCTAACATGAGTCAAACAAAGTCATATCAAGAGTGTTATGTGGTTTAAACTGAACAAAAAAGTGTTTTTATAAATACTTTTTGTTTCACAGATTCTCTTTAGGCAATCTGACTCTCACTATAACTATCATCTAAATCTAATCTACAGACAAATCTGACAACGTTGATGTTTTCTTCTTGTGAAAATAAAAAGACCATTAAGACATTTAGTCTGTACTGAAATAAACTGATGTATACTATTTTAGTTTAGTTTAGTTTTTTGGGGTTTTTTTGTGACCTTGGGATCTTTATCTGTATCCCCCAACCTTCGTCTGCGTCTTCATACTGTCACTTGTCTCCAGGTTTGGTTTGAACAGCAGGAAAAAAGGAACGAAAAAATCAAAACGTCAATCATTCATTTGAGTAGACTAAACCCTAAACCGAACATGTGAGAAAATATTCACCAGATAAATCCACAATGTAAATAGTCATCAGTTTGAGCTTTTTCTAAAATAACTCAAATCAGCAAATCAGTAACACTGCATTCATGTATAATGAATTATTAATGCTTCATTAATTTTAACTTAATGATATGAATTATAATAGCATAAAACTCACTGAAGACTTTTATCTGGATACACCAACATAGGTTTACTTTAGTAAAATTTTATTTGCAGGACTTTGACCTATGACATTTTAATTATTACAGTGTGTTAGTACTTTATATTTACACAGTGTAGTATTAGTACTTTGTTTTCGCTGTGTGTTATTAGTACTTTATGTTTACAGAGTGTGGTGTTGGTGCTTTGTATTTTTGCAGTGTTTATTGACAGTGTTTGTATCAGTATTCATTTACAGTGTGGTGTGAGTATCTGGTGTTTTTGTAATCTGGTTTTAGAGAGTGGTAAAAGGCCTCACTCCTCCACGATTAGCAGCAGAGTTGTTCGATATGTGATGACATATTAGATATGCAGCAACATTTAACCTCTAGATGGGAGTGTTGCCTCCTGATTTTGTGCAGAGCAGTCTGAGGTAAGACAGCCGGGACCGAACTAAAGCAGTTGGCTGAGAGGATTCATATTTACAGTTGAGAGCTGTATGGGAATATTTCTCCCAAAACTCGAGTTTTCCAGGAACATACTCCAACAGCTGTCCTTTGTCTTCGTCTTAAGTTTCCCTCCAATCTCACAGAGCTCCCATCAGATATTTTAAATGTCAGCTGTGACATAAACTTGGGCTATAAGCCTAAAAATATCAGTACTGATACTAGCTGTGTGCTTTGAGAGCAATTTGTAGAGCTCTCACGACACTGAAATGTCACTGGAAAATCAAAGAAAACTACAAGCCATGATATTATCAGCAGGAGTTAGACTGATGAATCATAGGCAATCATATTTATGTTTATGTCTTTTCCCTTCTGCTTCATATCGACTGTAGAATGAGGAGCTGGAGGAAAACACAAAGTCAAGCCAAAGCACCAATTACTGGCAGTAAACTAAAGCCATGTGGGTTTTCTCTTCATTTACCCATCAAGGCCAAAAAAATGAAATTTCTTCTTATGTCAAGACTTAGAGAAACAAAAGACTGAGTATTCATATAATAAACTTCATAAAACATAACAGTGCATGTATGTGAGTGTTTAATAAATAACAATGTCAACAATAACATTTTAACAAAAGTTTTGCTTATGTCAGACCTGGGTCAAACTCTATTCCCAAAATTTGTGGTTTGCATTAGTGGACTTAGAGTGAGAGGGGCGTGCTATAGGAAAACATAATGGGTGCCAGAGAGCACAACAATTAACCCCATCATGTTACTGTCTAAAACCTTTAGGAGCCATTGCTTATTGTCAAGCTTCGCTGTGGTTTCTAGTTCAAGACGTGCTGTCTGGTCTCTCGAAGCTGGTTCAAACTTCAGTCTGCACCCATTCAGTGTCCGCTTTGAAATCACTGAAAGGCCACTAGAGGTCAGTGCATCTGAGGCAGAAATAAAAATAAAAATTGTGCAGAGGCTGAAGCTCGGTGTAAATGCAGAGTTTTACAGCTCAAAATGTTTCACTGATTTCTCTAAATTATAATATTTCAACACAGATGGTGTGTCACAGCTGCCTCTGTTTATATTTGGACTCCAGAAAGGAGAGTTTGTCCCTAATTTAGCCAAATAAGTTATATAATGAGTGTCGACTGGGGCCTCAATACAATATGAATATGAACTCTGTGTTATTTCACATGTTAATATGATGGCGTTCATCAAGAGAGAAACTGAACTATAAATGAAAAAATACACACTGTTGATTCAGTGGGTTATCAGCGATGATCCAAAATCAGACAGCGCTCTCTCACCTGTGGCTGTGTGTCATGTGATGACTGAATCAAACCAAAGGACAAGCTGCTGTTTGACTGTTAAACTCCTAAACGTGAAATTTTTTGTGAGGTGAAAGATAAAAATGAATAAATTCTCCTTCTCTGATCCATCCCATCATACCAAAGGCAGAAAATCTTTCCTGAATCCATATCTATCAACTCATTTCTAATAAATACATTAGATTTTTAGGAGTTGTATCACGCTGTAATATATGAAAATAAAATAAAATAAAGTTTCCAGCACATAAAGCTAAAACATTTTTAACAATGTTGCTCCTATAGATTGCACAATGGGGCCGATTCTTGCCTCCAATGGTTCTGCTCTGAGCTGACATGTGATCGGTCATGTGACCACTTGGGAGTTGCTCCTTCAGCTTGGGAGTTTGGGTAAGTGCTTTGATAAATGTGTCTCAGCCCTCACACAGAATAAGCTTTTTCTTTTGTTCTCCACCTCTGAGCTGGGTTCTTCTGAGACCACGTTTTGACACCTTTGAGCAGCTGTGTTTTAAACTTTTGCAAACTGAGCCTCTTCTGAACCGACATGGGAACAATCACACAGTTAGAAGGCCTGTAGTATATGACGATTCAAACCAGCTTCACACTAAACTGCAGATACTCTTTGACCCAGGCCTGTTGTATATACATGCAGTCCTGATACATTGACGGATACCAATAATTTACTTTGTGCAGAGAGTGAAAGGTCTTTTCTGATAAGTTATGCAGAGAAAGTCACAACTGCCTGCATGTTAACATGAGTGTGTCTGTGTATGTACTGCACTCGATGTGAGTGTGTGTGAAGTCTTCACTGCCGCCACGACTTGCGGCTGAGCACACACACGCAGGCCACGTTGATGCGTATGAGCCTCCAGGCCACCAGGTTTTTAAAGGAAGTCAACGCTCGCACAAAAGTGTGTGAGTTGGTGCAGTAGGAGTTCCAGTGTCTCGCATCAATTCCCAGGCAGCCGGAGCCGCCCGAGCGAGCGCTGTGGCACGTCGTCTCAAAGAAATACTGCTTCTTGTTGACATTGTTGATATTCACATCTGGGAGCACTGTCACCTCATTGCCTGAGATGTCTGTCGCTTTGGTCTTGTTGCTGACCCAGACACTGATGCTCTCACACACAGAGTACACCCCTCGGTGCTCGGGCTGCCCGGCTCGCCTCCGGCTCCTTCTCCCGGCACCCTGTGCTGCTGCCGGATCTGCATCAGGGGGCTGTGAGCTGAAGAGCACCCTGGGTGAGAGGTAGTGGCGCTTGGTGAAGAGTTTGGGGTCCACTTTGGGGATTGAACTGGGGCCGTCACCTGGATCTTGCTGCTGTGCCGTCGTGGTTGTGCACGAGTCCCCTCTGATGGTGGCCACGGCCTGGGCACTGAAGAAGAGGAACAGGACCAGCACGGACGACCTCATGGGCACACAACCTGAGGGTGAGAGGAAGCACAGAAAATGCTTCTGTCACTGTAGATCAACAGTATAATCATGGTGCAGAGCATTCTGCTGCCATGCGAACGACTGTATTTCTCACACAGTGAAATTTAAACCTGCAATAACTGATTTTGTGCGAATGTGGGAGCAGCGGGAACAAGCTGTGAACAGAACAGTGACACGTAATCACATTTTAAATGATCCAGTAAACTTGGAAGCAACACGAGCTTTTGTTTGGTGTCAGATTTTGAGAAATCAGTGTGTATAAATGTAATATTTTCTCCATTTTGGTCTGTCTTTGAAGTCGAGCAGCTCCAGAATGAAACATCTGCCTGACAGCAGTAATAGCAGCAGCGACTGAACGGGGAGTATTTGAAACTGCATTACAGATCAGAATATGAAGTTTTGTGAACGGCATGTAGCAGCTTCTGTGGCTGCAGGTTGGGTTTGTGTTAGAGATGGTTAAAGGTCAAATCATCTTAATCACAGACTTTACTATTAAGTGTAGGAGCCATTTGAGGTGAGTCCATAGATCCTAATGGAGCAGGCAGGATAGTGAAATGGAGCACTGCCTGAGAGGCTTAACAGAGGGCAACAATGTTCTCCCTTTATTTTTTGAGTAGAAAAACAGGAAGTGGTTGATTAATATCTAATAAAATGGATAATAGTGAAGATGCCTTAAAGAGGATGTTGAACTCTTAACTGTCTCTGATGTTCTTATAAAGGAAGAATGACGTCTGACATGATGTTGTTTTCTCGGCTTTGTTTCGCAGAGAAAATCGCTGAATATTCCCAGTTGATTTTAAACTAATATACATCGGCTCATGTGTTTTATGTTTATATGGATTATAATCAGTCTACAATTTTCTTTGAAATATATTTATTTATGTTCATTTATTTATCCAGCTTTGGTTGATCAGGGGAAATTTGCATTCTCATGAATTTACAAGTTTCCTGCTTGGCTAATATCACCAGGATTGGATGTAAACTGTGCGAAGCCCACAGATTATTCTAATCTTCAAACAGGTATCACAGATAGGAAGCATTGAATCAATGAGTCTGTCTCTGGTTAGCAGGAAACAAAAGAGCAGCAACTCAAAATAATAGCAGAATGCCCTTTGTGGAATAATGAGGGGACTCGTGTAAATTATTATCTGTGGAAATCTGCGTAAAGTCGCCCACAGGAAGATCACTGACACTGTTGTGACATCCCATCAGTTTGAAATCATCACACCTTGACTCCACTCCACTCTTTATTCTTAGTGGTTTGCATACACTGACAGCCTGTGTGCTGTGTTTAACACAATACAACAGAAATCGCAGGCATGTCAACACCTGTGATGGTGCTGCCGGCAGGCCCTGTCACTGCAGTGTATTATATACTACATTTGCCTCAGGTGACAGTGAGTTCTCCTGGATTCAAAGTGTTGGCACAAGAAAGCCAAGAAAAACACAGCCGGCACAAAAGGGGCACGCTGTAGCTGTGATTACAATAATAAATCCGTTTGAGACATGTCCAATTCAGCTGAGTGTCTCTCGTCACACCTCACCACTGGGCTTTGGCTTCCTGTGTGTGTGGTGCATCATTTGGCCATTAAAAAAAAAAATCATTACTGCTTCAATTTCAGCATGATTAGTATTATTGCCAAACAGAACTGACACAGGAAGGCTGCATTACAGCAGGAAGCTGGAAATGTTTGATGTTTGGTTGAAAAAAAAAAAAAAAAGAACTAAAACCTAAAACTAATTTCAATGCGCAGAGTTCCCCAGAGGCTGCAGCAATGGGTTGTGTGAGAAACAAAACAGAATCGCTGATGTGAGACAGAGGATGAAATTTGTCTTTTTATGTTTATATGGATTATAATGTCAAGTTATCACAGTTAAATGAATGAATATCTAAAATGCTGCCGGAAATACAATTGGACATGCATCATTATACATGAAAAGGAAGCTTTTATGAAAGAAATTCAACAGAGAATTAGATAATTTTGACATGCCACATGAAAAACACAAGCAATTAATGACATTGAATTATAAATAGATTAGGAGTGTCCTATTTCCATTGTTTTGGTATTATACAGCTAATCCCTTGGTGCAGCTCACTGAGACACCTGATGTTAGTTACACTTCAGTCTGCTCTGTAAATCATCCGCAGTGAAAAATAAAGAGGAATAGCACCGCAGGTCAAGACTGTTTTTAATCAAACCGCTTCCAGTTAAGTTTTGGCTCCTGGTGGTAGACAATAATCAACAAAAAACTAATTTACATCGGCTCATGTGTTTTATAAATCAAATTTCACTTTTTTAAAGCACTTTTAACTCCATAAATCTGGTTGAGATTAAATCCCAGATGATCAGTAGAGAGCAGAAACAGAGATGAGAACCTGATGAGAGAGACTTACACCGTCTTTCTATTTAGTATGATAAAGAATGGTGGACTTTTTGGTTTTTTATTTCATGCACATGGGAAGCATACAGCATGAATACAGTTCATTTGTGGAGGGAGTAGAAAGAAAATAACACCTAAACCGGATCTGTCCTGGAGATGTTGACTGATTTGAATGTTTCTCCTGACATAAAGCACCTTATCATCATGTTGGTCATCTTCTGTGTCCATTATGTTTATTTTGTGTTGTTTGTGTTGTTATGTGACTGCATGTTGAGCATAAAGAAACACAGTTATGTTCTCCTGTGCCTTTCAGAATGACAAAAAAGGTCACTTCTAATATTTACTCTTTAAAGAATGGACATTGAGGAAGATTCCAGTATTTAAAGCATTTATTTCCTTATTTTAGTCCTGAATATGTTATTATTATTATTATTTGTGAAATCCTTTTACTATGGCATTTTGTTGGAAGTTGAAATCTGTATTGAATAAAACTTCTGCCTTATGTTTGGCTGGTTGACCGATGTGCTATTGCATCAATCAATAGATGGTATGATTTTTTTTTGTTTTGTTGTTGGCTTATTTCTTTCAGAGACTTCATCCATCCATCTTTCTACCTTTTCAGTGTCTCCACGTGAACTGTAGCAGGCTACTAGGAGGCTCCTAAAGGAGCTGATCAGAGTCCGCTGCTTTCCGGGCTCCTGCCATCGGGTCCGGCTGTTACAGCTCTGCCCTCCCCTGCCTCCACTCTTCAGTGCTGTCGAAAGACAAGCAGACAAAGTGTCTCAGGGTGCCCGTAAAGCCACTATAAACACATTCTTTCTGAGATTGATACAGGAAGAGAAAGTTAATATGTTATTCCCCACTCACCAGCTCCTCACATACTGAACATACCAAAACAAAAAAGCAGACCTGCATAATGTAGATTAACTGGTGTTGAAACGTGTGTATGTGTGCGGAAGAAGCCAATTCTTTGCATGATATGTCATTTGAATGTGACCTGGTGAGGCCCGAAAACTCCTTAAAAGCGGATCAATATGTCACATTTAAGAATTACAGAGGAACCAATATACCACATAATTTAGGAGCTTTCGGTGTCAACTCTGCTTTATTTTCTTAAATCAAAATCTTGTTTTTCATTGTCCCGCTCCGCTTTGATTTTCCACATTCACGCTTCATTTTTGAGCAGCGATGAAACTAAACCTCCATTCCAGCTGGATAATCCTTCACAATAAAGCAGAGGCCTTAATTTAGTTTTGTCATTTTGCCAGAAAGTTATGTGGCTGAACTCAAGAGTGCTTGAGTGAAGTGTTTTGATGTCAACAGACTACGTGCTATGTTATATTTCACTTACTTGAGACCTACAGGAATGACAGATACTGAAAGCTTAAAAGCTCCAACTTTAATCCTCAAAAAGATCTTCACAAAAAAATGTAATAATCTTTTTTTTTTTTTTACTTAAAATATCTCTAAAAATCGTTCCTTTCATGGAGCAGAGGATGCTACCAACAGTGATTATAACACACTTGCAGGACTGTATGTTAAAACTACAGGAATGTAAACTAAAGATAAACAGAAGTAAATGAGCTGTAAATCAAAATGACACCAGTGTACTCCTGAAAAAATCTACAGCAGCAAGAAAGGCATTCTTGCCCAATAGCTCCTCAACAGCAGTGGTCTCTGGCAGATCAAAACCCGTGACCTTTCACCTGTGAATGGGCTGTTTAATATGGAAGCCACCTTATTTCACTCTGACATTGAATGAACACTGTTGCAATGCTGTCCTGATCCGAACCCCCTCAACCACAGCAGTCGCTTTTGGCCTCCACATCAGTGATGGAATCCAAAAGTAACATAATCTTATTTTCTGCAGTTAACAATCACAAAGGCTGAATAGTTACCAAGTTGCTGGTGATATAAAAGTCCTGGACAAACAGAAAGTCATCTCCAGCTGTGTATCCATTCATTCACATTCTACCGCTTATCCGTTCCCAGGTCATGGGAGATGCTGGAGCCAATCCCAGCTCACATTGGGCGAGGGGCGCGGTACAACCCGGACAGGTCACCAGTCTATTACAGGGCCAACATACAGAGACCTACAGACAATTAACCCAAACATCATGTCTTTGGACGGTGGGAGGAAACCCACGCAGGCACGGGCAGAACATGCAAACTCCACACAGAAAGGCTCCAGGCCGGTAACCAAACCTGCGAGCTTTTGTTTTGGGGTAACAGCGCTAACCGCTTTGCCGCCAAAGTCTATTGATGTTGAATTGTGTTATCAATTCAGTATCAATCAATTCATTAATATACACTGTGCTGTTTAAGCATAAACTTCATTTTGACTTTGGAAATAGTTGGATAACACAAAACCAAACTCAAGGTTGACTTATTGGCTTTTTTATGGAGCTTTCCACACTATCACACAACCTTCACCAGCAACGCTTCCTCTCAGGAGGAGAAGTCCAAAAGGCACCACAGATAAATGACCACTGAGCTTCCATGTCTAAAGATCCCTGACAACTGAGCAAATGCAACATACTTATTTTAACTTTGAGTTTCGTTTGAAGCTCTGGCTTAACAAAAGTATATAAGTAGACTATTAAAACCTGAAAAAAACAACAACTTTGTTTTCTTTTATGAAATTGATGGATTAGTTTTGGATTCTGCCTTGCCCAGCATTTGTTGGCGATCACATTAGGCGTGTGTGTGTGGACTCTTGCTAAATAGCAAATTACATAAAAAAAAAAAAAAAAAAAAAAATTAAGAAGAAAGGTTGTGAAAGAAGTGAACTGGGAGGTTCCCAGAGAAATTCAAAGCGATGCCATCTGGAGCCATAACTAACAGATGAATCTTTATTGTGACTCTCCTTCATTAGATGGATTATTATTGAACATAAAGATGCTTCAGGCTTCTTGACCATTTCAAGCTGATTCTTGAAGCTTCGCCATTTTGACATTTATTATACACAACTACAAGATGTTATATCAATCAAGTGAATTACAAAAAACCAAACCAAAACAAAACAAAACAAAAAAACATGAGATATGTGCTCATGTCACAAATAATATCCCATTTAAGATGTGAAATAGCAAGATGTGAATATTTCTGCTCTAGGTAAAGGACAAACTAAACAAGTTTCTTTGCCTCATTATTTTGCCATTGATGAAGAAGAACAATACTGAACATCACTGAATACATTGTGAAAAGCAGAGATCGTCTCAGAGGAAACTGCTGTCTTATTTATTCACTCAGTGTTTAAGAAACATGCGGTCAGCAGTAAAGTCCTGTGGCGAGAGGAGAATGGCAACATTCATTCAAGTTACCAGGTGGGCTATGAATACACACGTAACGCCGCTGTACAGCATTAGTGTGCACAGGGGCATCTCACATTACACCACTCATCAAACCTTGAAGCAGATGGGCCAAAACAGCACACATCCATCTGATGACTGAACGGAGGAAATATGTTGCTTGGTCCACTAATGGTGGCAGCGGCACGGTGGGGGAAACTGTATTTCTTGGGGCACTTTCAATCCCTCGATGTAACTGTCAAAATCTTTCTGCTGGATAAAATGCCATGTCGCTATGCCGTGATTTCACTTTAACTTTAAAAAAAAAAAAAAAAAAGGCCTTAACACTTCCCAAACACAACCCTATAAAACCCAAAAGGGGCAGTGTTAACCAGGATGTGCCAGAGATAACACCGCAGGAAAGGCTTTCTAATCAGCATGAACAAACTCCTTGAGCAACGTTTCCAAAAGCATTTTAAAGCCCTGCTTGGGACAGTTCAGGCTGTTTTGGGGTCATGTCTTTTATCTGAGACAAAAGCTGACAAGTACAGCACAAACTGCAATGCTCCGTGTTTCATTCTTTCACTTAAAACTTTTTGTGCATGCCCTTGCTATATTGATGATTGTGTGTCTAAAATGTGCCTCCTTTGTACCTGCAGTAGACGTTTAAATTTGTTTATTGCTGTTGTTTCTTCTTCAGACATGTGTAGTCCGATGCTTCTTTTCACAGCTTTAACAGCTAATTATTGATTTCACACAGATGTACAACATACAATACATAGACTAACTAAGTTGGCAAGTATAACTCAAAGTACAGTACTTTAGACACTTTAATTGGATAATTTCCACAACTCATTGTATCAAATCCTTATTTAAAAAAATCTAAAAAATATAACAAATATTTTATTTTAAATATTTTATGCCTAATTTTTTATCAGGTTAGCCGGAAGTTCATTGGATCGTCATTTCCGGAGAGCTAAATTTCAAAAAGGGATGACTGTAACCTAAATGTGATATAATTATAAATATACTATATAAAAGAATCTTTCTCTCGGTGCATAAACACTGAAGCTAAATATAACGCAAAGTCGTACGAGCTGAACAAACGCCGACCGGTTTAAGATCAGGCTTGTTATAAAAACTCACTTTGGCGTCAGCTGCTGACGTCATCGGGTCGCATTTACGACGGAAGAGTCTGCGCGTGCCGGACTCCTCGAGGACCACGGCGTCATTTCAGCAAACAAGGTGTGTGGTTGTTGTGTTAATGTTCTTAAGTGTGAATGAGAGAATTGTTTTTGTTTTTTTAATCTGGTGTTGGTGTGTTGCTGCTCTGATTTATTTATCTGTGTGAGTTAAGTTGGTTGTTGATTATTGAGGCTTTCATTTGGTCAGGTCGTGTTGATGATACAGTATTTGTAATGTGTTTGTGTTTTGTGTTGTTGCCTGAATCCACTTTGGTTCTTACTGTTCTGGATCACTTCCTGTTTAAAAAAAAAAGTAACAGGTGTGCAGAAATTATTATAGAAAGGCATAAAATGCTTAAGACAACTCACCAGCATATGACTCCGTGCTGGAGTCAACACACAAACTCTTAATTAGCCTGAAGCTTAATTTTGCTGCTTATTCAGCTTAAACTGTTGTGCCCAAGGGAGCACTAAAGAGTTCATCTTTAGAGACTGTCTGCTACAAACTACTAGCTTTTGGTGATGTTAATATGTGTAATAAGTTAGTTTGAAGGTGTGTTTTGTCTGTGCTGCTGCATTTCAGTGGATATATTCATTTTATATTCAAGGGTCCCCACAAGCCACACCACTGAGCCAGCATTCAAAATACCAAAGTCCTGGAGTTGGGAAACTGCAATGAAATACAGACAAGATTATCAGGAACATGTGGTTTTCCTGGTATGACACATCTATCTGCCTAGAAAATGGTCTAATACTATAATTACATTCATCCATGTCTGGTTACCCTTACAGTAGCTGTCCACAAACAGTCGTGGCTGTTTAGCGTGCCTTCAGGTACTGTAGAAGATGCTCACTCGTCTTGGAAATCCCTGGCATTGAATACGTTGTGAGCCATATTTCATTTTTATCTTATTTTTCTATTTACCTATTATATACTAACCGGCCGCGGCCTGTCTGTGTTTCTAATGAGGTTTTCTGACTGAAGTGTACTTTCAGAGTAGGGCTGCAAGATATGTTAAAACAAAACTTAAAAAAACCAAAAACATATTTTGTATATGCTTGTGATTGTGACATGCAGTTTCAGTTGGAATGATCAATTTGGCATTTAGTTTTCACTGGAAAAAAATATTGACATGATTTTTTTTTTTTCCCCCTCTGTAGCGTCTCTGTAACACCACAAAGTCGCAGTTCCTGCATTTGTCATATTGCAGTTTCATTTATATTTCAATCAATTGTGCAGACCTACATTAAAAACTGTTCAGTGAATCTTGTCGTACTAATCTTGTTGTTGGGTTGTAGCCAGAGATGATGTTAGAACCCGGGCAGCATATAGAGGAAAGCCGCTTTGGATAGCCGACTGAAATGGGTCAAAGCTTACCCTTGTTATTCCACTGGTACATGCTCACTGTACATATTGCAACATACTCAAATTTTGTACGCTGAAATGATAAGATGATCAGTTGATCAGTCTTTTGATGTTGCTAAAACCCCTTATGCAACTATTTAAAAAGATTTTTTTTTTTTTCTTGAACTAAAATGTCAAATATTCTGTGGTTCATAGACATAAAGATGGATGCAGAAAACACAGCTGAAACCAATGCAAAAATGTCCTAAATCTGCTTTCTATCTAACAGGAGGCGACTTCCACTGGCTGCAAAAAGAACTCTGTTTATTTAGCTGTCGATGACAAACTGGCCCTACTTCTGATTTGATCAATTAGCCTATTAAAAGTTTTCCTATGAGTCGATGGTCTCATTTGCTGGTTTAAAGTCTGAGAACATGATGTTCATTTTTTTCTACCGTGTGATTGACAGACTGTACCAAACAGCTAACTGCCAGAGAAAACAGAGTAGGTCAGGCCCATCTCGCAATCCTCCTTAGCTCCACCTTATCCTGCAAATATAGTCTCTTCTGCCCCCCCCCCCAAAAAAAACAACCCCATGAGGGTGCGGACAAAATTTCAAACTTGAGGAGATGCTGAAGTGTTGACCCGATCTGGGTCAAGCATTTCAAGTTCATTGCTTGGTCTTTATCTTTCCTTCAATTGTCTTGAAGGACACAGAAAAGCAGGAAAATTTCATCTAACAGTAAAAAAACAAAATGTGGCCCGAGACTAAAGAATACTGAAATAACTACTTGAGGACTTAATAGCTCACTGGATCTGTCTGTGTATGAGAGTCATAGTGGACCTTCATGTCTGTTAGCCTGTGGATTGTGTACTTTTGGTTCCTACTGCCTGTGGATTTTGGAGGGATTTTGCTGCAGTTTGGTTAAATTACACAACTTTTAGTGATTGCTAGTGTTGATTTAATTACTTGAATTGCCATTATTGTTTTCTCTTCCTACTATTGTCATGATGCAGCATATATTGGTAGGGTTTTGTTCGTTTCCCGTAAAAGTATGCATGCAGGATTGAATTCTAAATCAAATTTATTTATATAGCACCAAATCATAACATGGTTACATCAAGGCACTTTACAAATAGAGCAGGTCTAGACCAAACTCTGTATGGAGCTGTTAATGAGACCCAACATATCCCTCCAACAATCACTTGGCGACAGTGGCAAGGAAAAGCTTCCTTTAAGAGGCAGAAACCTCGGGCAGAACCAGGCAGGGGGGACAGCCATCTGCTTCGACTGGTTGGGCTGAGAGAGGGAGAGATTGGGGGCGGTGCAGAGAGAGAAGCAGAGGCAGTGAGAGAGACAGTGAGAGCGAGCGTAAAGGAGAGGAGGGGGGAGTCGTTAGAGGGATGGAGAGAGAACAAGAAAAAGAGAATATGCCGTGGAAAATCCCCCCCCCCAAAAAAAAAACATACAGTGATGGATGAAACCGGGTAGTTCTAAATGTGCAATAGTAAATTGTACTAGGGGAGAAGAAGAGGTTACAATGGGAAGTGTGTAGTAGTGTGCAATGATAACTCAACTCTGAACATTTATTTCAGATTTTTTTTTTTTTTTTTTTACCTGCCTTCGATTCAGATATACATTGATGTTAGACAAAACCATTTTTCCCTTGCTGTTGTGAATTAACTGAATCAGAAAGCCAGTTAGTTATGTGGTCTGTTCATCCTGAATGGAGAGGCCACCCACAACCACCGACCTACAACTCATTAGCTCTAATGGAGGCAGTTTAATGAACCCCGTCTGGGTTGACTGACACGCAGCACAGTGTGGCTCACAAAACAGTCCACAGACGAAGAACAATCCACCTCCCCCTGGAAAAAAAAAAAAGGGCAGCAGCTTCATTCATATGGTAAAAGTCACACAGTCTTTCTGGTAACCTGATCCACTGATGCTGGCTCTCATTCAAAGGGGAAGGGAGGTGCAGGTGACTTTATCTGAAAGCCACCAGTGGGCTTTGAATGACATGCCGCTCATTATGTTGCTCCGGTCATTTGTGCAAAACTGCTCACCAGGTTGAAGTGTAGCTTTGTGCTGAATTCAACTCATCAAATTAGAATGCACTCCATGAATAGTATTATTTTTACTCTTACAATAAAAAAAAAAAGAAGAAGCTTTTTTTCTTTAAATGCTGCTCTAAACATATTTTTCTGCCTAAAGAATATGGCAGAAAATTGGGAGAATTATAATTTATTGACACAACTTTATGCATGATGGGTTTTACAGCAATCAATGTAATTTAAAAATGTTGTGTGTTTTGTGACGGTAAATTGTTGACTACTGCTGTAGATTCAGATTCAGTAATGCTCTTGAATGCACCCATTCTGAATAAATGCTAGAAGTTCTCAACCATGCTACTTCTGTGGGACTAAATTGCCAGACTGTCACCATATTGCCTCTTGCCACTATAATTAGACCTCAGTTACCGGCAAAGCGTTTCAGCCTTTGTTGTTGTTACAGTAATGTCTTTTCTTTTGGGCCATTTACATCTTAATTGAGGGAAGAGAATCCCTCAGTTAAGCATTGTTTCAGCTCTGCTGTGGTGTTTTCATGGATAGATGAGGAGTAACAGGAAGGTTCAGCAGTGATGGTGTCTAAACATCTCTGAACTGGAATAGTGTTTTCTGTCAAAGATAAAGAAGATGTAATTTTGTTACTATGCCAGGTGTAAAGAATTTTTTTTTAAAGACCTATAGATTGGGGACAGATTGGGGTGGAAGTTGTGATAAAATTAAAATGTAAGGGGAAAAAACATACATATTGCTTGTGTCTTGCTATATTGTAGTTTACTACAAAATAAAGGGAGGCTTTGAAGAGCACAGTGAGGGATGTTCCATATTAATGCATTCACTTCTTGACTGTGATCAAGTGCAAAAAGATCAATGACAGTTCAGCTGTTGTCCTCGCTTTGATACTCCCCTTGGAGAAATGATAGTCTACAGATCTTGCATCAGGCTTTCCTCAGTGTATTCAAATTTGAGTCTGACAAAAGCCTGAACATGTTCACACACCACGACACAGGACAGCAAAGATATGACAATTGGCTAAAAAAAAAAAAAAAAAAGGAAGGTGCTCTGAGTTTGTGTGTCTGTCACTTGTGCTCTTTTGTTTTGCACTTGAAAGAAATAAATACTGGAAAACTTAAGTTAAATTACAAAAAAAAAAAAAAAAAAAAAAAAAAATTGCATTATGTCATGACTCAGTGATAAACGGGCAGCAGCTTTGGGATGGAGGTTAGGGTTAATGGCTGACTCACTGTGGAAATTCTCACAATCCTCCTTCGCATCAGTTTAAATTACTGTCAGTTTTTGAGTAATATCAGAAAGTACATTTACACATTTACGGGTTAACTTTCTGTCCATGGTTATTTTCCTCAGTCAAAATGTATAAAGAACTGATTACGGAAAGGACACATTTAAAGAAGCATAGTTTTAAGAATACAATCGAAAACAACGAAATTTGACGATTTTGTTGATGAAAATGTGATTATATGTGTCATGTCCTAATGTCCTAAATGTGATTTGGTAAATACTTGATAAGCTCTGGATGTTAACATTTTATTGCAGTTACATCACACAATAGATGTACTGTTAAATTGGACACGTTGAACTTTACTGTGTTCAAGGAAATATGCAGCACATTTCAGATTACATTTAAGGTTTGTGCCTTTTTGCAAACCTGCATCAGCTTGTCCACAATTTGTAGGGAAGTGAAATGTCTTACAATGACTTTTGGCAAATCACCAAAAGATACATGTTAAGATGGATAATGGCATGCAAGCTCATAACTTCCCAATTTTCCCTCGTGCTTCTGTCCTGTTGCATCTAGTCGAAGCAATTTTCTGTTTAACCACTCAGACAACTATGTGCGAAATAATTTCAAACACAATATGACCTTTGGTTAAGAACCAGGGCCTCTGCTGGCAGTCGGCTGTGATTTAAGGCAGATGTGTGAAAGTCTGTCTGGCGCTAAGATCACATCGCATTCAGTTCGCGGCTGAACATAGTCGAGCCAGAGACATATCAGGGAAGGCTAGTTGGCGGGCAATTGCTCAAAAAATTGGGTTCCTCCAGTTATCACTGAGAACTAACACTCTGATTGCAACATCTGGACGTTGCAGCCTGTTGTTCATGAGCCCCGTGTAAGGATACATAATCTGTAGAATTTATAACGAAGCTTTGTAATTTAGTATTTATAAGATGAACAGTTCCCACAGAAGGGATTAGAAGACATATTAGAACATATTTCCTGTTGACTGCTGAGATTATGCAGCAGATCAGACATCTGTACTGTACACACAGACACGCAACAGAATCTAATGAAGTTTATGATGTCAGAGATGAGAACAACTTCAAGTCACCAGTGTGATAAAGCGCACACCAACTTTCTTTTTCTCAAACAAACTGAAATATAATCACCAACTGTGACAGGAACCACCACATGAGAGCGGTAAACGGTGGATTTAACAAGGACAGTTTCATTCCTCGCTGATGGTTGTGTTTGGTCTCACTGCGCTGAGGAAACGCAGCTGACCCCAGTCTCTATACACAGTGTAACTAAACACAACAGACTCAGCGGAGTAACGGGCTCCACTCAAGTACTCCAAATTAGTTGAATAAACTCCTTCCATCAGTGACTCAAGAGAGGCAGAATATGAGTTCTCTGTTTTCATCATCTACTGGCACGAACTCAACAATGCAGCGGAAGTTTAGCTTGACCTCAGCTTGCCTGGGATGAACTGGACAGTATTTATCGTCGGCTTTACATGTGAATTCACTCAGTTAAGAGCTGAACTTAAAAAAACAAAAAAACAAAAACCCACACACACACACAACCCCCCCCCCCCCCCAAACATAGCCCCTGTGTCCCAGAGCTTTCTTAAATTCTGCAGCGTAAAAGCAGTTATAATTGCACTGGGTTTTAATATTTTCCTTTAAGGATTACAACCAATTATTAGAGGACACTACAACAGCAGATGCCGGACCAGATAGGGCTTTTAATACTTGGACAGAACAGCTGCTTTGATTTCTCCATTTACTTTCGGAAATTGTTTGACCAGACCTTTGCATCCCCAGTGGTCCACACTTGGCTGGTGTTTAGTATATTACTGTTAAGTCTTACCAACACAATCAAGCGGATCCTTTTAAAAACAGCGGGAGACACATCTTTTGTTTTTACGTTACAGCCATTTCGCTGAAAAACCTGAAGACACAGTCCAACTATTCTTCAGTAGAGACAAAAAGGGGATTATATGTTTTCTCCAGTCAGCAGTATTCCAGAGGAGCACCACTTCAAATGCTCTCCGATTGCATGTTGCTTTTAGTAGCTTTGATATTCTGTAAAA
This sequence comes from Remorina albescens, assembly GCA_034769265.1. Classification (NCBI taxonomy): domain Eukaryota; kingdom Metazoa; phylum Chordata; class Actinopteri; order Carangiformes; family Echeneidae; genus Remorina; species Remorina albescens. The sequence goes on from CM068494.1 coordinate 22,904,171, forward strand.
CACGATGTATTCATGGTATTACCCAACCATCCAGCCAACCATCTGGCAGTTTATAAGATATTTGTGGTTGTTTGTGGAGATAGTTGAGGTTGGTTGTGTTTGTGGTGACTTTCTTTCTGTGCCATTCAAATGTCTTTTTGTTGTTTTCATTTTCACCAAATGAAAACCAGGATGCAGAGGCACAAAGTGAGTCTTTATAAATGAAAGTACCATTTATTTATTGTTTGTTTGCAGTAAAAGTACTGCATACTGGTTCTGAGCTTTGTGACATGTCGAGTCTCCTTAACTAAGGAATTTCACATCTGAGTCACTGTGAAGTTGGTGTTAACAATCATCATGGTTGTGCCACCTTGTGGAAAACTCTCTATTTCCGTTTCTGGCCTTTGTTTCTACCTCTTGGTTTGACATTTCATGGCAACGTCTGTCCAGATTTATTGTTTAAAGTCTCAGTTCACTGAGCATGTCGTATATCTGTACCTTTTTATGGCCAATCAGACTATGACACCCTGCTAACTATTTTACTGCAGCCTCTGTTTTAGTCACTGCAGTTTTCTGTATCCCTACATTATGGTGATGATTGTCCAAATAAATTTCACCCCGCTGTTATGGCGGGTAAATAAAGTGACGCCACAGATGCGGTGGTGTGTATGTAAAAATGCATTCGTGGTGCCGTGCTTAACGTTTTCCGTATTTGAAGATTCAACTGTTTGTTTACCGTCGCTTTTAGTGGTCATGTGGGCTTTTGCCTTATTTGTTTTCTCTGGCTCACATGAAAAGAAGAGGATCCTTTTACACAATTAGTCTGTAGTCTGTACATGTGATGGTGTGATGGGTTCAGCCAAGGTACAAGCTGGAACCTGGATGTTGATCTGTGTTAACATTTTGCCTTTGTTGTCTGAATGGAAAATAATCATCATCAGCTTCAAGTCTAGACGGAAAAGCTTATTTCATTCAAAGCAGTAGCCTTAATATTTTGATAACAAATAAATAACCATTAGTCATTTTCATTTTAAACATTTCCCTTCTCAACATGACTATACTCTGTCTGAAAGTTACAGATGGATTGCTGGGTTACAGGGTCGAGTTGTAGTTGGCGTGCTGGATGAGGAGAGTCAGTCACAGTTCACTGTGTGTGTGCGGCCTTATTGTAACTCTCACTCTGAGATGATGAGGCACTCTCGCTTGCAGGGGCTCTTCACTGGAGAGAGGCAATACAGCTCAATCGCAGGCACAGGCCTGTTGTATGTCTCTTCTTCATTACCACAGCAGATTTTACATATATGTTATTTTTATGTATTGTCCTCTAGGTATAGTTGGAAGTGTTGAACCAATCAGCTATGTTAATTTCAATTGTGATCTCCTGATTCTGGGAAAAAAAAAAAAGAAAAAAAAAAAGACAATACTGTTGCGTGTTTAAAAGTAACCTATGTTTTTGTTAGGTTTTTTTTGTCTCTCTCTCTCTTTATAAGAACATGAGTACCATGTTTCTTGAACTGTGCCTGAGGCTGGAAGAGATGATGAGACATGTCTGCATGGGAAGATGGATCCTAATGCAATTATATATGATGGGTGGCTAATCAGGTTTGATCCCAGTGAGGGAAGGAACAACACAAGCCTCTGTAATCGTAGGCAATTATAGTACTGCTCATTTGGGGGACAGGAGCAGGGAAATGATCAAAATATTCATTTTGTGTAATGAAGACTTCTAAACATCATAAGACGGCTACAAGCAGCAGAGCAGTGTAACATCTGTGCACATAATTTTAGAAATAACACTTTAACCGCGTCTTACAGTGATTGGCCAGGAAGTCTTCAGCAGAAAGTAGTCTGGAAATTCTTTCACTCATTTTTCACATGACGATTTATCCCACTGTACTTGTCAGCTGCTCACTATAAAACTGTCAGGAAAACGGGTGTCTGACTTTATCAATATTTACAAGGCCCCCTGGAGTCGAGAGATTACTGTCCTTCAGTGCAAAACGGTAACCGCATGACTGGAGCAACTGGAGAGGGTCTCGCTAAATTAGAAAATCTACAAAGAGGATTAAGGCTATAGTTTTGATGAAAACGCTTTCTGCTAAAGAAGAATTCAACCTATTGCACCAAAACGCTCCACATTGCACGGAGCAAAGCTATTCGTTCAGAAGGAGAGTTTTCCACCAGGGTTTGCTGCCAAAGATCAGTGAGACTAAAATTTCAACTTTGAAGTCCTCCACAATATGCAGCGCTGACAGGAAGAGGGAAATTTGCTTTTGTGCATCTTTCACTTTTCTGGACTGTCTCAGCTCTTTCTGCCAGGAAAAGATTTTATCACTTGTTTGTTTAAGAGTTACTTTTCTTCAGGCTTGGGTTATGTTACTCAATTCGTGTTGTTTGTTGTCTTGATGAGGATGCTGCATCTCATCAAGCAGTGTCGTTGTAGTTGTTGGGATTGTTGTCAGCAAACGTAAAGCTTGTCTATACACACATACACCATTACAAGCTGATTACTCGGCCTCATGTGTTTGGTATGAAATTTCCCTAAGAGTTTAAAAGCTAAAAACTAAATGTATAACAGGTGCAAGATGTAGCTAAAAAACATAGAGGCACACTAAGAAACAAGCTATGCTGCTGATGGCAGTATTAAACATTCCTATTAAGTCTTTTTGATGACAAGCAACAAAAATTAACCACTAACCTTAACCTTGTAATTGCTTGATAAAAGTTCTGGCTCCATCTATTCACCTCCACCAGGAGTTGATTTGTGAAAATACAAAAGCCACTGTTCTGGTTCACACCACACTTGGTAGAAGGATGGGGCATGAGAGGCCACCAGACTTTGGTGGGATCCAGTTAAATTCGCAGATTTTCTTTTTCCTGCCTTCCTTAACATTGTGAGATTCTGCATTTTGTGTCGCTTGGTCAATTTCTCTGGAAATAATTATGTAAAAGATCAGGCCATGGTGTTGATCTATGATTTTCTGTAATTTGGTGCAGATTGGGATAATAATCTGGATCTGGTGAAAGAAGATGTTTGTCCTTGGCAGAGGTATGCATATGCCGAGGGCCGTTCCACTCAATGGTTAACTTTGAAACGTTGGAAGGAAGGACTGGACCTCATTACATCTCCAACTAAGCTGAAGGGAGCCAGTCAGGTGCCTGTCAGTCAGATAAATGAAAAGGAAAGCAGAAGTATAACAGAACTCAAAATGAATTTGTGTGTTTATCACATCTGCTTCCTACATTGGAAGTTTTTCTTCCTGTCATCTTTGTTTCATAGGTAGTTTGGAAAAATGTATCGGCGAGGACGGATGTTTCTGGGTGGACATGTTTGTTTTTAGGCACGCTCGCTCCACTCAGATGGACCATACAGCATCTGTGACCTCTCCAAGGAGTCTGAGCGTGGACTGCTTGGACACATGTTCATCCACCTGTGGAACAGATTGTTCAGCAATGAGGATTTACAGCTGGTGTGCAGAATATCTTCGCTCATATACATTGTTGTGGTGCATACCAGAGGGGATGGAAAAAGGCTGAGGCGGAGAAAGCTCACCTCCACATTTTGACCACCTTTAGTCTGAGCTTAACACTGAATGTGTCACACGCTGTTCACCAAAGTGTGAAAAATGTTAAGATGTGAACATCTGGAAAAAGATGGAGTATAGTCACAATGTGTGGTCTTACATTCAGTTAGTCTGCAGACAAATATACCGGTAAAGGTCAGATCTGAGATGGTTCAGCACTCAACTGTCCTCTACGACTATGTGAATATTTCTCAGAGAGCTGAACTGCACAAACTTTGGCAGCATGGAAAAAGTTAACTTAATCCAAGAATATGTCAATATGGATAATATAGATTTTAGGAGTGGTGATGTTGGCATGGTAGAGTTAAGAATGCCTTTTTTTTTTTTTCCCCCATCTGGGGGTAAGTTTTGTGTTCTTACTGGATCGAGGGCAGGTTTGTGACCAGTGATGAAAGCCTTAGTTTTAATCCTTTAGGGGATTGATTTACCATTAAGGTGATTATTTTAAAATTAAACCTCAATCACCATCAATGAACAATTGCTTTGGCCTTTAATGGTTTCTCTTTTATCATATTAGTGAGTGGTATTTTGTTCAAAGTGATTAAAGTAATTGGTTACCTTTGGCTGCGATCCATTCACCACAGTCGGCCCTCTAAACCTCAACCTAAACTAACCAAAATGAGCAAGATAAAGATTGTGAGCGGTTCTTAATGTCAAGTTTGATACTTCTTCGTTTAACTTGTTCTCTGATACATCTCTATTTCAGTTTCTTAAATCTGGTGCTGTGCTTTTCTCTGTTTTATATCATTGTGGATCAAAGATCTTTTGGGTATGAACTTCTAGTGACTCTGGGCTCTGGAGACTTGTGAGTGACTTTGCCCCCTTTATTGACATTGTGTATGTATATTTTTTAGGTATATACAGCCATTTAATGAGACATCTGAACTTGACATAGTTTATGTGACAGCCAAAGATTCAAGAAAATTCAGGCTGTATGAGGACAAGGCATTGGGAAAACCCCTTCCAAAGATCCGCCACATTAGTGAACATCTTAGTTAAGGAGGTTCAAAAATACCGAATTACTCTGTGTTTAAATCAATCACATGTATCATTGTCAACACTCGGAGGCAAGCATGTGAATACATTTTCGGCATGTATTCAAATAATATTTGGGATAATTTATATCATAAACATTATTTTGGAACATCTTGTTCTAGTTATAGCTATTGTGCTGCTGCTATCTCATAAAACGTAGCTTCAAGCTTTGATTTTAAACTTTGTCTCTGATTGGCAATGAGTGACTGGGTTTATATGGTGCCTTCAATTGTGTTTGTGTTTATTATGTTCAGATTGAGAGACCATATGGATTTGTTGTTATACAACTTGTGCATAAGGAACTGAAAGCAACCAGAAACTATGCTTTACAGCTGCGGCTTTATTGTCTCCATTCCTCTTATGTCTCAGTTTAAATACACAACACTCTGGAGTCATGTATTGTTGCTATTTGTCATTGGTTGTGTCAACGCGAGTTTCACCTCATCTTCCAGGCATACTGTGGGCTCAACTTCCCATGTCAAAAAACCAAAAAAACCAAAAAAACCAAAAAAAAAACCCCAAAAACAAACCCCAACCCACCTGCAAGTTCCCTTGGTTGGGAGCATTGAGTATTGGCGGCTAGTTCAAAGATTTTTTTAAAAGTCTAGATGACAAACTCCACCCTTCATATTGTGAAGTAAAGCTAGTCCTGGAAGTTAAGGTGCCATTGAAGAAAGTGAACACAAAAACTTTACATCAACCTCAGATACCATTTGGGGGGGAGGAAAAAAAAAAGCTGCAATCTTCTTCTGTTTTTTCTATCTTACAAATCAAATGTACCTACCGACTGACAGCCCAGCCCCCTCTGCCTTCAACACTCATTGTCCCTGTAAACTGACCACTGCCTCTATTGTCTGAGTTCAGTGGAGCCTCTCTATTGATAATTCACTCTATATTTCATCCGAGTTTTTCAACAACCGCACGGATTCATATCTGTATGATGTTGATAAACTCATTAAACTAGTGGAAAAATAATCTGAAAACACAATAAAATGTGTTCAAAATGCATTTTATGCATATTTAAAGGTCTATTTGAACAAGCACCTTTTTAAAAGAAAATCAAAATAGCTTAGCAAGTCTTCTCGGGTATAATCACCTGCTATTATGTCTAGAATGCAATAATTTGTTTCAACTCTGAGGCACACATAATTTGAGAGAACTGCCCTGCAGGAGGCTCCTTGTTTCCAACCCAGCATACCATACGAATACAAAAAACTCCAAATATTTTGAGAAAAGTACCTAGCCCGAGGAGACAAGTGCAGGTCTGATCAGTGATATTGTAACCTGATGAGCCTGAGGCTAAGCTTGAGCAGTTTCCGGGGGGATGGAGGAGATGATCAGCTCCCCGGTGGGTCTGATCTTCAACTCTAGACCCTCACAAGAAGTCTAACATCCAACAGTTTTATTGGGATCCCAAGCAGGAGACTATCATGACAAACAGAAACAGGAAATGTAAAAATATCCTATGTGCTGCACATGAATGTTTGCAGAGCAGAAGAAAACCTTACCTTGGTCAACGCATTCTTCCCAAGCCTTGTTAAAGGTTTTTTACTTTACCTTGAAAACCTGCACATCTCCAGCTACTCCTCATTCATCAAATAAACTAGTTCTTTTGTCTGTAAATTAGTTTAATGTAATGAAAACATGTTACTACACTTCCTGGCTTTGTGTTTCACACAGTAAGTTAGTGTGGCTCCATGCAGTGGCTGTAAAGGTAAAATAGTTTTCTACCTCTGGAGATGTTCTGTCTTCTGTCCACTGATGTAAGACTCCTGAGGATTCCTGAAATATATTCCGCTTTTTGTGTCCAATTCCACAAGATGCCAGGGAGGGGAAGAAGAAATTCTTTGTCAATTATCCCACACAGCCCTTTTCAGTCCTGCACTTGTTTGAAAATTGTCCTGAAAGTAAGTGAGAAGTGTCCCAGAGGCTGCAGGCTCTGTCTGACTGTGCACTGCTGCAGGTCCTAGTGCCTGCCTCTCCAACCAGGGTTGATAATTGACTTGATTATATGTTTAAGGATGTGAGTTTACACTCAGAGAAACTTCTAAGAGGAACGTCAGTAAGTAACTGCTGCTATTGCTATAGTTATAGCTCTGTAGTTACTACTGTAACTATAAAGTTTCAGTTATATCTCATAAAAACAGAAGTGAGGCTTATATTTTCTTTTTCATTCTTAGTCCAACTCAACATTTAGCCACGCTTGCAGTGTGTCCATCTGCTAGCACACCACTGTAGTCCAGACTGAAATCTCTCAACAACAATTGGGTGTGTCACTGTGACATTTTGTACAGGCTTTGACAATTCACAATTGAATCTTTGCGATTCATTGGCTAAGATTTTTTGTTTTTAGTGAAATATTTCATACTGATGAGTTAATGAATGGAATTTAAGAGATTAAGGCAGAGCTTTAGACATTCACTGAGCCGATATATCTCTAAATCTACAAGATTGATGGGGACAGTGTTTTGTACAAACATTCATTGTTTGAATAATGCTGACTTTGGTGATCCAGCTCGTCCTCTTGTTCCAACATGAGGTTCACATTAGTCGTTTCGGGTGAAATGTCTGGATTGATAATTGTATAAGTTTATATTGACTTATTGATATTCCCCTCTGGAATGATCACAAACATAAACACTGTCATTGTGAGCATGTTAGCTTCCCTGCTGTGTCTAAAGTTACCTCCATCCTGGCACGGCTACAGACTCTTGGTGCCGTCCGAAATTTCTGAAGAACACGGCACAAGTGCATTACTTTAGTGATTTTAATAGCAGAATAAACAGTTGCTACACCAGATGTGTAGTAAAAAAGACTGTTTTGGGCGTAACGTGCAATAAATCGTTTAGTTACTTTCCACATTCCCATTCTCTTTTATATTTATTATGATGGACACACAGATGGGAACAGGTACATCTGCTATTTATATGTGTACATGTTGAAGCTGCTGGGAAGATGCTGCCTGCGTTTACACTTTTTTCCAGTCATATATTTTTTTTTTTATGTTGTTAATTTATGATATATCAGCATACAGCGACATCTTGTCTTCATTTTAGGTAGGATGAGCAGTAGTAAGTAGAATGAAATTAAGACAAAGATGTATCTTTCTTGCTAATTATTCATACGTAGTAATTTGCACATACCTATTTACTCTATAATGTATATAATTTTCTGGGCTTCTTTCAAACACACTTTGAACTGAACGGCATTGAAATTAACATTTTTGGTGTTGACTTGTCGGTTTCTGGAAGCTCCAAAGGTGGCCTTTATCAGGTTATGGAGCTATAATCTGATTATGATGTAATGGATTAAAAAAGAATATTGTTTTCTGTCTTTTTATGATTTCCCCAAGTTCCCCTAAGTATAGTCTTCTCATGAATGTGAAGCCAATTCACTGTTTTTATTTGGGTTTCTTCCTGTGAAAACAGGAGCAGATGTTTATGACATCACTGTATCTCAGCATGCACTAATTTGGCGGGTGCTACAGTCTGCACTGGTGAATAATAGACTAATACAGGAATAGAGTTTAGAGAGCTGTAATAGTTTCTTTTCCCCTTGCTAAGACTTCCGAAGCAGCAATTTCAGAATCCGTTTATTGACGAAGATTTATCCTTAGTTATTGCATGAATTTGATTTCCCCCGAATTGTGAAATTTGTTAAATTGTTAAACTACTTTTAAACCGATTATAATCAGATCTTACATGGGATAGAGTTACATAGCACATCATATTTGAAGCTCTGTATATTTTAGTTGAATGGTCCTAATATTTCGAGAGGAGATTTTGATCTTAGAGGTGAGACGGTATAAACTAATCCAGGTGTAAAAGTACATATGTGGTATTGAGTATGTTTGCATGAATCTTTCTCTCTCGTCTCACCCTCTCAACCAGTTTAACTCAAGGTCACTTGGTAGTCTCTGTTTGAAGTTTTTTTTTTTGCCCTCTCCCCGTAAATTAGATAATATGAGTTTGTTTTTTTGTTGTTTTTTTTTTAAATAAGGGCTTCAGTGTGTTCATATTTTTTTATCAACACCAGTCTCCAACATCTGGATCCTAATAAGAACATATGGAAGCAAAATATGCTTACCGTGTTACATGAGTATAGCGCCCTGGCTTCGATTATCGCTCTGAACTCTTCATGGCATGGCTGGTATTTTCAAGAGTGGTCATGGTCATGTTTTGAAAATCTGCCAACTCTTATGATATATTTTTTGGTGGGGCGGGAGCCTTTTCATAGCTTCTCGAGCCTACATAATGGATTACACCCAATTTGTCATCTACAAATATTGCAGTTACACTTGCCCTTTGGGAATCTGAATGGCCAGACTTCCATGCAAGATGCGCTACATCAGTGATTTCTTCCTGCTTTGGCACTACAGGGCTTTGGGGATTTGAAACCTGGCCTCCCACTGATCTTCCGTGAAACTCATTTGCAGGAGTCCATTTAATCATTCAAGACAGACCAGACTCCTCTCCTGTTTATCACAGATTTTTAACATATTTAGACATTACCGGAAATAAATGTAACAGAGGAGAGACAAAAAGTAGCTGGGGGGGTGTAAGTTTTTTATTTTTTGGGGGGCACAGACACATTTGTTTGTTTCTAGTGCTCAGGTGTGAACCCACAGTCACTTTTTATGTGCAGCATTTTCGAAATTTCATGCAGTCATTCCCTGAATATGGGAAACTATGTGTTGATATTTCACTGGACTCTATGAACCTTTTTTTTAATATCAGGAACTGCTGCTGATGGGATATATTGTATATTATTACTTTGTCCTTATAATCAATATGAAATGAAAACCCAGAACTGTTCTTCTGTTATGGGATGAAGGTTGGCCATGCAATGACCGAACATCTTAACCCTGCCCTTCACCCCATTAAAAAAGCCAAAGTGTGCCCAGTAAATGAAAGCAAGAGCCCTATGATTCATGGTTGAAACCCCCTTTGTTCTGAACGTGAAATTGAAAAGAGTGCAACATGGACATGATAGCTTAATTCTAGCCCTATTTTGACTTTATGGTATCAAAATATCTTACCTAGTGGTTTGAGTGGAAAGACACATGAGTTGCTGAAGATCCAAAATATAGAAGAATGACCTCAAAATGTATCCAAAAGCATCATCATTTTTGTTCAATAATTGTTTGTTTATCCGGTTATTTGAAAAGCAATGAAAAAAAAAAACAGCAGAAATTGGAAAAAGCAATATATTTACAGCCCTTCCAAATTTAGCCAGCATGTTGTTTAATAGTGTGAACTACCAGTGACATGAGTGGTATTTCACTAAAGGGCCCACAGATCGGTTTGTTTGTAAAGCACCACTGTAACTTCTCTGAAGAAAAAAAACAGTGTGTACGTGTGTACGTGTGTACGTGTGTACGTGTGTGTGTGTACGTGTGTGTGTGTGTGTGTGTGTGTGTGTGTGTGTGCGCGTGGGCGCGCACGCGCACTGTAGAAACCCACATCTGGCCTTGATTAGCCACATCAACTCCGACCCAGCGTTTGAAAAGACAGCTGACTTCGTGGAACCGAGCAGGAAGTAAGGACTTAATCTTCATTCTATGAAACATTCAGATTTGATTATCACAAAGATATAACAGAGCACAGTGTAGTGCAGGTCATCTCTCTCAGCCAGCAGTGGCTTTCCTGGTCAACAGTGGTTGTTCCACACATTATTTAGGATGTTTGCTTTGAGTTAGGTCATATTAGCCATAAGTGGATTTTATGGGACTTAATTCTCTTGCTTATAAATCTACACTTTATTGCATGAGATGATATAGAAACACTATGTTAAATTCTGTAAAGTAGAAACTCCAGACCAGTGAAATATAAAACTGAACCTTCTAAATAAAGACGATACACAGCTGTCACTTTTTTCTTTCAGACACAAGAATTTAATTCAATATTCAGTCTTTGATGTGGGCATTTTACTGGACCCTTGTGGTGAAGCGGGAGAGACCAGACGTTAAAGCTTTCAATTTACCAGCTGATCTTTGTTCCACTCCTCACCTATGGGCTCCGGGTAATGGTAGGGAGAACGAGCCTGCCAACACAAAGGCCCAACGAGTTTCCTCTGTAGAGTGGCTGGGCTCACCTTTACAGAAAGGGTTAAAAGAGTAAAAAAGCTTCACCTTTGCACAGAGAGAAACCAATTCAAGTGGTTTGGGCATTTGATCACAATATTTCTGAGGCAACTTCCTATTTGGAGGATTTCTGGCCACATCTAACTGGTAGGAGTCCCTGCAGTGGAACCAGGGAAAGCTGGAGAGGATGCATAGAAATATCATCCACCTTGGGAATGCTCAGGAATCCCCTGGAAAGAGGTGGGAAAACATTTGGACTTATCTCTGGATAAGTCACTGTTGAAACTACAGACGGATTGGTAGATGGTGAAGTCCTTTTATCATGATTAGTTTGAATGTGACCTTTTATATCCAAACCCCTCCCACGATACCTTTAATTGAAGCCATGATGCAAAATCTGTTTTCAGCAATGCTTTTTCCTTTTACACGTCAACCAGTGAAATTTCATGGTGAGAAAACATGTAGGAAAGTCAGCTTTAGCTGTAAGACTTTGTGTGCCTGACAGCAGCAGTGTAGAAGATGAAACTTACGATGTTCTGCCAAACACTTTTCATTATACTCTAAAAATTGAATTACATGTCTTTTCTGCTGAGAATTGCATGATATCTCCACTGCTCTCATACATGTGCGAATTAGTAAGGAAAGCTGCTAGCCATGCTTATTCTGTAGTATGGTTGGCAAGATGGGTGGTATTTTTTAGCATAAAAAAAAAAGTGATAATGTCCGTGTGGATTTCAGCAGACTCTGACCTTGTTCGAATTTGATTTGAGTTCAGCTTGCTTGGTTTCCTCTGAGACAGAAGTACCAAAAACAGAGAACACCTACGTAGGTGCTTTTGTGAGATTATTATGAGCATATTGAGCCTGACCTAACCTGACCTAAACAGTGATCTGTCTGAAGGATCTGTGCTCAGACCACCAGCCAAAACCAGGCGAAGCATGTGCCCTGTGACCTCCACTCTCCCCAGCCTAGATTAACCCGGGCCAACAGGCAGATAGCCTTTCAGTAAAACGCTCCTAAACTCTGGAGGACAATGGACTTGTTGTATGTGACAGAAAAGACCATTTCTCCATTGGATTAAATTTCTTATAGAATAGAAGAATTCAAAAAATTTCCCAGCCACTCTATGTAATTTCATGTCAGGCTGTTTGACTATTTACTGTCTTGGCAGCTTAGTGGTTCTCAAATCCATATCTGCAGCAGATGTGGACATGATATCTAACAGCTGTAATCTAAACTGCCATTCCCTGTTATTACCAACCATATGTCTTTTTATATGTTAGACTGCATGATACAGCAGTCCTTCAATGTGTACATTTGATGTGTTCACAACCAACTGTACTTCCTGTTGAACCTTTTCCTCTTTCGGTCCGATGGCATGAATCGCAGCACATCTGTGTTTACAGCTGTGTGATGATGATCCAGGGATCTATTCTTTCTAGTTAGTGTTTGTTTACAAGGGGCCCAGTGTGTGTGCGGTTGGTGGGAGGTTGTGTCACTCTCTTGAGGACTGACTACTGACAGATGAGCTCTCATGTGCAACAGTTGTCAAAAGGATGTGCTGATGCTTCAAATAATCACACCAGGATAGTTACTTTCCTCCCCCCTGCTTGGTTTCTTCCCCCAAACTACTTTGTTGTAAAGGCCAAATGATGAAAAGTTAACTGGATAATGAACTCTCAGTAGTATTTGTGGTTTTAGAAACCCCTAAATTCTTAGCGGGCCGGGACAGTGCTAGCCCTGTTGCTCCACAACTGGAAAGTCACGGGTTCAGTTCCCAGGCCTGGGACCTTTCTGTTCTGGACCTTTTGCATGTTCTCCTTGTGCCTGCATGGGTTTCCTCCCACCATCCAAAGACATCATGTTTAGGTTAACTGGTGACTCTAAATTGTCCATAGGTCTGTACAACATTGTAAATAAAGGCCTATATTTTTTTCCACTGTCATATGTCGGTTAATTTAAGCTTTAAATTAAAAAAATATTATGAAAAAATAGTTCCTTTGGAGGAAAAAACTCAGTCGAAGACCTGTGCTTTAAAACATAATGAACTACTCCATTCTATGTGCTGTGCAATTTGTAAGTAAGTGGCCAAAGCTCAAGATAAGACAGGAATGGTTGTTTAAACGTCAGCCAGTTATATTTTACTGAACATTAAGAATTTCAATGATATTATAATTTAAATTTCTGCATGATCTCAATCCCAAGCGATGTATGTCAGTCAGAGTGGCTCTCTGCCAGATAAAGGGTTTGCGATATAGTCTGCCATTATCCACAAGGCATAGTTCTATGTCCGGGTTGGCTCACTCTCCACCACTGACGCCCTGCAGCCTTGATTCAATGTCTATTGTCCTGCACTTTGGTGCTGTGATAGACTGAGTGAATGGAAAATGCATCCGGACAGAGGAATCTCCTGTCACATACACCAAGATTTGTCTATACAGTTTGAATGTTTCCCCATATCAAATGGACTTGTTATAAACTGTCTGTACTCCCATGAGCACACAGCATTAAATAATACAGACATCTTTCTTTGTTAAGTCTCAAGCACCCATTTTCTCCAGAGGCACACAGTGTTTTCCATTTTAATTGGGTTGTTAAATTTCTCTTCATAGTATCTGTAACAAAAACATCTTCATCATGTTTTAAGCAAGTATTTTTGAACCAACTAATTTCAATTTAGCCATTCAATTTAGACTTACATGTACCCTTTTCCTTACACCTCTTCAATTTCCAAAAATGCATTTCTATTCCATTCATAAACTACACAGCGGTTTATAAGCCACGGCAAGTCCTTTCAAACGGTTGACAAATGTGTAAACCAGAGAGGACCTCTGCTAGGATGTCTCATGTGTCTGCCAAGGCTAAGACTGATTTTATAACTGATTTAATAATTCAAACAATTGGCTCTTGGGAATTAAACAAAACCTCATGTAAAACAGCATCAATATAAATTTCTTAACTTTTACCATCTCTTTTGTTTAATTTACGACACAGCTCAGATGATATGACCAAGTACAGTCGAGAGACCAATATCCTGTCCCTTTGTTTCTCTCGTATGTGTTCAAGATTGCTCTGTGAAATGAAATATAACTGATCAGTTCAGCGGGTTAGTTTGGATCAGTTGACCTTCCAGTTAGTGAAACTGAGTATGTTGGACACACTGAGAGAAACACAGGTCTGTGTCTGTTCGCTGTCATACAGATATGTAGATAGGATGAAGACACTAAATGCTGTAAGTTTATGGCCGACCCGACGACAGAGAGAGGGATGTCCTGTGTCATCAGTAACAGTGAATGATGTTAGCTTGTATTCTTCTTCCTTTAAACAATAGGAGGCCACTACAGGATCCCTCTGTTCTCCACTGCTACCTTTGTTGTTCATCTTGGCCTCCTCACCATCACCTATGAAGAAACGTCTTAAATTATAGTTAAAAGAAAAAGTATGCAAATCCTTTGGAATTGTTTTTTTTTTTCCCATGAATTGGTCATAAACTGTAATCTGTTTTTCATCTGAGTTAAGTGTACTATCAAACGCAATACGCTTAGGTTAATTCCTCACAATGTTAACCTTTCATGTCTATTAATCAGCCGTTAAACCTTCACAGTGGTGGTGGAAAAAGTAAGCGAACCTTTTGGATTTAATGACTGGTTTAACCTCCTTTGGCAGCTATAACCTCAGTGAAGGGCTTCCAGTAGCTGTGGATCACGTTCAGGGGGATTTTGACCATGTTTCCTCAGAGAACAGTATCAGATCTCTCGAGGTCATCCGTCAGCATTTCAGTTGGGTCAAGGTCTGGGCTCTGAGTGGTGGATTTGGTGGAGGTGGATTTTCTACAGTGCACACTTTTTATGGCATATGTATTGCTACATTATCTCCCCAAACTATTCAACTTTATTTTCATCCATCCCAAACTTGTTGTGTGTCTTTGGCAAACAACTTAAGGTACACAGCATTTTTTTTTTTTTGGGAGGGAATCACCTTCCTCTTTTGGGGCCTCTCATGTACACATGTAGACACCCTGCCTGTTCAATGTTTTGCATGGTGTAGAGTCATCAACAGAGATGTAACTGACGTCCAATGATCCCTTCAAGTCTTTTGCTGATACTATGAGTTCCTCTTTGCCTCCTTGGAGATGCTGTGTTGTGCATTTAGTGTCACCTCATAACCACAGTGCTTAAATTTAGAGATAACTAACCCTAACTGGTTTAATTGGTTGGACTCCAGGTGAGCTACTTTAACCTATAAAGGTAGTCGGGGGTTCACATATTTGTTCAACCAACACTGGAAATGTTTGAATGATGTATTCAATATGAAAAACAACTATGCTATAATGTTACTGCTTAAAACTAAGGCTGTCAAATGATTACATTTTTAATGAGATTAATCACAAGACTGTGGATTAATTAATAGTCCTGAATATGACCAAAGACCAAAGTTAAAGCTGCGGTGAAGGGGACAAAATAGCAGCATACGATTAGTTTCAGTTGTCTGTTGTAAACCCCCAAAACAACCCAGTTTTTAGAAAATGTGTACATATTGGCTCAATCCACACCGCGCAACTTACATCCAATGCAATTAGTAATGGGCAGAAGGTATGGGCTGTTTTTTTAATCGTTCAGGCTGTTATTTAAATCACCAGTAAGAAGTGGCTGGTAATACATCACGGAAATGGCCAGACACAAAATTAGGGTAACACTCTGATCATTGCAGTTTGATGGACTATAAACACCACTGAAGGGTGTGGAGGTCAGCACAGTGGTTGGTGTACAACAGGTCACACTTTCATGCAGGAGATTGAAGTTTGAGTCCTGCCGTAGACCTGCAATCAATCTTTTAATGAAACCATTAAGACCAGAAGCCACATATAAGCGTATATCTACGTTCTCTAAACTCAACTAAATTGGCCCCACTTGTAGTGTGAAAACTAACATATCTGCCAAATATTTGGCAGTCTAGACACCAGATGTGTCCAATCTTTATCAACATGATTTCCAACGCAGCCTGAATTATGTCTCTCAAAAAGCTGATGCGCTGTATATGTTTTATAGATAATCAATGATTGTGGTATACCGTGTGGAATCAGCTACAACACTCAAACAGGTGTGACCACTCACTGAATATTGACTGATTATATTATAAAAACACGGTCACTTTCCAGTCTGTGACCTTCGGGGAGGATTTAACATAAATACTAAACACACACTCCCTGTGCACTGTGTTTGACTGCACATTTTTGTCCTTGACCTCCCAGACCTGAGGCTCCCAAGTTGCGCTGAGAATGTGATTTTCAGTTTAAACACCCTTAATCCACACTCAGGTTAATAGGTCAGTCTGCAACATGAGAGGCTTGAGAGGAGTTGAGAAGGCATTACTAAGCTTTTGTTGTCCATTTCAATTTATCCATCTGCTTTCAGTACAAAAGTGGTGCTGCTGAAAGTCCACTGAAGTGAAACAAGATGGCTAAAAACATCTCACCATCTGTCTCAAGTGAGAGCGAAATCTATCTGCTGCCCTCCTGTGGATTCATGGAGAAATTGTTCAACATTATAGTCGAAAGCAGATATGATTGGATATGGTTGTATAGATTTATTGTCTTATCTTATGGCCTAATTGGATTATTTTGACAAAGCATAGTCATATCTTCACCAGTCTCTTAATTTTGTATTGCTAACCAAACAACTTGCATCATTAGTGCTATGTTTTTATTCTGAGGACTGAGCCTAATGATTACTAAAAGAATTAAAAGAAAATAAACAAACAAACAAACAAAAAAAAAAGAACAAAACATGTAATTATAAAGTACACTTTGTCAGTCAGATGCAGTTTTTGGCAGATGTGAGGGCAGTATTTACATTCATTTATCTAAATGTTTTCATGATGTTTCTCTCCTCTGCACCCAGCCACTGGTTTGACTCTATAGAATAACACATCCTGTTATGATGCCTCTATTCTCAGAGGAGCAGCAAGATGGCAGGTACGCCTGTCCAACTGCTCATTAGAAGAAAGACAGTGAATTAACCCTCTTGGGAATATTTTCACCATATACAAGGCAATCAACAACAGATGCACAGCCGGGCTGCTGGAAAACTCCGTAGTTGTGGTTAATTTAGCTGTCTTTGTTAAAGGAAGGTTTGCCCAGATCGTAGTTTGAGGACCTGTGGATGTAGACTAAATGTCAACTGCAGCAGCAGCAGCTTGGCATACAAAGTAAAGCCCCCGGAGGCACAAGTGACTTCATCTCTGTGATGGTCCAAGACAGGAATGCATTATGGTCTGAATAGATATAGAGATGGTATACGGTCGTATCAGATAACGCAGAGTGACTGATTGTTCAGGAGCAGACAAAAGCTATATAACCAACCACATTAGAAGGAATGCTTTATGCATGCTCATCCATAAAGTATTCCTGCATATACTGATGACTATATATAGATGCCAACATGGATTTCACACTACGTGTAGGAGCCTTAGAGGAGTGTAATGCTGTGTAGGATGCAGCGTTTTGAACCTAAACACTGATGGTTGACAGTTTTCTGCCACTCAGCTGTGTTATTATACGCAGTGTCTTCATCAATCAAAACATTCAACAGCACAAGACTGCGTGATGTGCAGAATAAAAACATTGCAATTATGATGGAAGATATTGACATTGTGATGTTGGTTTCAGCCAAAATTGTCATTTTTTATCATATTTAATCATATTGTGAGGATTTATTGGGTCATTACATCTGAAGAATAATTTTTTTTTTTTTTTTTAAGAGACACTCGTCTCTGGATAGAACCACAATGCTCATGGTGCAAAAGAAAAAGAAAAAAAAAGAAATTTACTTTAGTTAGAGCCGTGACAAGACAATGCAGTCTATGAACTGGATTGATGACCTCTTTGGTGGGCGATTCTTTTCAGCTTTCTTTTTTCATTTTGAAATATTATCCCCCCCCCCCCCCCCCCCCCCCCTTTTTAAAATGTATTTAAAAAAACAATGTATCCTCTGGAGGAGTATTGGCTGCTTAATGGAGGAGTGAATAATGAAGCGCCTTTGATGGCTCCACAATTTCAGATGGCGATTGCAACCCTGCATCACAATTTTGATGAAAGTGACATTTGATAGCTTATTCGAGTTAAAACGTCTACAAAGGAGAGAGAGATGCCCCTTTTAATCAGCATGGCATTTTATCAGCGTTGTTCTCTGACGCATTAGTGACACTCTTTCTTTCCTTTTATAATTTACCAAACCACATATCTAATTATGGTACACCACCGCGGTGCACGCAGGACATCATGTTTTTTTGCAGTTGTTTGAGTTTTTGTGAATGTCAAAGATACTTAGCAGAAAAACTAGGAAAGAAAGGACCGAAGCTGCGTGAACCTGCAAATGAATGAGGAACACTTATTTCCCCAAAGTAGCTGTGACCAATGCAACTAAAGATCGACAGGCATACATACATACATACACCAAAACTAGCTCATATGAAGCACATAATCTTGATTAGATTGCTTCTTGTCCTTCTGCATACATTTGCATAATGATGTTAAAATTGTAGTTAAACTTCTGTGAGCCGTGTTAATGACAAACTGCTATGATCCTATTGTCCTGCAGGTGCAGCTCATTGTTATCAGCTATCAGCAGATGTACGGTGTGCACCAGTGCATGCTTAGCCGATAAAATGAAATTAACCAATCCAACATACTTGCCGTACCAGCCAATAAAATCTTGATGCTCAGATTTACCACCCAAGCAGACCTGACTCTACGGTCTGAAATTAATGGCATAGTAAAATAAGCATTTTGTTCTGGGGGGTGGGGGGGTCGATTTACTTACATTTCCTCTAATTCTCTTGAGATCCCTCTGAAGAGTTGGAAAAAAAACAACAATGTGTGGATTAGTGAACAACAGTTGCTGCCCTGTTGTAGCAGGCATATGATTACATCACACACGTCATTATAAACCAAGTCCTTGTTGTGTGTTGAATTAAACATGCAACAGACGTTTTCTGTATAAAAGATTAGAATGGAAATGACTAGATGCAGTGAGCTTTGATCGTTCGATGCAAGAGCACAAACACAGGCGCCGCATTTGTTTTCCGAATTGAGACATTTAGGTACCTGAATCCAAAACGGCTCAAATGCTCTTCTTGTAGATCACCTGAGGCCAGTTGTAGAGCGGTCCGGTTCTGCTTGTGTTGGGTCAGAATATTTATATCTGTGTCCCATCTGTGCACAATTTGTTCTCCTTTTCATATATCATTGAGCTAAGGCAATTGCACACACAGGAAGGAGTAAGACCTCCTCTTGCTGTGGTGGGAACAGCCATCGTGTCCAACATCTCTTACTTGTTTGCTCAGTGAGATGTGCTGAGAGAACAAATCTGAGTAGTATCAAACGTGACAATTTTAAAGTCGGAGCGGATGTTTTCAAATAAATGTGTCACTTTGTGCTTTCTTCTTTGTGCACATGAATTACTGTAACTGTGTGAGTGCTCTGCAAGCTCGCTCCACTAAATGAACCCTGTATTTTATCACATTTGTACAAAAACGTTTGCTCAAGGTAGCAGCAAGTGTGTATCTTGTATGTATCTCTCTTCCTGATTGTTTGCCATTCTGCTTTCAATATATTTTTTCTTTTTATCACAGCTGTCTCATTCTGTAATGTCTTTTTATTTTAGAACAGTTTGGGATGCACAGATTATATATATCAGTATCGGTGAAGCTCATTTATGGTATATGGTACCGCCTCGTTTCTCTGGTTTTATTAATTTAAAATTATAAATGTGTTTGGGCTTTGACTTTTGTTCGGACAAAAGAAGCTGAAGTTATTTCTGGTGGGCTCAGGGAATATCTGAAGGGGCATTTTTCTCGGTTTCAGTCATTTTATTAACCCAAATTAATGAGTTAATTAAACAAAAAAGATATACAGAATTAGATTACTGTATCATGAAAATAAATTGCCAAGAGCTGTGGAGGGGGGTGATCTGGATGCTGACGGAGTAATACTTTATACTTGAGTCATGATCCATTGTTTTATAATAAGTGTGAACCCTGAGGCTACACAATCTATTCCAAACCCACAAACAAGCAATTTGTGAACCATTTCCCTAAACGGTTTGTAAATTGCCCTTATTTCTATCACTTTTGGACACCGGACCCAGAATTAGGACAAGCTACCAAACCTCTTCATAGAGCCAAGAGATAAAGACTTCCAAAGGGTTTATGGGTACCACCTTCAGCAACAAAGTGCTGGAATTGATTAGACCAGGCAGTGATAGTATGTACATGCAGACCAGCAATTTGCTTGTCTGTCACAGTCTGGAGATATAGCACACATTTAAAGCCAAAAACAATACATTCTGCTAACGTGTTCATAATTATAGCAACCGCAGTGGGAGAAAATGCAGATTTCACAGAGATCCATCTGTGGTTTAGCACTGAGGATTGCTAATGTCTCTTCAAAGAGAATATGCGTAACATGTCTGATGAGGACTTGCGCTTTGAAGTCTGCCCTTGTAATGCTTTCCGCTCTGGTTTTTCTTTTGTTTGGCTTTTTAGAAAAGATGAATTGCTCGATCATTACCATTAAAAAGAAATCGAGGGCAGCGCCGTCATTGGGATGATTAGATTTGCTTGTTATGGTGTGGCTATTGCGATGACCCTTTTAAATTGTGTGACGTGGTTCAGGATGACAGCCCTTACATGGTGCCGCTCGAACAAACCCTTTAAGTAATACATTAAAATGAATTGCACCACCTGCAGTCTTTTTTTTTTTTTTCATCCTCTTCTCGGAAATGCTGAGGGAAAATAATACTGCACTACTGCATTACCTTAATTGGATGTAAAAAAGCTCATTATGCAGCAGTGAATGTGCACTACATCCTCCACGACACTTTGTGGTTACAAACTAACAAGGGATGTATTTTTCACTGGGTCTTTTCCCACAGCTGTGCTCATGCCTCCCATCATCTCCACTGACCTGAATCAATGCCTCAGTCAGGCCCGGACAGCACGTGTTGGTTAAATATTTCAATTGAAACTCATTTTGGGGGGGGGGGTAAATTGTTCTGTAGCAGAGTCATGTAAGGATGCTGTCACTGTCATCACAGACGTGGTTATAGTCTCATATCTGCCGACCCATGTGGGGATACAGGAAGTGGGCGGCTGTTAGGGGCTTTTGATAAGTCAGCAGAGATCGGACACAAATGTTGTGAATTCTGATGGGAGCAACTCCATCAAGCAGTCCCAGAAAGCGTTATCATTTTCACTGTACATTAGTGCAGAACTGTTCAATGTTATGCTGCAACACAGATTTTTATCTTTAAAGAGTAATCGTTTTTGAAACGCAAAATGAAGCAACATAATTGTTGAAATAACCTGACGGAAATAACTAAAACTTTGTTTATACCACACGCTTCATCGAAAGCAAATTTTAGCTGCTTCCATAGCTGTCACAAATCACTGTTTTATGACCTTACAGTGCAGCGGTTTTTGCTTAAAAGGGCTACTTTTTTCCCTTTCTTTTCCCAGGGTATTTGGAAATCTTTTAATTGCAGTTGAAATACTTGCATACACTCTCCTACTGTAAGAATGGTGCATCATAGTTGTATCAGGAAGTTGGCTTATAAATGATAAAAGGAGGTTATAATGGACACTCTGGGTGATTATTTAACTTTTTCACTTTGTTCAGCTAATTAGGTGAGGTGTTTAAAATCTGTGTGAATTTCTGTCTTAATGTGTTTCTTTCCACATCAGTCTATTTGTCTCCAGTGTTGGCAAGGAAATAGCTGAATACATGCTGATATTACAGACAGGAATGATGGACCAAAATAAGACCCAATTTGTAATAGATCGCAATGTTCCTTGAGGGCATGCATGGAGAGTTTGAGTGCAACCTTCTTACGATCTACAGCAAGTGTCAGTGGAGAATAAATTGGAGTATTCGTGCTGTTCCTATCATTGTGGTGATCCTAAGACTAATCGGTCACAAGTGGTAGGAACATAATCAGAATCTACCCAAACCTAAGGCTGCAGGCACTTGGTAACCATCTCAGACGGACACATCATTAACTGCAGTTGTGGGGTTGTTATTTGTGCAAAACTTTGTGCACAGTGTCCAACGTATCTGCATTTAACTTTCTGCCCATGCATAAAATGATGTGATTTGCATTTGTGCACGTAAGCGAATATGTGTGCTGTATATTTTCAATATAAATGTGGGCCATGTTTAGATTTTTTTTTTTTTCCCCCTTTTGCAAGAAAGGAGAGCCAAATGAGTAGGATATTGCTAATCCTGATTTGCATTGGCCCCTTTTCTCTCTGTGTGTGTGTGTGTGTGTGTGTGTGTGTGTGTGTGTGTGTGTGTGTGTGTGTGTGTGTGTGTGTGTGTGTGTGTGTGTGTGTGTGTGTGTGTGTGTGTGTTTGTTTGTGCATGCATGCATGCATGTGGGGCTTCGGCTGCAGGCTGTGAAATTTAATCTCAAAGTGTTAATTTCACAGCCCGGAATATTGGCAGGAAAATTCCCATTGCATCATTGATGCAATGGGAATTGCCCCCCCCCCCCCCCCCTCTTTATTTTCATGGTTACCATGGTTACCTCCAAAATGCCAAAACACCATCAAAACGGTGTCAAGATATTATTTGGCTCAGTCTTATATCCACAGCACATAGTATTGCGGGGAAGCTGGACAAACTGGGCTGCTAACCTGCTGCTTTTTCTTTCCCTCTCTTCCAACCCTCATCTCTTCTTCTTCCACAACCTCCTCCTCCCTCCTGACTGTCTGTCACTGAAGCCAAGAACTAAAAGCTCAAACCACTGAACAGAAGTCTGTCAATATGTCCAACATATTGAAGTATGGGACCAGCTCTCCTAATGCTAGCCCATCTACATTTCTGTATTTGTCTCTACACAAAACACACAGAAGGTGACGTCACTTTCAATGACTGTAGCTCCGCGTGGAATATGCTGATATTTACTGTCGGACAACATAGATTTTTCTTTGCTATTTATATCCTGGTTTCTATCCCTTTCACAAATGGGTGTGCATTAGGCTGCGGTGGGCAACTTTAAAAATATAAGGCAGGGCTATTTCATGGCTGTACTGGATTTTTAGTCATGCTATACACATATACACACACCCACACCCAGAAACAGAGGCCAGTCCAGAAAAATATTTCATTATCTGCTAAATGGATTTTTTTTAAAACGCATATATGGTATTTATGCTATATTTCGTGGTGCAGGCCATTTTCGATGATATACAGTGTGTGTGCCTGTAACGTGGAGTAATGTTCCATTTTTATCTGTTGAATTAAAAACAATACTGGTGACTATTAAGTTAACTTATTGTGTAACAGAAAGACTGATAAATGAGGTGCTAGGAATGAAGTAAATCATGCATCTCCATTTAGCACCTTAAAATGAATACAACCCCTTGGAATAACAGATTTAAAGATATTCAGTGAAACTTTGAAATGTTAGATGAGTTGATCTTTGTCCACATCTCCCATAGTAGGAACAATCTGTGAATTCTTCTCATCTCTCTCTAAAGAATTTTCCTGGAAAGGTCGGTGTGCCTCTGGGGTACTTCACTGTGGAATGCATAATTTGTCACAAAATGGCAGTTTGGCAGTGTTTCCACGCACAATCAGTATATTACCATCAGCACTCATCTACTGACCACCCCGGAGCTGAGCCTGACTTCTTGGCTCTTCTAAGTGACTGGAGCATATTCAGCATCAGTATTCATGTGTTGAGATTCTTGGAGACACCTACATCTCCATGCTCACTCGAAGTGAATCAGTAACAGCATCATCTTGTCAGATAAACAAGACAAGAGAAGCCATGAATATGGAAATTAAATAAATGTATGTCTGGTGTTGTTTATTGTTCTACTCGCTGAAATTGAGTTCTCGCTCCTCTCTGTCCTGCTGATTCCGGCCGCGGCCTGCTATCTTCCCAGATGAGCCGATTTGCCATCTCTTGCTGTGATTTGGCAGAGAGGCACGCGCACACAGTACCAGTCAGGAGTTCCATTAGTCTGCCCATCTGCTCCTTACAAATAGTGGTTCGCACTTCAAACATGTCTCTTGCACCGGCTACTGCAGTGAGGTGCAAGCCGGATCATTTTCAGCAATAATACAGCAGGTGCAGTTTCTGAGGAACAAGTGGATGGAAAAACATTTGTTTACCTCTCCTCAGCTCCACTCATACTGTTCAACCTGCTGAGGAAATACTATAAACAAACGAATATGACCTGTTGCCTGTCAGACGTTTATGCTCCAGGTTTCCCCGATTGTTAATCATCCTCGGTGATTAAATAAATAAAATGATTCATTATTGGCTAAATAATGGAATAATCAGCATTTTGATAAATTTTGAAAATAATCTTTAGTCGCAGTCATTTTGCACCACATGCAAGAGTTAAAATCAGTATCAGTAAAAAAGTATTCAACCGAAGATATACTGTATGTTTGTGTGTGAGCCCAGAGGGCCTGTAATTCTCTGTGGATTTATTCAGATCTGTTTTCCACTTTCCCATCAACATTTTGAAAAATATATATACTATAGAGCTAAGCTCAGATTTTATTAGCATCTAAGACCATGACTGTACTGAAACTCCTTCCAGCATTATATATGAAGCAGTGGGCCAATCCTCATGGGGGTGTTTGTGTACAGCCCTTCCAATCCATAATTGTGACAGCATGTCATCCAGGGGCCAGAGAGCTCCTTCTCCCCAGGGATCTCTAATCCAGGAGGCTGGATCTTTTCCCCAACATTCGCCCTCCTCATTGCCCACGACCTTCACATTTCACTGCAGGATGCCTCCTGGAATAGCAATGACGTGTAATGAGCACGTCACATTTCATACCAGACGCTATAATTCTCGATACTTGCACCAAACCCTGTGACATCTTGGAGAGCAGGACCGCTCTCACTTCATTCGAATGCCAAGTTATGCCGGCTCTGCACACCCTGATAAAAATTCATATTTGCATCCTGTGTGGTTAAAGGTCGGATGATGCTAATCGGAAGTATTTGTCATTCAGTTATGGGATTCGTGTGTAACCAAAAACATTTAGTTGTTTTTTTTTTTTTTTTTTTTTTTTTTGTTCTCTGTCCACATTTCTAAGAGATTGGCTTGTAAAGTAATTGTTTTGTTTGGCCTCTGTGTGTGTGATGTGCACAAACATAACCGCACACTATGTAGAAGTATGCACTACAGGTGGCATGTGTGCTGCCTGTGGGTTTTTTTGTTTTTGTTTGTTTGTTTTTTTTTTTTTTGTGTGTGTGTGTGTTGTGGGTTTTTTTTTTTTTTTTTTTTTTGGAAAGCAACCACAACATTAAGGCAAAGAAGCTGATGAGATGCTGAGTTTAATTCCTTCATCGGCCTCCATGGTGCCACTTTCTTTTATGCATCACTATGGCAGCAGCTGCTTGTATTTTTTTTTTTTTTTACTAATGAGGTGGACTTACACTGCGTTACACATTTCACTCCAAATTCTTAGCATTAAAATAGTAATTTGAAATATAAAGAATAATATTTATATATATCTAAAACTTTCAGAGCTTTTCTGAAATCAATAGTCGTACTGCTCATTTAACCCCTCACAAGAAAAGCTTTCCGTTATCTGTGACCTTGACTTTGATCTTGACTCATGATAGCTGTGGCAGCGGACTGTGTCACACACAGCCGATACATGCGTGATCAATAGACTGTGGTCTCTCTCTCTCTGCCTTTATTGATCAGTCAGCATGCGCCTGCGAGCCTGACTGAACAGTCAGAGGAAAAAGAAAAACAAACTCACTCCTCATTACTCAAAGAGCAGTCCAAGCATTCAGTTTTGATTGAAGCCAGCGTTTTTCACCGTTGACACTGTCGACAATGGTGAAGAATGAAAAATGCACTTAAGACATCTTGGAAGGGATTATTATATCAAATGTTCTCATCCCACTCCAGACCAGATGCACATTCACCCATTTGTAACATTGCTTAAAATTCCAGCTTCTGCCAGAGTTAATAAATAATTTTTTTACTTCCCAGACTGATAAAAAAGTCTATCTTTAGCTGCCTACAGCTCCAGAGGTTTAGATGTGTAACAGACCTATTTTATCCTCAGCAGGGAGTCAATAGAATGAGATATAAGAATTGAATGAGTGACCTTGAGTAATATACAATGTGTTTATGAATGCATGTGAATGGAAATGCAGCACGGTATCTCACCACATTCTTTTATTTGTGTTTACAAAGACAATAAAGCAGCTGCCATGGGCTGACTGCTCAGAACGCAGTGTTGATATTAATTCTGACACCCTGGCTCTCACACTGATATTATCTGCGTGGGAATTGCCCCAGAACAAAAGGCGGTTTGAGGGATTTGTTCTCTCTATCTTAAACCCATAGAGGCACACATGCATTCAGTATCCTAATAGTAAAACCAGGACAGCTTTTCTCTTCATATGAGACTCCCTCTGCTGCACTGCCAATCATTTATCATTTTCCTGTAACCCTCACATCATTAGGTGATTCCTCAGGGAGCAAATCAGGACAATTTTTTTTCTCCAAATTTGAAATCAGACCACGAGCTGATTCGCCCACTCTGTCTGTGTTCACATGTGTAAATACTGCTGTCATGGCCCAGGAGAAATTAAACTTAATGTATTTTTAACTTATGCTTAAACTGGTGAGAAATGAAAGCATCTGTCCTGCCCAGGATCTAAGCCTCATATGTCTCTTTTTGTTTAGGCATTTGCTGTGGGTTTGAAAAGTGGCCTTGTAGTTGAGAGACGCACACAACGGAAACAGGCTGGTTTCCTTTAATCCTGATATGTAGCATTTTCATCCCTCAATGGGAATGTGAAAAATTGTCTCTGGTCTGCTCGTGCCTGCACGGGTTGAAACCGGAGATTATATAACTTCTTCAACTTAACTGCTTTTTCTCTTAACAACACACTTGATGTTTTGTTGCCATGGAGACGAAAGCTCAGACAAAACTCCCCATGCTTACTGAAATGCAGCTACTGGAAGGTTGTTGACAGCAGCATGACTCGTTTACTGCCGATGATGGTGTTTGTTGTTATTGGGCAGGTTCGGCTGTGTTGTGCTGACAGAGATTTAAAAAGAAAGAGCATTTTGTGTTTGTGGCTGACAAACAGGATGTAAAAAAAACAACAAACCAAAACAAAAATGGCTGGAATTCATATTTATAATTTTTCTAATTAATCTGCAAAAGGTTTTCTCATGTGATCATTTTGGAAGGAAGTGAGAAATGCCCATCACAAGATTGGAAGATGAGGAGCATTATTATTATTATTATTATCAACCAGGGTTACTGAGCTGCAGTACTTTTATTAGTTTTAATGTTTTGAACCCGTTTTCTTCACTGGATCTTCTTCTCCCTCTAACTGACACGAAATGAGCTTTAAGCTTCATTTTGTCTTTTCATGAGGATACATCCGAGCTGGGTGTTTGTTTATTTTCTTGTCAGGCTGAAATTCTACTTCTTGACACAGAACAGCAGAGACTTGTAGCTGCCTGAGGAAGAGAACCCGCTCCACCTCTGGCTGGTAGACAGAAAACATGAAGGAAACAAACCTGACAGAAGATGAGGACTTCCAAAATTTCAAAGTTTCTCCCCTGACATGTTTAATACGTGTGGAAAAAAATACTCTCTATGAATTGATATCATGTCAAAAATTGGGGGTAGAAGTACGTCTGCTTTTACCTGATTGTAAAAAATTTTGGATCAGGTCTTGGGCCCCACCCAGCACTGCTGCTTCAGCCAGGTTGACAGGTGAAACAGTTGTAGATATGGCCAGAGGTGGAAACATCAGAGAGACTGAGGCACATGCTTGATCCTCACTCAGATATTTGAGGAGCGTAGTGTGATCAGAACTTGCATCAAGACGATGTGTCAGTAAAATACCTGTAGTTGGTTGTTTGTTAGCAGTAGCACCTGAAACAGTACTGATGGCTCTGCTCATGCAAATGATCAGTCTGTGTACCGACGAAGTTGTGGTGACTGGTGAAAATAGCTGAGTGTGCTAAGATGATTCAAGTCAGATGAAACATCAAATCAATAGCTGAGCATCAAAATCAGCGACTAGCAGACAAGTTGGTGTCATTAGCATTTTATTTGTTTATGATGGTTGTTAGCTTGTTAACTTGGAATTGGGAGTGTTAGTGTTTGTATAAATCCAAGCTGTCTGCTCTGGACCGACCAGGTTTTGGGTTTATTGGGTTTGCTCTGCACTTTCTCTTCACAAGTGGGCTGTTTTGTTTCCTCGGGTTTGAGACAAATGAATCCAGACAAGGTTAAAGATTTCATTTTTATTGAAGGGGTTCTCAACTTGGTGGTAATAAGTGCAGGAATGTTTTTGTGTTTGTATTGCATGTTGTTTATTTTATCGTTTCTGATATGAATAATAAAAACAAAATGAGAGACGATGGAAAGACTGAAACACTGCAGTGATAATGGTATTCAGTGTGTTCAGTTTATGCTAATCCGGTGGCTATTTGTTGCTTTTCATATTTCAAAATGTAGTTTTTCTTCACTTTCTGTGTGGCAGCAAACAAAAGTTTTTATTTCCCTTAGGTCACGGAGTAGTGTCCAGTTAATTAAACACATTCACAGTGGCCAGTCAAAACTGGGAGACTGGGAGGCTGCAGGTTTGGTCTCCAAATATTTTTCCGATTCTGTCAGGAAGGTCGGATCTTTGGTTGATGTTTAACCAGGGCGCTTCCAGTGCTGTGGTTCCTTAACAGGCAGTGAAACAGTTAAATTAACTGGATTTGGTTTTAGTATTGACATTTTTAGAGTCAGGCTAATAATAAACTCTAATTTATTACATTTTACTGCAGAAGCACTTTTTCTTTTTATGCACAGTATTCTCGACAGTGAGAGGTTTTCCCATGCCCCAGAACTTTTTTTTTTTTTTTTTTTTTTTTCAGGCAGCTGCAAAAGAGGTCAATAGGTTTTTTTAGACGAGTGTCATCTGCTGTAAGAGGATTTTCTGAGTATGTTCATCGTTGAGTACTAGATGTTTGCCGTATTTGGATTGAGCAGGGGCTAGGCTTTTTCCTTCAGGATTCAAGTGTTGAAATGAAAACCCAGAGTGGGCACAGTAAAAACAAACACAGACGGAGCTCCCTGTGCATGAGACTTGAACCCCATTTAATCTCATTAACCCTGTGCACAGACAGCAATGATGAAGCTCTGTCAGTATTAATTACAAACAATGTGGATTTTTGCATTTTTCATAATTAATCACAGCTCTAACAAAGGCTTTCACCACGAGGCGGGAAACGTAGAGGATGGATTTGAGGTGACTGATCCCCGGGCTTCTTTCTCATGTTCCCAGTCACTACAAACACATCTTCAGACGGCCACAAACACGCACAGACTGCGTGCATTCCCGATTCAAGTCTTCATTTGTCAGAAGGGAGCGCGCATTGATTTCGCACACTGGGGCGCGCTTGTTTTCAGCACCATGGAGAGCAAACCCTCATCAACCAATAACAAATAAGATTTATGAAAAGAAAAAAAAAAACAGTTCAATGTTCAGCTGAATCCTCACAGCCAAGAAAACAGCCAAGAAACAAACAAACAAACAAACAAAAAAACAAAAAAGACAGAAGAGTTAAATTCAAACATATCTGGACTTTGGTGCAAAGACGCGGCACGTCCTCCGTGCTGATTAATGCATACTCGGCTTTTAGTGTCATGTTTTTTTGATTGACAGCAGCAGGGCTGATCTTATTGTCGTCTGCACGTGATAAAACTGTTGATGGATTCATTTGAACCCGTGCACGAGCGCCGAGAAAAATAATACTAACTTGGATCAAACAGGTAATTCGTCAAAGTGTGTGTGTTTGTTTTTTTCCACCGCACTTGAATGACGGTGCGTGCCCCACAATAACTGTCAAGTTCGTTCCCGATGGGCGGGTTGGTGGACGTATGTCAGACATATGCGCGCCGTGGGCGGGTGTCAACGTGTTAGGAAAAAACAGGCGGGGGGGGGGTGAACCGCGCCTCTCACCATCACAGATAGGTAATGGTGAGAGGAGATGTAAGTGGCGTCGGCCACAGCTCCCCAAAGCTGTGAGCTTTGGCTGAGATAGGCGTGGCGCAGTCTGGGTCGCCCCCCCTCCACCTCCCCAAGACCAGAAACCACCTGTATGGATGAGCAGACCTCCGGCGTGATCCAGTCACCCTCGTCGGCCAGACACAGGGGCAGCAGCGCGTCCGCCGGCCGGGGTTATGACGAGGCGGAGAGGGGCGTCATGACGGTGGAAAACATGCTGGAGGAGTCCGCCGTGCTCTCGGCGCCTCACCTGTCCGTGGATCGATACGAGCGAGGCCGCCAGGGATGCTGCGAGCGGGTGGTGATCAACATCTCCGGGTTGCGTTTCGAGACGCAACTTAAAACTTTCAACCAGTTCCCGGACACGCTGCTGGGGGACCCCAGGAAAAGGATGCGCTACTTTGACCCGCTGAGGAACGAGTACTTCTTCGACAGGAACAGACCCAGCTTTGATGCCATCCTGTACTACTACCAGTCCGGGGGGCGCATACGGAGACCTGTTAACGTCCCCATTGATATTTTCTCCGAGGAGATCCGGTTTTACCAGCTGGGCGAGGAGGCCATGGAGAAATTCCGAGAGGATGAAGGCTTTATAAAGGAAGAGGAGCGCGTACTGCCCAAAAATGATTTCCAGAAGCAGGTTTGGCTTTTGTTTGAGTACCCTGAAAGCTCGGGGCCAGCCAGAGGGATAGCCATCGTTTCGGTGCTTGTTATCTTAATTTCAATTGTCATTTTCTGCATGGAGACTCTCCCGGAATTCCGGGACGAGAGAGACCAAACCACGGTGGCCCCCACGGTCAACGGCACTGGCCTCTATGTGCCAAGTCCCTTCACGGACCCCTTCTTTGTGATAGAGACGCTGTGCATCATTTGGTTCTCTTTCGAGTTGCTGGTTCGGTTTTTCGCCTGCCCCAGCAAAACTTGCTTCTCCAAAAACATCATGAATATCATTGACATCGTGGCTATCATCCCTTACTTTATCACTCTGGGGACGGAGCTGGCCGAGCGGCAAACCAACGGCGGCCAGCAGGCGATGTCCCTGGCCATCCTGAGGGTGATCAGGCTGGTGAGGGTCTTTCGCATTTTTAAACTCTCCCGACATTCAAAGGGACTTCAGATTTTGGGGCAGACGCTCAAGGCCAGCATGAGGGAGCTGGGATTGCTCATATTTTTCCTTTTCATCGGAGTTATCCTCTTCTCCAGCGCGGTTTACTTTGCAGAAGCGGACGATCCGTCGTCCAGCTTCACCAGCATCCCGGATGCCTTTTGGTGGGCGGTTGTGACCATGACCACGGTGGGATACGGGGACATGCACCCGGTGACCATCGGGGGGAAAATAGTGGGGTCGCTGTGCGCAATCGCGGGCGTGCTGACCATTGCCTTACCCGTGCCAGTGATTGTGTCCAATTTCAACTACTTTTATCACCGGGAGACGGACGGGGAGGAGCAGCCCCAGTACGTGAACAGCGGCAGCTGTGAGCACCTTCCCTCCGAGGAGCTGCGCAGGTCGTGCAGCTCCTCGTCCCTCAGTAAGTCGGAGTACATGGTGATCGAGGAGGGCATCAACAGCGCCTTCAAACAGCCCAACTTCACCACCGAGAACAACCAGAACTGCGTGAACACCAAGAAGATCTTCACGGACGTGTGAATGAAGCTACAATGAATCATTGATGGGGCATAAACACACCTCAGTAGCTTTAAGATGATTTATATATATATATATATATAAATCATAACGATCGTAATATGTCAGTCCATATCTGTGGATGAACGCTGCGTAAATGTCCGTTTTAACAAATAAGATCATTTTTGCCCATTCAGGCAAAGGAGACACTGTACTACTCGTCTCCACTGTATATTGGACTATTTCTAAGACATGGAGAAGTATTAATGTGACTCCAAAGCCCCGGAGGAGTGTTCATTTAAACCCAAGCTGTTGTCTTTGGGGAAACTCAATTTAACCTGGAAACAGACTGCTTGTTAAAACCGATATTTTTCAGTGTGTTGTGCCACTCGATGCCTACATATCTCGATGTTGTTGTACGAAAGTTGTTGATGTTCATGACCGGGATACACGTGCAGCATATAGTCCACTGTAGAGTATGTATCAGTCAGTCCGAGACGACATCTTGTGTTTCGTGGAGAGAAAAGTTTCACTGTCCAGTAATAGAGTGGATAGACTCATTTACATATAGCCAAATTCCTGTCAAGGTTATATTTAATATCATAACCTGTGGAGATATGGACTCTGAGTCATGTGCCGATTATTCTTATTCTTATTACTATTATTATTCAGGTAATAAACCTGCAGAGTGATGTAGGTGAAGGCGCTTATCATAAATTAGAAGGTGAGCTTTGCGTAAAATTGCATCTTTATTCAGAACTGCTTACATATAGTCTATAATAAATAAAAGGAAAGTGATTGTTAACCGAATCAAAATGTCATCATCAACTTTTGGGATAAACTTCCACATCTTTGTAAATTTGCTCCAGCGTGAGACAGAATGAGAGAGAGCACAAAGAAACGTATAAATTGTGAATCGTGTGCGAGAGGTCACGTGACGGCGGGATGAAAGGAGGGAGGACGTGCGGTGCGTCCCGCCTTCCTGCTCACTGAGCCCGCCTTGTGATGCAGTCTCCATGACGACGGTGGTTTCCTGGGCAACTCCCTCCAGTGTTACCATGGCGTTGTAGAGGAAGGCTTCTCAGCTGAGGTTCACTGTCACCTTTATTCTCACCTTTTTGTGCTTGGAGGGGCAACTCTGGATGGTATCACTTTAATATGAAAAATTAACTTGTGAGGGCAAATCATTTAAGGCTCTCTGTGAAGATGCATCCATCATTCCATTATCAACCATAGGAAGGCGAAGTTAATGGTAATAAAAGTTAATTGGCTTTTGGCAGCTACTTGGGGATATAAATGTTTCAGTGCAGCCGGATCCTGTTTCCTTTGACTAGAAACACCTCACCAGCTGTGTTTTCCAGATGTGAGCCGCATTCTCCGGGTTGGCATGCCGACTAGGCCTGACGTTAGATACCTGACGTCAGCTGCAGCAAATGGTTGTTTTCAAGATGGATAGAAATGTTTATTTTATTTTTTCAAGATTTCATTAATCAGAAATTTCATCAAATTATTTCTCTGGTACAAAGATTGTCATGTCCTCGAATGTCTTGTTGTTCTTGTTGTGTCTAACTGCCCAAAAGAAAGGTTTTCAGTTTGTGTAGATAGAAAGCAGTAAACTTTCACAATAGACGAGTTTGAATTGGAAAAAATGTGTACATTTTGGACTAAAAATGTTTTCAACAATGAATCTATTATCTGAATGGTTCCCCAATTAGTAATGTTCTGTTGACTAATTAATCACATCATTTCAGTAGAATGGGGAGTTTTCCCCAAGTGCAGTTTAATTTCCAATTTAATCATTAATTGGGAATGAGGTAAAAACGAGTTGCCGTTGGATGAAATAGGTAAAATGGTGCACAAATTGTAGGTATTTGCCTGACTGGCTTCATGCTGAGCCTTCGTGTTGTCGTTGTCGTTGTTGTTGTTGTTGTTGTTATTGTTGTTGATGAACATCACTGAAAGCAGCTCAGCACTGCCCTCCAGTGGATCATCTGAGTTACTACTCTTGGGCACGAGTTGAACGTTGATGATGCACTGTAAATATTTATCTCCTTAGATTTTAAAAGCAACAGGCCTCCTGTGCAGCTTCCATAAACAGTATAATGGACTTGTAAGGTGACATAAGTGCATTAATGTACTTGGCAACAGCTCTGTATGCTACTAAACTTTGGATGCTAAACACAACAAAAGAGAAAATATTAAAACAGCCCTAATAATAAAGAATATGTCTTCATAGGAGAAATATAATTTTGGTCGGAGCCTGTATAATAATTAACATTTATGTAATACACTTAAATGTGCACAACTACATCATAGTGTTCATGAAATGTTTGTATGATACTGATAAATGCTCTTTGCAGGACTTACAACATTATGGAGTTTTGTAGAAGGAATATATGATTGTGCCTTTCTATTATCATGCTATTGAAATATAATATACAATTTAGTGAATTGTTTCGTCATAATTACCTCCATGACTTCCCCCCCAAATCGAAGACAGTTGTCTATTGAAATGTGCAGAAATGTGCAACACAACAAACCTAGTTGTGAGATTATGGTTTGATATAAATGATTATCATTCATCTATATATGAAATTGCCAAATGAGGTCAACGTTATATATAAATGACTGCAAACATAAGTAATGTCACTGTAAAATAATTTACTGTTTGTTTGTTTTTCTGTTTTGTTTTGTTTTTTTGTCTATGAGTAACATAACTGATATCCGTTGTTGTTTGTCTTAACGTAAATTTTTAAAATAAATCATATTTTTTTGATGAGGTGGTATTTAAGATTTGTTTTGAACTAGGACACTTCAAACTGAGAGATGTATCTGGTTAACATTTATATACTTGATAGATACAACCACTAGCTAAAACAGTTAATTTCCTTTAAGCAGTTCAACCCGTCTGACTCTGGTCACTGGAGCACCAAATGGAGGCTCATGTAGTTTCATAAAGCAAAAGTAAAAAGAAAGACACAAAGCTAGCTGATGGGCGGGGGAAAAAAAATCTTAATCACAGCCTCGTGTTTTTTAAGCTTTAAGATTTGAACTCTTTGCAGCTCTGCATTAAAACTGAAGACTGCAAAGCAGACAAAGACCTGCCTCCTTCAGGTCTCACACCATGTGAGCTACAGATCCAGGTGCTGTGCCTCAGAAATGCTGAGTGGTTTTGTTCCCGCTGTCTCCTCTACTGGAATTAAAGTCCTTGTTCAATGTATTTTTAACCAGGGGAAAATGAAATTGCCAGGCGGAGTCAATCATCTCCTGTGGAGCTCGACGGCAGCGCTTTAAGGGACACCAGCAGTTCAACCTGTCTGACTCTGGTCGCTGGAGAGAGAAACATGAGAGGTAAACTTGTTAGAAGCTGAGATATTGTGGCCTCATGAGGAGATCAGCGTTGCTTTTCTTTAAATTCTTAAAAGAACTTATCAGACACTTCAGTGTTTACTCATCTCATCGGGAATTCAAGATTATGAGAGATGATGAATTACCAAGATTTCAATAATTATTCAGTATCTATTACACATCCTTTGAATAAACAGCACTGCATGTTTCTCACAGAGCTGAGTATCATCTTTTTGTCATCTGACTGCCCTTTCGCTCAGCTCCACAGTGTTTTTGCATTTTTCTGTTCATTGTTTTGTTTCAGCAGACATTTGTTCTCACCTCCCCCAAAGAAACTGAAAAAACCTGTTCACTCACCTCAGCATCAATCTGCATGAGAAACTAAACTAATGCAACGTTTGGTCGGACATTGCATGTTGAATTTAAATATCTTATGTTGCCAAAAACACAATCCAAATGCATGCAAATGTTTCTTTGTGTCTGCTGGGCATGTGAATAAGCTGTTTGTGACATCATCTGAAGTGACATTTTGTTTTGTTTCACTGCCACCAAGTGGCCAAAAAATAATAATTATAATAATAACAAAAAATAAATAAATCAATGATCATTGGCTTTACTGCGGTCATATCACGTTTTAATCAGAAGGAAAATTGGCCAGTTTTAGACCAGAAATCTTTGTATACAGCTGCTTGTAGTTGGATGAATTTTAACATAAAAACATTGACTTTTGTTTACTAAAAGTTTTAAAGAAAAAATATCTTTCAATTTGCCAAAATAGAGTCTTCTGGTATCAGAAGCTCAGATAGTGAATTCACAAAAGTATTTAAAATGTAAAAATGTTGCCGTCCTCTGGTTATGTAATAACGGGACACCATAGATGCAAACAGAGATTCAACAAAGAGCACGGCTGTTAGAAGGGCTTAAAGCACAATGCACATTTAGGACTTTAAATGTTATGATGTGTCCAATTGTCTTGCTGTCCCTGAGTGGATGTCTGTTTGTGTGCGTATGAATGAGCATGCCTGAGTGCTGCACAGCTGTAAGATGGTCACAGCTGGTGTGCCTGAATGCACTCCGCTGAGGGAGCCTGGTCATTAGAAAACAGAACACACTGAAGTGGACGCCTGCACACTCTGCACCGACTCAGAGGGAAGGCACTTGCACACGAGTGCACATGTGTGAAACACAAATACACACACCGACACAGAAAACTGCAAACAGTCAGCTCCACAGCTGGTGCTCTCTGACACTGCTGCTCCAGGCAGACCAGAGGATACGTGCCCAGGATCGTGCTCAGTCAGGGTGGGTAGAGAGGAGACCCCGGGCTTTCCCTCTCTTCTCGTCTCCTTGCTGTCTTCATCATAGCAGCATCTACCACATGGGAGGAATGATGCCTCACAGCAGCGTGCTTACCTCTAATGATACCCAGCATGCCAAGTTGGGGAGCGTGTGCCAAGAGAGGAGCTGCTTGTCATCTTTGAACTTTAACAAAGCAACTTCATGACACATCGGAGAGGGATGAGGGAAGGCAGCAGCTGCATCCGGTGCTCCTATTCATAGCACTGCACATTTTTCTTCCTGCTCTGATGATATTTTTATGTGGTACAGTATTTGCCCTAAAACTGTAACTCAGTGACATCAAAAATAGAAACCGGGAGACATATCGCCATTATTTGTCTGGGTGCCATTCATCCATCTGCTCTTTGGAGAGCAAGTAATGGCACTCTGGGGCTATTCATAAAGTTCACTTCCCTGCATCAAGACTCGGTGTTCATGGCTTTCAGTGAGACAAAAATAAAAGCCCAGAGAGTATATCAAGGAGAGCATGTATCCTCCCCCCAGAGGGCCGACGTACTGAAGCTGACAGTGAAACCAGACTCATAGGCAGCTGCGGGATAAGCTGGAGAACCTGGACCATGCAGGTGTGCAGCTGTGAAAGGAGCAAAAAACAATCAACCCCCCAGATGTTCTTTTTCCAACCACTAATTTATCTTTAACTAACGCAGCAGATAGCAGGGAACGAAAATTGCTTTGTCATCGTGCTGTAACTTTACCTGAAATATCCCAGCGGCACCAGAGACGCTGAGGGCGTGATGTCACCGCCCAGCCTCCTCCCACTGCTGCCCCCAGAAACGGTCTCCATAGCAACTAAATGAGGCTGAGCAATAGATTCACCCAACTACAGTAGCAAAGCTGACTTCGAACATTTCTTTGTGATGCTCTGGCGTTTTCAGGCACTTTCCAGGAGTCTGTTTATCTTAACCTGGACAGACGGGATTCGAATTGTTATTGGGAGGGCAAAGCGAGTCGGATGCCTCGCAAGGGCCTTGTGACCCTGGAAACTGTGCAACCCTGGCAAATCCCTCAGGTGTCCTGTGAGTCAGAGTGGCTGCCAGGTCCAGGGCAGCAGCAGTGGCAGTGCTACTGACTGCAGAAGAGACTGCTGCATAAAGCTGAGGCAAATATCGTGGTTCCTTGAATCACTGGGAAACAAACAGCATTGCATCATCACTGTGGAACAGTAAATGCCACAAGTCCCATAATGTGGATCTGTGCTGCAGCCAACAACGACGGCAGCTCTCACACACTGTTTTTTTTTTTTTATGCTAAATCATTCCACGTCCATTGAACACATGTAAAAGTTGAACAAGAACATTGTCTAAATGTTCAGAGGGTTTCATAGCCGTAATGTGGACATAAAAAGCTTATTGACACACAAACACACACAAACAATCAGCTTAATTTTTTATTCTGTCACGCTCCTATCAAAGGTATCGTGTTTCTAGTGTTACCTTGGTGTAATATAACCCAGTGTTTCTGATCCAGCACTTACCTGGACTTGAATTTCCCTCCCTCGTACAGACACATTGTATAATGCAGCAGAAGGGCTTCCCTGCATCAGTGACACTGACTCACTCACTCACTGACTCACAGACCTGCTCCTCGGCATCAGGGTAGCTCACTGCATTGAATGTAACCAAGTTTTTTTTGTTTTGTTTTTTCTCATTCTTCAGCTGTCAGTACAAATGACAGCTGAGGACACTGTATACCAAAATGTGCATGTGTCTTCATGTCAGCCAAAGCAGTAAACTGTTATCATAAGGAAAATGTCTGCAGGCGGTGACCAGTGTTCTACAAACCCACAAGTTTAGATAATAAGCCTGTGCTGTGGGCGTGTGTGCAGATTTCTGTGAGGCTATCAGTCTAAGAGAGCCGCAGCTTGGCAGCATACCGCAGTGGACCGGTGTCCTTGTGTCTCTCCCTGGTTTCTGGCTCTTCTCCAGCGTCTGCCCTCATCCTGCTGGGCCTCAATCTGACACGCATGACTCTCTCTTTTTCCCTCTCTTTTTCTTCTCCTCACTCTATTTGCACAGACTTCTCTCCACACTATCATTTTCTTTTTTTAAAATCTCCATTTCTTTTCTCGTCTCTGCCTCAGATGTGCCGTTAAGTCCAGGGGACACGGAAGGCGATACGGGAAGCTGCATTTGTATACCTACTTCACTCTTCTTCTTCTTTTTTTTTTTTTATGGCTTTCACTTTCTAAGCCAGCTCCCGTAGTTGTGTGTTTAACTTGGCTTCTTTTGCAGGACACTTCAGTTTTCTATGTAATGAGCAGTGATGCTGGAATGACTCATCTGCAAGAGGGTGAAATAAATTGAGTCTCAGTAAAGATGCATTTGAAAAAGAAAAAAAAAGTGCCACAACTTGCTTAGCAGCAAGTTGTGGGCTAGATAACCTGAGGAGTGGGGGGAAAAAAATCATGATAGGAAACAGAAACTCATCATAATATGTAGCATGAGATCATTCAAGCATAAGATTCTCATTAAATATGCTGATGGTTTTTCATGTGAGAATTTCTTCATGAGGAATTATACACAGGAGAATGTTTGCATCGCCCCAACTAGAAGCAGGAAATCTGTTTTCATGGAGCAGCAAATCCAAGAGTGTGCATGATATGTGCATCTATTCCATTTTTGCTGCATCATGTTACTATTATATAGAGCTCGTAATAAGCAGGGCAGGCTCTTGGAGTTGAATCAGGTTGGAATTTGAAACTTTTCTTTGCAGCCTTTTCATATGGTGTGTGTGTGTGTGTGTGTGCGGATATGCTGGAAACCTGTGGCTGCTGCAATGCAGTATCACGGAGCAAGGAAGGTACAATAGATCTCCAGCAACGATAAAAAGAGCTCTGCACGCCAGAGACTTGGCTAAACATCACGGACACTGATTAACATACATGTTCTATGGAAACTTTGGGGCTGTCTCATTTTTGAGTTGTTTTGTATCTGTATTGAGTAATACACGAGAAAAATGAGATTTGTTCACTGCACATTCTCAGTTGGACTGGGTATCGAACCTCAGTACTCTTAGGTACAGGAAGGAAAATGTTCTTCACTTTCAGGCTGCTCAAAGAGAAAATGTATAGTAAAAGCCTCTCTATAGTCAGCCATATTGATTTATAATGCTGACCTCAGAGAACCTTTGTCGGGCTGGAAAAAAAAAACTGGCTGATTATACTTCATACTCTGCTATATATAGATGGCACAAAATAAATAAACTTTAATCCATCATGTAATGAAATGTTTTTGCAACTTAGTGAAAATTATTTTTATCATCAAGTGCTACATTAATCTGCAAAGTAGCAAAAGATGGCAATAAATGTCTGGACAGATTTATCGGCTATTAACCAGCTCTCAAATCTGATTTTAGATTCAACCTTTGCCCATTTTAACCTACAAATGTCTCCAAGTTCTCATGAGGTCCAGTGTAACCAGTATTCCTGTTCTTCCTTTGTAGTAATTTTTAGTCATTTAATTGAACACTCCTTTGGGATAATGAACCCTTTTGACAAAGTATAAAGTAGAATAATAAAATTAGCAAATTACACTTGTCATAATGTAATGAATACTGGAGCACCAGATTTTTAGTATTCAAACATAGCAATATGTTATAAAAAAAAAAAAAAACATGTACACATGGGACATATAACATTTTGTTTAATTAAGAGAAGACATTTGAATCCAAATCATTTCATATGACTGGATGACCGGCTAAAAGGAAATCTGCAACAGGAAAATCAAGTGAAGAGATAACGTCATTTCTGTACTAATCAACCTTCCTCAAGTTCATTGTTTTATGCTCCCTGTCTCTGCGCCAAAACAACCTCTGATGGAGTCCTATAATCAATACCTCTTGGAGACAAATTTACCACTGACACCCTCATTTTCCAATTTGCACAGGCAGCCATTTTCCCATCCCCAAATGATTAAAGCACACAGACAGCATTTACAGTTGTGGGACCCTTCACTTTTAATTAAAGCAAGCCAGATAATGCAAAGTGAAATAAGCTTTAAAACCTACATTAACAGTCTTTGTAATGGGCCCGTGGTTCATAAATAATGGCTGTGCTGTCATGAAGAACCTGGGAAAGCCATTAAGATATAGTGAGAGGTATCCGCATGTGTGGCAGCAGGCAGGCAGACAGACAGAAGGGATAACGCAGGGAGCCGTAACTGGTCTCAGGTCTGCCAAAAGTAACCTTGGCAAAGCCAACTCCCACACATATCATCCTGTGGCCTCCAACCCTCCCTTCAATTTCCCCTCCTTCACTTCCCTCCCCTCCATGACCAAGGGATTCCCGCTGACCTTTGGCTTCTCCGGATGCCACTTCTGGCCATGATGCTTTCACTCTCACCTGTGATGATGATAATGTGGACAGGATTCACCGTCGATCAACTCCTTCATTCTGAACCTCACAGTGTGCGAGAGTTTGTGTGCGAGGGTTTACTCTATTTTAGTCACCCTCCTATGCATTATTAATGAAGCGTGTTGTCAGGAAAGGTTAGAAATATAACTACTGTGCACAGAAAGTAAAAAGAAAAAAAGAGTTATATGGCAGGCAGTGACCTTATAATTGTTCTGACCTCTGCAGACATTAAAGCTCAGAGGAGACACCTGCAAGAAAAACTGTGTCACCTTTGACTTTGATTATTTTCTGGGACAAATGAATGAATTTGCTGAAAAAATACAACCACAGTCTAATATAATGTCACATAGTTCTCCTGTTTGTCTCTGAACCATAAAATAATGTCATTTTAAAACATGATAAAAAATCAAAAATCTGACCTTTACTGTTTAGAAACATGAGACCTAGTGACCAGCAGCACTGCTGCAAACAATGCAGGAGATGTGTACCCCTTTAAATTGCCCACACTGCAGATAAGGTAAGGAGTGGTAGGCTACAGTGCGGATAGAGAGCGCCTTCTTTCGCCCTTGCCTTCTCCATCACCAGCATGTCTCTTGGTATGCACAGCAATGCCCGACTCCAGGTTTGACTAAGCTTTATAATACCAACCAGGCGGTCACTGACTGACTGCAGAAACATTTCAGCCAGAAATCTTTCTTTCCCCACCACCTAAATAACTGAATAAATAAATATATGGGCACCTCCTGCCCAGCTGAGACCATGCAGGTCCAAGAAAAGCTGCTTTTTATGTATGTTTATGTGTATGTATGGAAACGGGGCTGTGGCTCAGTGAAATTGCATAATCTTCCAGCCCGATACGTGGGGCGATCCTTTCATCCACGTCGTTTCAAGTCAGTGTCTGAAGACGCTGCTCTGCTCACCATGTAGGCTATTAGAAGACCCACAGAACTGTGTCTGTGCTGGAAACGCTGAGACGCACTTTGACTGTGGCTGAGCAGATCTGCAGCTCACACTCTGGATTCTTGCTGCTTTGTGATCAAATTAGAAATTGTAAAAAAAAAAAAAAAAAAGTGTGTAAATTGCATGAATACATTTAAATTCTCCAAGCGGCAGATTTATTCTCCGTTTGAACAATTTTTGAAGTGAAAAAGAAGAATCAGTGTTGCTCAGGTCCCTGAAGGCGC
Source organism: Remorina albescens (assembly GCA_034769265.1). Lineage (NCBI taxonomy): Eukaryota > Metazoa > Chordata > Actinopteri > Carangiformes > Echeneidae > Remorina > Remorina albescens. Next base: position 22,945,787 of record CM068494.1, read on the forward strand.
ATCTAATTATTAAATCTTGGTAATAAGATTATCTTTTCTTTTTTTTTTCAAGCTCTCTCCCACCTCCTTGCCTTGCCTTTTTTTAACCCGTCTTTTGCAGATGTTTCCTCTCTGAAAACCTTACCAGGACTATTTACCTTTCCGTCATTCAGTCAGTGTGGCTTTAGAGGGGGAACAGTGGAGGAAGATCATTCTGCTGATCCCAGCACCTTTTGGATAGTAAAGGAGGCAACAGCACCTCCTTGATCGGTTCCCTCCTCCCTTAAAAAAAAACAAAAAAACCCCATTTATTTATTTATTTATTTTATTTGCCAAACGCCATCCCACGACAGCCTACCCGGAGGAAAGGAGTCGGGGAGGGGAAACCGAGGACACACCCGCACATACTGTACCCGGTGTACACGGCAAGGATGCTGCAGACAACATGAGGTGAATATCATCGACAGTCCCAAATTGGAAAAATCCCCCTCCCCTCCCCTCCTCCCTTTTTTTTAACCCTCTGTGAAAACAGACGACTTGATTGTCGCAGCTGGGGGTTTTATTTTTTCTACCTTCCTGATACCAGTGTCCAACAGGAGCCTACAGTCACATCTCCATATGAAGAAGAAGATGTCAGCAGGTATGTATGAAAGAGAGATAAAGCAGCTTGGATTTACCTATCAGCTGTAATGTCGATTAAATGTGCATTTTTGGGGTTGTTTTTCTTTTTTTTTCATATAGGTCGTGGCATTTTATAGTTAATGCACTGATTTGCTCTTCACCAAAGATCTTGATCATGACCGATAATCATGCAGTTACATATTTCTTGTATGCTCCATCAGGATTTTATTTCTGTTAAGCTGTGCTCCCACTCTGTGAGTGGAGAATATGCAGACGAGATACAGCGTTTTCTCCTGGAACCTATTTCCTTCTATGGATAAATAATTTATAGATGTTTTTGAATATTTCAGAGACAGGCACCATTTCAAGACTAAAATGCTCCAACAAAACTAAAACTAAAGTCAGTCAATAGGATGCGGTCGTGGCTTTGCTTAGCACAGCAGCAAAATCTTAAAAGTGCCTGCTACGTGTGTTTGGACTGCAGTGGTTATCTATGATATTCTAGACAGGATGCTGTCTGTATGAATTTGGTGCCTGCTGCATTGCCATATTCATGCATGGTTTCACTGCGAAAGGTATTCCCATTCATTTCATTGGATATTGTCCATTGCAGCAGATCGGTGTCCTAATTTATAATCTTCTGTACGCTTTCTATGACAGTCCACAAGTTTACCTGCATTAAGGCAATTTATGTGCAAGGCAGATGGTTATTTGCATGTTAGTCAGGAGCAATAGTTTTCATGAGTTGATTCATATTGATATCCATCAGCTCCTAACGACGGGCTAACTTTACATAACTATAATCTTATGACATTGTTTTTTGAGGGTGGCGTCATTTTCATCTGTTCTGAGCAGTTTGATGATCTGAATGGAAGCAGTGTTGAGTGCTGAATCATGTTTCAGGTTTACCTGACCTTGTTGTCTGTCTTTGCTTCTGTCTGTCCTACATGCAGTCAGATCCTAGGTGACATCCTGTGGCCGTCAGGTCTTTACGGTGTTCAGCCCCCTCCCTCTCCTGATCCCTGCCTGCAGTTATCCAGGCTGCAGGACCCACACTCACTGAAAAGTGCAGGCATCCTCCCCCTGCAGAATGACTGTTGCCACAGGCGACCCCTCTGACGAGGCGGCGGCACACCCGGGACACCCGCAGGACTACGACCCAGAGGCCGACCATGAGTGTTGTGAGAGGGTGGTCATCAACATCTCAGGGCTGCGCTTTGAGACACAACTCAAAACCCTCTCCCAGTTCCCCGAGACTTTGCTGGGGGACCCCAAAAAGAGGATGCGGTACTTTGACCCACTGAGGAATGAGTACTTTTTCGACAGGAACAGACCTAGCTTTGACGCCATATTGTATTATTACCAATCAGGGGGGCGGCTAAGAAGGCCGGTCAATGTCACCCTTGATATTTTCTCAGAGGAGATTCGCTTCTACGAGCTGGGCGAGGAGGCCATCGAGATGTTCAGAGAAGATGAGGGTTTCATCAAGGAGGAAGAGCGGCCCCTTCCTGACAATGAGTTTCAGAGACAGGTGTGGCTGTTATTCGAGTACCCGGAGAGCTCAGGTCCTGCTAGGATTATCGCCATAATCTCCGTCATGGTCATCCTGATATCTATAGTCAGTTTCTGCTTGGAGACCCTCCCCATTTTCCGCAACGATGAGGAGGAAATGCACAAGTCTCACGCAGCAATATTTTCACCAGAGACCAACACCACGATCATCAGCTACACTTCCACCTACTTCACCGACCCTTTCTTTATCCTAGAGACACTTTGCATTATATGGTTTTCCTTTGAGTTCCTGGTGCGCTTCTTCGCCTGCCCCAGCAAAGCAGGCTTTTTTGGTAATATAATGAACATTATTGATATTGTTGCCATCATCCCTTACTTTATCACTCTTGGCACAGAGCTCGCAGACAGGCCGGAGGATGGTCAAGCAGGTCAGCAAGCCATGTCTTTAGCCATTCTCAGGGTCATCCGCTTAGTACGAGTCTTCAGAATTTTCAAGCTCTCTCGTCACTCCAAAGGGCTTCAGATTTTGGGTCAAACCCTGAAAGCCAGCATGAGAGAGCTCGGCCTGCTCATTTTTTTCCTCTTCATAGGGGTCATCCTTTTCTCCAGTGCTGTCTACTTTGCCGAAGCAGACGAGCCCGAGTCGCAATTCGAAAGCATCCCAGATGCATTTTGGTGGGCTGTGGTATCCATGACAACAGTTGGCTACGGTGATATGGTTCCAACTACCATCGGCGGCAAGATTGTGGGCTCCCTCTGCGCTATCGCAGGTGTGCTGACCATCGCCTTGCCAGTGCCTGTCATCGTGTCCAACTTCAACTACTTCTACCACCGTGAGACTGAGGGCGAGGAGCAGGCGCAGTATCTGCAGGTCAACGCGCCCAAAGCCGATTCGGCCGAGGAGCTGAAGAAAAGCCGGAGCGGCTCCACCATCAGTAAATCGGACTATATGGAGATCCAGGAGGCTGTGAACAACAGCAACGAGGACTTTCAGGAGGAGAACCTCAAGACAGCAAACTGCACGCTGGCCAACACAAACTATGTAAACATCACCAAAATGCTCACAGATGTGTAGTCATCTGCTGTTTTCCTCTCCGTGAGAGAGGGAAATGTAGAGCTGAGCAACCGGACAAGACAGGTGTACAGCCTCCCAACTCATGTGTGCTGGAAAAATCAAGGCAATAGAATCCAGGATGTTGATGATAATAATGATGATGATGATAGACAGTTAAAAAAAAAAAAAAACAAACTACATAGACCATTCGCTCACATTGTGCTCATCTTGTCTTCAGTCCTCACAACTTGCCCTCCCCCTTAAAACTTCTGATTACTGTTAGACTGAGTGAAATTTCAAATTTTTATAATTCTGCATGGAGCTGGCTTTGTCTGTGTGGCTGTTAGGGGAAGAAAAAGATTTTAAAATATAAATTAATAATAATAATGATAACGAATAATTTCCTGTTCACAACAGTAGCCAACAAGTAGTGCACAAAAAAAGAAAAGCAAAAGGGAGAAAACACTGCAAGATAAAAATTAATTTTTGCTAGAAGAAAGCAACACAACACAAAGCCCTGCTTTTAGTCCCCTGGTCCCTCATTCCCCAAAGCACACTGCTCTGCCATGCGCTTTCTGAAGAGCCCTCCTCATGCGCTGCATATGCTGCTTCCTGGAGTCAGTGAAACAAAACTGTCTTACACCATGTAAAGCTAAGAGGATGTGCGAGCATAAAGCAAGCCCACTCCAGCTCTGATGTGGCCTGTGGGTGACTTGTGACGAGGTTCGTGGTTAGGTACACCATGTTATTTCAAGGATGAATGACAGCCATCAGCGCTAAGCTTATGGTTCGACGCCTTTTTTTCCCAGTAGACATCAGTATCTGATGAATGACTGAGAATGGCCTTGACTTTTCACTGCTTTGGTCTTACATGTACTGTATGTATTGCAATGCAAGCTACCCCCCCACACACACCTCGCCCCCCTCCCTTACTGCTTACTGCAGAGCTTTGAGGACAGCTTGAATGTTTCTTGTTTTCTTTGTTTTTCACACTTTCACACATACGGTACTTATTCATATAGATAGGTGGGTTAACTGTGACTTAACTGATAGCCAGTAGGTAGGTACTGTTAGTAGTAAGTGTAGTCAGTAGATTATTGCATGAGATTTTTTTATCTGAATGGGAATTTCCGCGTTTCTCGACTGCCACTTGCTTAATCGCACCACTGTATAATTGTCACTACACTGCCTTCTATACAAATCCACAGTCTTAAAAGTACGCCTGCAGGTAGCTGTTTCAAAAACCTAAAGCTGTATGTTGGAGGATTTCTTAAAGAATAATCACAAGACCAAATCCTACGCTTAATAGGATGCAGCGTTCTCGTCAATATTAACATTCCATGTAGGAGTCATTGCTGTTCAACTGAGCTGTGATTTTAGCCGTAAACTCACACTCCCGTCTTGGACTTTAATCCCAGTTGCAGACAGGACAGGCTTGCAGTGCTGTCTTTTTCGCAGGTTTGAAACATGGTCACATCCTCCTGATCAAAATAGCAAATTTCAAGGACTCGTGTGTAGAATAATGTTCCCCTGAACTGCCTTTTTATCTGGGTTTACGCTACTCTCCTAGTGTTGCATGACCTCAAAAACATTCCTAAAAAGCATGCGTTTAATCTCGAAGAAGAAGCCTCTGAGACAAAAAATAATTATATACAATAGATATATTTATTTCTTATAAATATATTAAAAGAAAAGATACGTATACAGACAGAACATATGATACACACGTACTTTTATCAGAGCATTAAAAAAAAAAAATTAATGGCAATGTTTAAAAAAAAGTGTGACTCTTCCCACAACATGCAGGTCATCACCATGTTTTAACTTCTGACAATAATAATAGCTATTCTGAGCACTGTTCCACGTTCTCCTGTTTCAGGGCCTGTTTAGGGTGCCAAAGACACACTCTAGCCATTTCAAAAACCTTTTCTTTACTGGTGAGGTTCCCAGCAAACCCATCACACGTCGTGGATTTTTAAACACTTAAGAGTTTGCCTCAATTATTTTAAAACTGCCTTCTGTTGAAATAATTGTTGAAAGGCAGGGCACTGTTCAAAAACTGTATCATCCCTGAACCTGATTGTTAGATCAGAAAGCTTTTATTGGCGTTAAACTGGTCAGAATTTAAATGGAGTCGGGCTATCCTCTGAGAACTCTTTGATGCCAGAAGGTCAATCTGCCTTTAAAAGTTGGCATGAAATGTGAATTAGGTTCTGGTTCTAGGATTTTATCCAGCTGAGAATTTCCTCTGCTCAACACTGCCAAGGTAACAGTCAAAGGCAGTAGCGTCAATATGGGAAGTGATAATTAGCAGCAGTGTAGCAGATATTGGCAAGGGGTCCTCTGACTTCACTCCTGAGTCTCTTGCCTTTCTCCATCTTTTTCACAGATGTCTTTCGTAATTAGGAAGGTGATGGATTAGGAGAAGGTCGGTAGCAAGAACTGTCCAAATGAATTCTGTCAGGCCAGGTTGTACATTTTTATTCTTAGGGTTTCATTCTGCTCACTACAGTCTTTAACCTGCAGTAGCAAAATGTTTTTTACGCCATTGCTGCCAATTTGTGCTCAGGATGCCTCGTCCACCTGCCTGACGTGAGGCTTCTGAGGTTGTTTCTGTCCAAGTCATCATGTTTGTTTCATGCGTCTTGAAAGGATCTGATCAGTTATATTTGTTGTGTTCCCATGAGAAGCATACAAGAGGACTGACATGTTAACATGGTCAGCAACCTGAGGTAGGACCAGATTATAAGAGTTTTCTCGTAATGTTCCCATAATCCTTTAGTGGCGAGGTTTGTGTGGAGAGCATAGATGTTGTTGTTTTTTTTTTTAAAGAACTAACCTTTATGGACCTTTACAGCCCAACCAAGATCTTATTGATCATCAGTTGAGTATTGATGTGGGTGAATTAGTGCAGAGCTATGTAGGAGTGTGTCTGTGTGTGTCTGTGTGTGTCTGTGTGTGTGTGTGTGTGTGTGTGTGTGTGTGTGTGCATAATTAGGAGAGAGAGAGGGAGAAACACTGAATGTCAGTGTTTTAGCCTGGTTGTACAGCTGCATTTATGCAACAGCCATTTGCATATCTGTATGTGATGAAAACACCACACATACTCACAGTCTGACCAAAAAAAATTTTCTATGCATGCAAATGCATCGATGATCCTTTTCGTCCCCATTACATATTTTTGTTTACTGATAATTCTTGCAGACACACATTAACATTTATCCGCTCCATTTTAAATTGTGCACGTTACTGTACCTCAGCCAAATTCACTGTAGCAGCTCGTACACCAGAAAACACGATGTTGTCGTTGATTATTTCTGCTTAAAGCACAAAGATGAGTAGAATCATCCTCGTCCGTACACCGGATTTAATCTGTACAATGTTTTTATTCGATTGAAACAAAGTAAATTAAAATGACCTTGTATTGCTTTATAGGGAGCACCACAGCCTCTGAAAAAACAAACAAGCAAACAAAAAAAAAACATCATCTCTCGCCTGCTGAGGGACCCACCAGCAAATCCACTCCATGAGAAAGGGTGCCCAACAGTGACTACACCGAGAAATCTATGCAGAGAATGATTATTAGCTGGTATTTTTTTTTCTTTTTGGGGGGGGGTGGTGAAGAAAAAAAAAAGAGAAAGCTTTAAGTACAGATTTTTGTGTTTTATTTGGCACTAATTGTATGTTGCTCCTGAGAGCTGGCAGAGCATTTTAAAACAAACCTCGAAGCAAAAGTGAAATATTCTGCTGCTGCACATCAAACAGTCTCACGTTAGCGGAGCTTTCTGGACCTCAGGTTTGCTTGATCTGCGATGTCAGCTCTCTGAGACAAGGCTCCTACATGAGGGGGGGGGGGGAAGAAGGTCACATGTATGGGGAAACAAGATGATCAATATGCAATCTGTATGCATGTGTGTGTCTGAGAAAGAAGAGTTTTTGTTTTCATTTGACCCCAGAGCCTGATAGTGTGGCATCCACTGAAACAATATGTACAGTTGCTCACCCACCCCTTTGTCCCTTCCCCTCCCACCTCATCCTCCTCCATATCATAGAGGCCTGAAAACATCCATCAACATTGGTATAGTGGATAATTGATTTTCTTTCTATGAAATGAAATGTGAGAGAATAATGTAAATAATAGCCAGTGGATGATGGAGCAAAAACCATGTACTATATACTGTATGTGAACTCTGGATTTAAAACAGTAGTATTATCTGCACTTTACAAGACAAAAAGGACAATCTATGGACAATAAAAAAAAAAAAGCATATAATCCTTCCAAATGATCATAACCCTGACAAAGTAATATCAATAATGAAGCCAATAATAATTCAACTGAAATTGTTCTCTGTGTGTTTATTGTGTGGCAAGTCATTAGTCCTGAATACCAGGTTTGTTTGGTTTTTGTTTTTTTTTTCCTTACATGGAAGAAGCAAAACTAGCTGAAAACATGTGAGAGGTGTTTTTCAGTTGTTTCTACAGCCCTTTCTTCCCTCCCCACATCACATCGTAGCACAAAGTATTAAATCTGCAAACTGTTTGATGAGCTAAATTTAGCAGAGGAGCGTCTGTGCTGATACAAAATGCCATGAATCGATCACAGGCTCTTTGTTGTTATTTTTAGGACATCCAGCGTCTTTGTAGCCTCGGGCAGTGCGGAGGACATTTTCAAACGCCTCCTGGTATCTCAAGCTTCTTCCTCCCTTTAAGTGCACAATATATGCTCCTTGCAGTATAAAAAAGAGAGAGCAGGCTGTTCTATTAATAGCCTTTTTTGTTGGAGAAAGAGAAGCAAGAGGAAGATGAAGAGGAGGAGGAACGTGAGCAGAGGAGGAGAGAGAGAGAGCGAGAAAAGTGTGGAAAGGAGATGGCAGAGGAGGAGAAAGGAAAATTTCTTGGAAGAAATGCTCCATTGTGAACTTCCAGTGGCACTACAGGCCTGACACACGAGTGGAAGAAGCCACTGTAACAGAAATAGGGCATATTCATAGTTTCTCTCTTCATGTGCTTCCTGCTTGAGGAAAAATACAGATGTTTCCTTTAGAGCCTGAAATTTCTTCTGCTGCAGTCTGAGCTAATGGAAGTAGATCTTTTAACATGAAGTTGTTCAGCTGTAGTCTTCTATTTTTATGTGCTCCTTCACCTCACCATTCACATCTGCACCCGAGAGAGCAGGATTTTCTTATTATCATTTTCATTTTTTACTTTATTATTTGTTTCTTTTTTAAGCGTTACACCGCGACACCGTAGTCCACTTGTGGTTTAACTACAGCTCTGCATTGCGAGCAGGAGCACTCAGGGCCTTGGTGCTGTAGCTTCATCTCTGCTGTAGTCATTAGTCTTGCTTTGATCCAGCGATGCAGTGCAGCACTCTGCAGCTCGCTCTGCTGAAACCAGGACAAACAGAAGAGAGGCAGGCAGGCAGGATGGAGGAAACAGGTCCGCTGCAGGTGGCCGTGGCTGCCACAGCGTCGATGCTGTTATTGTTGTTGTTGTTAGGGAGGAGGGTGTGAGTGTGTGCGTTGTTTGTCAGGGGCGGTAGTATGCCCACAGGAGCACGGTCGAGCAGTCATACAGGCCTGCTCTCTGCTTACCTGCTTGTAATTAGCTGTGGGACGTGCTGCTAATCCAGCAGGGCCACCCTGGCACCGGACCACACCCTGATATCAGAAGCTGTTCAGTTTTTACACTCATTAACTTCTGCCCTGGTATCTGCCTGTGAGACTTTTTGTCCTCAGCTGAGATGCTCTGCAGCTCGTCTTCACCAGGCTGACTTCAGACGGGTGTTTCCTCGGTGTGCTGCAGCCATCACTGGGCTTTAGCCGTTTGGCTGTTCAGTCTTATTTGGAGTGTGGTTTGTTAAGTGATGGATAGATGTGGGTAAAAACATTAATGCCCTCTAGAGGTGTTTTTACAAAAATGACAGTGTTTCTCTGCCTGAGTGAAATTAATGAAGCAATCCCAAATATTCTGCATTCATATCAGTGGTGGAGAATACATTACTTAAATGCAATTTTAAGCTGCTTTACTTGGGTATGTATATTTTCTGCTTCTTTAAAGTTGTACTCCACCATATTTCATAGACAAATTGGGTACTCATGAATCTGAATTAACTGTAAATGATCTAGTTACTAATTACTTTTCAAAATAAGATTTAAAAAAAAAAAAAGGACAAAGCACAAGCTTGTGAAATATAATGCATGGTTAAAAATAAAAAATCTGTGGTTTTTGGCTTGCGTCCCCTCACAGTAGTCTTTGGTCCCCACATTGATAGCAGTTTTGCGTTTTTTTTCTCTGAACTTCTCAGTCGGTTTCAGTAATTGCAACTGTCTGAATTCTAAAAAGCTATAATTATCCAAAAGTTTGCAAAAACTAGAAGTCTGGAAAGTTAGTTGAGGAAAACTTACTTCTTAATCCGTTAATGGTGTCACAACGCCTCAGATTTATCTTGTGTCAAATATTACAGTAGATGACTAAGAGGGGGCATTTGGTGCAGAACAAGTACTTTCACTAAACCGATGATACTTTCTGTGTTTTTTGAATGTGGAGTTATCATACATTGCTATGTTGGTTCTGTTCCTTATGTAACGACTCTGAGTACCTTCTTGTTGGTCTGATCAGTAATTGTGTCTCTTCTAGTCCGGATAACAGCAACACTGGGACTCCAAGTCCAACAATAGGACACACATGTCTACCCCCCCACTCCCTCCATTGTCATATGGACGATCATTACACTTATAATGTGTGATGGCTCCATTTAGTGGATATGAAAACAAATACACACACACACACACACTAGTACACACATATACATAACATGCCCTCCTCAAACTCTCTGGGGTTGACAAATGGGCTGGGTCATCCAACCATGCATCCCATCTCACAGGGGACGATGAACCTGTCAGAGAGCACAACACAACAGACGGTTAGAATCTGTGGAGCTCATAAAGTGCACACAAAACCAGGAGACATGACGCAATATACACCACAGGGCCACACTGGAGAAAATCCTCTTTTACATAATGACACCGTGGGATGAATTAACACGGCGGAGTAGAGGTCAGGCTCCAGGATGTGATAAGGTTCACTACCAGGTGTCAGTATGGTGTTTGTACTGTAGGCAAGTGCCCTCCGACCTGAGAGGTGGAGGGATAGTTGAACATTGTGCGCCATCCTTGTGTCAGAGTAATGGAAGTGTGTTTGGCAACTTTGTGTCATCTGAGGCGATAACATATGGAGTCTGAATGAGGCACGTTCATGTGTAGGAGCCCTGAGCTGCTTGTTCCTGAAGGTTAGAGGGTTCGTCTGGAGAGCGACAAAATTTATGAATGAAAGGACAACAGGAGAGTGTAAAAACTAAATCTCCTGCCAAAACGTTAATGTGGAGCCGGCTGCTGTACTGGCACTGTCTAATAAGTCATCTCCTATCAAGGACACAAGTTGCATCTAGAATCTGAATCACCATGGTTTTAAAATTATTTATTAAACTTTTACATGATTTAAATGGATAGGCCGATTGTTTCCTGGTTATAGGAAGTAAATGTTTATTAAAGCATACAGAGCAGTGGAAAATGGCTATATCCAATGTGATAGCTCTAACACAGATACATGGATAAATCAAAACAACACAAATGTGTATTCATTTAACAAACAGCAAAAACAATGAATTTTCCTTGCACCAGGAAACATGCATCAAAGTAAGATGATCCGTCTAATCTTTGACTGGGATCATTTAATCACTTGACCAGGAGTAAAATCTGCTTGTCTGCTGCATGCTGCATACCGATCTTGTGGAGGCCATTTCAAACAACCAGGGAAAAGAATGTCAGAAGCTTTAAATATCCTGTGAGTTAATATTTTATCAACATCTCAGTCCCAAGGCCTCTTCCCCCTTTTACGTCCCATTTCCAACTCTGAGATTGTGCACAGATCAGGAATAAGAAATCTAACATGCCTCCACTGCACTACATTTTATTTAGACCAGCTCTTCTTGCCTTCCTTCCACATTCTTATATATATTTATATACTTGTATCCATATGGAAAATGCAGCCATTAAAACAGAGAGGAATCATTTGCAGAAAAATGAAATCTCGATGAATTGAGGACATTCGAAATGTGCTTAAGAAGCAGTCCAATTTTAGTGACGAACAGAAAATTAGCTCAGTAGTGGAACGAAGGCAGTGTCTTCCTTTCTGAAGGGGGTTCTGGTGAATGTGTCCCACCGCCTTCACGGATCTTATTCATTATGTATGTGATGATCTCTTGAAGAAGAGAAGACCTCTTGCTTCAAACAAAGCAGCAGTGTCAGTGTGACGCCACTTTTCCTTCTGCCCTAACAGACAGAAAAGTAATTGAACATGTGCTATGTTTACTGTATGTAAGTATTTGTGGGCTTTAGAGGAAAACCTGCAGCAGTGATCATGTGTATGTTAAACAAACTGACTAAACTCATTTTCATAGCCTGTTGTTGATTGAAGGGCAGAAGGTCTCAGGTTCGGTTCCCGGCCTGGAGCCTTTCTGTGCGGAGTTTGCATGTTCTCCCCGTGCTTGCGTGGGTTTCCTCCCACCGTCCAAAGACATTATGTTTGGGATAATTGGTGACTCTAAATTGTCCGTAGGTCTGAGTGTGAGTGTGAGTGGTTGTTGGTCTCTGTCTGTCTCTGTGTGTTGGCCCTGCGATGGACTGGCGACCTGTCCGGGGTGTTCCCCGCCCTCACCCAGTGTGAGCGGGAATCGGCTCCAGCACCCCCCCCCCACAATAAGCGGTAGAAGATGAGGGCGAGGCTGCATTCACTCACAGTGTTCAAACACACACCAGTACTTGGTGGAGTTTTCCCCACCACATAAAGTTTGCTGCTAGGTCAGTCGGCTCGTTGGTAACTCTTTGTGGGTCTGGGGTTTGTTTTTTTTATGCTGAGCAGTTTGGTTTCTCACTGTAAATGGCTGCTGCAAAAGAAACTTAACTGTTGACAGTGAGAGTGAAACAAATAATTAAAGCTGTTTACCTTAAAAATCAAAACAACAAGCACAATGTGGTGAAATGCTCCACAGAGCTGAGGGAAACTGCAGGGATGGGCAACTATACTTTATAGACTTAGAAGTCTCTCCTTTCACGTTGCACATGGTCATCTGACCCCTTTGGTTTACATTAAATTATACAGCAGTATGTTGGTATGGTGCTCCTTTAATTGCAATTCAGTCAAATGTATATTGTGCTGCCTGACTATAAAACAAAAGAATCAGTGGTGGATGTCTGTGTAGTCATGTTAGAAACTGGAGCTGGCTGCCTCCTGACGCACTGGGCTCCTGGGTGCAGCATTAATACCAGGTACAAGCAACCAGCAGGAGAGACAGTGAAGGAGGTTTGAAAGGTTGCCTTCATTCATTATGCATGTTTGATCAAAGAAAGTAATCCAGTACAAACCTCATGCAGGGGAACAAAGCCTTCATACAATGAAAGAAGCAGTTTTTTTTATCATGTTCAGTAAATATTTCACAGTATGAGATATATATGTCCACTGAATGATACAGAAACATGCACACTGACAGAATACCTCCACTTATCAATAAATTAACTTTACTACATTTCTTTCGGGTTTCTTTTTTTTGGTCTTCTTTTTTCCTCTTTTTTTTTTAAACTACTACTTCTACTCTTTTTAATTGCACCTTCACATACTGTGTGAAAACCAGTGCCATCACTTGTGCACCCTTAAAGATTTATAGCCTCTTCATTGTCCCGAAGCAGCAGCCTATGCAGCCACACCATGGCAACAATAACTAACAATGCTCCGCGGATTAAGAGGCTACCCAGTGTTTGGCTTGAATGCTGGTCTATCTGTAAGCTGCCACAGTAACATGGCAGCGGCCGGGGCTTTGTCAGCATCTTTAAGACATATGTGCGGGGATATCTAATTCCTACACATACCAATACACTCAGGCTGCACAAGGCAACCAGAGACCTCACAAGCGCTCAACACAAGGGATTGCTGTAGAAATATTTTATAATCCAAGAACAAATGTAGTTCCAGGAGAGTATAGTAGCAGCAGGGAAATGCATGCTGGGTATTGTTTGGGTTTTAAAGCTGCACATTGGCGATAAGCCCTTAAAATGGCAAGTGACTGCATTATGTAGGAGATGAGACGTTGAATGTTAATTATCTTTTTTATGCAAAAGAACATATTAGTTTGCTATGTTCACATTGTAATGAGTAATGGATATAAACCTGTCCATATCACCCATAAATACAATCTGGACTGTGGTGGCAAAGTCCTGCATTAAAATGTACACTATTACACTTGGATATTTTCATTTCTCTGTCATGCTTTTTATTTTTTAAGTAGCACTTAACACAAAGCCAAAATCCTGAAAGGAATGTGACTGTGTTCCTTCAAGAAGAAACTTCAGTTTAATTTAATTTCTGCTTTTTTCCACAGTTACAGTAAATGGTTACGTGAGGAAGCAGTATTGTGGTTTAAAAACTCAAAAAGTAAATTGGAAAATGATGCACAGAAAATTCACAGGCCAGTAATTTTTCATTTACTGACTTTTTCCACTTAAAACTTAGTGATCCATCTTCATCGGTTATGGCCTCGGTGTGTGAGCAGCTCAACCACAGAGTCACATTCCTGTCCACAGTCTGTTTGTCCACATCATTACAACATTTACTGCTTCTGCTTCATGTTGCGTTCATTTAAACACAGCGGACTGCCAGATTTTCTTTTCTTATCTGTCCTGGTAAGATCAGCATAGAGAGTGAGAGATTTTTAAAATTTAGACCTTCTATACTGTACACCTTCAGTGGACTGACCCTTCAATGTGTTACCTGCTCAGTGAGAACAGTGACAACTAAATTGTTGCTCTGATGTATGACTCGAATTGTCTAACTGGTATTCAGAAAGTCCTACCTTATGTCCACCATTTCATGAGAACAACAATAAGTGTCTGCATCACTATAAACTCTCTTTGTCTCTTTTTAATCCATCAGCTGCCACTGACTTTGACAGTGGACTAAATGGACAAGTGAGAGGGCAGAGAGGTGAACACGGAGACAAAAACTGGCGTGTGACCAGTGACTCCTACACACTGGTGTGAAATATGATAGAGAGCCAAGCAAGAGCACCTGGCAGGCAGATGGGCAGGTTCAGGACTCTACTAGCAATGAGAAAAATGAGCCGTGTGCTGCACAAAGAAAGTTTCACTTAAGTTTCTGGCTTGTTACACCGACGGATGGACGGACAGGGAAGGCAAAAGAACATGATTCCTGTTCACATGAGACAAGCGTTCGAGGTTTCAAGGGACATCTTCTGGCCTTATGGGATTGTCTCACAAATATCAGAGAATTAGAGTCCTACAAGTATTAACACCTGAGGGGAGGCCTCATGCGTCCACTGCACAAAAGCTAAAGTGTGGCACTTTGTTTACTTGCGTGTCACTCAGGCCGATCAAATCGTTGAAACTGTTTTGTCGTTCGAAACATCTGTCTTATTTATGCTGCCTTTAACTGTCACTGCCCTGCCGTCTGTCAAAACCGTGCGCTTTAGAGAGATTTACAACCGCTCCTTAAGACTCTTCCATCGCCTGGTCACATATTTAATCTGAGAGGAACGCTTGAGTGAGTTTAGACAAGCTCCTTTGACCACTGGATAACAAGGTAAACTCATTTTAATGCCTCTAATATTAAGACTAATACAGTTTGAGGATAATGTTAAGAATAATCAGCCTAAATTCCAAAAAATAGATTGAAAAGAGATTTTTTTAATAATTTTTTTTTTAAACATGTAACATTAAAGGATTAAAACTGATTATTGGATTACTGCTATGGTTATTTTTGATATAATATCATGGTATTTTCAATATTAGTAGCAAGAACATTATTGATGCTGTAACCCTGATGCTGTGTTTTTACCATTAAACATCTTTTTTTTCCTTCTTCTTCTTCTTTTATTTGATCTGGTCATGAGTTAAATGTTAAAAACTGGCAGCTAAAATTTGGTCTGGTGAATCACACTGATCATTTCTCCTCATGCACACTGCAGCAGGCCATATGGGAGCATGAGGAAGTAACTCAGGAAGCCTTGGATGAGCTCAGAGCGCCTGCAGCCATGGATCCTCCCCGTCCAACGGTGAGTAATGTTGGGATGAAAATAGTGGTGGTGGTGGGGGTGATGGCATTCAGCCTCCCTGTGTGACTGCTGGATGGAAAGCCACTTTTCCCACTGTGTGTGATTTTGTGAGCATTTTGTAGGAAGCATCAGCAGCTGATACTAAAGGATGGTTCCATCCTCTGACAGCAAATGAAGTAGAAAAAAAAACCCCAACAACAACCAGCGAATGGTTGTTTGCAAACGAAAAGTGTAATTTAATCAGTGAGTTTAAAACCACGGAGGATTGCAGCGTTAAATGTTGTGGCTGCACAATGATTGGTTTGTTGGGAACTCGTGCCTCCTCCCCTGCCGTGTTGGGTCCAAGGAGTCATCCAAGATTAGCGCTTGTCTTTTGATTAATGAGGCTGGAAACAATCCAGACATTTCAATTAAGTCTGTAGTATTTACTCGGCACTGTTCAGCTATGAGGGTGATTCTCCAGGCTCATCTCCTGTGCTGTATAATCTCCTTAGTGGAGTAAGAGTGTGGTACAGGAGTCAGCGCAGGCATCTTTATCAACCACACACCAAATACTCAACACCAATGGACAGAAAGCTGTTTTCATAGGTGAAAGGTCACTGATACACAAACTGATTTAACATCCTTCAACACGACAAGTGTTACAATTCATATCTCACTTTGACCTTTATGTTTGACTTTTACTGTGCAGATTGATCCATCTGCAGATTGAACATTAAAACAACTGATTTTAGTTTGCAAACAATTATTTGTTGAATTTACTTACTAGTCTCTCTACTAATTGGCAGTAACTGATGCAACCTTAATGAAAACCTATAAAACTTGAAGCAAAGCTGCAAAGCCACACACATGTAGACTTTTTTGCCTTACATTTTAGTTGTTTTGAAAAAAAAGAAGAAAAAAAAACTATGGGTTTTGGAGCTGTAGCCTCAAGTATGAGCCAATTCTGGGTCAAAAGGTTTAGAAGTGCTCTGAACCTTAAATGCTTTGCACGGATAGAATTCGGAGATGTAGAGTTTTTCACAAGTGAATCCAGTTCTGACCATGACACACCTCAAATTACCATATTTGGCTGATGTGATCGTCTGACACCTTCATGATTAAAGGAAGATTCAAAAAAGGAAAAACCAGGCTCAAACTGGGGAAATTAAAACTATATGAACTATATAAGCTTTTTAGACAAAATATAATATAACTGTGGCACTGCGAGGGTTAAGTCACTAACGCTGAATCCATATGAACTTGTGGCACTCTGGGACGTTTTTCAATAAATTTACCGCTTTATCTTACCTAATGCTATGTGTGGGGATACATGGGGGTTTTATAAACTGAACCTGCCGATGCCCTTGCACTCTCCTGACCCTTATGTGTTATTTGCAATGAGAGGGACCTTTGCCGCAATATGTAGGATTACTAGAACGGAATAACCAACTGCCTTTCCAATAGCTATAAGATTACCAGGCTGGAATATCTAATCTGTACTACCTGACATGCTCTTTGAAATCCTATCACCTTTAATGGATGACCATATGGGCTTTTGAGATAGCGTAACTTCATGTGCGCAGGCGTGAACAGCTCCAACGGTTTGATAGTGCTTTCTAAACAAAACACTGTTAAAAATAAATGTTTTAAATTCATCTTGGTATTTAGCATCATGTGACACGACATTTATGATCAAATGATATTTGAATGTAATTGCAACACAAATATGATACTATTCCCTAATTCTATTATCTTTACCCCAAATGACCTTTTTCTGCAAAAACCCTGAGATTAGTTTGCTTTGGTAAAATAAAACTAAGTACGTTAACTTAACAGCTGTGGTTAAATGGAAATAATCAACATTTGCATCAAACATGTGACAGAGTGAGTATAATTTGTTCATAAATGTTAATAAATAAAAAGAAAAAATATCACAGGAGAAGATTTTATGGACACATCTGTTCACTTGAGAGGCAGTTTGAGAGGAGAAATTTTCCCTCACTCATAAAGTTCAGTCACACCAGTGTTGCAGATGTAATTTAATTTTCTCAGGAGATGTTGTTAGCTGGAGCTCAAAGTCGAGCTATATAAAGGTGTGCAGTTGGTGTTTATACCTGTGCAGTGTCAGTACAGTTCACACACAAGAATACTGATGGAGAAATTGCTTTGTCAACACAGTCTGTTAACGGCTAAGGTGACAGTGTCATCTGGGGGGGGGTTGGACCGGACACAGGTAGGGAGGGAGGGAGGAGGGATGGATGATGGATCGAAGGATGGATGGAAGGACAGAGATAGGGACGTTATCCCTCCTGGTATCCTGTCAGGACTGCTGAGACGGCTGACACAGCTGACACGCCTGCAGTCCACCTCCTCCCGTAGTTCATATCTTTCCCATAATCTTCCCCTTTCCTGCTTTTCCTGACACAAATCATTCTACAGGGGGAATGGATAGATTATTTACCCTCTGACTTATGCAGTCTATGGTTGTCCTCTTCACCGTCCATCTCCCCGTCTTTCTTTTCCTGCAGCAGATCCTATTATGAAGTGTTTAAGTGGCAGGTCGTGCCTCAGCTGACTGCCTTCTCAATGACATGTTCAGGACAGCGCAGGATCACACAAGTAAAAAGATCCCTACACTGCAACGATGTGAGGCAGTGTTTGTGTGTGTGAGTGCGCGCGCGTGTGTGTGTGTGTGAGTGCGCGCGTGTGTGTGTGTGTGTATGCGTGCGGACATGTCCCTAAACTCACAAGTCTAAAGCCATGGCCATTCCTGAATATATGTCTTAGACAGAACCAAGTCATGCTTATCTTCATGGCTGCATCATGTCTCTGTGAGCACAAATAATGAAACTCCAGGAGGTGATAGTGTGTGACAATGAACAGCAAAGCACACAATGTAAGGTCTTAAAACAGTTTTCTGTGACCTTGAAGTCATGTGCCCGTTTCTGCAGTGGTGCTGCTAGCACTGCAATGTTACAGAGGACCAGCAGACAGCCAACTCCAGGCTGCAGCAGGATGAGGGTGAGAGGAGGGAATGATTTCTAACTTCAGACCACTGGTTCTCTATCAGGTAACACAATATTCAACCCAGGTTGCCAAATTGGCCGCCCTTCTGAAAAAGTGTAAGATTAACTTTGATTAAAGTTTTAGTTGCTTGTGAGATTTCAGCAATCCTGTTTGAAACAAAAAAAGAAGAAGAAGAAACTGAGCTTTCCTTTGATTTAAATGTAACCTTTTAATTAGGATTCCTTGTTTTTTCAAAGCCACAGACCTGCTTTATTAAACTGATAGACCTTCAGTTGGTGGCAGATGTAATGGTGCTGGAGCTGGCAGGGACAACAACAATGACCATCTGACACATCTGCAGTCTTGGAAAGTGGCTATTTGTGTTCCCTCTCAGCTCTATTAACCCCCATACATATCTATATTTAGCACCTTTAAGCGGAAATGTGTTCTCTGAATACATAACATCTGTGAAGAATTCAAGTATGTGGGCTGAAAAGATGAGTGGAAATGTTTGGACAGATTTTGGAAAAGACCTTTGACAGTATAAATATCAATAGAGTTTCACAGAATACTGATGTCAGATGAAATAACGGCTCATGTCAGCATCATTGCTAAGAACGTAAGCAAGAGAAAGCTGAATCCCCCTGACAGATGTGCACCCCTGCAGGTATTGAGAGCTATGACAGGTACGGTAACAGAGGAAGAATACAATATAATCCCCAAGGTGAGGGTGGATTGGATGATCCTGCATGTGGATGCTTACTCTGCAGGAAAGGGGGGAAAAAGAGCGGGTCCCCACTCTCCCTTCACCACGTCAAACAGCGATTGGCTCCTGCAGTGTAAATCACCCATCAGAGAGCAACCTATAACGTCCTCACTTATCCCACAGACAG
Source organism: Remorina albescens (assembly GCA_034769265.1). Taxonomy (NCBI): domain Eukaryota; kingdom Metazoa; phylum Chordata; class Actinopteri; order Carangiformes; family Echeneidae; genus Remorina; species Remorina albescens. The sequence continues at coordinate 22,964,958 of CM068494.1, forward strand.
AGGAGGGAGCGGGCAGAACAAAAACAGGTGACCCCCACGTTCAAAGCACAGCGGGTTGCGTGCATGTGTGTGGGTTTGCGTTTGTCCACGGGCATATTTGCGTGTTTGTTAGTGTGGGTACCTCTGGCATCTCTGGTTTCGTATAGGCTATCAGATTACCCAATGGGAGCTTTAATAGAGCTAGAGACACTCTTGATTGTGAGTCTGAAAGGAGGAGAGGGTAAGGGGAGGAAGGGGAGCAGAGCGGAGCCTCCAGGCAGGACAACTTCTGCAGAGCTGTGGACATGGGTGAGTGGTGCGGACATCTGCACACAGCTGGCTTTAAACTTTACACTTTTCTGATTGAACTTTATATTTGCATGTATTTATGGGAATTCACATGTTACAATCTGATGGGTGCTGTGATGTAATTGAATCTGATCTGATCTTGTTCAATGTCAGTTCAATGTGAGAGACCGCAAGGTTACTTCAGGGGTGAGATTTTTGCATCAAAGTGTCTAAGATGCAGGGATGTGCATCAGACTGCACTTTTCTCTTGTCTGCATCTTCAGCCGTCCTTTCTCCTGGAATCAGTAATACCGCTTTGCTGACGGGGCACAATCAATACACTTATTTTATTTTTTATTTTTTTACGTGAACCCCGATCATGATATCATTCCATACTGGATTCATTTCTGTATCTTCTACAATGCGAGTGGAAATAGTCAGATGAGGCCCCTCAGTGTCAAGCGGACACAGAGGTTGCCGCTTAAACGTATGTGTCGGGATTTGATTACCTGTCAGAACTACACAAATGGAATGAAAAACTGCTTCTCAGAGATAAAGATAATGATATACTGACAGGCGATCCTGAACAGGACTGGACTGGAAGTCAGTGGGTAGAAATTGACACACAAACATTTTAATATTGAGAAGAATAAATGAGTTTCAGTTTTCAGTCATAAAGGAAGAGGTCAGATCATTTTTTCTTTTGTTTTTTTTTAACCATAAAGAAGTGAAACATGCTCATTTTGATAGCACATGATCAGCAATAATAACCTCCGTACTCCTTGTAAGCACTTTCACAGCCGAACTCGCCGAGTTAGGGTTTTTCTTTTGGTCATGGGAGAGGAAAAAAATAACTGTACAAGCACAGTATCAGATGGCAGGTTCGGTGCTGATGCAAAGTGGAGCTGACAGAAAAAATGTCTTTAGTTACACTATTTAACTAAATGTAACACAACTGTGCCTCCCCTCTGCTCCTGTCTTTTTACAGATCACACAGAGGGTCTAATCCAAGAGTAGTGCACAGCTGCCTGAATGATAACAAGGAGGAGAAAGGCCCTTCCAGGATTTCTGCTGTGGCACTGCGGGTGGTGTGTGCTCTGTCCCCTGCACTCGAAACGGGCTGATAGACAAACCTTTGGGTAGCAGTAAGACAGGCAATGGAGGTACCCCTTGTTGATTTTGAGAACATGGATGATGTCGGCATCAACCTGGGCGACCCATGCGACTCTGGATACCCGACTTCACCCACCTCAGAGGCCCCTGATCAGAATCTGTTACCCCGCCGTTTGACTTCTCCTCACCATTCGCCACACCGAGCGCAACGTGGGCATCAGTCCGGTCAGGAGGATCTGTCGCCGTCCTCTCCCCCGACTCTGACCGCAAAAGGTAATTCCAGCAGCGGCAGCTTGATCTCTAATCTGAAGCTCCTGATCAACAGCGAGTCTCCTACTGACAGTGTGTTCAGTAAGATGGCGAAGGACTGCTATGATAATGAAGATTTGTTTGAGAGGCATTACGTGGAAGAAAAAGATGAGAAAGTTGTCATCAACGTTTCAGGCCTGATGTTTGAGACCCAGCTCAGCACCCTGAACAAGTTCCCAGAGACGCTGCTCGGTGACCCCATGAAGCGGATAAGCTACTTTGACCCGATGAGAAATGAATACTTTTTTGACAGGAACCGCCCGTCCTTTGATGGGATTCTGTACTTCTACCAGTCAGGGGGGAGAATCCGTAGACCAGCCAATGTTCCCTTAGACGTTTTTGCTAATGAAATTGTTTTCTACGAGTTGGGTCATGAAGCGATGGAGCAGTTTCGTGAAGATGAAGGGTTTATTAAAGAGCCAGAGGTCCTATTACCCACCAATGAACTCCAGCGGCAGTTCTGGCTCTTGTTTGAATACCCAGAGAGCTCGAGTGCAGCCAGATCTGTAGCTCTGGTCTCTGTGTTTGTCATCATCATTTCCATTTTCATTTTCTGTCTGGAGACTCTGCCAGAGTTCAGGGAGGACAATGACTTTCTCCAGGGTTTAACCCAAACTATCAACGGCACCCAAGACAGTTCTGCCTCTCATCCCACCACAAAAGACGTCATTGCTTATATCACAGACCCCTTTTTCATTGTGGAGACTATTTGCATTATTTGGTTTTGCTTTGAAGTCGGTGTCCGCTTTGTAGTTTGTCCCAGCAAAAGTGATTTCTTCAATAACATCATGAATATCATTGACATAGTCTCTATAATTCCCTACTTTGTAACTCTTGGCACTGAGTTGGCTACGACTCCTGACGACGACATGAACTCGAGTCAGAACATGTCCCTGGCAATCCTAAGAATAATTCGACTAGTGAGAGTGTTCCGAATTTTTAAGCTCTCCCGACACTCAAAAGGCCTTCAGATCTTGGGTCAGACCTTGAAAGCCAGTATGAGGGAACTGGGGCTGCTCATTTTCTTCCTTTTCATAGGCGTCATCCTGTTCTCAAGTGCCATCTACTTTGCAGAAGTGGATGAGCCCCAGACGCAGTTTGTTAGCATCCCCGATGGTTTCTGGTGGGCCGTGGTGACAATGACCACCGTGGGATACGGAGACATGTGCCCCATCACCATGGGGGGCAAAATGGTCGGCACCCTCTGTGCCATTGCTGGTGTCCTGACCATCGCCTTGCCCGTTCCCGTCATCGTCTCCAACTTCAACTATTTTTACCACCGAGAGACTGAGCAAGAGGAGAAACAGATGATAGACGCGGCAACAGAGGCTGCACAGAAATTATCAGCTGCAAACAAGTATGGAAGCACATCTTCACTAAACAAAAGTAACGGCACATGGCAGAGTGAGAAGAATGGAATGCCCTAATAGAGAAACAAAAGTGCTCATTTATATCAATACATGGACAAATCAAGCATATTTGTTAGTCAGACACACTGGATGATAACAGTTTCTTTCTCACTGTTTTGTACTCCAAATATGGCTGCATTTGTACATTTTATGACAGTATTATTAGGCACTGTGTGGTGGTGAGACAGCCTTTGCACAAGTTGTCTCTCAGTTTGTGAATGTGTCAAAGTGCAATTACCACAACTCGGCAGCTGCTATGCCAGTTAACTGAAGTGAATAAACTAAGGTGTATAACTATGATCTTTCATCCAGTGCAATTTGAGGAAGAATATGATGGCTCATTTGTATTATAGACAAATGTTTCACCTTGAAAGTGTAGCTTGTTAGAGTAAACCTAGACGTAGACATGAAAGGCAGAGTAAGTTGTGAAATGTTTTTTTCTGTTTTGTGTGACAGTGTAAGTTTAGCCCACGAAGGAAAAGAAACCGAAAACGGCTTTAAAAATCGTAGCATTTATTGCCGGATGTCCTGTATAGTCGCAGTTTATATTACATCTCATTAGCTTGCACTTCTTCATATTCAGCAAGGTCTAGAAAGAACTTGGCATGATTTTCAAGGACGGATGAATGTTTCTGGCACACTGTAAGGCAAGAGGACATCAGCACACGCATGGTCTTATCAGCAAATCCATACTTGAGAATGCTCAGCCAGCAGCATTTCTCCATACGACACAGCGTAAAATAGCTGTGTGATAAATAGTTGCGACGTTAGCACGTCTGTTATTAATCTTGTAGATACAGCAGGTAGCAAAATATAAATTAATCCGCGAGACTGCTTAACACTCTGTACTACTACTGTATTGTAGTACATGTGCTAGGTGCATGCAGCAGGTTTGGTTATTGAATCACAGGTTGTTTCTGTCTGACTTAGTCTGCATTTTGCACCAGCTGATGCCCACTTAGCTGCATACGCCACCATCCTTTAATGTGGCATTGTAATGTGAATTCCCCACTTTAAAAACCATATCAATTCATTGCACTGAGAGCTTTTTTTTTTTTTTTTAATATATATACCTCCTGAGCACTCTGAGAGCTACAAGTCATCAGCTGTTGGCAAGGAGAAAGAATTTATTTCTCTGTATAGAGAGGTGTGATGAGATGTGCATTTGTGGTCTGACTGAGAGAAAGGAGGAGAAAGCAAAGGCAAAAACTTTTTTCATTCACCTTTTTCCTCTGATCTGTACTGCATGGCATAGTGTGCCGAAATGAGGTTTACCGGTAACTCTTACTTTAAGTGACTGAGGTTTGAGATATTTACTGTAGCTAAGTATGTTATAGTATGTTAATCTTATAGTGATGATCATTATACTCCACAAAAAACAATACTTCAGCAGGTTTTATGGATCGGTGACAACAGGTGATAACGTTTGTGTCTCCTCGGGAAATGAATGAATTGGTCGTAGATAGTGTATGCATGCCACATTTCAATCTTGAAAATGTATTGTATGTGAGTTTATTATACAAATGTATACAGCTTGTAGTGAAACAGCAATGGATGTAGCTGCAACTCAAAGAATGCCCTTCTAATAATCCTGCAATACGCAAAGCTGATGACATGCGAGGTGGGGAAAACAAATATATAGTATTTTTACTCATGAAATGCAATAAGGTGACATCAGTTAGTCACGTCGGTACTCAGCACTTTACTATGTTGTGAAGCACTTAATATTTGAGGACTGTTACTGTATGTGTCAGCATTGTACGGTATACAGTGTCATAATTTGCTATCTTTTATTTATCCTGTAAAGAGTGCCTTTCATTAAACATGTATCCTAACTGTGAAGTTTTCTTTTGGATGATTTTAACTTCTGGGTTTTCATTTTTACCTCTTGACATTACGACACTGAGCATGTTTGTAGTTTTCAAACTTTTTTTTTTTTTTCATGTTCAGCAATTGTAAATGGAGATGTAAGTGTCAATGTATGGCTTCAGATCTGAATACTCATTATCGCCTTATGTTAACTGTTATTAACACCTTCTCACCGCTGCTTCTCAGCACTGATATCATCGCGGCATCCCCTTTCTCTCTCATCTCCCTCTAACTGAAACTCCCTTTCCCCCTGTGAATACTGTCTAAGTGTGTAACATCACAAAATGGAAAAATATCCAGTTTATTTTGCATGTATATATGTTTGTGTATGTGTGTGTGTTAAAAAGCTGATACTGTATGTGTATTTATATCCGTTGGGATGCTGTTGATGGAGGGACAGACAGTTCTTGTGTATTTTGTAACAAACCCATTTTAATGAAGAATTGTCACAGCCTGGTTAAAAATAGGTAGTAAGATCAAAAGAGATTATGAAATCTTGCAGGAACGCAACAGATTGATATTGAGGAGTTGTTTTTTGTTTTTTTTTGTGGTAAGGGTATTAGTGACAAAATGTGGAATAAAAACACAATTTACTCTTTCTCTCTACTGGCAGAAAAAGTCTAGTATTACGTGCTTGACAATGTCTTTGCCTGGGAAAGCTTCAAAAGCAGAAGCTGCTAATTAAATATGCAGACCAAATGAATCATTTATGAGATTATCTATCGAAGCTGAGGAGCCAACTCTTTCACCGTCCCTTACGGTCACATCAAGGACATGTTGTTGGTCAGTCTGTGGAAACATTACAATGTTTAATCTTTAAGCATTTTGTATATATGATGCCTTCGATTCTATATTTTCTGAGTTTTTGAAGTTTTTTTTTAATCGCTGCATGAATCTGGATGTGTTTTTGCCGTCTGCTCTGTTGATCTAATCACTAGTTAACATGCAGGCCGCCCTTCTGCCCTGCTGATCACTGATCAAGCAGCGATATCCCGAACACAAGGCCTGACAGCATTTTAGCATTTCACAGTCAGGTGGCTCTGGCAAGGTCAAAGCCAATGTGACTCCATCATTTATAATTCATCATGTGTTCCACAAAGAGATCACATCCATCCTGCCTTTGATATATATTCATTCTAAGAAATCCATTCACGGACCAGCACCTAGTCACAGTGACACAGCAGACTGCACTGAAACCTTTAACGGATCTAAAAATATCACAGTTGCATGACTCCGTTCTTAACTTTAGTCTCCAAGTTGTGTCCCATCGCTTTAAGGGGAAACAATGAACGGATCTAGCACGAAAGCTCAGACATTGAGTGTCATATCGGTAGATTGGGTTACTGTTCTGTCAGCAGACACGTTATAAGCCCGTTTCAGAGCTGCACAGCCAGCAGCCTGGATACTGTAGTTTCTCGCCCTTTGAAGGGCAAAGTCACTTGGAGCTGATGCAGCTTGTGTTTGTTTTGAACGCCTCAGAAAGTGTCCACTTTCTTCCACTGACGGTGGCGCTCCTGGATGCAGAATGTGACCTTGCCGTTGCATTTTAGATCAAAGTCTAAACACGGTGCCGCTTCGTAGCATGTTTAATTCTGAGTGGCGAAGCAATACTTACGGATATGGTATTGATTTATTTTCAGCTGCGCTCACCTAAAGTATTACCAGGTCCATTGATTCGGTGCCCTGACTTTGCTGACCAACAATGTTCAGACATTGGTTTTGCATTACTTTTATAACTTTTATATCGATTACAGAATCAAAAAGTGAAATCATTGCATTACAATACAATGCATTATAATAAATAAAACAAACTATTTTTGGCATGAGATGAACTGATCAAAGAAGTTTCTCTATCGGCTGGCTCAGCACTAAAGCAGATGATGACTGGATAGGTGGACACACCTAGCTTTTTGCTGGGACTGATGGAGGTTTGGGCAGTCTTGATGACTAACACGCTCCTCCTTGTGACTGTAAAGTCAGTTTGTTTTTCACTTCTATAGTTTCATTTTCTTCACCTGCACTGGAAACCCCTGATGTCATTTAGGTATTGCACACATTACTGCAGTTCAAGTTTCAAAATGATACATGAATTAATTTGAATATCTAATGATATTTTCTGGGTGAACGGCACCCAGACAGTAAATTGGCACATTTCCTCAGAGGCTGGCTGTGTTTTTGCCCATGAAAACAAAACCACGAATAAATCAATCCAACAGAAAAAATATAGGACCATCGCTCAGAGAAATATGCTGAATTCTTGTCAGACAACTAGTTTTTATATAGATCCGGTGTATTACTGGCAGTAGATTCAGGTCAGTGCTCTCCAAGATCAAGGAGGCAGCCAGGAATGGCACAGAAGCTGAGTGATCATCTGCTGTGGATGGGCCACAATAAACAGCATTACAGTAGCCAGAATAAATGCCAGTATCAGTTTAAATGTGCATTTTATTTTGAATACTCTCCACTTAATATCAGTGTCAAACAACCCTTTCTGCGTATTATCAACCACTGAATTGTATTACCACACACTGTGCTCACTGTAGTACACCACAGATCGATGCTATGTATAGATGTACTGCGATTAATTTTGGTTTGATCTCACATTCACTTGCCTACACCTGACAATACTTCTGAGAGCCTCAAATGTGTATTAATCCACAACTAAAAATAGTTCCCAACAAATGCATTATTTGTTCCTGTTGGAGTGAGATTTGTTAAGTAAACTGCTTATTTAAAATGAATTAAGATATTTGTGACTCAATTTAAAGTATATACATCACACAATGTTGTTTTTTTTTTATGAGATTTGAGTTGTCAATCACAAAAATCTGATATATTGCCACTTTTTATGTCAATATTTGAAGAAAAAGCTTTCCCTACGTTTTCATTGTAAAAACCTGACGACTTCAAAACATTTCAACTTCAGGAGTTAGATTAGATCCTAGGAAACATAAAACCATGTTACACATTAACAAATTCTGTCTTACTCACTCCTTTCAGTGAAATGACAAGAAAGTCCTGTGATCATGATAGACAGATCAAGGCAGAAGGATGTTGATTTCCCAAAAACGCTTCAATTATTCAAATGACATTTTGATCTACTTCAATAATTGAGGGTGACTTAAATAGGTGTTCGTGATGGTCAGCTCTCAATACATCATATTAGCCATTAGATTTAGTATAACAGGACATCAATAAAGCATTTAGGGTATAATGTATGCATTGATTGTTCATCGTTTTGGATGCAAACATTATGGATCCCAGTTTGTGTTTGAATATTCTTTGTTAGACCAGCTCTGCTCTACCTCAGTGTGCTAATTCCCATATATCATTTCAACAGTGTCCCTAGATGGGAAAGGGCAAGTAATGATTCAGTGATATAAAGATTTACGATAGATAGCTGCACTGTGTCGGCCCCGGAGGTCAATGACCAGAGCTAGTGGGATGAAACACGAGTGTCACATTTGTCCTGCTTAGCGCCCATGAAAAATGAAGAAGGTGACTCAAAGTATCATCTGGGATCAGACAGCAGACAACGTCTTGCCCTCAGATGACACCACAGGCGGCTTTTCACATCTGGGACAGCCAGATAATTTTACACGGTTTGAAAAAAGACGTGGTACTACACATTCACCTTTGGACTATAGCTGGATCACCTGTTCTCTGATTTTATAGCACTGAACAGTTAACCTATCCTTCTATCTGAAGTCTGAAGAGACGGTTACACTGACAGAGAACAAAGATTCAGACACCAATTAATGTTATTTTTGTGTTTCATTAAAAAAAAAAAAAAAGCCCCAGCATCTAATTAGACACACTGTAAATCACAAATATAAATATTTCTGAGGTTCAGTTCTAATATACATATATATTCATATATAATAGATGCTTTAATATACAAATTGTTTTGTTTTTGTATACACCACAGTACATTGGTTTGTATTCACATATCTGTCTTTGCACTTTTGCTACTGTTTGCACTTTCTGGGATTTGTTTCTGAGACACCAGACTGCATTTCTTTGTTGTGGTGCTTCCTGTGTGCAATTACAGTGAAGATAAAGCAAATCTATATGAAAGTGTAGAGTTCCTGTAAAGGTAGCCATGTCAAATTGACTGGGATGATGTGAGCAGACAAAAACAATGCGCGGGGCACTTAAGCTACAGCGCAGGCAGAAGATTTAAATAAGTGAAATGAGCAAAATATGCTTAATAATATCACAAGGAAGTGCAGTAAAACAGCTCATACATTATATCACTAGATTATAATTTCTGAGCATTTTAGTGGTGATCTTATTCATTGGTGGGATGCATGCATTTTATAAGCTCATTTTATGTTATGTGTGTCTAACTGGGAAGTGAGAAATCTTAATTTCTACATCTAAAAGTCTAAATTATATCTAAGTTATAGCTGAGAACAAGTATGAAACAGTATCTCCTGGTGAAATAAAAAATATCCTGTATTTGCCTGGAGGTGTAGTAATCCAGATGGTGATGGTGAATTACATTTTATTTCAGCCCATAGGGAACACACTGTGAGTAGATGTGATATGTTTTATCACATCAAGGCCAAAGTCATAGATCTGTTTCACAGTGTTTAGTCTGCCACCTTGGGGCTTCACTGTGGTACTACACACAGGTTGACTAATTTGCTTTGTGTAAAATTGTTGACTCACATACTTGCTGGGATGGAGAGATGTGTTGTTTTTCATTCTTTGGGGTGATTAGAAAATTATTATGTTTCCTGCCAAGGAAATATGAGTGGGCTATGTCCAACAAAGGCTGCCAAAAGTTGGCTTACAGTTTTCTGATTAAGCTTTAAAAAAAACAAAAAAAAACAACCACATCTCTTTCCACAAAATCATGCACTGATGATCTACCAGCTTTTTCAGCTTGTGGCGCAATGTTTACCTTGTGTGAAACATTCAAGCCAAGGACTTTCTGTTTCTCATGGCTGCTCTATTAGCGCACACGGAAATAGTCAAAATGTCTTTTTGATGGTTTTATATGTATGTTCTCATACTACAAGATGGCTTATTTGGTATCTTTATAGAAACATCAGTGTTTGGCTGCAGAGCATGAGTCTGTAAAGATGGACACAACTACGGGTCAATTATGTTTTGATGGTGGTTTAATGAGGTGTTTTACCTTATATGTGTAAATGTGGAGGGTTAAATTGAACAATTTGAGTTTTACTAATGGCTTGGAAAGAATCAGCAGTATGATGAAGAGATATGTGGGCCGACTACAGTTGGACTATCGTCAAAAGAAAATAGTAAAGGCATTACTGTCTGCCGTAATATTTCCAGATGATGCTGAAAAGACCAAATGTCTGTTTTTCCAATTCCTAAAACCAGTTCCACCAGTGCACAGCTGTCCAGTCATGTTGCTTTTTATTTACAGAGGAGGATTAAAGTTTCCAGTAAACAAACCAGATAACAGATAACAGATTACACATAAAGTCAAATGCACTTACCATAAAAGAAATGATAGATTGCTAGAGAAAAAAGATTGACTGAATGAATGAGCCATGTTTTACTGTAACGAAAATTACTTCCTCAAACTCTTACGCCACACTTCATTTAGACACTGTAGACTGCCAATTTCAGCTTGTTGGTGACATGAGCGGAAAAAATAGTGAACACAGAGTTGTAGGGAGATGCCAGGGGTGAGGTCATCACAGCTCAAAGCATATCACAAACATAAAACACATGACATGGCTTATTACAGTAACCTGGTGGAACTCCGTACACCTGGGGAAATCCATATTGAGACCTAGATCTGAGGAACAAATAGGATGAATCCATTTATATTATTATTATTCTCTTTATTTAAAGCTTAAATAATTAATTAAGGTGATTGGACAAAAGAACTAAGCAGCAACTATTGTGATGTTTTTTATTTTCTCTCCGTGTAAGTTGTTTTTCATGTTAAATCGAATATCCTGGCGGTGGTTTTGAATTGGTGGCCAGACCAAACATCATGTCTGAAGATGCAACCTGACACTGTAGGGACTTTTTGACATCATACACACATCACAGTCAGCGTCGTTACAGATTAAAGATATGAATTATTATTACAAGAGACACAAATCTCAGCAGTCCCATGTCACTTTACATCGCTGTATTATTCTCCATCTGAGGCCAGGATCCCACAGTGGGGGCCACACTAGATAGTGAAAGTAGGGTGACCACATTTTGATTTCCAAAAAAAGAGGACACTCTGCTTTTACAGTTTACTCAAAGATGCCTGAGAATTTTAATAAATTGAAAGTATGCCTCCCCTGTATGGATAGAAAATTCAGTCACGTGAATTTATAAACCCCCCCCCAGAAGCCCCGGACAGGACATGAAAAGTGGACATGTCCGGGGCAAAAGAGGACGTTTGGTCATCCTAGTTAAAGGAGATTTAAAAAAACAAAAACAAAAACAAAAAAAAAGCACTTAAAAACACAATTCTTCTGCCAAAAAATTATGTTTTACTCATATGTTTATTCTAATGTTCATTATTATTATGTTTATTCTTGTGGGGGTTTTTTGCACTAAATGAAGCTTGATGGAGACAGAATAACATAACACAGACGTTCAGCTTCCATTATAATATGTTCGTATCCATATAAAGCTCTACTGATGTGGTAAGACCACATCATCTCAGCTCGGGACCAGTTCATGTCAGAAATACATGAACTCTTTCCTTCTGATAAGACGTGAGGCCGAAACTGATGCTCGGCAAAAAGCAGAAGCGAAAAGCAGAAACCGTAAACAAGCGTCGGGCCTGACGTAGACACACCTGAACCCGGAAGGCAGGTGATGTTTACCGTCCTCCGCACGCGACGCTTCCGCGAGTCTCCGACTCCGTCTGCGGTGGAAGGCTGCGGGAGGCGGCCCCGGGTGAGGGGAGGAGGAAAGGTGGAGGAAATGAGGGGGGAGGGTTGGACATGAATGGGGCGCAGTTTGGGAGCAAGTAAACGCAACTCGACAACTCGACGGCTGCTTTTCATTGAAGCTGCTGCATTAAACTTTAACGGAGCCTTAAGTGTCTGTGGAGGAGAAGAGGTGAGTTCACCTTCATTTCTGCTGACTTTGACCTGCAGCTGTTAAAAGCCAACACAACTGAATGTACTGGAAGAGAGGAAACGAGTATTTCTCCTTATATAATGCTGAAATGATTATGTATCAACCAATAGATGTTAGACCTATAAGTAGGCAGGTCTGTTTATGTAATTCTTATTTTATCTTATGTTATATGTTATCATATATCTGTCTATATATACATATATACTCACACAGCCACACAAATATGTGTGTAATTGTTTTCGATTTACAGTCACTGTTAATATGTTGAACTATTCATATCTGTTTTTTGTTGTTGTTGTTGTTGTTTGTTTGTTTTTTTGGTTGGTTGGCTGTTTTCTTTTGTTTTTGTTTTTTTGTTTTTTTAACCAAAAAACTGAATGGTTCCCTGCTTCCTTTCAAGTGATCAGGGAGTTGGTGTCCGTCAAAAAGTCAACGCAGGCTTTACACAATTGTGTAAAAAAAAAAAAAAAAAAAGTCACTATTTTCTGGCTTTTTATGGATTTATTTACTTCTAAAAATAAAAGAAGTAACTGGCAAGTTAATTCATTCACTGAAAATAATGAGTTAAATTTCAGGGCTGTCGCTCATGGATATTTTTATAACTGATAAACCTGGTAACACTTTTTTATTAACTGTTTCATATTTTAGTTTAGAATAATGTGAATATAAGCAGCAAATCCAATGATTTGGGAATTTCAGTTACACTTTAGACCTCATGCTAAATGTTCCTTGTCTGCTGAAAGTTCGACAATCCAACAATCTATTGTATGTGTGTTGTGTTTTTTTTCCCCTTACAGTAATCCCACTATGGAAACGAACGCAGAAAGCCAAAGATCCAGTAACAGCAGGTTAATTTCAGTGGCTCGCAGTGACACAATCCGTCTGCTGGAGGTTTACGTGAAGCGCAGCCTAAGCCTAAATGATGGGACGATGGTGGACAAGCACATTGAGAGGGAAGAAAAGTGGGTGACTAAAAGGCAAAGACGCCATTCCAGCGATCCTTCCCTTCACCTGGCCGAGGGTTTAAACACCTGGGAAGCTGGTAAACCATCTGTGGATGAACCTGAACCTCGCCCAAATCCGCCTAAAACGCGTCCTAAGGGTTCAGAGAAACTGACCAAAAAATCCAAGAAGAATAAGAAATCCACATTTTGGAAAGTTATCATTGGCTTTTTCTCTCAGAAGAGCAATCAGGACAGTAATGATGAGCAGGACAGTCCTTCAGAGACACCAAAGAACATCATGGAAGATGCTGACTCTGATGCTGCGACCACCTGCCTGCCAACATCTCCAGTCACCTCACAGAAGAAGACTGTGAAAAGAAAATCCTTAAGAAAAAAGCTCTCCAAAAGGCGACTGATCCGACCAAATAAGCCCGGCTCTGATGGAATCACTGAAATCGAAGGTAAATTTTGGGATTGACTATATAAATGGACTTTATGTTTGTTATGAACATGATCAAGTGTTATAATACTATGCTATCAGAATTAGGGCCATAGCACTGTAAAAATACTCCAAAGGCAAGTGCTTTTTTTCTTTCTTTTTTTTTTTTGCTGAAATACGCCTACAAATGTATGAATGTTGAATGTCTCTTTTCAGCCGTTGTCAGTGTACAGCCTACAGACTTGTACTATGAGAAAGTGTCAGAGGAACTGGAAAAAATTGTCCACGAAGTCAAAGTAAAAGAGGAAGAGCCGCCTCTCACAGATGGTGACACACATCTTTATTTATCTTCTCTTTATCTCTCTCTCTTTCTCTGATGAAGTTCTGCTGATGTCATGAATTGAGCAGACTTTCTCTTCTCTTTTTTGTGTAGCATATTGATCGACATCCTTTTTTCGAAGAAAAAAATAAATAAATTACTGTGGTACTATAAAATGGTTCCGCAGGTCAGTTGCACTTCATTTGCTTTTGTTTCGTTGCAGAGGAAGTGATAAACAGGATCATTGCGTTGATAAAGAAACAGGGTGATGCTATTGATGACAAGGTTGGTATTCATTGCTGTTTCTGATAAAATAGTTGATAAAACTCCCATAAACCATTAAACCTTCCCAAAGTGTAATAAATAAAGTAAACAAAAGTATAAACTCCATCATAAAATTTCATGTTAAAGTTGCCACACTCATAAATACAGTGGTTTAATTTCTCTGGTGCAAAGGCATTTCGTCAACATATATATATATATATATATATCAAAAGTTATCTTGAAAAACCACAGAGAGGGTTTGTTAGAAGTGATAATGGAAGTGAAATTACTGAGAGATGAAGAAGAAAGGTTTATCCTCGTGAAAGCATGAAAGATAGTGAAAAAGCATTAATATTCGGCAGTTAGGGGCTCCAGCTGCTTTACTTTGTTTCATGAGGCTATGAACTAAATATAGAGTAAATCATTTTTCTGTATTTATCAACTTTTCCAGACAGTTTTAATTGCAAACAGCTTGTATACAACATGATGTAGATCATTCAATATTGGAAACAAAAAATGTGAAGTGATCATGATGACATGTTAAATTATATTATCTGTCTCCTGCTGCAATAACAATACAAATGTGTTTTACCAGAAGTTTTTTTTTTAGTAAACTGTTTTTACATTATATCATGGTGGAGTTTCAGCATTTACTGTCAATACTGATACTGTAACCATTCTTCCACTTATCTCCTCCAGCTGAGAGACAACCCCACCCTGAGCAACTTCTTCCAGCAGTTGCCGTACTCTTCATTCCAGAGGCTAGTTGATTCTTATGTGGAAAAACAGGCACCACCGACCCACAATCCTCCGACAGTCCCCCCGACAGCGCCTGAGCTGGTGAAACTGGCCTTCACGCTGGACTTCACAGCGAGGATCGCCGGGCTCTCCAGATCGAATATAGCTCACATTACATGCCTGGGGAACCGTTATCTGAAGGACCGATTTCAATACAACCAGGTAAGAATCAGGCCTAATGATGAAGTAGAGCTGTATTGTTCTTTTTCTTAGATCATTCAACCCCTGAGTAAGTATAATATTGATTCAGATCTTTCATAGCTCTATGCTTTGGATTTATTTCAATGTGTTGAGTGTGACTAGGCACAGCAAAAAGTTTGGTCTAAAACTTCTGTTCTCCCTCACAGGCATGCACAGATCATCCGTGGTCTGACAGTGACGACTGAAACAGCCATGCAGGAGCAAGAGCACCACTGCAAGTCAATCATTTACTTTTCAAGTTTTCACAGATGTGGTTGAAGTTGTGTTGCAAGCATAGTTCCCTTTAGAAACTTTTTTTTTTTTTTCCAATAAGAGTAGTTGGACCTGACACAACTTTAAATCCATGTCACACCACAAACTAGCTGCAATTTTCATTTTAAACTGAATTGTTTTTCAAAACTTGATTAGCTAATTCTGTTTCAACACAATCATCTCAGAGGAACCAGCTGAGTGACTTTCATTTTAAAGTTTCACAACATTGTGGCAATATTTCTGGTTCAGAGACAGCTGTACCAGTGGCACAAAATGTTATGCTATTTGCATATAATTTTATAGCATTACAGATACATGCCTTTAACTTATAAAGGCCAGAAAACTGTGCAATATATTTTACATTTCTAGCATTTAAATGCGTGAAATACTTATTTATTATAAGCAAAGCATATTTTTTAAATGTTGTAAATGTTGGTTGATATGAGTGCTGGCATTCATATTATACACACAAATAAAAGATATTTAATTTACTGCACAATCCCTTTTTTTGTACGTACTATATATTTCTATGATCTTTTATACTAATGGGACTCTCACAGCAATCAGCAGTTATCAAGCTCAAATTTTAGATCCAGGAAATCAACTGTTAGCATCAAGCAGCTGCCGGCTTTCTCAGGACTTATTAGGGAAAGGAAGAGACTTGTGCATTTTAATATGTTTTTAATGACTGTCTGAAATTGTTGGCATCCAGTTTCTCACCCAGGGGTCTGGTCCCACAACAATGAGCTACATGAAAAAGTATAAAAAAAACTTTTAGAGAAATAAACAGAAAACTATTTTCAGAAAGGGTTCATAAGAGGTAAAGACCAAAATATTTAGTAATATAGGCATGAAGGGTGGGGTAGTAAATAACACTTGCTTCTGCCACACCTTGGTCGTCTTACTCCATACCCACCGAGCAGCTGACAGCCACTCGTGGCGTTGGAACACATATTTTTAAAAACACACATTCCTGCAACAGCTGTCATGCAAGTAATTTCATGCTCAGCATGTTGGTGAATCCAGTGTTATATAACAGATAATATACCCGGGAACATAAAGTAAAATTATGTTCACTCATGCGTACAAGGGATATTGCAAATGCTGTTGACGACATCACTGATAATCTCCCAGTTTGGAGGCTGTCGGGTAATAAAGAGATGGAATGTGACAGTCTGTCAGCTGTCTTGTTAAAGGATGCACTGATGGCTCTAACCTGTGGAACAGGTTCCCGTGCAGGCAGGAGATTTTTCCAACAACATGCACACAGGCTCAAGAACCTGCCAGAACTAATGGGCTCACAAGGGATTCCTCTGCAGCACATGCACTCATACACACCGGGGAGACGGGGGTGGCAGAGAGAGGTAGAGACAAAAGAGCCAGGAACTCCTCTGTTGACACAGCTGTCCCAGTGCCACATGAATGTGATCACCTAATGTGAGCCTTGTAGCTAAAACACTTCAGGTTGAGGTTCATTTTTTTTGTTCTTTGTGTTTTTATCTTGTGTTTCAGGTAGTATATGAAGCTAAACTGGCTTCATTTGTTTCACCAACTTCAGGTGACCATAAGGTATGAAAAAAATACATGTGCAAGGACACACAATAGAAAAATTAAGGTCACATTTCTTCCACGGACGTTGACAAATTCGGTGACTCAACACGCTGTCACACAATGAAAGCTGAATACTCTTAACAGGACTATTACAAAACAATGACTGTTCTGACATCTGTACTGTCAACACAATGAATTCAGACAGCAGCCTTTATTGGTGCTTTTTGGTAAGTCAAACATTGATTGTGATTGTAAACTTCCAATGGGTTTGAAAACAGTTTGCCAGTTACTTGACTACATATTTCAACTAAAGGCTGCCTTTGCAAGGCTGGAAATGATGTTAAGTGTAAACTGACAACTAAATGTTCCTTGTTTAAAAGGTGAAATAATATCTTTAACTGTGAATCAGTCCAGGAGCGTCAGCAGACTGTGGGTGCCTTTGTATTATGATTATTGCTTGTCCCCTCTAAATCCATGCTATGGTGTGGTTTTGGTTTTCTGGTCAGGAGCAGGAAAGACTGACCACATGCTGGGTCTGGATTGCCTAATGATGGCGCGTTGTTCAGTCTCGACTATTTTCAGCAGGCAACAAAACACCTTTCACCATCAAGCCCAGAAAGCCAGACAATTTATTTTTGGAACACTTAACACTAATGTTTTTAGGAATCATTACCTCTGAGCAGTCATGATTTGTGTGCTCTATTTTAGACCAATTAAAAGACACAAAGAAAGTGTTTTCTATGTAAACCTTTTACATTTTTATTGCTTTTTAAACACAGAGAAAACAGATTAATCAAAGAGTCCGAAACCCATATCTTCGTCTGACTCCTCTGATTCCTCTTTCTTCTCCTCTTTTTTCTCTTCCGCTGGGAACAAGAGAGGTGAAAATAAGTCAAAACTCAAGACAAAATGTAGCCAAGAAAATCCAGCATCCAGCAAAATATCTTTGTTTTGGGAGTGCTAATAGAGTCTACAGCTTTATTTCAGAGGGTATCATAGCATTCGTTTAGCTATTTGAGATAATGCTAGCTAATTACATTTGAACATGAAAAAAATCATCAGGAGATGAATACATGCATTTATTATATTAAGGGTGTGGGACATTAAACTCACCAACAGCAGGTGCAGCCCCAGCTCCAGCAGCCCCAGCAGCAGCGGCAGGGGCCGCCGCAGCACCACCTGCTGGTACAGAGGCTAGCTTCGAGAGGCCTATGGGAAATGGAGGTAAATATCATTTGTAGACACCCCTCCACTTACAACATGTTTAAATCTAGTTGTGTTCATTCAGGGGTCTTTACCTGAGTTCATGACTTCGTTGATGTCTTTGCCATTAAGCTCACTTACGACCTACAGAGAAATATATAGGATTTTACTTCTTCTTCACCTGAACACAAGCTGAATAGTTTTTTGAAACTGCATAATACCATGAACAATCCTACTTTGTTCAAGCGTTCTTCGTCAGCCTCGATTCCCACGCTGCCCAAGATGGCTTTGATGTCCTTTGCAGTGGGGCTGGTGTTTCCACCAAGCACAGCCAGGAGGTAAGCGGCCACGTAACGCATTCTGTAGACAGACACAATATAACAAGTGAACAATTAGTATTGGTTATGCAGCACTATGAAACTGCTCAGTTCATGCTTTTGTTTGTACAATTAACAAAAATAGGAATGTTTTCATATATGATACACAGGTTGTTTTGAGTCCAAAACTCAAAATATGTACCAACACAGTTAGGCTCTGTGATCATAATAACATGAAATCACGACAGATGATATAATACTGAAACAAATTATCTTCAAAGACCTGAAATGCAACAGTTTTATTCACAAAAAGTCCCCCTTTAGACCACCAGGAGGCCGAGAGGCTTTGTTTCTTCACCTGGTAAGTGTAAACGAAACTTGATCTATATATAACAACAATGTGGTGTACTTATACACGTTAGAAACTGTTAAATGCACAGAACTAGAGGATGAAAAATAAGCTCAAAAGCCGTAAAAGTTCAAACGAATAGCAGCCTAGAGTCCAATCTGACTTACGGCTTCGCTCACGTTAGCTATTAGCTATTAGCGTAACCTCTACCACCCACGGAGGGGAAGACTATTAAAACAAAAATAGTGATGGAGATTTTATTCAACCATCCCCTGTTGTTCTAACAGCCTCCTCAGCGGTGTTTAACCGTGAAGGCTGATGGACATGTGAGTCGGAGCTAGCGGAGGCAGCATGGCGTCCAGCGTTTGTCTTCCAGTCCTCCATTACTGCCGAGATTTGATTCAAGTACTGTTGTATTTATCGGCAGCTTTGAGAATCCGAGTAGTGTCTGTTGCACTAAATGTCCCACGTACACGGTATCTATATGCGGAAATCTTCACTTACTTTTAAGTCTACACAGACACGAAACGTCGGTCACGCTAGGAGATCCGGGAGAAGGAAGGGGGCGGCACCGGAAGCTGTAGAACCCTGGGGCGCTTCGATCTCATTGGTCCATTTGGATGACAGCGACTACGTCATAATTTCAATACATACGGCCAGTGTTCAATTCACAAAAACATCACCAACTACGATGACACATTTAAGTTTTGGCGTTGAAAGAATTGAAAATCACAGTATTTTGTGGTTCGATAGGGAAAATATATTGCTTTTTTTGCAAACAGTAAACTGAATCAGACTTTTTATAAAGTTTTTTTAATGGTTTCGACTAAACAACTAATTAGTTGGCGACAAAATGAAGTGATTGGCTTTTGCTGCAGCCAAAATTATTTGCTAGCCCCATGTATTGATTTTTTTTAGAAACCATTTATATGTATGTTATTCTTTCACTCTTTTCTGAATTTTTCTTTTGGCGCTTCACTCGTCCTTTCCTCCTCTTCTATTCTTTCTCGTTTTAAACATTTCATGTAATCAGCACTCTGTAATTGCTCTTTTTTTAGTATATTTTAATAAAGCTGATTGCAGTGGATATTTTAATCTATAATGTATCTTATTATGTTGTCAAATATTTTGAAGAAAAACAGGATTAATTTAGTATACTAACATAATTATCTTAGAATAGAAATTTAAAAGTTGGCTTTAAGTACGAAAAGTAATAGTATGTACTAGGGTTTTATAAATAAGACCTTAACCCTTAAACTGTAAATCCCATAAAATGTGACACATCTAAAATTGAGTCTAAACTGTGAAATTGTCAAATTGAACCCCCCCAAAAACTATTAAATTACCTAGATTGTAATGTCTGTCAGTATTCTGTATTTGTATCTTTAGTGAGAGTTACACACGTGCCAAAGGAAGAACAATAATCCGAAAGTGGAAATTCTACAACTCTACAACCACTGAGGGAGAGACCAAAGCTTAAATTAATTGCATACATCATTTATTTCCGTTAAGCCACCATCAAAAATAAAGTTAAGAAATCATTCGTACAATATTGTTTTATTATCACTGATTTAAATGTAGCTATAAATGAATTATATACTGGGCATTTGCAATACCACATGCGCCTCAAACTTTGTATAAAACACAGCTGAATGACCATCCCACACAACAATCCTGGGTACACCCAGTAAATTAACAATTGCTCCATTGATGAACTACAATTCAGCTAGCTGCTCCTGTCTGTCCTGGGTGAAGAGCCAGTGAGACACAAAGATCACTGAGTCTGACACAAACTCTGAAATATTGTTAATTTCCATCACATACCACATCTTATAGCCAAACTCTCCCAACAGCATGATGAAAAAAATGACCAACAACCCAAGGAAGGTGCGGTCTATGTAATAATTTGCCTTCTCTCTGAAGGTCCACTGGTCCCAAGGTAGCAATCGGCGGGCTTCACAGTATTTACTGAAATGCAGCAGGGCTTGCTCGTTGTCATCCAGATCTTCCACTGGAGCCTCCAGGTCTTGGCCACCCTCTGCTCCATGTGTGTCAGCCATTTTATAGTACGTCTTTGGTGAAAATTAAAGGCTCCTTCAGTCCTTTAAAAATATGTAAATCATAAAAGTATTATGATGTTTGCAAAGATTAAAGTACAGGCAGTGGCTCTAATGAAACTACACAAATTTTCTCCAGCTGTTTTGGGATGAAAGGTCTTACCTCACAGAATATTAGTCTAAGATGAAGAAAACACAAATAGGGACTCCTGGCTTTTTGTCTCCACGCCTACACCATGCTTGTGCCCCTTTAGCATTCGTTAGGCCACGATGGTGTGTGGTGTGAAGGCAGTAACTGCTAGATTGGTTATGCAGCACCTACCTCACTAAGATGAGGGCTGAGGATTTGACACCACTCAGCAGTTTCAAATCCCTTGATAAGGATGAAGGTGACAGATGGTAAAATACGCATTGATATGTCTGTGAGAGCGAGACAGACGAGATGACAGATAGATGAGGAAGGTATTGTATGTTCATATGAAATTATTCATCTTTACATGTCTCAGGTTATTAGAATACTCAGTAGACTGGTGTATATGCATCTGAGTTAAATTCTTCCTGGAACAGTAAGTACATGGAGACGTAAGCACATGAAATGGCAAAAAACACTTACACATGCATAGTTTAAACCAGATTCAGGCCCTTTTTATGTTATAAACCAGGAGGGAAGTCAAACTGATGACAAAGCAGAACTGACACAGCTTTGGCTGAAGCCTCTGAGTTTAGAGTAGGAATAAATCACTTCAGCATAATACACTTTGGCTAATTTACTGAAATGCTTCAGAGCCTTATCAAGAATCTGCAGTAGCTGTAGAAGGATGGCTTAAACTAGCTGAATTAACTAAAGAGGTGCCTGCATCCTGCAATAAAGAGTAATGGCAGAATAGGTTAGTTGTTGCCAGAATTTAGTTTGATTAGATTCAGTGACTTTGCTGTTAATTTGTATTCCTGGCAGGGCTTTCCCCTTCTCTCAATACTGAATGTTCTTCTGTGGAACATGAGCACACTGTACTACTCTCTATTGATCTTTATTCAATAAATCTTCTGATTGTGGCTTTGATGTTTTTGTTCACGTGACCACTCAAACATCTGAGGCTAGCATTTCCAAATTAATTATTTGTACCAAGTCTCATCTCATTGTTCTGCTGCTTGCATGACTATGATCAGAAAAAGGTTTTTTGCTCAGTCTATCACTTTGGTTCTGAACAAAATATCTCAACAACTGGATTTCCATGAAATATTGCATAGATTTCCATCCCAATAAAAACATGATAAGAAAGGAAGTGAGGAAGGCATGTCTGTAGCTTCTTCTGGACTCCCAGTCAGATTTAAAATGTATTCAAATTATAATGCATTTTTCTAAATGTGAAATGAAAAATATAAGAAAATATTAGATTAGCATGTAGAACATTTTTTTTTGTTCTGGTTAAGATACAAACAAGCTTTTAAGATATACAAATTTTGTCACATATTTAATAATTCAATATGAATTGCTCAAGAAAGCTCTGAGGGAAAATAAAATAATGCAGAACGATGCTAAAATTATAGTTTCTTTCCTTGATTGCAGGCTCCTTTTTAAGGTGAGTTTAAAAAAAATGCATGAGGGTGCTTTGTTATATCTATTAATTGGTTGATATTCCAAATTATCACACAATCATACAAAGTTAACACAGCACCATCTCACTGTAAGCATTGTACACAGAAATACTCCAGTCGCTTTTACAAGTTTCCATCAGTTTTGTCCTTTAGGTTTTGTGTACTGCTGGGGCAAGGGGTAGGCTCAGTGGTTTTACATAACATGCAACGGTTAGTGATCTGGATCAGTGTGGCACGGAACCGCTTTATCCTGAATGCATAAACCAGCGGGTTGAGGGCTGAGTTCACATGGGACATAAAAATCCCTATATATGTGGCAAACTTGGGTAATTCACACTTCGGGCAGAAAAAGTCAATGCAGTTGATGATGTGAATTGGCAGCCAACACACAGCAAAAAGGAAGACCACCAAGGCCAGTGATTTAGCCAGCTTCAGCTCCTTCCGATAGTACCTGTCCCTGTCACAAGTGGCCTCAGCACGCTTGTTAAGCTGCCGCCGGATCACTCTGAAGATCTCTGCGTACAGAGCGATCATTATGCTCAGCGGTACCACCACCCAGCCAAAGAAATTGAAGTAGACCATGAAGTCCATCCTTATGACACTGGTGAATTTGCAGACGATCTCATTGGAGCTGCTGAGGTTTGCTCGGGGATTAAGGTTATTCCAGCCAATCATTGGAACCAATCCAGTGAGGAAGGAAAGGATCCAACAGAGACAAACCGCCAAATACGCTCTCCCCTGGGTCATTATGATGTTGTACCTGAAGGAGAATGTTGGACATGGAATGAAGACATACGTTTTCAATCAATCATCTAAATGCACACACGCATAGGCTACTACTGTAATAACGTTACAATGTTTGTTCAAAGTAACTGAACCAACGCCAATTTCTGTTCAGAGGCATTTGTCAAGTCGTTGATCTATTGCTCCACCTGCTAAACAAAAAGTAGTATGGGAAACTGCCAAATCACTTAACAAACTGTGCCTATGTCAGTCATTTATACAGACAGGGACATTTTAATTAGCTTAAAAGCTTTTGATGTGTAGCCTATTGATTTGCATTCCACATATACAGTGCCATTCCCAACCTCAACACCATGAATTAGAAGCACTCATTTATCCAAGAGACTAAAAAGCAAAATGACAAACACTCTTGGGACAAATGTTACTGTGATTTTTTTTTTTTCATCTAGAATTTTCTTGTGAAACTTTAGAAGAAAGCGGCTTCATAGAATTAAGACGTTTTGGGATTCAGTGAAGAGACTTTTACAGACATATTTTATTCTGAGGTGAAGCTAAGACATTTTTGTAATTTGATGTAACATGATGAAAGCTACTAGAGTTGATTTGGCCAATAATGTCAATGTCAAGAACATACCAGAGTGAGAAAATTTAGATCAAAACAAGAAGGCTGTACTAGACTAGAACAGGAAGTTAAAGAAATGGTGTAAACATCTACCTCCTATTCGTTTAAGTTTTGAATATTTCATTGTTTTTACTGAACAGACTGTCAAATATTATATTGATATTTTAATGTCACCAACCAATACAGTCTTATCAAACCAACCTATCCTCCCTGCCCCATGGCTATTGCCAGAACCATGACTTAATGAAATTATATACCATCTACAATGGTTTTAAAACAGTTCCTTACTTGGTAGGAATCTTGACTCTGAGATATCGGTCAATGGCGATAGCCAGCAGGGAAAGGATGGAGCTCTGGGTAATGATCAGCAGCAGACAGGACAGGAAGAGGCAAGTATAGAATTGAGTATTAAATCCCAGACTGATGACAATAGCCAGAGGGATGACTAAAACTCCCACAGCGATGTCAGCGACTGCCAGAGACACGATGAAGCAGAAGGTGGTGTTGCGGAGAGCCCTGTTCACGCACACCACCAGCACCACCAGCACATTCCCCAGCACAGAGGCCAGGGCAATAGCTGTCTCAATGGAGATGTACATCATGTCCACATGCTCCTGAGCTTTGATTCCAGGAGAAGAAGACATCTTCATTATTGTTTACAGATCTTTTTTTTTTTTTTTTTTTTACCTCAGCTCAGCTTGTAAAAACAATTAAATAGGTAGTTGTAACTTCTTGTCTCCACTTTGGGTTTTGCTTCAGCATAGAAACAGCCTCCATTACGTATAATTTCTGCCTCAAAGAATTTCCCACATGGATGCAATGAGTGGCACTCGCTCTCATGAAAGGATGCTGACCAATTAATCCACAGGATGTTGTTGAAGCTCTGCAGATGACTGGCTACCAGTGCATCACCACTCCTCTACATCATTACTCTCTCTCTGTTTCACTCTCTCACTAGTCTGTGAAAACGAGTCATAAAACTGAAGGGAGGGACTTTGCTTCCTGCAGTACCATGCTGTAATACTTGCTCACATTGTGTTTGTGAGTGTGTGTCTGCGTGGTTTATGAGAAGAATTGTGTGCCCTGTAATGACTGGAAAGATGTTTGATATGGGTGTGAAACATAGCAAGTGCTCAACTGCAAATGGACTTGTACTTGAGCTGATTTTATCAGCAGAAGCAAAAGCAAAGTTATGTTTCACAGATGGTGTGATTACATAACGTGTCAGTGCTCTCTGTAAGCACAAACAAGTTTAAGTCTCAACTATAAAATATCAGAGTTAAAATTCCTCTACCTGAAATCAATTCCACGTGTTAGCTAAGGTCTAATTCTTCACTTATTTCAGCCATTATCATCAGTAAAGACACATTTCTGTACAGCATTTTAAACAAGCTTTTATTTAGACTCCTCCTATGTACTGCACTAACATTTTATTTTGTCATTAAAGAACATTTGTGATAGTAATAATTGTTGTTTCTTATCAGTAATCAACATATGTTTCAGTAACTCTCTCACAGGCTTCCATTTAATTTACATTTGTTATCCCTGTTGTTGTACACTACACAATTTAAATCAACCCACCGCATTTCTCTGACTGCAACGTAAAGAGTACTGTAGGTATGAATTAGATCCAAAGCGAATTACTTAGAAAAGCCTAATTTAATTGTCTTTCTGAGGATGAAAAAGGCTTTGGCAGGAAGCATCACTGAGAAAGCAATCACTGAGATGGTCTAGAAATGCTTAAAAAGCATATTCAATAGCTGCCTCTGCCTGAAAATATATTCAGTTTGATCACTTAACTTTTTATGCTTCCCCCCCCCCCCCCCATAAAGCCATGACTCTGCATTTCGCTTCGGGACACTGCCTATGATTTCAGGCACTGGTATATACATTAGTGAGTTTCCAAGCAGGCTCTGAATAATTTTTTTTCAGCCTAATCCCACAGGCTTTTGTTCGCTCAACTGGGGCAATATGTACATTATCATGCCAACAGCTCAAGCTGTAAATGTCTATGATGACAAAAAACCCCCCCAACTATCTCATAAATTTTTACTGCTCATCAATTTTGCTGCTGAAGTTTGTTGTTTAAACTTGTTTTCCTCTTGGCTCAATGCAGTAAGGATGATTTTTAGGGTAACGCAGCTATATATTCACAATTAATCTAATATGACCAAAAATTGATGGTACTAAAGTCTAACTGACATTTGTAACAGTAATCGATTTGATTATGGTCTTGCAGAGATCCGCCTGCACATTTGCCACAGAGTTTACATGGCAGTAAAGCTTATATTACCGGTAACAATTAACGAAATCATTCTCAACATCCTCAGTGAGCAGCGCGGCTTAGTGCAGAATTTATAATGATTCTGCTGTTATTCTGTCTCTGTGTTTATATTAATTGATCGACCTCTAGAATTTTCCAAAAGGATATGAGTGTTGAGATGAAAAGGCTGAGGGGAACTCAATCTATAATAAACTGGAAGCGGTTTTGAATATGACTGTACATGTAGCCCACAGAGCAATTCCCTGTGGTATGGTGCTGCTGACATAACGTCTCCGTGGAGCCAGCCGGTGAGATTTTTTTGTTGTTGTTCTTGCTCGTTTCATGTTTTTGCATATGGTTGATTTGAATATAATTTGAATTAGACAAGGCGTATTTTGATATTGTCACACAGCATTTCAAACAGTTTCTGAAGACCAGCAGCGAGAAAGAGAGAGACATTTCAACGGCGCAGAATGCAAAACAAACAGTGAAGGTTGACAGGCAATGAACACATGAAGCACTTACTTACAGAAATTATTAAACTTATGTTTGGATTTCGGGTGAAGAAAAGAGACATAGCAACAGAAGTCTTGCTATCTACAACCATTAATTCAGTGTAAAATATTCATTATTCATTTCGATAGCTGAAGAACTAACACCTTTCTTGATCACATTTTTTAGTACACCATGGCTTTTTCCACCATGCCTTCCACACATGTTTAGGTGTTTCCATTACCCTTAGAAATGCATTAAATCTAATGTGGATTACTTAAAACCGCTGAAATATCTCATAAAAAAACCTCTGAGGAAGTGTCTTTTCAGTTGTGTAAGTATTGCAATATTTCGCAAGCTGGTAATGGAACATTTACTTTTATTTTTTGGGGTAAATGTATAAGTCACGTGACTTGACGATAGCCACTGGATCGGGAGTATCTTCCGTTGTAAAGAGTATCGCGAGACGAGAGTTTACGAGAGTTACAAGTTTTATTACGCGCAAAACGTCCAGAATTGAAAAATCTCCCAAGTCTTTGTCGATTTCTTTTCCAAAAATATATATTGCTTTGCACAAAGCTGTATGGATACACAGCTTATGACCCCTGACCTCTGACCTCCGTGCAGCCTGAGGTCCAACAAAATGCGGACTCCTATAATAAACAATGACACCCACAGTAACAGCTTCCCTCTTTGTTGCTGCTGGCTCAGCAGGTTTATGACCAAGACAATGTAATTTAACCCATTTCTATTTGTAAGCCTGTGGTCGATATATATATAATACAATTTAACTACAACAGTAAATTAGGCTCACTTGCTAAAACGTCTGCAGTGTTTACTGTCCCAACCTAAAAAAAAAAAAAAAGTAAAATTCCCACGTCGGCGCTGGTAGTTTCAAATTTTCCGATGTGTCTTGAACGCAGCCGGGGCCTCCACACCTGCAGTAGATGGATGTATGGAGGTCCACCGGATGTATTCAAGATCGTTTGATTATGGACCAAAAAAAAAAAAAAAAAAAGGTTAATGAAAAGAAAGAGAGGAGAAAGGAACCGTGTTAGCAGTTTAAAGGATTTAACAGCTTTTCGCTGGTTATGGGTCGACTGCTGTTAACTGGGGATTTATATTTATCTTCAAGTTATGACCTCTTCTCAACTCCAACCGGTGAGTAATGATTTAATAATCATTTTTTATACACCGCCGAATTAATTAGGGTTTATGCAACACTTCACAGGCTTTGGTGTTAATAAAAAAAAAAAGCTCCTCCTCTATGTTAATGCTACTTTAGCTGTCAGGTAACAGATAAATGCTGAAACAGAGAAAGGTTGCGTCCAAAACATCACGCAGATAGTGCTTTCTTTCTCTCATTCCAGCTAGGCTGTTAATACCACATCAGAAAATATGCAAAAATTAGAGCCAACATGTTTTCTTCAGGCAAATGTTGTTTAAGGAAATTCAAAATATACTATCTGCTTGTGAATCTAGCAGTTGTGTGCACATTTTACACCCAGTTTTAAACAGCAGCATTCTCCATTGTATACATGGCAGGTAGGTTGTGGTATTTTGGAGAACTTGCCCCACGTTGTATGAGTTTTTGCTGTCTCTCTATGTGATAGTGACTCCGTGATGATCAGGGCTCCTTTAGGCTTCAATCATTCGGAGCAGGCCCTCTTGTTTCACTGAAGGTAGCTCTTTATGACACTGTATTTGGGGGATGTTGTCTCATGCTACATAGTGGACTTTATGCTGATTGTAATTTCCATTTAGGTTTTGAAGTGTTTTGAGTACTTGAGACTCCCTTAATATGAGTGCAGTTTATCAACTATTATCTTGACACACACACAGACAAAGTTAAAGTCCATACAGAGACAGCCAGACAAACACACAGACACACTCATACACACAGACAAGATTAAAGTCCATGTCATTCATTTCATTCATACATTACTGTGGGACAGACACACACAGTGAGTCGAACTGAATTTGATCTGTGAGCGTCTGAAGGACATCTCCACCATACATGCCTCCTATTTGCTCAAATATGATTTCTCAGGAGAAAAGCAGAACTGTCTCAGTTTTTTACATCACTGTTGTTGTAGCGAGCCCCGTCTACTCAGTTTTCTATTAGGAGTTACCGTTTTCTCATAAATCGCCCTAGTTTAAGGGCTTTGTAGAGCCCAAAATCAGCTTGTTTTGGGCTGTCTGTCTCTGTTCTCAGGGCTTTGCCCCTGCAACCCTGGAGCTTCAGGGGGCAGCTGCAGCTACAGGCGTGTGTGTGTGTACGGTGTATGTGTGCATGCTGCAGGTGCAGACTCCTCTGATATGAGAGTAGTTTATCAGCTGACATGGACAGACATACACACACATGGACTCATAAAAATATATAGACATATATATGCACACACACACACAAGACAGATGCACAACAAAAGACAGATACATAAACAAACCAAAGGATCTTCACACACACACATTGAGTGGCATAATCCAACAGACACACAAACAGATATAAAGTCAATATTGTTCACTTTGTTCACACATGACTGTGGGACTGAGGTGACACACACACGCATATAAACACAGAAAACATTGAGGTCCATGTTGTTCACTTTGTTCATACATTCATTCATACTGACACAAAGACCCCCCCCTCCAGCACATTTTCTAGTTCCTTGTTGCTCTTTTAGCACCATCACTTCCATTTTATAAATTTTTTGAAAGTCATAGTTTACTTTGCTTGTGCATCCAATTTTAGTTGCTGTGCCAGCCCTTTGTTCTAATAAAGGAAGTGAAATTGTTGACCCTCATGAGCTCCATCATCCTTGCATGCACTCAACAATCTTTTCAGCACTGTCAGTTACAAACCAAACAGTACGATTGAAAGGGGACTGCTTTAGACAGCTGAGATATTTGTTACTTTAGCCAGTTTTCATTTCCTGTTTAAGCTGCACAAAAACTGACAATCAGGAGTCACGTTTGTGGAGTAACTTACTAAAAATAACTTTTTTTTTTGGGCAATAAGTGAACAACCTGAAAGTTGCTGTGTTGGGGCAGAGTTGGAAGGGGTGTTGTTTACATTATGTACATCCCTTTTCCATTTTGCAGGTAACTAAGTTCCTCTTGGAGCAACAGGTTATTACAGTGCTTGACAGGTATGAGTCTGTGACCCCTGCACAGAGAGGTGCTGCTTTATCTTCAGTGCACAGTGCACATGCTGCAGGATTTCCTTCAACTGAAAACCCCTGTTCAGAGTCTTACTGACTTCTGACCTCTTTCCTTGGCGAAAAGCTCCCCAGTTGCAAAACTAGCTCAACTGGTCCTGGTTACTCTATTGTGGCAGCAGGCTCAGCTTTCAGTTTTTCTAAAAGTTTAGATAGCTGTACACTACTTTTCTCAGTTTATTGTACTTTTAAAAATATAGTTTTGTAGTTGTTAAAAACTGGACTTTATTTATATTGCACTTTTCTAAACAGTTTCCAAGTACTGTACATATACTGAACAAAAAAAAAAAGAGTGCAAAGCAATAAAAGATGGAAAAGAGAAGTATAAAAGAGCTAGGCATATATAATAGTAGAAATAGAAATACACAAGTTAAAAAAAACAATAATATTAATAAACTGGGGCAATGACTCAGCAGGCCTGACTTTCTGGGTGGTGCATTTAGAATCTGTAGGTTCTAATAGAAAATGCATTGTCACTCTTGGTTTTTAGCCAAGATTTTGTGACAGATTTGCCTTATATTTGCAGAGTCATACTAAAAAGATACTAACAACGACTTCTTGTATCACTTCAAATTTAGCACAGATTGAGCCCACTTTTCTTGCTCAAGATTGAGATGCAGAGACACAGATCTGGAGAGGATGATGATGAAATTTCTGCTCCGTCAAGGGCTCAAAAGAGCGCCGTGGCCTCTGATATAGGACAAGCTGCCTCGCCAAGCTTTGCAGTCAGGACAAAAGGACATTGGTAAGAGACATGACCAAGAACAATGAAAGCTTCAGACTGGACTGAAGGTATACAGCTAGGGACTCAGTGAAGATCCCAGATACAAGCCACAGTCGGTGCAGCTGATGCCCACAGCTTGACACCTTTCACTCTGTGGTTGCTGAGCTGTTGTTGCATTGGCCTGTGTCGCTGACAGACCTCAGAAAAACTTCTTACTGACCTCACACATGTAGAAAACTTATTGATCCACTAACAGGGGTCCTGTTGGTCTGATATTTTCTTTTTGATATTAAAGACAGACTAGTCAAGTACTTTTTTTTTTTTTTTTTTTTTCCCCCCCCTTCTGTCTTCTTTTGGTTATGTTTGGTTCATTGTTTTTAATCTCATTTTCCATACTCACTTCCTTGAGCTCCAACTAAATAAATATTTTTGCTGAAGCAATTTCATCTGATTTTGTGTTGCTTCCCATTTATGGGTTGTAATGGTCGTTGAGTGGCCTGCCAGAGCCCTGGAAAAAAACAAAAAAAACAAACAAACCCAAAACAATATAAAAAAAAAAAAAAAATCACAATTCTGGGTTCTTATCTCGCCAATAGTAAGTTTGTCACAGTCAAAACTTAGTTATTGCTTTTTGCTAAAAAAGTGCAAACTTTTAAGAGTTTTTTTTTTATATTTTAAATTTATTTTCTATTGTACTGACTCTAAATGAATATTAAATATTTTTGCATAAGGCTGCCAAATGAAATTTGAACAAAGAAAATGTACTTGCTGTTAATGTAGTGTGATCAAGGAAATCTGAATTTACCATAAGTTGCATTTGAAGCATATTTGGAGATGGCATATCTCTCCCATTTAATCTATTGCACCAGACTGCAGTTTTATCTGGTCCAACATTAAAAGCAACATGCAAATACCTTGGCCTCCAATGTGTTAAAGATAGTCACACTGGTTGTCCTTACAACTTGGAGGTGGAAAAAAAAAAAAAAAAAAAAAAAAGAAGCTGCGTAACTTCCTCAAAAGTTTCAGAAGATGAATGATAAACGGCACTATGCCTTGAAAGTCAGACTCGCATTCAGACACCCAGATAGGAAGCGCAATGATTGTTGGTGAAGTGATCTACACTTTGGCGGAGGTGCTCATTGCTGTCAGCTGCTGTTTGGGTAATTCGTTGGTTATCCTGGCGCTGTGGACCAGTAAAAGCATCCGGCTGCCAACTTTCTGCCTCATTGTGTCTCTGGCTGTTGCTGACTTTATGGTTGCCTGTGTAGCCATACCGTTGGCCGTGGTGGTGGACGGACGAGTGAGGACTTCATTTCACGGCTGTCTCTTCATAAGCTGTGTTGTCATCCTACTGACCTTAGTCTCAGTTTTGTGTCTTATGGCCATTGCAGTGGATCGTTACCTACGGGTGTACATCCCTCTCAGGTATGATTTATTTATTTTTTTAGATTTTGTTTTGAAACTCAAGCTGTACTTTTCTTAATCTCACTCTCAACTATCAATCTTTTGCAAGGCTTGAGTAATGAGGAAAATATTTTTTTCCCCCAGCATAACTAAAAGTACTTCACTATGCTTTTATGTAACTTTTAATTGTACAGTGCATTTTTTTTTTGGACTGCACAATTGATCATATCAGTATCCCCCCTGCAGGTACAAAAGGACTGTGACACGGAAACATTCGTGGCTTGCGGTTGCAGCATGTTGGTTTGTTGCAATACCACTAAGCTTCGCTCCAATGCTCGGATGGTACAACCATGATACTTTGTCTAATTCAGCAAACTCAACCATTGTTTGCCAGTTTATAAGTGTGATCCCCATGTCTTACCTGGTCTATTTCAACTTTTTCCTCTGCACTTTGACACCACTGTTGTTGATGACTGTTTTGTACGGCTTTGTGTTCTTTACCATTCGTGGAAACCTCAGAGAGAAACCAGGCAGCGGTGCCCAGAAACCATCTCTGAACTACCTAAAGAAGGAGAAGCAGCTGGCAGGATCTTTGTCTCTGGTATTGGCCCTGTTTGCCCTGTGCTGGGTCCCCCTGCACATAATGAACTGCATCGTTTACTTTAGTGGGGAAAATAATGTACCGACTATAACTTTCTATGTGGGCATCTTGCTTTCTCATGCTAACTCAGCTCTCAACCCAATTGTGTATGCATTTAAAATACAAAAGATCAGGACTGCGTACCTGAGGATCTGGAGACAGTACATTGCATGTAGAGAGGAAACTCAAGGGTCTCAGTCAAGCCAAATAACAGACAACAATCTAAGCAGTAACGTGAACAGTGTGGCCAACAATGTCTAACAGCAGATCTCCCTTTTGTGTGTATTCACCTTCCTAAGGACAAAGTATGGCTCTGGAGTTGAATTAAATCTCGTAAAAAAGAAAAGGTAAAGAAAACAAGTTATGCTAATGTATTAAAATACAAAAACTTTATATTAATTGATAAAGTTGGTGAATGTACTGATACAGTGATCAGATCTAAGGGAAATCTACAATCTGTTATGTTAAGGAAGTTTGTGTGTGTGCGTGTGTGTTAGTGAGTACACATGAAAGCTGGTTCAACTTCCTCTTGTCTTAAGAGCTGTTAGTTTAGTTTTTTATCTCAAGTTTCATATCACTTTTTTTTTTTTTTTTTTTTTCTGGTCAGGTTATGTATATTCAATAAAATAGAAATTCTCTTGAAAGTTACATCAAGTTACATACACATGGTAAACCTGGTCTGCCATTTTTGCACCTGTTCAGTGTAGAAGCCATGCATGCACTCCATTTGTAGATAATTTTTATTTCTGCCATTTTTTTTTTTTTATCAAGTACAATCAGAACAAAAATAAGAGGGGGCAGGCATGGGCCAACTGATTTAATTCAATGAGCAACACAACTTTTTTTTACTCATGAGTATTTATTTAATCTGCTGTTATTTCTTTTCCACAAATGCACATGTTAATAAGAACCGATGAACAGTAAGAAGTCTGCAGGCGTGTGGTTCATGAGTTTAAGTCTTTGTTTGACTTCCTGACTTTAAGAAGCCTGTTTAAATTTATTGTCTTCTGCACATGCAATACAATGACTGATGTTTAAATACATATGTTTAATGATTGCCGTTGTTGAAACCTCAATGGGCCATGTGTAAGACTTTTACTGGAGCAATTTTACTCCTAAATTAAACTTGGATCAATCAATTATTTATATTGTAATTTGGCTGTATATTTATTTTTAAAATGTCCATGCATTTCCAAAAGTGCATTCTTTTAAAGAAGTTCCTGAAAGGACACTAAAATGCCTGTAGGTTTTTCACTACGCACCGAGTGACAGATTTTATCCTTTAACAGAAATCATATTGGATGATTTTGAGTTAAAGCCGCAATCTATCATTCAGGAAGAAAACTACCTTAACAGAGAAGCAGGAGGTTTTATCTGATAGACCAATGCAACTTAAATTAGATGTGCTGTATAGTTCTTAAAGACATTTTTAATACAACACTTAAGATACACATTTGTGTAATTTGTGATGGCAAATATCGATAACATAAACAAGACAACAAAAAGTTGCTAGGAACTTAGCAACTTTAGCAACTTAGCAACCTTAGCTAAGAGACAAGTTGCTGCATTGACCACATCAACTGAGACATCATCACCACCTCCCTCCTTATTTCCAAAAGGTTTGACAGGTGATCATTCTGTCATCATCAATACACAGGAGCATGGGGAACAAATTAAATTAAACTAGATATCATAGCAATGTTTTGTAAAATTCTGGAAATGAATGACAATATTGACGATGTCGATCACCATCTGATATTTTTCCAGCTAACAAAGCATGTCCTCATACTTTGATGGTAATTATACATATAGTGCTGATTTAATTCGATAATCGCCATGAAATAACCTTTATTTATGTGTTACAGTAGTTGCTATCGGTGTCTATTTAACATGCATGTACTGACCTTTCAGACAAGTAGGTGTCTGAGGAGCACATTGCTGTTTGATGAAGGATTCTGTCAGACAGAGGACCTCCAATGTTGTTGGTCGGAATTAGTTGGTAAGCCAATTGACTCTTTATTAAGTAACCCAAAAAAAGTTAGTATGAATTACTCTAACATCTCTCAGACTTGAGACTTACTTTTGCTTTGTTAATTTCTTACTTTTACCTTTGGGATGTTTTGTGAATACACTCCAGATGTGCAATTGGTGACAAAACTTTGATAATTTCCAGTGTGATAACAGTCTTCGGCCACAGGGTGGCATCAGAGTGGCACCTTCACAGTATGGCAAGTGTGCGTGTGAGTGAGCTTCATTCCAAGCACTCATTGTACCTCTCAAGAAAGGTAATAGACTGTATAGTTATCGCCTGAGTAGGATTTACTCCATCCCACAAACTATACAACCTACTACCTCATCTTGCTAGGCTCAACTTCAAGTACAGCATCCTTAAAAGAGTAACACCAAGTATGTACCGCACACGATTTTACAGTGGAGTTCAGACTATGAAAGAGAGTGGATGCTACCATTCGATCTGGTAAATATATAAAATCTTTGTTTCTGTAGCAACAGTCTCTTCCCCACATGTGAGGTGTTAAATTTACTTCACATGGTCTACCAGTTCCTTCATCCACTCAGCTTCTGATGTGCACACAGCTTATTGGCATCACAGCAGATCAACCTGTCTCCTTAGGAAAGACAGTAGATTGCATAGTTATCTCAGAGGGAGGACACAAACCCCACAACTATTCAATCTACTACCTCAGCCTTAAGGACAGATGTGTTTGCAGGTAGCAGTAGAAACTTCCGGCCAAACTGTGAGACAAAATAAAAAGAGAATAAGTGAGTTTTTAGATGTCATTAGCAACAAAAGAAAAACAATAGCTGAGTAACTTTTAATCTGTGTGGAAGACAAAATATGAAAGTTGAGTTACGTCAAAGTGTGTTTAGTAGCTTGCATTACAAAAAAAACTGCTAAATAGATTTTCAAATAATTTACTGTCATTTGGCAATTTAATATAATGTTTTATCGCAAACTATTGCCATTTCATTTGAAATAATACCTAAAACACATGGTCAAACCACGTTGTGCACATAACAGCCCCTACCATTGAATGAAGTAGTCTGTTAACAGTTTTATGAGGAATTAGCCTCTAGGCTGCACTGCATTGTTGACTGTTTGTAAAATAAATGCTTGGCTCAGTGAAAACAATATTTGACCAGTGCTTAAGAATGACTGTATGTTAGATGTACGTTAACTTACATTACATGGACATTGTATAAAAGAAATGTAATACAGGCCAACCTATTAAAATCAAAATACACTTATCACAAGTCAGTGTGGCAATTGGTGGGGGGAAAAAATTACTTTTAGAGAAGTTGACTTTTAGTGAAGGGCATCTATGCTAAGAATTAGTGCCCATTTTTCTCTAAAACTTATCGGGGTATTTCCATAGCTGTTTCCCTACAGGCAAAAAAAAAAGTTTGATTTTAATGCTTTCCTGAGTTTGCTCCCTTCCATCTTTTCAACCAGAAACCAATGCAAAGGGAAAGGAAAGGAAAGGAAAATGGCTGTACCTCGGCCATTTTAGGGAGTTTGTTGGCACCCACACTCAACATCTGTGGTGCAACCTGTTAACTTCTACCTCCTCTTTAAAATTCATATACACAAGATAAACAGTGTAACCCTTTACAAATACTGGTATTATGACTGACTTAAAGTAGTTAGTTGTTTAATTATCACACACTGGTGATTGTTGCTGACTCACACATATATGGCTTTAGATGTTTTAATAGAGAAGCTAAAGGTTTGACTTCCCCTTTTGCTCAGTGTGAAAGCCACTTCAGGTCCATTGAAAAAGGAGTCTGTTTACGTTGCCAGCTAGAGTCTGGGACTCAAGCTGGGCAGAGCTGCCTGGGCCCCGACACAGCCATACTTTGGCTGAGCTGAGTGAGGCCAGACACTGTTATGGTAGACGATGATGGTCAACCCATGCAAAGTCTGGGACGCTTTGCATAAATTAGCATGTGAACCACGGTCACTGAAAAGCGACTGGGCAGTTCATTAACATATTGAATTCCTCTTTGGTCTAATTAATACTGACAGTGATTGAAATGTTTTGGCAGGCTGTGCGACTGTGGTGCCAGGCCATGCACACTGGGCAGAATGAAAAGCCACAAGGCCATCAGAGAGCAGGGGACCTTAATGGAGATGTTGAATTAATTAGATGGTAAATGGTATCAAACTCCTCTAACTGGCTGGCCAATGCAAAGGGGATGAGTGAAAGCAGAGCCGCATTCAGCTTTTTGTAAAAGAAATGTTAAGTTGTGATAAGAAAAATTTCATGCTATGATTGTGTGCTTCCCTGGTGGAAAAAAATATGGAATAATGGATTGACATGTTTAACACTGGCTTATTTGTCCATGACAATTCAAACTATAACTTCTTCAGGCTCACAGCAAAGTACAGACAAAGGAGACTCTAAAGATGCTTTCAAGATGTGCTTGATTAATGTCTGATCTATTCAGTCAGCACCACATAGATCGCATTACCTATTGTGATGTGACGCGCATGTGATTCTTAGAATAATCCCATTTTAAAATGCAATGCTCACATTCTTTCATGAAATCATCAGCACTGTCCTGCCACAGCTGATTTTCTTTTTCTCTCAAATGAAATTACTGCCATAACTTTAGACAGAGGTTGTTATTCAGTAGCAGAGTTCAGCTCTCAACCACAGGCAAGCCCACAGGTACAGTTAGATTTTCTTCAATTAGTGATTCTTAACTTAATTGTTTCCACATACCCTGCTAGTGATGGTGCCTCAACCTTTTTTAATAGAAGCTCTACTAAAAGTAAATAATAATAATCAGCACCTCCATGGAGGTTTGCTAAGGTTGTCTGGGTAAGTTTGCAACCTGCAACTTAAGCAAATGTTTTTTTTTTTCCTTTTCTCTACAGCTGGAAGTAATGGTCTGACTTTGTCACTGTATTCCCAAGCTGCTGATGATAGGAAAATGGCTGCTCTGTGTCACAGTATAGTGAAGGTTATGTTTCAAAAACCAGCACCGCAACAATCAACATGCCAACGAGCATATCGCCGACACTGTCATTCATATTCACAACTCTCCTCATCTTACGGTGGTAAACATTATGAAAGATATCTGTTTTTTCATATGTCCAGGTGCCAAGCACACTGATGATTTAATAGACGAAGGCACAAAAAACAAACAAACAAACAAACAAAAAATACCCATAACAGGTTGGCGTTGGTCCATGATGATCGGCGGATTTCGGGGGATGACTTTGAGGGGAAAGACTGAGGTTGGTTCTCTTATGCGGTTCCCTCCAATATTTGGTGCCAAGAAATGGGCATTGTCTGTGTGCCAAGCTGAATCTCAATGAGACAAAAAAAGAGGGTGATGTCGTAGATGCAGCATGGCAGGACCCACCACTGATGGGGGGAGGGGGGTGTTGGCAGCAAAGCAATGAGAGGATGCCATGTCAGAAAGGGGAGTATGACAGCACACAATAAGATATGGTAGCATAGCTTGCTACCAGATGCTTACTGCAGTGTTCATGCTATGTGAGCTAGGTGTTAACACATCCAAAGAAAGGACCATTGTTCCATCAGCAGACTTTGTCCATATGTTGGACAAGTGGTTTTGTTTTGTATGAGCCTGAGGTTTCAGTCGAATTTCATCATCTGTGATGCATCCTGGTTAATAAACTCAGGTCAGTCCATATGGCACGCTGACTCAGTCTGCCATACATCTTCACTTCACTTCCCTTCAACTCTCTTTGATGGCTTCATTTAGGGCTGGATTTTCAGATATTTGCAGTTTCAATGAAGCATCAAATAACTGACTTATCTACATGAAGGTACCTGCAATTTATTCTGACTGATGAGTTTTAAATTACTCTCACATTGGTAATCTAACAGAAAATCAGGTGTTTAAACTGAGGGGGGAATCGCAGTAATCCCCACAAAGCTTTGCTGTATTCCTGTTTGATGCCTACTTTCACTTCTGGTTTTTTTCCAAAACTGTATTTAACTCCTTTAAAGTATCAGATAATTTCTTTATTATTGATGGTCTAGCAACATATTGAGAATTTCTGGTTTGGATTATTAACAGAACCGCTTTACAAACAGGATAACAAGAGAACAAAATCACACACACACACCTCCAGGGTGACATAATTACAGTACATTCAAATTACTTGGGCATGTTGTAGTCACTTCCAATGTTGTTAAGTTGCTAGAATGAAGTCCAGTCCAGATGGAGGAGGTGAGCTCTTTCACAATCCCTTTTGTAGGCTTATTGAGGAAAATATTGTCATAGTGCTTGTCTTAGCGGTTCCTGGTTTTATCTTTCTTATTTTCTTTCTTTCTTTTTTTTTTGTCCATTTCCTTGTGCAGCTTATATGACATCCTGTTACAGTTTGCATGACTGAGTGATGAGCAGTCAACTCAAAGCCTGATTTCCCCACATTAGATTATTTGGTTTTAGCCCTTTTACAGGTTTAAACTGATAAAACAATGCAGTATTTTCCTTTTTTAAAGGACCAGTGGTCAAAATCCAAAAAATAAGGAACATTTTGTGCAGTGATTTTTGTTTAATTTTATTTCCTTCTCCAGTAATCACCTCACAACCTCTTAGATTTATCTTACAGGCTCTTATGGGGGTCCAGACCTCAGGCTGGTAGCCACTAGACGACACAATTCAAGACTAGGACTAATTTGAGAGGAAATTCCCCCCTACAGTATGTCGGGGGGTCATTAAGATGGACTGACTGAGCTGTAGAGCCTGCGGTCAAACCTCTAACTGTGGAGACTAATAGGTCACTATGAAGGTATGTGCCCACACATGCAGTACATTTGATCAGGACTTGGTTTGATTCTCAACAGGTGCCGCACTTTTTTTTTTCCAAAATAACAAACATACTGCCACTCCTTCTACTTACTGCTTGAACACAAACGGTACAGTAATGAAAAAATGTCATAAAATATCTCCACAG
The DNA here is from genome assembly GCA_034769265.1 of Remorina albescens. Taxonomy (NCBI): domain Eukaryota; kingdom Metazoa; phylum Chordata; class Actinopteri; order Carangiformes; family Echeneidae; genus Remorina; species Remorina albescens. The sequence goes on from CM068494.1 coordinate 23,004,354, forward strand.
CAAAGGTAAGGCATTTTTGGCACTGCTTGTATAATCAACATTGTAACACAGAAAACACTGAAAACACTGAGGGAAAAAAAACAACATCTATGACTGAATATTTTCATGTAGTTTGAAGTGCTATTAAGTGCTCTGTCAGAGGTTTGTTTGTGCCGTGCTGTTTGGTTTTTTTTTTTAGAGTGATTAAGCTGAAAGACTGTTTGTGGTATGTATTTTGTTAAAGGTAATGAAAGTTTCCTCTATCTGGGGCTGTATGTCATCCATATAGTGCTGTACTTACCACTCAGTGGATACGACAGATGGATCTTTCTATACAAACCGTGACAGTCTTAAGAGTCTAAGCTCAAATAATTCTAGGAAATACTTTTTATGGTTTGTTTTAGTCAAAGCTAGCTGCTGGATATAAATACAATGAGGACCTGAAAGTTGCAGTGATCACATGAGAGTGCCTGAGTGCTCACTTAGTGAACTATTGTCATACGTGGCTCTATCCTGTTACAGGAAACCAGCCAAGCTAATATTCCACATAGGTTAAGACCATTTTTGAGACACTGGTGGAACATCTGGACCATCCAGATGTTAGTCTTAATATGGCCTTCTCTTGGTGTTTGCAGCTTGAATTTTTTCACATCTGGTGATAGGTTGCTCAAACGTACGTTGTTTTCTGCATGATATGATGTTAACAAAGGAGCCAGATCAAATGCTGTTTATAGCACAAGTCAGTTTTGCTCAAAAACAGGAAGGCTATAATGTGTGTGTGCAGTATGCCTGATAACAGCAACAACCAAAATAAAAAGAGACTTTGATCCTGGCAACCAGAGTCACTTTAACCATGGGGAGGAGAGAAACGCAAATAGCAGAGGATATGACTTTCCAAAAAACATGTCATCAAGCAGCATAGCAAGTTCATCTGAGGAGAACTTGGGGGGAGGAGGAAAAAAGTTCATTTTCTTTCTCTCTGCCAATCCTCCCTTATCCCTCCCCCTTTTTTTTCTTCATTCACCCTTTCTCTACAGTACAGTATGCCTTAATCTGTCATTATCGCACAATCAAACACGAACAAAAAAGCTGACTCAACTAGATGCAAACACAACACAAATAACCGCACACCACGTAACATGTGCCCAGATGTTTACACAATCGGCTTGTAAAAAAATCTGTTTCTCATAAGAGATTGATCTACTGAGGAAAAAAAAAAAAACGTTTCTGTATGTGTGACAATTGTTGATATTAATGTTTTTATTTTTCCCATGCTTATTGTGGCTTAGGCAAGAATAACCCAAACAAACCGATTAGGACTTTATCTGAAATCGAGACCCTGCAGTCTTACAATACAAGCCCCTTCATGTATGGAACAATGCTTGCAACAGAGGGATCTGGTTCATACTGGTTTTTGAACGAGTCTATCGAACAGCAGCACTTAAGAACAACTCGTGATTGATACAGTTTTCCTCTATGATATAGAAAAAAACATTTTTTTCCAGATGCTCAGTCCACTTGTGTGGTATGCGTTTTTGTTTTGCGGTAAAATAATTGGTGAACTGGAGCCCGTAGTACTGTTGAAGGAGATATTCTGTGGCCTCTCATTGCAGATTTCTTCGCATCAAAATGTTTAGTCAAACCCACTTAATGCCTTTTATCTCGAGTGTTTCCTATTTGAAACGTAGAGGTAATACTATTGTTTGATGAGGTGAAATTTATTTGTTCATGCCACTGGAGTTGTGGTGTCTTTAGGCCCCAACCCTTTAATTAGCCCTAAATGTTGCTTTTTACTACAGTTCTGTACTTTAAAAGACACTAACACAACCACAAAGATGTCTTTTTACTTGTGCGTGTTTTATCGAACATTGCTCTGTATACAGAATGCTCATTACATTAATTATACGCAACGTATTTGGTCAATATTTCTTAATGCATTTAACCCAAGACACAGCATTAAAACAAAAATTGTCTTTTGTCTCAATCGAGCTAAACGGTTGGAGATTGTGTTCGGTGCAAGCAAAGCAGACACGTGTACAGTGTGGAACGTAAAAGAAGTGTAAAAGTGCAACACACAAATAAAGGGAGATTTCAGTACAAAGAGGCGTATCGAGGCCTAAACAGAAGCAGAATCAAAAATCAGAAATACCTGGAGGTGACTTTTTTTTTGTACAGATCTGGCTAGTGTTCACTCTCAAAGAAGGCCATGGAGGCGACAAAAAAAAGAAGAAAAAAAGGCGGGTTAGTAAGGAGACAAGAAAGCATTTCCACATCCCTCTCATTCGCCTGCAAGACGAGGGAAAGGCTGAGTAGTATACCAGCAAGCAACCCCACTCGAACAGGGGCTGGGGCTTGAGAGCAGTTTCTGGGCCATGCCCTCCTCTCTCCCTGCCCACTTTTACCCTGCTGCCAAGAAGGAGAGACAGCAAGGAGAAATGGAGACAGGAAAAGAAATCATGAAGTCACAAAATTTAGCACAACAGAGCATATTAAAGATACAACATTTCTGCGAAATACGCAGTGAAGTAGAATAAGAAAAGTTTGGTTTTGAGGTGAAGTCAAAGAGTTGAGTTCACCCCAGACAATGAAGGGGAACAGTCACATGAACTTTAGATTACGTGCTATCAAATAGACACTCACTTGACTGTAGGATTAGGGGCAGGGAAGGGAAAAGAAATACAGGGAGACAGGGAGAGAAACGAGCTCGAGTGAGGGAATCAGAAGTGAGTACTTACATGCTATCCTGTATCAAAGCCAAAATGTTTGACAGATTTATCTACAGTTGGCCAAACAAGTCAGTGTCAGATATTCCTGAAGCAGTTCAGAGCAAATGAGTTAATGCTTCTCTCAAAGCCGTGTAGTAAAGCCTTTTGTCAGCAGTTGGCATCATTCCCAGGTAGTACATGCCCCACAGTTCCCATTTTCGGTAGTCATTCCGGACGTCTTTAGTTGTTCTGCACCTGCCTGTGTTTTTATTCAGATTTGTTGCACAGGATATAGAAGAGAACAGTAACCACTGGGGGGTCTGATTGAGTTTGTTTCTTGTAGAGAGTGGAAACACGTATTTGCTGTCAACAGACCAAAACAGCAGTCTGGGATGTTTTCGACAATATACCTTCAAGTCACACAATGTGTCACGGAGAGCTGAAGCGGAAATGAGGGCAAGGGAAGAGTCACTTTCCAGGAACGATCAAATCCAAAGATCGTGCTTTGAATAGATCATCTCCACCAAATCAAAATCACTGAAATAATCCAAGTCCTGAAAGGGGCACAGTGTAATACCAGCGAGTGTCAAAGACGGACTCATCACTGTCTCTCCTCAGGCAATATCCAAGACAGCTTCCTGTGTGACGTCACTGATTCTTTTTCTTTTTTCTTTTCTTTTTTAAACTGTTATATCCTTTCATATACTTTAGATCCTTTCTCCCCTCAGGTAATCTTCTTTCCAAACCATGTTACGTTGTGTTGAAGAGTTTTTCAAACGAAAAAAGGAGTTCCACATCAGTCATTGTGCAGACATCTCAGGCAGGTCGAAAAAGAGGAGAGGAGCTGCAAACTCTCTTTACAAATCTCACTTTGTGTCCTTCTCTTCCTGCTCGCTAAACACTGAGCTTGTAAAAGTTTTAGCTGCGAGGTTTTGGGCCAGCCTCCACTGGCACCGTTTCAAAACAGCACTGCCTGCTTCAGAAAAACGGAGGGGACAAGTTTGCTCTGGGAGTGTTGGCTCTCTGCACTCCCTGCCCTGCTACTTCCCTCTCTGTTTCCCTCTGTCTCTTTCTCTCTCTCCCTCTCTCTCTCTCTCTCTCTCTCTCTTTCTTTCTGCCTCTCTCTTGGACTCAGGGCACAAAACGCTCTCGGGGTAATGCCAGCTCATGCCAGCTCAGTTGCTAAGACGTGTTCATCTGTTAGCGTCTGGATTACTATGGGGAGGCTGCTCTCTATCACTGACACCTAGAGAATAGGAAATGCAAGCTCCAGCACTATTTCCTGGATAATTTGTCCTCCATTTCAGATGTGTGTCAAGCTCTCACGAGGCTCAGCACTGCTTGTGTTACAGTTCACTCAAGGTTCTGGCTGCTTTGCCTTTATTTCTGCTCTGAGTGGCTCAGGGATTCTCATCAAACCTTCCATGTTGCATCCTTCCCTTTGTCTTGTTTTACAATGCAAATTTTATAGTTATTCACTCTCAATGGTGATGGACTTAATGATAAACATTACACAACACAAAAATAAATTGATGTTCATACTTAAGAAAACCAACACAAACGCAGTAATGTAATTCCACCTCAGTGCTATTCTTATTTTCCAAAGGTAAGCTCTGACTCGTACTATCAGAGTACTTTTTTCATTTCTGAGGATTTAGTCTCAGTCTTTGTAGTGTCTGTGTCTAAGGTCTCTCCACTTAAGTTTGTTTAAAATACAGCAGTGATATAATCACCTACTGTGTTGTTCATATCGTGGTCTCACCTCCAACTGTTTTCTCTCTCTCGATAGCAGCCATAGCTGTTTAGCCGATACAATCCCATATTATCTAGCAGGGTGGGTTTCATTAACGAGGAAGAGATGGCAGTGAAGGAGTGTTCTCGATTTGCTCTTTATTAGATTTGGCATATTGCTGCTCGAGCCTCCGCGGGGAGCTTTTGTTTCAGCATTGTCTCTTACCACCACCCAACCAACCCAGGTGGTCCAATGAAGACCACATGTGTACAAATACAGATATAATTTTATGTTTAGAGGAACTGAAACTAGATACTTAAGCTTCTGAGACGGCAGCTGAAAATCAAGTAAGGGTGACAGTTCAATAGATACACCAAGCTCAAATTAATGCCGTCTAATGACAGGGTATCTGCCGGGTCTGAGGAGTCTGAAAAAGCTTTGAAGTCCCTTCTCTCAACAAAAAGGCATTAAAAGATTTTTCTAAGTCTTTTCCTTGGTATGTTGCTCTTAACTAAAAGTGTAGTAGTGTACACAGAAGGCCATTTAGTTCCTCTTTTGTCGAGTTTCAATATGTGCTGTAAAACTAGTAGCAAGCAGTGAGCTTATATTTAGGATTTCTTTAGCTGCATTTGTAATTATTTACATATTAACATAGCTATGATTTGAGCTAAAATCTAATTTATGTTGTAGGAGCTAAAACTACAAAGACAGAAAAAAAGTTGCACAGTGAATAAAAACTGACTTTTAAAGTTAGAAACCGTCTTTTCCTCAAGCCACAATTTACACTAATCAGCCATAACATTCAGACAGCTTGTCCAATATTGCATGAGTCCCCCTTCTGCTGCCAAAACAGCCCTGACCCACCAAGGTCTGGACTCCACCACTGTCAGCGACAATGTTTAGGGACGTGGTAAATGTTAGAGTAACATCCGCATGAATGGCTTGACCCATGGTTCCCCACTCGTGTGACTATAAACTTTTTGTTGTGACTAACAATAATTTATTTAACCTTTTTTTTCCTAAACTATCTCAGATGACGTTCCAAATTTGGCAGATGAAACAGGATGTGACCTTCAATCAGCGTTCAGACTGAGTCACTATTCCATTTACAACCCAGGGGACTATTTTTGCTCCTGAATAGCGTCTTTCCAATTATAATGAATGGATGAGACCTCCTGCCATTGTCTTCTTTTGTACCCCTCCTCATTCCTTGAACAATCTCTCCTTTGGGGATAGATTAATTTAACCCAGATTTTCCTGTTGTGTCTTTATTGTTTGTCCTTCCTGAGGTACAGGCCCTCTCGAGTTGATGATTCACCCGGCTGTGTGGTGCCACTGAGTTCACTACCTCACCAGCATGCTGTTTCAGCACTAAACCCATGGGTGAACTAAAATATCAGCATCGTACCCCCTCCTCGAATACAGGTCACTGCCACTGGAAGCTCTACCTTTATGTATTTAACATCATTCTTCCTGGCTTAGTGTTTGCACAACTGCTTTGAATGGTCCCTGTTTCACCATAACTTTGAATAATGTGTTTTCATTTCATTCAGGCTTGTTGTTACAGTTGTTGGTATAGTAAGAGCTGGTTTTACAGCCTCTCTGGTATGCTCTCTTGCGCTGCTTCTCATTGCTTCAACAATGTTTACCATCTTGCTTGCAGTAATGAAACACAACTGTCGTGAAAATGATTTTCAACGCTGCGTGTTGAGAAACACACAGTAGTTTCTGTCTCTTTAAGATCTTGATGGCTTCTCTGCTGCTCCCTTGAGGTCGCTGGCCTTCCTTAGGCTGCCTGCCAACTGCCATGTTACTGTCAGGCGTTTGCAGAAATGCCAGCAAAGCCATTAGTCTAGACTCTTTTCACCAGTCAGCAAACTGGACAGCATGAGCAGCATGGTGATGCTGAGAGACAAAGGCTCTGATCTCATGAAACTACAAAACTCACTACTTTTCTTCCCCCTTTGTTTCCTATCACGTTATTCTTCGCTTCAGCTGTGATTACTCTCCTCCCATCTCCTCTTGTGATCTCTGAGACTGCAGCCAGACGGGACTGAGATAGCTCCGAGATTGCAGAAAACCACCTACCTTATGGATAATTATAGATTTTATGCATCAAGGCCTGGTCTGTCATTTTTAAAATATGTGTGAGTGGAGTAGGGCTGAGTACCTCCATCTGCCCCCTGGTGTCTCACAGCAGCTTCCTGCAATGCGTTTCTGTCTCATGGGGAACAGCAGCATCTGGTGGTTGACTAAGGAAATCACAGTGTTTTTATATGCCGTACTGACTGTGCAGTACCTCCTCGATCTCTTTTTGATCCAGGGAGGTTCACAATCTTTCAGCACCATGGGAACCACGTCAATCAGAGACCAGAACTTATCCCTGGAAGCAAAATGGGAATATATTAAAGGCATGTGGAGCTCCAAAAGTGAAGTGAACCTTTTATTTTTCACTTTCAGAATCAGAAATAGTTTCCCCAGTTTGTGTCTTTTACACACACCTGAAATGAAACCTATGGATTTTTGTTTGAAGTAAATTTAAACATGAGCCATATTTCTTTTTGTCCACTGCTTTCTGATGGAAAAATCCTAGAAATACTTACAGATGGTGAGTGGCTAATTACAATAATCCCATTTGAAGGGTCAGGGCATCTTCATTGTGTGGTATTCGAGGGGACCTGTTTTACAAAAAAAAAATCCTCTTAGAAGTCAGGTCATGTGACCCTTCTGTGGGCTGCAAGATAAGTATGGAGACTTATGAGTATCCACAAGCTGAATGGAGTCAATCAGCATGCTGCATTTCAAAGCCCCTGTCTGGTGAGCCATTGTATTAGTGCACCTTTTATTTTTTTCATTGTGATATGCCCAGACATACACGTTTTAATGTATTACTCTTTCTCAAGGTTGTTCCATGAGACCAAAATTTGGATGTAACCTTTTTCAACATCAACCATGCCTCTCCACAATCGCATTGTAAAAGAGGCCTGGACACAGGACCGGTATGTCAGCATTTAGAATCAATAGCAAAGAAATATTTCCATATGGATTTGTCATGCAAGCATTTTCCTAGGTATGAACTGTGCTCCTGGTGCTGTCATCCTTCTATCTCTTATCCTGCAGTCTTTTGAATGACTACTCCTGCTTTATCACACCTAATTTCCACGGGTAGTAGCCAAGTGGTGCTTAACTAATAAGTAGCTGGGAAAAGCTTGTGTTGTTATCAGGTAGACCTGCTTAGGCCAATTTCCCATACCCTGTTTGACCTGTTAATGTAGAGATCACACTGAGCTACAGTTAAGGCTGCTGGTTGCCATAAAATGGTTAATATGAAAGCATGGATATATTAAATATTCGTTTATTACAATTGTTATAATTAACAAACCCTTATTATTATCGCAGCATTGTCACACTTTGGTAACGTGGTTCTCATTATTTTTGCCCCAGGATTCAGGAAGATGAAGACTGTGCTTTAACCCGTCACCAGCCGGTTGAGGTAATTTTAGGAAATATGAAATCCTGTTACCCCAGTTCACACCAGTAATGCAGAGTAAATGTATTAAAATGGTTCTTCCAGTCTGACCTATGAGGAGTGAAAGGTGTAAAGGGAGGAAATGCCAACAAACAACATTCAACAGCTGTACTACAGCTGGCATAACTGGATGGAACAACTCACATTTGTGTTTTGGGTGTATGTATGGTGAGCACATGTGATAAACATGTCCTCTCCCTGCTCCCGGGCCTTTGTTGGTTTGTCCCGTTGACGTGTTTCTACAGAGCAGATGGCTTTACACATAAATCCTATTAACAACTTTCTGCTGATGGAGACACGGTGAGCAGAGGGCTTTCTCACTCTTTTATTATCTCCACTGAGAGGCCTGCTTTTTTATTTTCTAACCTTTTAAAAGAAGCAGTGGTGGAGGTGAAGGCAAGGCCCCACCATGTCTGCAGAGAAGGTAAACGGAGGGGTTGTGGTTTTTCTGGATGGTTTTATTAACTTTCAAATGAGATTACTTCCCTGTTCATTCAGCTGCCTAGTAATAACAATGATATTTGGAAAATGAGACATGAGGGATAACAGAAGATACTTCAGTAAGAGTCAGTTTATAGTTTTGCTGCCGTTACGCATCAGTATTTACAGTTTGACTGCTTATTTTGAGTTCAGTCAATTGTGGTGCCATATATTTATGAAACACAAGATTTTCTTTTTTCTTATTTTTTCAAATTTCTCTTGATGAATAAGATGACTTTGGTTGTTTCTCTTTAAATCAAAGACCATTTTAGGAATGATTACGTAGAAAATAATCTCTGACCCACATGTGAGGTAACGGTTACAAATACCTGCATGCGAAGTCTTGTATTAGACTAAGGCAGGTTATTCGACTCAGACTAGAGTTTCAAAGCTCAAGTATGTGTTGCCTTTTTATCCAGCATTAATTACGTCACACCTGATGCCCAAGTTATTGCTCATCTGCTGAGCAATGCATGTGCAAAAGGATGCATGAAAAGATTGAAGGTTGGTAGTCACTTACAGTGCTACGGTGCTGGAATCTGCAACACCAAGCTCTCCTGTTTCTTTCTTTAAATATATGATTGACTTTCACAAATAATCAATCAAATCTTTCAGCTCGGATGCACAAACAGTTCGTTCCTGGTGAATATGGTTTTTGGATCATAATGCTACTCCCTGAATCAAATTCCTATGTATGGATTGCTATGATTAACCACTATATGTGTCAGCTCATCCAGCATTAACAAAGCAATGACAACAGTCACTGGCATAGCTTCAAACATTGTACTAAGAGCATACAATTAAACTTCTGTTCAATGGAGTCGAAAGTTTTTTTATATAACTTTGACTCTGTGTTGTCATAAAGGTGTAGTTTAACAAAAAGACCAGGTACTACCATAGGTTAAAGATTTATTACAGTTGACAACCAATAATGGCCATTTAAATTTTTACAAAACAGCCAATGACAGTATGACAAATGTTTACTGTTTGTGAGTTGTGAATTGTCCGACAAATAGACCTCCATGGATGCAGGATCTACACCTAATAGGATTACCTTTAGTGTCTCTACTGGCCACAGTCACACTGACCTCATTCACCGTGACCCGGGACAATGACGAGTTGTTCCAGTCAGTTAGTTCTTTACTTTAGTTTTCAGACACCTCACACTTGATTAAAAACACAAAACAAAAATCATCACATTATGAATTGCATTCAAATGCATTGGAAGGTGGATGCCGTGTGGAAGGACTAAGGGTCAACTTTACCTTAATCTTGTGTCTAAACGGCCCTGATGAAAAACCAGTATAACAGCTGAAGAAGGAATTGTAAATTGGAATTTAAATAGCATGTAAGATATACACAGAACAGTTTATTTTAGGTTAATAAATGTTAGCTGACATTTAAGTACTGCAGTCTTACATTTTCACAAAGTAATTGACTTGCATTCTAGTGTCTTCTAACGCATGTGATATAAAGTATTCCTGAGCGTCTGTTTCCAGTTCAAATTTCTCTGGACTCAGGAGGAGTCTATCAGCAGTATGTTAATTACTACATTGGCTATTATAGTATGACTTTCTTTTTTACATAATAGTAAGTTCTATTTATAATGGAAAATTATGAAACCACAATATTGATCTCTGTAGAAATAGAAACAATATCATTCTGCTTAACCTTCTTTTTTCCCATATTGCCCTCACTTCTTCCTATCTGACCTTGTAATGGTGAGTTATTATATATTTATTACTAATGAAAGTCTATCATTGCTAGTTTTAGTTCCCTCCCCTTCCTCCACACGTCTCATCTCTAATCGGTTTTGCATGTATCTTTAAAGACAACTCATAGAAACCAAAAAAGAAGAAAGAAGAGACCAATGGCACCTCAGAGGCCAAACTGAATGGGAGTGAAGCCAAGCCCAAAAAAACAAAGACCAAGAAAAATGAAGATGCTTCAGAAGAGGACAGCCCAGCCACCCAGAGTGAGACGCTGAAGGAATCGGCTGTGATATTTTAAACATTTCCTTTGTAGAACGCAGAGGACAAACTGTGATAATGTGACTGTCATGTGATATAATCTAACCACATTGCCTACATTGCTGTTTCCGTTTCAACTTCGCAGATGGAAAGAAAGTGAAGAAAAAGAAACCAGAAAAAGATAAGGACGAGCCAGAAAAGGAAAAAGGAAAAGAGAAAGAACCAAAAAAGAAAGCCAAAAGTGCTACAAAAAAGAAGAAAGGTAAGTCATCAAAAGCGTTTGTTGTCAAAAGAAATAACATCAGCTTTAGCTGTGTTGAGTTAAAATTTGAACTTTCTTGAAATCCTAAATAAAGAAATCATAAATGATAAATGTAATATATTTTGTCAATCATCACTGATAAGACTAGTTTTCTTATCTCTTTAGGTTCAGGCACAGATGACGATGATGATGATGAGGATGATGAGGACACCCCCAAGAAGAAAACTAAGAAAAGGACAACAAAGGACAGCTCTCAATCCGCAAGTTCTGGCAAAGAGAAGAAATCTAAATCTAAAGGTATGGCAAGAAACAGGAAAAGCTTTCTGAAGGTGATAGCAGTTGTTCAAAGATCTGACTAATGTTAAGACGATTACATGATTTTATTGTGCAATGGTGAGCAAGTGGAAACATTGATTTGGTAACAGCAACAAAAAAACACTCCAGTCAAGTATTTAACTTGCCAGTAAGTGTTTACAGTGGAAAATAAATTTAAATGGAAAATTCCATTTTCTCTTTAATAATTCCCAGCGCTTCAATTAAATGTCATTGACTCACGACTGTTTTGTTTAGGTTTATGTTTAGTGGCACTTGTAGTTGATTTTCAGAGAAAGACTGGAAGTATTGGTGTAAAAATTGGCAAAACTGGTCCGTCTGTGCAATTGTAGCTACATGTAAGTCTCCCAAATGTCCGCTAATCAAGCAAGGAAGAAAGCTGAAGCTTATTCTCTGCGTTTAGTGCTTTAGAGTTGTCACAAAGCCATCAAAAACGTCTGATTAACCAATTATATGCATTTCAAACACAGATGAACAGGCCGAAAAACAAAAGAAAGCTCAATGATCACCTACAATTTACTATTACACACTAGTAAAAGTTGACATTTAGCAGGCGGCAGTTTTCCTCTTTCAGCGGAATAAACAAAAAAATCATGATGAAAAAACTGTACACACAGCCCGTACAAGATTATGGCTACTGGCGCTGCTGTGTCTGCATTTTGCTCAACCACTTTAGTCCAGAGTGAAATAGCTCAATAACCACAGATTCTCCTGGTCCCCTGATGTTTCCTCCCACACGAGTGAGAGCTCAGTATTTGTGGTATCAAGCAACTATTGAATGAAATTAGCTTGACATTCACGTCCGCCTGTGGTTGACTCTTTATCACTTTGTTGATTCCTTTGTTTTTACTTTGTCATTATCAGAACAAAATTTAGATTTCTGCAAAACCTTGGTTGAAAAAATGAATAATTATCAAATGCTGACATGCTGACACGCCAACGTGAACTGATGAACATAATGAATAGTGATAAAGCCTCATAAATATTGCAATTGTGAGCATTTTTAATATGCTGACATGAAAACTTATTCTTGATTTCTTCCAATCCATCTTACTTGTGACCAAGTGTCTGTCCAAGTGTCCAAGCTAAAACTTGTTAGCACTAATATCACAAATTATTTCCTTGGCAACAATAATATGATTCACATCAGACACACCACTCCTTTTGTGGGCAGAGTTCCAACTTTTAACGTTTTGTAATTTAACCATTCTTTGAACTAATAGCAAGTGAGTATCTATACAGAGATTTAGGCCGACAATTCAAATATAATTATGTACTTCCTGTATTAAATTACTAAAGGATTATTGCCCAGAGTGCCAGTTGAATCATCTCCAGTCTTCTTGCCTCTGAGCTGAACCTTCCTCAAACCTCTAATCCACCTCCGTTCAGCCATCAGTTATTTCAGAAATACCTGCACTAACTTGCTCCTCCTGTGTCAGGCACTGAATGAAAGGCTTTAAAGTTAGGGAACTCCAGGTGCTCTGACATAAACATGGAGGAAGGTGGCCAACTTTGGACAAGGTGATAGCTCAGGTGTCAGAGTGGGTTAGTTGCTGTGCTGTGACTAATTATCTGGATAAAATATGCACAAATTGCGGCTCCTTAGAAGAGCTGTTAAAGACAACAGAAACCTACAGTAAAGCTGAAGGAGACTTAATATTTGATTTAACATTTTGTCACACTAAGGACAAACCATGACTATTTCATATTAAACCGTATCAGTCAAAGCAATGCATACCATTGACTGGGCCCATTTAGAGAAATTAGGGCACACAAAAGTGTATGCTGTATGCTTTCAGTCCCTGTATTTAATTAATACCAATACTGTAAAGGCAGCAGAAACAGCTGTGAAGAGTGATGAGTCAACAAGTGGACATATGAGAGCATGTTAGGACAGATTCAATATCAGGGAACCTGTTTCAAGAGCCAGTGTCAACAGTAATATGAGTGTAATCGAGATTTTAAGGACACGAGATTTGTGCCACTAACGCAGAATGAAAAATTTGGCATAAAGACCAAATGAGGGCAGGGAAAGTATCTGCAAGTAACATTAGTCTACGTCTCAATGTGCTTTTTCTTTTAACACTAACTGTAACTGGAGGATATAAGCCTAACCTAACAACCAGATATGAGGGAGGCCTGCTGAAGCCTAAATCTCTCTCACAATCTAACAAAACAGCTGGAGGAAACAGTGGGAGCAGATTTAAATCTGAGCACACACAAAATCAGCATTGCATGCAAAAAATTAGTTCCACTCTTTAACATCCGTTACGGTCTTCGCTCGCTGATCGATTATGGTTTATTTAAATTTTTTTGGCTCTCACTCCACATTATCTGCACTGTCTATTACAAGTAAGGAGGGGAGCTGCATTATTTGCAGGGAAGAGCTTGAATTTGCCCGCACGATTCTTCGGTTTTGTCACATTTAACAATCAGTAACAGTTTCTAAATTGCCCTTTCATTTGTCAGAGGACAAAGATTCTGATGGGAAAGGGAAAAAGTCAAAGACAAAGGAGAAGGAAAAAGATAAAAAGAAGGAGCCGGCTTCAATGTTCCAGATAAACGGAGAAAAGGACTCAAAAAGCAAGAAGAAAGGTGATTACATTGTCACGCACTGTCACACTGTGGTCTAGAGTAAGCATCTTTTACTGACCATGTATCTCAGCTGATTTATTCAAGTATCTTAGTTAAGTTCCCACAAATTCCTTCACTTTATTCAAAATCGTCTTTGAGCAGCTGCCAAATCAGACAGTGACGACAGTGAGGAAGAGACAAAGTCCACCAAATCGAAGAAGAAATCTTCGGCTGCTGGCTCTGCGTCCATGTTCCAAGCATCAGCAGATAAGGACAAGGACAAAGACAAAAAGACAAAGAAGAAAGGTAAGGTCATAAACAACTTATTCAACAGCTTGAGTCACTGATAAGTAAATGACAAATGTGGCATGTGCTGCAGGAAAGGCAGAAGAGAGTGACACCTCTGATTCTGAAAAAGAGGAAAAATCAAAGAAGAAAAAGGGCAAAGGGAAGAAGAAAAAGGTCTGTTTAAATCCCCCAGTTCACCCACAAAATAAGACAATTCAGCCACTTCGTGGCACTTTATACCCGCAAACATTTGATCCTATTTTTTTTTTTTTCCAAATAAACCATGCAGCAAACATTAGTGGCTTTCTTTTGAATGTATCTATTTATTATTCATCATCAGGAGAGATCTCCATCGCCTGAGATTGAGTTTGACAGCTTGGAAAAGTTTGTGATGGATCCAGCTCCACAGGGTGTGACCATCAAGTGCAGAGTGACTCGAGACCAGAGAGGGATGGACAAAAGCCTCTACCCTCTGTATTACCTTCATCTAGACAATGATAAGAAGGTCAGGGATCCATCTTTACTGGAGTTTGAACAAGACACAATAACACTCTTGTCTTTGGTTTTATTAACTTACCTGTGTGATTTAGCTCATATTTAGCGTACATAAGAATATATGCTAAATCTTGTGTAGAGAAGAATGTGAAAGGACTTCTCGTACATGGTTTTCTCCTTTGTAGACATTCTTGTTGGCTGGGAGGAAAAGAAAGAAAAGCACTACTTCAAATTACCTAATTTCCATTGATGCCACAGATTTATCAAGAGGTGGAGAGAATTTTGTTGGAAAGCTGAGGTACGCTCATTTCTTAAAAAATGGATTAACACAAAAGCAGCACAGAAAATGTGGAAAATCGGCTTCATGTTTGATTCAAACAGTTCTGTTATACATTGCCCAGGTCAAATTTAATGGGGACAAAGTTCACAGTATTTGACAATGCGCTGAATCCAGAGAGAGCTCTTCCAGATATGTCTAACGCACGGCAGGAGTTAGCAGGGATCATCTACGTAAGTCGTTCTAAAGCTCACCATTAACTATCTTCTGTGTATTTTACAAGCACTGAAAAATGGAAACACTCAGATTTTTGTTTAAATCTGGCATCAGGAAACAAATGTCTTAGGAATGAAAGGACCTCGAAGGATGACGGTTATCATCCCAGGAATGAACAAGGACAATGAGCGAGTACCACTCCGACCAAGAAATGTATGACCCTTCTTGTTAGTTTTCTTTCATTTTGCTTGGATTATTTTGTTTGGTTTGGCTCCTCTTCAGTAGAACATGACTGAAAAGTAGACATTGAAACCGATGTATGTGAAGGACTGTAATAAACACACACACAAATACAGAACCTTCCTCCTCTTCTCAGATATACTAAATGACTGATGATTTTTAACTGTTCAGCTTTTGTTATTGTGATTATCACAAAGGAACACCTAATTGGGGATATTTTGAGGATATTGGTTCATATGTATGAGAACATCAGATGACTCACTAGTAAAATCAGGCATCCCAGAAAGCCCAGCTATTGACAGCATATGTCAGCAAATGATCTCCAGACCGCTCCCAATTTGGTTTATTGAAATGTTTCTGTTTTTCATGGAAGCCACACAAGGCTCGACGTATAAAATCATATTACTCTCTGTTGGTGTTCAGTGACTTGTGTGTGGTCGATTCCCTCACAGGACTGTGACGGCTTGTTGATAAGACACCAGAATAGAAGGATGGAAAATCTCATTGAGCTTCACAACAAGACGCCAGTGTGGAACGAAGAAACGGCATCTCATGTGCTCAACTTTAACGGCAGGGTCACCCAGGCCTCCATCAAAAACTTCCAGATAGTCCATAACAAAGACTGTGAGTACTCCTGAGCATCGAACTCCGTCAAACTTTCCGTCGAACTTTCAGAATGTGTGATGATAATTCAACATGTTGGTTTTACAGGGAACATTATATGCACAACAGCAGTTTTACTCAGCTGGATCTAGTTGTGACATTTCCACTATGAACATACTAATCTGGATGAAAGGCTATAAAATTCATGTAACAGCCTCAGCTACACAGGAAAGCAACTTCACTGAGCCTGTTTAAGATCACTTTCATAAATATCTCAAATAAATCTGGTTTTCTTTGCTAAGAAAATATAAAACATATCTAGTAAATTATGAGATGCTGTGAATAAGCTCATTTAATGTTGTCAGGAAAATTCATCTAAGTTTCTAAACAGTATTTCCTGTCTTGTGGTGTGGAGCTTTGGCAACGACTATCATTTAACTGATCAGCTATCTTTGGGTCACGCCAGCTTTTCCACTGGTCGCTCTGCAGTACGCTTGTACAGAAATGATACAGCAAGCAAGAAAAGAAAATTATGGCCATGATGTTAAACTAAATTTGGGTTTGAATGACTTCAGAGATTGAAAATCATCAGTGAAAACAGGAAACTGTTCTCTCACACTCAAACCGGTCATCAAATATGCAAGGAGCACTTGGCTTTCTTTGGAAATGTCCATTGCCAATATATCAAATACCGTTTTTGTTCGAGTCACGTTATATATATTTTAGAGCAGCAGGTAGTCAGACTTGTATACAGTGTGCCATCTGTCTTTCATGTCTTAACAACTCCATGCCTTTTCCAGTGGACTACATTGTGATGCAGTTTGGACGGATAGCAGATGACATTTTCACACTGGACTTCAACTACCCACTTTGCGCTGTACAGGCCTTTGCCATTGCACTCTCCAGCTTCGATGGCAAAATTGCCTGTGAATAATAGAAAGTTCCTTGTTTAGTTTAAACACACTGAAACCAGCATGCAACACACCGACAATGACGTCAGACCAAGCCGTGTCTCTGGACTCCCCCTTCTGCGAAAGGTACTGATAAGAAATGGCGGTTGATGGAATGCGGCGATGCTTAGAGCCGTGCCATCATCTTAATGGGTGTGCGATCCACTCCGGAGAAGAGAAACAAAAAAAATTGTCTCCTATTATCATCTGATCTTGGCCACCATGGTGCTGGAGAGTCCTGTTTTTTTTGTTTTTTTTTTGTCTCTGTAATTCAGTGGAAAAATTTGAATTTTTGTGAATCTCACAAAGACTTGCATCACTTCAATGAACTCCAGTGACTGGTTATGGCTTTTTTAGGGGTTGATGGTACACCTCAATGAAAAAGGTGTTTAAATATCACTAACATCATTAAAAGATGTTAAAATGTGTTACGTTTTGGCGTCGTCATGCTGTATTGTATAGTTGTATTGGGCTGTATTTACCACACCAATAGGTCACCAGTGTTTTGTGTCTAATGTTACTTTGAAAATCAAAACATGCACCAAAAAATTGAATCATAACAATAAAAATATACTCATCTAGTTTCTTTCGGACAAATGTCTATTTAATTTTAAAGCTATCTGCTCTGTTACACTGATAACAGTTAAATGACATTTATTTGAACCTTTATTCAATATAGCAACAATCATACACAGCAGACTGTCCATGTTTAGTCACATTGAGAAATCTGTTCCAGATATTGGGTATTAAATTAATTGTTAAAGTAAAACATGTAGAAGTAACATTTTGGAGGAGATGTATCTATAGTTCTTGGTTTCTTGTATTACCATTTGACGTGTGATGACAAAATCTTCAGTCAAAGTTCATTACTCTGTCAATGTCTGATGATTCGGTTTGATTGAAACTTTTAGATTTTTGTATTTGTGTTTTTGTTTTTTGTTTTTTTGTTTGTTTTTTTTGTCCCAGTGTTTTATAAAATTCCTTTATTTTTCTGAACACTGCCTTTGTTGCATTTCTAGACTTATTGTAATAACGTTGTGAGAGCATATGAATTAAATTTCATTTCAGTCAGCACTGATTGAATGAACGCAGTTTTGTCAGCTCCTATACATGCAGGAGTATTTGTTGTCCATACGGTTAAGACAGATACATGTAAACATGAATTTCTTTCCTGGTATGAGTTCAGCAGGGTCATTTATTAAACGTCCCTGTCCTTTCTCTCTCTCCCCTTGTTTGTACATCATCTATCACCATAAAGACAAAAAAGGCCCCTGTGAATCCATGAGATGCATGGATTTTTGCAGACAGTCTTTAAATCATCCCCAGCCCCTCTTTAAAGGCCCTTACCATGGGTTTGGTCATGTTTTTGACATTATTGTCTGCAATAACTGGCTGCTGGCAGATGATCAGAAAGATCAGTTGATAGTTCTGAAACACCCACGCTTTCTCTCCAATAGTTACCTCACATGCTGAAAGCAGCCTCGCTCAGGTGAAAAACCTGTTTGAGCCGAGGGCCCTGAGAGTCACTGAGAGGTGTGTATTCTGCCTGAACCTGCTCAGGTAGTTGTCCAAACTCGCATATTAAATGAACCCTGAAGCTGGAAGTTCTTCTGGACAGATGCTGTTAGGTGAGCTCTTCTTCCCCCATTGTCTTTATCTGTTAGCACCAAACAAACGCCAAGATTACTGTTGTCATTCTTACCCACTACACTACACAGATTTTGTAGTTATTGTTATAGCACTGCTTTGTGTGTGTGTGTGTGTGTGTGTGTCTCAGTGGTGGATGAATACATAAAATGTTGCAACCTTGTTGTTGACCAACAGAAGGAGCTGTTACTTTAGAGACACATATAAATTTTTAATAGTTGAACGTTTTTTCTTTTTTCTTTCAGTAAATCAACTCAAAGAATAAAAGTAACCAGTGGGAATGTTTCTTAACTTTGGGATCTCCTCTGAAAATTAAAACAAAGTTCTGGGGGTGTGAACAGAGTTTGCCTGGATAAACACTGGACATCATTGCATGCGATCTACCATGACTCACATGTTGTATTATCCCAAATATCTGTCCTTGCTTGTCATTGTAGCAGCTAAGGGGGAGTTAACAGGACAAAGATTCAACATGATCATAGCCCATGTGCATACACGCTGATAAATAAGTTGCCACAGCTATATAAGGGAAGGCAGATATCTGACATCAAGATGTGGTGTGTAAATTTGTTGGGTTTGGATGTGTATTTGAATATCTTAATTTGATGTTCTCGGGTGGAGGATTTAAGGTGGATTAACATTCAAATTGCATCCCAAGTATTTCTTAGGGATTATCAGGCCCATGTCATCTGACTGAACTTTAAACTCTTATATTTTTAAATATTCATTGACTGTGTTTGGTTTGCAAATTGCTTAAGACACATGTAATCATTTCCGCTGTGCAGTGTAGAAAAGAAAATACAAAAGTGTACAAGTCTCTTGAAACACTTAAGCCCGTGAAGCAGTATCAGCATTTTTAACACTACTTGAGCCCATTTAGTTTCTTTTTAAATCTAACACAGATCCATTGGTGCATGTGTTGCCACAGTATGTTTCTTTTTTTTTTTTTTTTTTTTTTTTTGTGAGTGTGTGTGTTTTTTGGGGGGGCGGGGCCTGAAGTGAAGTCACGGCCCCCCAAGCCTGTTGATTGACGCGCACCAGTGGCTCCTCCTTGAAAGTCTCTCTCTCTCTCTCTCTCTCTCTCTCTTTTTTTCCTCCCCTTCGTTTTCCAGTGTAGTGCGTTGATTTCATACCAAAGTCATACTTTACATTCCACTTATACTGTCAAACCTCTGAGAAATATTAGGGAAAGCAACAAGGCGCCAACATTTTTTTTAACAAACGGCTGCTTCCACTGAGTAGAGGAAGGTGACTGCCATAATAATAATAATAATAATAATAATAAAAAGGTAAGTGCTGCACAGATCTTCTTCTTTTTCTGTTTAGTGCCGCTTCTCTCTCTCTCTCTCTCACTCTGTTTTTTTTTTTTTTCCTCCTGGACACTTTTTTCACGCCGCTTGTCTCGGTGAAGTTTTCAGATCATTGTCATTTTTTACATTTTTCCGCGGAGCTCTCTGCGTTGGGAGGGAAGGAAACATTTCCAGACTGCTAGTCTATTGTGTGTGACTATCCCAGTATGCAGGGGGATATCTATCTATCTATGACCGGCTCTGTACAATCAGATTTTCACCCCTCCCCAAAAAAAGCAAAAACAAACAAACAAACAAAAAAAAAAACCCAGAAAAGCTTATCCTGTGATGGTGACAGTCAGCAGAGATTTGGGCCAATATGTTTGTTTTGTGTCTCGCACAGTTCGCGGCCGGACCCTCCGACACTTCCAGCCTTGTTCCTCCGGAGGAATCCGACAGTTTTACACCTTCAGCCTCCGACAGACGCGATCAGAAACGATCTGGAGGAATAAAGCAAAACTTCAGGCTGGTTCGGGTCTCTCGGCATCACCGAAAGGTAAGACAAGCTGTTGATTTGTCAGCACGCATCTCCAGTTCACCCGCCAGCAGACATCCAAAACACCCCACAGCCCCTCCAGAAAAGTTCTTTTTATTATTATTTTTCCAAAACAAAAAAGTGAAATAAAACCCGTGAAGTGTTACTAAAACGGAGATTGATAGTTATCTTTATCTTATTGTCTGGCAAGTGTGAGATTAAATTGAATAAGGAATTGGTCAACTACCAGGATTTTTGTTCTGTTAAACAACAAATCCAAATTTTAACAAACATTGATTTGCAGTTTTAGGTTAAATTTTTTATTTTTTTATTTTTTAAGGCACAGTGATGTACAACAATACATAGTGGGGAAAAAAGTTCAGACCATAGAAACGCTACCAGCAGTATGATATTGCATTTCTACAAACTTATCAGGAATTTAAAAATAAATCCAGGTAAATCCAACCTGGAGCTGAACGTTTGCTCTCTAAATAAAAAGAAAAATTATGTTTTGTTTTGCTTCTAGAAATGCCTTGTTGGAGTCTGTTATTTGAGCAGGATACAAGAAAAAAACAAAACAAAACAACAACATCAGAAAATGAAAAACTTTATGATTTGGTCGACGGATATGAGATTCTGATCCCGCATGAAATGTGTGACAACTTAAAGCTGCTAGAAAAACACAAATTATGTAAGAAATGTGTCTCTATGAGAAATGACAGAAGGACAGGACAGGGGAACAGTGACATCATCATCCGTAATAACCTTCTTAAAAAAAAATATTAACTCTAACTCAGCATTACTCAATGATATTGTGTCATAATATGTTCACATCATCATTTAAATTTAAATTCATCTTTAACTTGAATATATATAGGTATTCTGTGTCTATCTTAGAGATAGGCTCTTACTTTTATTCTGTCTTTCTGTCTCCGTTTGTGCCAACAAACAGGACATGTGATGATACTCTGCAAAGTCCTTCTAAGTACATAATTCATAGGTGAGGATTTGAGATACATGGATATGTATGAGAGGTAAGTGTGTAGCCATGTCAGAGCCACCTCAGGTCCGTATCTGCTTTCCCTTCAGGCTTGGCCTAACCTCATAGGTACCAATTGATTTACTGATTTAATCAGTTTTTCTGACAAAGCTGAAAATTCGATAATTCGAGGAGGACAAGTTAGCATCTCCTTCATCTGTGATCGGTACAGTCACATGAACTGCCAGTCAACAGGTTTGACCATACAAGCAGAATGCAGTCAGTCAGGTTGGTGACAGTAAGCAGAATAACCTGTTGACTTTGTTTTTTGTTTTTACTGCAGCAACAGTCCTTCCTCTAAATTGATTTTACATACTTTTTAAAGTTTTTTTTTCTAAAGAAAAGCTGGGGGGAAGAGTGTTTACTGCTCCTTCTCGAATCCACATGGCTGTATGGTTTTGTTTTGTTTTTTTTCTCTTTGAGGTGCAATATTTTCATGCAACTCAGATATGGATGATGATCACACACCATGTTAGCTGATGGTTGAGAGGTAAAGCTTCCAGAGTGCGTCTTGCTTTATATTAACATGTGGAAATGATGTTCTGAGAGGAAACGATCAACCAGCACCACCAAACAATGTGTCCTTGGTAAATGAGACACGCCAAGATGCCTAATAATAGATTTCAATGCTGATGGGTAAATCTGGAAAAGATTAAGTATTCTGCTGCTCCAACAGATCCTCCCTCATTGTTTTTATGCAGCATGAATGCATCAGGCTTCTCAATGTACAATGTGGTCTTTTTCTTTCTTTTTCTCCTCCTTTGAAACTACTTTATGTTTCTCAGCCGTTGTGGATTTAATATGTATGTTCTGAACTCGTGAGTTAAATGCGAGGGAAAGTTTTACAACTTTGCTCATGTCATGGAGGTCAATTAGATTAGACTTGGGGGTATATCTCCTTTAAGTGGCTGTTTTTCGCTTTTTCCAACTCCCCAGCTGTGTTCCTTCAGGTTTATCAGAGGGGAAGAGTTAATGAGCGCGCGCTCTCTTCATGAGGGGAAAAAATGGCAAAAAAGAAGAAGAATCCGCAGCTCTCTGATGTTTTTGATTTTTAAAACATATGCTTGATCAAATGCTCTGGAGAGACTGCAGCTGCCTCAGATAATGTGCGGTGTTCTGCTGATTCCAGAGCTGAGGAGGTGCATCCTCTCCGTAGGCCGCAGAGAGTGTTTACTTTGGATGCAGGTCTGTTGACCGTTTGTCACCAGCAGCTTTGCCCGTTTGTGTTAAACCCACAGAAGAATGGCTAATGAGCTTTTGCCCATTTGTGCAGAGCTGGGGTTGGTTTTTAGCACCATCCCCAGAAGTGCTCGTCCAAATGGTGGACACTTAGCCCTCTGTCAACCCAGATCTGAACAAATACCACTTATGTCTGCATGGTGAGCGCATAGAAAGCCTCAGGGAAAAGCCTGCCGCTCTCAGCAGTGGGGCATTAATGACAATTGGGAATGCAATATACAGTTTGATCCTAACTTGCAGCGGCTGGGTAAAGAGTGCACTTGTGTTGATGAAGAGTGTACTGTGCTCTGAGCTGTTTATTACAGCGACGAAAAAGGCAACGCGACAAGAGCTGCGTGCTCTCACACCAACTGAAAGCAATACACCAGAGTGTTCAGTCGCCAGTAACACAATTTATCAACATTGTATTGATGTTAATGCACTGCATGTGTTTACACCTACCAAACCGTGAGGTTTTCACAGATAAGCTTTCTGGCCTCCTGTTTGGACCACTCAGGGGAGGAGCCAGGGAGTGGCCTAGAACAGTGTAGTCTTTGTGTCAGTTGTCCCCAAGTTGCTAAACGTCTTAGTCCTTTCTGTGGCGACCAACTGTTGCGAGAGATGTTCCACATAAAAGTGCTCTGAAGAAAGGTCTGAGAGGCTGCAGTATGTGTGCCAGCGTCTGTGGCACCTTCAGCCTCCATTATAGATAACACGAGGCTCGTTTATTCACCGGGCCTGTTTGGGGTTTCAGAGATGAGTGTGTGTGTGTGTGTGTGGCCTGTGTGTCGCACTGGAGCTCCAGTGACCCAAGGGCACTCATGTGAAACCCCTCTAATCCCTGTGCTCAGAGTGTTTTGGGTTGGGGGATGATCTCTTTCTTCAGCACAGAGCTGTTCACTGTGGTTGTTGATAATAGAAAACAACACAGGTGATTCTGAGGCACGAATAGTCCTTTATGGAAATATCCACGTACATTAAAACTGCAACAGTGCAACGAGTTTTGCTGGGGCTCAGGGTTTTTTTAATTTATTTTTTTATTCTTTGTTTTACAAGTCTAATCATAGTTTTTCCTCGTGAAAACATCTTCTATATGGCCCTGATCAAAGCCATTGCAGCTTTTGATGCCTTGTTCTACCATTTCTACAGTTAGATGAGTTATTGACTGGTGCATTCTGCTGCAGAGTTATGCATGTCTTAAAGGTTTCACAGATTATGGCTTCAAACCGCTCCCCTCACCACAAAATGACCAATTCAGGCTAGAATGGCTTCTCTGCTACGTCCCCCTGGAAAATTTCCGATTAAAATGCTGATTCAGGCTGTTAAAAAAAAGTACTCTGGCTGAGTTGTCCCGCTTTGTGTCAGTCTTTCCCTCTTCAGCTGGATTAAAGCTCAATTCTCTAAAAGTGTGACAATTGAAGGTGGACCTCGTAGCCAGCAGCATCCAGCGTTAAAACAGAACAATGAATGAATGAATCAGGTCTTGTGTTCATGCGCTGGCTCGGTGTGTGATACTTATTTATCCGCCTGAGTCGCACACTGACTCATTGAGGAAACTAGTAACCTCTTCTTACCTCTTCAGAGTGAGCTAGCCCATTTCCACACTGCGTGATTTGTTTACAAGAAAACAACAAATAAGAGCCAGTTGTGGTGATTTTTTTTTTCTTAATGTGGAAATGTAATGTCTGTTCCAACTTGGATCATTTTCACACAGACAATGTGACTGTTCATTCTTGCGTGCAGGACGTTGGCTCTGAGCGCTATTATTTTCTTGGGCAGCTGGTATCACACTGCAAATGTTTGACTTGACAAGGGGTGGCATGTGTGTTCGTATGTATGTGTGTGTGTTTGTCTCAGCTTTTTCCCTCTGCCTCTCTTTCTGCCTCTTGCAGTGTGAGCTGTTGGCTGTCCAGCCCTCCACTCACTCTCAGCTCTGATTGTTTCCTGAGCGCACTGCCAGATAGGAAGTAGGAGGAAGTTATTGGAGGAGCTGGAGAGAATTTATTAGGGCCAAACACAGACACAGGAGGGAGAGGGGAAGACGGTGACTCCAATTTATTTTTGTATTTTGTTTTTTGGAGATGGGGCTCATGTCTAAGGATGGTGGCAGTGTCACCAGCCAGCTCGTGGCCTTCCGTTTATCCCTTAAATAAATGAGTGGTGATTCTGTTAAACATGTGCTTTTTGCTGCCGATGTATCTGTGTGCGTGTTTGTGTGTGTCAGGAGGAATAAGGCAGCGTTTCCCGTTCTTGTCAGAGAGCTGCTCGCTCTTCTGGCCTGGAACCTAAAATGTTTTCTTTATCTGTAATCTGACCTTAGAGAGCAGCTGCTCCTTCTGCCGCCAAGTCCTGTTGTTTCCTCAAGTGTGTGTGTTTGTGTGGCTGTTGGTGAGTGTGTGGTGTTGTTGGTGCGGGGGGTTTCTTACTGTGACAGCGAACGCTCCCTTTGCATCTGTGAGTGCCCTTCAACCTTAACAAGGCTTGTGGTTTTCATGTGGAGGAGTTTTGGGCTGCAGATTTGTTACTGTGTATAAACGTTCAGCCCAGTGGAGGTGTGTTTAACTCCCAGCTGAGTGGCGGGGGGAAGGGAGGCGGGGGGGGGGGGGGTCTTTTGGCTCCCAGCAGGAGTCTGTTCTTTGCCAGCAAGTGTCCCAACTCCACCAGCAACCTTAAAAAGGCTGCAGTTGTAAAGATGGATAAACTCGTCTACTTGTACTGGTGAGCAAACAGATGGTGATCTATACATTCTTACAGTGGGACAGTGATGAGCCATGCAAACACAACAGGCCTGAGAGATCGGCAGTGGGACACAGATTTGATGGAAATCTGTTACCAATCTGCTTTGGGACTCGAGTCAGTAGAGCTGAGTCATGGGGACGGGAGAGAAGATGGAAGCTGATTTACGCGCAGTGCTTATAGGTGGTGGCTAAAAATGAACAAGAAGTTATATTAAAAAGTGTCTCATTCAGAATCAATTTAGAAGCAAAGAAGAGGCCTCTGGATCAACTTCACCTAGTACCAGGGTGCATGGAGAAAGTCTAAAATATATAGAAATCGTGAAAAGGTAAAACGTCCGCAACATTTAGAGAAAACAGAGAAACTTTATCATTAGAGCAACGTATTTCAGTTTCCGAGTGACCTGATGAAGTCCACAAGCTGAAACAGGTTGGTCTATAATAAAGTTCTGCAGGAATTTATAAAATATGAATATAACAAGGATCTTGTTTTTATGATTAAACATCACCCTAAAGCTGCTATTAACAGTATTTTTATTAATAGCATATGAGATGACTGTGAATGAAATCAGAGAATAATCTCCTGAATCTGCAGTTCCCCTCAGCTGTTTGAGCTATTTTCAGTTCACGTTTGGTTCGACAGCCCACAATTTTCAGTGTTTTGGTTCAGTCTGAACACTCTCCAACACTGTTTTCAACACAAAGCTTTCATGAAACAGAAGAGTGACTTAACAACAGGCTTGTGAACATAGTGGAGCATTTATAATTAATATTTCCCTCAAGAGTTGGTAGGGACCAAAATTGAGCTCAAAGGAAAGTGGAACAATGCTCTCACATTATAAACATGACTCCAAATGAAAACCAATATATCTCTCTGGATGTGTAGAGCTGCTGTTTCATGTACTTTTAACTTTAGAAGGCGATAATATGCCGGTGCTGTGTTCAAAATTTGTTGCGCTGTCCAACAAGTGGCCAAAATAAAAAATGAACTAAAAAGTTATTTTCCTTTCTTTCTTTTATCAAACTGACACTGTAACCAAAACAGATTTACTGTGCATGAGCTGTTGTTTGAAAAGGAAGTCTGTTAAATTCATCTGAGTCTACTGATTCTGATATATTGAGAAGAAAAAAAAAAAAAACGGACCACAAGACCCACAAGTCTATGTAATTTGGATCGCCTCACCAAACTCTGTTTCTTGACTGGTGTAAGAAAAAGCACGTATCTGTTTGTTGTGTTGTTGTCTGGTTTTACAGAATGCTTAACAAGTAACATTAAAAAGTAGTTTTTTTATGCGTGGAGTTAAGGCTGGCTCGACACCATCAGAATAAATCTTCTGACTGTTGTGTTGCTTTCATTGAGGAGTTAGTTTCTGCTGAAATTCAGTTGCTTTGAGAGACCACAGCTGAAACACTTAGATCCATCATGTGTTTACAATGAACTACATTTGATGAAAAACCTGAGACTTAAAGGTCACTAACAGTACAATGTGTCTAACTGTTGTTCTTGGTCCTAATACTGCTGTCTTAGCTCAGTGGGCTTGCATGGCTCTCATGGTGGGCTGTTTAGTCTCTGTTTCAATATATTCCTGTGATCCATCCTGTTTGGTCTTAAGCGCCAGTTGATTCAACAAATGTTTCTTTCCCACCAATGGACTGGAGAGAAGATGTTGCCATCAGGCCATAAAATTCAGAGACATGACAGAATAATTTTGACTCAAGGTCTTGTCTCACTGTAGACTTTGGATTCCGCTGTGTAAGTAGAAATCCATCTGTCCGGTCCATCTGAGAGAACCAAGATGAGCTCATGTTCAGTGGAAGATGAAACTGAATTAAAAAAAAATTTAATCTTTGCTTATTCTGATTGAGTAAGTGTTATTCTGCTGAACGCTGAATGTCAGGCCATCCATTTATTACGGAAACACACACACAGACGCTGTTTGTTCTTTAGCCTGTAGGTGTTTGTCAGGGATTTCGTTTGCTCTGTGGCACAAAAAAAAAAAAAAAAACCCTCTGTGAGGGAAACCGTTTCCTGGTTGAGGCTGCACTGACAGCTTTCCTCCGTGTGACCCAGCAGCCTCAGAGTGACTCAGTAGAATTACTGGAATTCGTTGGGACATCATTCGACGCACACAATCCTGTCTGTGGGGGAAAAAAAGGGAAAAGGGAGTAATGAGTGCCAATAAACCCCTGTTAGTTCGCTGGAGCTGGAGGGGGGGGGGGGGGTAAGCCGATTGCTGAGAGCAGACTGCAATGTGATCACTCCCTTTCGAGGCTGGGAAAATGGGAAAGAGGGGTTCTGGTGCATGAATGGTGCCGTTTGAATGAACGTGCGAGGCGCATAGCTTTGCAGCGTTATTTACATTCCTGCAGCACATTGGAATTCTGTAGCATGTTGGTCTCAGAGTCCCGTGGCCTGAATCCCAGAAAGTGGGAGGGGAGGTGTGTCCTTCATTTTTTTTTTTTCCATGTTAAATGCGAGAGCAGCGTGTCATTCAGTCAAAATCTGTAATAAACTCTGCCATCAGGAGTTCAACACACAGATTTGTGCAGCAGCTAATGATAAGCATCCCTATCCATTCGTCATTTAAGTTTCTATTTTATTTGAGTACCAGCATAAAATCTAAAGGTATTTATTTATTTATTTTTAATCATACAACAACACATTCTCACAACTGGGAACCTTTTTGGCTGATTGCATGTTTTTGTGTGTTGTGTGTGCTCATGAGTGCAACTTCTTGTATCTGCAGTTTAGTTTATTGTGTGAGTCATTGCTCTGTTTCGAAGTTTCTCACCCAAACTTGGCTCAAGGGGACAGCACACTGTGCTTGTAAGAGCATTTTTAATATGATCAATATGGAAATTAGAAGTTTTGATTCTTTTCAAACGGTGGAGCGGCTGTAAATCATAAAGGACACCAAATCTGTAAGCATGTCATCTTGAATCCATTTATTGGAGCTCCGACTGTCAAACTAACTGCTTCAATTGAGTCCATAAAACTGTCCTGGTCACTTCATGTAGCTTTCACTTTTTTTGTCATGAAGCTATGACTATTGTCCTGATTTAAATCCTGTGACTCCCCCAGAGGATGCATTGAAAAGTGGCTCCGGTGACAATGCCCTGCCTCTTGTCTGAGCTCCGAGCGTCACGAAGCGGGAGCGTGTTCACTGCTGATGTTGCATTCCAGCTGGAACAATCCCACTGTTTTCCAGACCTCAAAGTGGACGCCTAAATTGGACAACAAACCCCCTCCTCCCTCCCTCCCTCCCTCGCTCCCTCGCTCCCTCCCCCATCACCATCACCCATACACACCCCCTTTTCCCCTCTCTGCTCTCCAACCAACCAACCCACCCACCACCCACTCCTCCCATACACGCATCCCCTGGTCTCCTGTCCTTATTTGGGTAGAGACGTTCTGAGTGCTGGGTAGAAGGGGGTGGAAGAGGCGTGGAAGGGGGGGGGGGGGGTTGCTCAGAGAAGGGAAGGAGGGAGGGCGGGCGCTGGGTTGACACAAGGGAGGCAGGAGGAGAAACAGTGAGCACTCGCAACCCTTTCTTAATAAGGACATGTCTGGAATTCAGGCCCCTCTCTCAGTGAAGAGCTTCTCTTTCATAGCACCTCACTTGAACGCTCTCTTGTGAGCACTTGGAGCTCCATCCACATCGTTAGGACCGGCCAGCGCTCACTTGCTCTTCACTGCTCACAGTGGGAAGGAAGTTTTCAGTGTTTTCTCTGCTATAATTGGATATAAACAATAGAGCACCTCCCCCCTCGCGCCCTGTCTCACCGTGCCCACCAGTCTTTGATTATTGCCCCGGCTATACTGAAGCTGTTGCCCCGCAGCACCTGTGTATTCATTAATGAAGTGCTTACGGGCCGCCTGAAAGGCTTTTTCACACCAGACCACACGTGCAGCGTCTGCTGTAACCTGGGCTGCCGCAAACCTGTGGTGATGTCACTGCCTGTTTGAGCAACTTTCACTATTGCTCAATAATATTTTTTCTCAAATAATTGTTAAGCCAGAAAAACATCAGAGGTAGTTTTCCCTAATCGATATATTGGGTCCAAATAATTGTCTCAATTTTTGTTTTCTTCAAGCAGCAAGGTTCAGTGACTAATGATAAATGTCTCCACTTTCCTTCATAAGAAGATTTGTTGCTTTTAGTTGTCAATGACATGAAAACATTTTGGTTTTAGACATTTAAAGACAACACATTGACTCTGAAAGACATTTTTTGTCTTTAATCAGTGATTAATTTTGTCCTAAATCAATAATCATTGGTTTAATGAGTAATTTTACGGCTGGTTACCTTTTTTCTGACAGTCCAGTCAGTTTATTATAATTATAGATGGTGTTTTAGAAGCTGGAATCAGGGAAGACATTTTTGTGTGGTTTTTGTTATTGTCAGTTGGATACAGATTTTTACATTGTGCCTTTTGGCAGGACAGAAAATGATCAAACCAAACCAGACACTGGTCATACGCAGTTCTTTGGTGGCAATCCAGCTGTGTGATCTGTGAGCACTGAGACGGATCATTTGAGCTGCTGTTGAGTTCTCAGTTTCAGTATTGAGTTTTAACATTATGACCCTCTTCCACCGGCTCCACCATACCCATTACCCCCTCGACTAAAATTAGCAGCTTGACTTGTGGATATCTGTGAAACTCTCATTAGGGTTCTGGGACGCCCGTAAACATCGTGTTGTTTTTTACATGCGGCAGAATATCATTGCAGGAACAGGAGAACTGATCTCTGAGGGTGGAGAGAAAGGAAACATCACTGTTCCTCCACCTCTCCTTTTGGAGGATTTGATTAAGCTACAAAATGTGGACCTCCCTAAATACCGAGACATAAACTAAGGGAGATTCCTGGGATATTATTCATGTCCATCTTTTATTTAATTTAAATTTGTGGATTTATATTGTAAACTTCCTGTCGCATCATGAATGTATCCAGATATATTAAAGTCATGACCACTAATGTTTGGTGTACATTATGAAGCACCACATAATAATGATAATAATAATAATGATCACTTTTATGTAACAACTGTTAACATGTTTTGACTTTCTCACTCTCTAAGACTCTTGTGAGATGGGTCAGAAAATGGATCATCTATAATGCTTTCATCTAACTTACATCAACTCTAAACGTTTGCCTAATTTGATTATTTATAGTTTTTTTTTTCGCCACAGGAACGCTCATTTTGGCACTCTCTGTATTCATCGCTTCATTTTTGTCATCATCTGCAGAAATGCTGAAGTACAAACACAAGCATCCTCAGAGGATCTTGGTTACCTCATAGACATCCATTTCAGAAACAATACAGCGCAGAAAAGGCAGCTTGAAAAATACTTAAGATCTGTGCCTGCAGTCAGCCATAAGCCGACCACATTGAGACACAGTTCCCAGACCACAAGCATTCTTTGAGGCCAATGCTGATTAGTGAGGTCTTTAAACTTCATTTTATGGAATATCTTGAATTCATTTGGCCATTTCAGAGAAATAAAATTGAGGAAATTATAGTAATAATTACGGTTAACATTGTTTATTCATACAAATTTAATGATGGCAATAAAGAAAATGACAAAGGAAGCCAAAACTGTGACCTATAGAGGAATGACATCCTTTATTTGAGCTGCCCATTTATCATGCTTTACATGAACCCACACAGTTCTGGTTCTACTTTATAACTGCACAAATATTTCAGTTTGTGTAGATGTCTTTAGGACGATCATCAGATAATCTTTGCACTGTAAGAAAGCTCTTTATCAGGTTTTAGATACAACTGAACTGAATTTGATCAAATCCCTGCTCCATCTTCTCTTGTATTTTATTGATCCTGCTGTTAACCAGCGCTATGTCATACAGGCGATCCTCAAACCAAGGTCCTTGCCTTCAGATTAGCACAGTTCAGTTGGCTGAGAGGTTTGGGAGCTACAGCCGTGTATAAGCATTGCTCCTGGATTCATGAAACTTGTGCCACCGGTTCAAACAGCGAAAATCTTTTTCGGCTTCCTCATTCTTTGATACGGCGAAAAAATAGAATACGTTGACATACATAGATAATATCAGTAAATGAACATTTTTGATTTATGGTTCCATCCGAAGTCTGTTGGTGTTTGAACACCACAGCTCTGGGGTAAACACAAACTCAACACACTTTCACTTTTTATTCTGTAGTATCGATTTTTGTTTTTGTTTTTTTTACCCTACCTCACATATACTAGCCTAGTGATGATACTTTTTTTTTTTTTTTTTTTTACTTCCAGGGACACTTAAGAAGTCAATCAAATTGAAGCTTGTCATGCATCATAACTTTTTTGCTTGTCACAGATAATCCATAATAATCCCAAAACCCATGAAGAGAAGGCTGGCAGTTTACAACTGGGATTTAGTTTCTTATATTTGTTCGTGCTCTCTAACTTGTGTTGTTTTCCACAGATCTTCTACAGATCCTTTGATATTGGGGCTCGGGGTTGGGCCCAGGGGGAGCCGCCACCATTGCGTCCAACGAGTGGAGCGCCAACGGTAGCCCAGAAGATGGGCTGGACGGGGACAACGAGGACAAGACCATGGATGGTGACGCCGAGGGCGTCTGGAGCCCGGACATCGAGCAGAGCTTCCAGGAGGCCCTCGCCATCTACCCTCCCTGCGGCAGGAGGAAAATTATCCTGTCAGACGAGGGAAAGATGTATGGTGGGTGCACTGGATAACAGCCAGGGAAACAAAAGAACAACAATTACATGGAAATCAGCTCCACAATGAGCACACAAACATGAGAAAACCATCCATTCCTCAGAAATTTGTGGGCTGAAAGAAAACAAACATCCACTACAGGGCCACGAAAAGTGATGAAGAAAAATACTTCTCCTCTTCTTTTGCACGTGTCACATCTTCAACACACAGAGCTGAATGTTTTCCTTCTGTTACAAGCCTGTACCTGTCGTGCTGTGACCCAGGGGCAGGTTCTTCCAGTCGCACCAGCACTCTCAAAGCTGGTTATTGCTGTCCTCAGAGCATCTCAGCTCTTTCCCCTTGATTTACACCCATCTATCCCTTCAGAGCATTATTTTTTTACACCTCCTCTTTTATTGCTTCTTCACTTCCTCAATATCCTTTAATTCCCAAAAACCTCCTCTGTGTCTGTAATTTTTATTTATTTTTTTAATCACTGAACACCAGGCGCTTGTTTCTCCCCACGCTGGTATCGCTGGGATAGGTTTGCCTAGAGGTGACTGGTTGGAGCTTTTTTTTTTTTTCTCCTGGAGAGGTGTTGTGTTTGATGCTGGATGGCTCGGTCAAATTAGCAATAATCTTGCACAGCGTGAATTGAGACTCAAAACAAAAACACCCCATTGTCATGCTGTTCTGTTGAAGATTTTAAACACCCATATGGTTTCAGAATAGTTATTCTGTTTCCTGCAGCATGTTCATTAAATTGCAGGTGTTGAGCCCTTAATGTCCTGAAAAACTCCAGATGGATTCGCTGGCAGGGCCTTTGGTGGGCTCACCGACATCCAGGTGTGGGAAATTGAAGGCATTTGTGTTGCATTATTTTGATCCCACTTTCCAATTCCTGTTATTTAGACAGTGCACGCTTCTTTAATTAGACTCAGCATACAATGTTGGACATATTGCTGAACGGCAGTAAAATGTTGATAGACAGGAATTGTGTTCCTTTCTTTAATGTTTTACTTGGCCTTGTCCTTAAAAAACCTCTTCTTGGTTTTTGAGAAATTATATTCTTTTCACCATTGTAATTCAACTCCCTCAAGCCTGCTTTGTAAAACTTTTCTGCCCTTTAATTATTGTCCATCATGTCTCAAAAACTTGAAATTGATTCCAGCTTCAATGCAACCATAAAAACCAACAATCTAGGCCACCAAGTCTCAGACAGACGGTGTATTTTAGAAGCATTAGTGTTCGTTTTAAAAGTGCTGAGTTGGTTTTTTTTTGTCAGTGGCTTTTCTGCCCTTGAAGGATGGGATTCATTTGGCCTGACTCACCCGAGATGGAATCTCATCCTCTTATTTGATATTTAAAGACAAGCACGTAGCTAAAATAAATCTGCCAGGATGTGGCGTCTGTTTTCACTTGTCTCAAGGAAAATAGTAGTAATATTTGATCGATCAATGAATCAACAAGCTATTAATCAGAATTTTTTTTTTTTCTGGTCCATTGCTCATTGTAATAATTTGGCAAGTAGAAATGCCAATCATTTTCCCATTTCAGCGTCTCCTATGATAGAATTAGCTGATTTATCACTTTTTTAATCCTTGTAATAATTAATTAAGACATTTTTAATTTGAATCTGCATAACTCTTCAGTTTTGTGTTGATGATCAGCATTAAGTCCCGCTTCATAAATTTGTCATGAGAGTAACAACAAAGATGCACGCTGTGCACAAACGTGTCCCCCTAGCAATAAATGCTTGGGACCCCAATTACAGGCCTTTTTTTTTTCTTTGTTATTTTAGCACTAAACACCCTCTCCATTTACAATTAGTCATCTGAAGCTCTGCTGGCACAGCCAAGGCATGCCCCAGAAGAAGCCTTCTGACAAGGTGATTACCTCAGACATCTAAAAGCTGCCCTGACGTGAGGTTAGGGGAATGTTAACGATTCCTCTGTATGTAATGCTGTCAACCTTGGAGTCTCAGACTCACAGTGGCCTCCAAAAGCAGGCAAGTCATCCTTCCCACTGGTATTTCGACATCTTCTGCCAGGATTTCTTTCTTCTTTTCAATTCTATTTATTTATTTATTTGTTTTGTTGAGAAACCTCTGCAGATTTCCATTAGCAAATGGACTGCTTTATACATATACTCTTTGCTCAACAAACATGTTTGACTTCACAGCAGCACTGCCTGTCATTTACGCAGCTCAGTGGTAACATAGTTTGAAGGAGAACAATAGTCAATTTTGATAAATCACGTGTTAACAACTAGTTCTGTTATTTCTGAAGAACACATAAAGAAATGAAACTCAAGTAATCCCAGCTGTAACAGTTAAAGTACATCTGCTACCGTAACAAAGCTTTTCCATAACATGTGCATCGTATAATAGCTTTTAAATCTGCATCTGCAATTGTCAACTTTATCGCAGCTCTAAGAAGTTAGCCCTAGTTCATAGCATGATCACTTTTTGCATCTTTTTTTGTCGAAGTAAACATTTAAGGCTATAGCAACAATCTATTTAGCTTAGCTTAGCATAAAGGCAAGAACCTGAGGGAAACAGCTAGCCTGGCTCCTGCCAAGGGAAAAATATCCCTCACCAGCACCTCCTCGGATTAAATACAGATTAAACAAACAAGATATAAAACGATAATCTTTGTGTTTCTGAGTTGCTGGTAGGCAGATTCAGAAGATTTAGCCAGACTGGCTGTTTATGGGGGCTGCAGCCTGACATCTACCAAGACAGGGATGCGATTGGTGTCAATCTTCCCATTCAACTTTTGACAAAAAAAAAGAAACCAAAAACAAATTTAACTACTTCCCAAAATATCAAATCATTGATTCCTTTGATTTCCTCATGCTCTTCACTCTGGGGCTAATGAACAATCAGTGTCCCAGTTAAAATTCACTCACACAGTAGGTGACTATCTGTCACTGTCAGTGTCTTTTGAAGTTTAACAAGCGAGAAGCAATAGCCCCGGCTCAGAGACGTTTGTTCTTAGATTGAATTAAATAGCTGTCACATTTTTCACCCGCAGTTCAGAGGAATAACTTCAGTGTGCATGTGCCCAAAGAAATGCGGCCTGTCTTGTTTTGCTCTGGCTCTGTGCTGACATGTTGTTCACCTGCGTTTTCTGGCCTCGACAGGTGTGTCAGACCTCAACCACACACACACACACCTTTCTCTCAGCCCTGCAGCTGTTACTACTGCACAGGATTCTGGGTAGAAAGAACAGGAAAGATTTTAGCAAAAGAGGGAGGCATAATGTCTGCTCTGACCTTTGAAAACCACATTAAGCATTAACTGCAGGTTCAGTGAATGTGCAAAGTTGTGAGAAAACATGTGTGTAAAGATACAGCGGGGGGGGGCAGAAAGGCCTGTAATGATGACTTAGCACGCCTGGTGCTTCCCTGTCAGCCCCCTCACTGAGATGTTAGGAATGTTTTCAGTCATGGCTGAGCAGTATGTTAGCAATTTTGGATTACCTCAATGTTATGAGAAGGGAGGAGGGGAGAAAATAAGGGTGGAGAAAGGGTTCAAGAGAGAAGAAGTGAGAGAGAGATGGTAGGGGGAGGTTTGTGTGTTCGTGTGTAGGGAGGGAGGGAGGGTGGGGGTTTGGTTTAGAGAGTGAAGAGAGATTAACTTTTCGCTCACTATCTTCACATGGAAGTGGAAAATTCCAGCGGTCATGTAGTAAAAGAAAAAGATAGGCGTGTCCTGTCAGGGAAGAGGTTAAGAATGGCAGCCTGCAGCGATCTGAGTGGGCGTTGAGCAATCAGCAAGGGAGGCATGAGCAGCTCGAAAAGACTCACAGGACAAGTGAGGCTGTGCATGCGATTGTTCGAGTGTGTCTGTTTGTATGCACCTGTCATGAATGCCCCACCCCTACCCCCTTGGCCCCCGGCCACACACACACACACACACACACACACTCTCACACAATGTCAAGTTGGAGCAGCTCTTGGCTACAAAGGCTGCGAAGTGACAGCAGAGATCATATCCTTGATAATTTAACTGTTGAGCTTAAAGAGAACACTTAAAACTAAAAACTAAAATAACCAGTCCTACTGGGTCACTGAAATTTCAAAAACCAGTACTAATTATCTGTAAACTGTGCTGAGACATACCATGTAGCTGCCGCTCTCAAGTCTTAAGACATCATTTTTTTTCTTTTTTCTTTTTTTTAACATATTTTGTCAGGTTGCAATTTTATATTTGTCCAGCTGCAGATTTTTTGTTATTGTGGGCATTAGCTCACCCTCTGGATTTTATTGATTCAGACTATTGTGTGTCTGGGGTTAAACACAGGACTCCTGACTCACTTTTTACTTCTTCTACCTTGAAGTTCTGCATAATCCAGTTTTACTTTGTCCATCGAGCAGGAAGAGCGGTACCCGAGAATGTGACTTTACTAAAATTTATTTCAAAATTTGAAATCCAACACCAGAGTTATTTGTCTGTCTCAGGAGCAAACCGAATAGAAAGAAGTAATTTCAAATATTACAAAACCAACCAGATGTTGTGGTAAAGATGGAAATGTGATCTCAGCTCACAGTCACAGAACTTTCAACAAACGAACGAAACGCATTTACCGTCCAACAATAAGGCATTCCTGCGCACCACTGTGTTACAATACATGCTAGAGTAAAAGTATCTCAGCTGCTATTTTAAATTCACTTACATGATCACATTAATTTTAAAAGTAAAACTCAGTCTGAGTTGGGAACTGCTGTGAATTCACATTTTAATATCATGCTGCAGTACATACACTGGATATCTGTGAAAATCATGGCCGAGCTCTGTGGTTGGGTCTATGTAATGTTTTTCCCTTTTTGACCCCCAGCTGAAGAGATTGAGGGTGACAGTTGGGCGGGGGTCAAAACTGGCATTGTTCTTTCTCTGCCATCCTCTGCTGGGATGGTCGGCAGCAGGTGCTGGTGTCCGTTGGATGCGGGGTCACAAAGTGGTGTTGTTTTGGGAAAAGGGGCTGCTCTGCTGCCAGGTGGCAGTTGTTGGCAGAGACAGTTATGGCTTTGTGTTTCTTCCAAGAGTTACTGCATCAGCTGCCCCCTTTTTTTTCCTCTCTAACAGACGACCCCCTACCCCAACCTAATGGCCCTCAGCCCGGTTCTAACCCCTGCTTCTCCTGGAGCTGGAAGTGCATACGAGCATGTGTGTGTTGGCCCGAGCTCTGGCTGTGTTTGCAGGCCCAGGCCAATCAGACTGGGTAGCACAGATGTGACAGGCTTAGAGGAATGTCAGGAATGCGGAGGCGCTGGAGCGGGCGTGTCCATCCTTGGCCCAGGGCAGGAGGGGAGGGGCTACCTCAGTATCGGCAGACAGTTCAGCTCTGCTCTGTTGGCCGACCGCTGGGCGGACTGGTTGGGGAGTACAGCAAGTGCTGCAAGGCTGCCGGACATGGCCTGCAGTACTTTTATGGTAATTGCACTAACCAGGGCTTTTTGGAGGCCAAATGTTAAGGAGTGTGAAAAAAACAGAACCTGTTTCTCCTGTCATTATGTGTCTGGATATTCTAACAGCTATTAAACCGTAGACCTCCAACCCACACAGCTATTGTGTGTGCCCGTGTACGCTTCAGAAAGCACAATTTGACCACATTTTGTTGGTGAAAATTTCTGTCAGCAAGTTCACAAGAGGTTGGGTCATTATTCATAACAACACAGCAGTTAAAACTCTCCTTTTGGCCCAATTTTCAGCCACAGAAACTCAGCTAGCGTGACCTGGCAACAAAAAGAAGTGAGAAAGAATGATGGACTGATTTTCCCTTGAGACAACATAATTATGCTTTTTGCACTCCTCATATAGTAAAGTTGATCTTGCTTGATCCCAGCGGCTGTTTGCTAAAATGGCAGCCCCTTTTTAAGCACATGCTCAGCACTAAAAGTAAAGGGGACCATGAAAGCCCAGAATAGAAGCCTGTTCGCTGCGCAACCTGTTTGTGCAGAATGTCGAGAGTAGATGTTATGTCATGAAAAACACGGTTCTGTTTTCTAAGCACTCTCTGTAATTAGGCTACAGGACCATGTGAGCAGACAATAAGGAGGTGTGAAACAAAATAATGAAAACTGAGGGGTGAATCAAGAAAATCAACCGCTGATGTCCATCTTATTTTTCAATTAGAAATTAAACTTTAATATGGAGGTCACCTATAGGAAACAGAGGTGTTATTGTGGCCTCTGACCCATGGCAAAAGTGTGTTAGCCTGAGGTCTGAGGAGCTCTGGGAAAGGTCACGCCACAATGCTTTTGACGAGACGTGTGTTGAAGGTTTGAGTAGAGTGCCACCTTCTGTCCTTCATAGGGAACCAGCAGTGATCCACGATTGATGTGTTTTCTGTCATATCTTTGTGTATTTTTGTTTTGTCTGGTGACCATGTTTTCTATCTTTGGTTTCAGGTCGCAATGAATTGATAGCCAGATACATCAAGCTGAGGACTGGCAAAACCCGGACAAGAAAACAGGTAAACAAGTTGTACTAACAAATGTATCATAAGATCAGAATTCCAGATCCTTAATCATAAAATGTAGAAGATTACAAGGAAATCGAAACATCTGGTTTTACCATATAAATACTTTATTAAACACCCTATTAAATATCCAAATCCCGAAAAGGGTTTGTCACAATGTGCGTCGCAGTATTTTCTGACGCTCCACCTTAACCCTGCTGGTTCCTACTGCATATCTGAATATGCACGATATAGCATGCCACTGTTAAAGCATCACAAACATATTGTGTCACTCAAAAAATAAAAGTTTCAGTAATTTCCTGAACACGTGGGGAACTGGGTTTTAGGAAACTGGAGTGAAACAGGAGTGATTAATAAACTGTTTGGGGATTTCCACACGTGCATTAATACACATTTTGTTGTGTAGTCAGTAGGAGGCAGGGAGATTGGTTAAAAATAAACTAGAGTGCCCATGGGCACTTAAATGAAAAACCATCAATGGTTTTTGGACAACAGTGAAGGTCTGCGAGCCAGAGAAATTAGCTATAGAGTATCAGGCTACACAGATCATCCTTCATTGTTTTTGTTTTGGTACTAAGAAAACACGTCACCAGCTCACATACGTCATGGGTTATTACTATAAGGGTGTGTGTGTGTATATGTCTGCCCTTGCATGTGTAAGTGTGCATGTATCTGAGTGAATGTTGTTTTATGCTCAAAAACTGTTTCACACCCCTTTAGGTGTCTAGTCACATACAGGTGTTAGCACGGAAGAAAGTTCGTGAATACCAGGCGGGTATAAAGGTAGGTGCAGCCAGCCTGCCTCCCGGCAACACTGACTGAGCGTCTCTTTCCTCTTTGGTTACGGCTTCTCTCTTTCTTCCCATGTCTTCTCTCTCCCTGTCTCGTTTTCTTCTTCCCTCCTCTTGGCTATTCTTCTGTGCAGGTTTCTAGCCACTTGCAGGTTCTCGCCCGGAGAAAATCTCGCGAGATCCAGTCAAAGCTAAAGGTATGCGCTTCACGGCGGGCTCGGCGGGGCTGGTAATGGCTTGGCTTTGCACTAACCAGTGAACCTGTGCATATTATCAGTCCTGGCATCGACGCAGGGCCAGTGGACGCAAGCTTGGCGAGGAAATTCCAAACGATTAAAGCTGATTTTCTCAAAAAAAAAAAAAAGTTAGAACAAACAAAAAATAAATAACAACAGTCCTGCTTGCATCCATGTGATGCAACAGACCAAGCTTCATAATCTTCATTGAAGGTCTGAGCTGAATTTTATATGGGCCTGAACTCTTCCTTAAAATTCAGGTGTAAATAAAGCTGCATTAAAAGCATGCTGTACAAGCTCATGAGCCCAGTGAAAGGCTGTTTAGCTGCATGATGCTTCAGCTCTCTCTGTTCTCTGTACCAGCTGCGTTTCTGCAGCTTACTGTACCTCTCTGAGCCTCCTTTCCCTATAACTCCCTCTACTGTACTTTAAAGTGTCTGTTTGTGATCTCTTTGGTAAAACTGAACATGAATTAAGATTCATCTCTGATGTCTAGTCATCATATTTCTCAATTCGGCTTGTGTTTTACTGTCTTGTACTTTGCATTGTTTATTGTATATTTACATACATGAAAAATCCACAGTTCAGTAGTTACTAAGGATATTGCGTTGAGAGATCAAGGTTAACTAAATTAAAACCTGCAGACGAAAGCCCCAGTGGATTTCAGCATCCATAATGTTTTTAAATGAAGCTGTGAGACATTCATAAATTAATCCACTTTTCAGTGGCGTCTCATGTTGTTCAGTCCACCCACATTGTTGTTCTGGGAAAAACAGAAGAATCACTCATTCATCACAGGGATCTGAGCTCCTGAGCTTCCTAAAAATTCATCCTGAATACTCGTTCCTTTCTCTGTACACATATCATGGCCAGTGTTTGCAGATTTTGAAATTAACATAAATTCTAAATATATACCAAATGTTGTCATTTTTTAGGTTCATCACCCTGAACCCAAAAGTTTGATCGTTTGAGGAAAGCAAAGCACTAAAAATGAGCATTATCATCTCTGCTTGAAGGGGTTAATCAGGATTTATTCTATTCTTTGTGTCACGTGTACAGACAAAACAGCCACTGCTGTTTGGTCGGCTTGACACAACATGACATATTTGATCGGACAAATATTTTGACTTCATGCTCACATATACTTTTGTATAGTAATATATCAAATATAATAATATATGATATAGTAAGTTTGGCCCCTGCACCTTTAACCTTTTCTTGTAGATTTTAAATATGAAATAGTTAATAATAATAATAATAATAAATATGAACAGTAATAGTACTGTTCAATAGTTATTAAACAGTAAATGCAGTTATAGCCACTTCTCTGTTCGAAGGTCGATCAAACGTCCAGCTTAGTACATTTAGTAGTTCATCTCTCATAGAAAAACAGACTCTTCCTGGGAAAAAAGTTAAATCATAAGATCAGCTGAATCAACATTAAGTGAAGAAAAAATGTGACACACTGTATTTACTAGCTGTCGATTTTCTGGTGCTCACTGAAGAGCAAACCTCCAAGGATTTTTTTTTTTTTTTTTTTTACTTCTTATTGTTTGCGTCATGTTTTCCTTCTGTGGAATTTTTATGAATTATACACAGGATCTTATTACAAAAATTCCCCATCCTTGACTTATTTTTATGGATTTTGTACAAAATTTGTTGCAGTGCTTAAGAGCTGCATTCGGCCTTCTGTAGAAAGTCTGAATAGAATCTAAAGA
The DNA here is from genome assembly GCA_034769265.1 of Remorina albescens. Lineage (NCBI taxonomy): Eukaryota > Metazoa > Chordata > Actinopteri > Carangiformes > Echeneidae > Remorina > Remorina albescens. The sequence goes on from CM068494.1 coordinate 23,045,356, forward strand.
TATGTTTGAACAAACATTTTATAGTGCCCGCTGAACTTTATAGCTGCTGATCCACAGCGAGCTCTCAGTCATGATGTGAAACGTTTGAGTTTTGAGAAACTCTTAATTCATCTTCACACACTTTTCAGAACTGCACAGCACTAATGGTTTCTCTTTTTTTGATTCAGGCAATGAATTTGGTAAGTGAATCTGACTTGTGCAATACGCTTCCCCCATCCCCTTTGTTTGGCAGCACCAATGCACTGTCCCCTTGCTGTGGCCCTCTGCTGGCATGGCGTCCCACCCCCAATGCTATCCCATAATGACCGCATAGGTGCTTAAGAAACAGCCGCGCTTTGAACACGGCACTTCTGTGCATCCTGCCTGATGTAGTTTAATCCCCTCAGCCTCTGCCAGAAGCCACAGTCTCGCTTGCTTTGCACAAGGTGTTACTCTTGGACTGAGGGTTTCGCTTCTTTCCTTTTAATCACGAAGGTCATTCTTTAAAAATAAAAAAAACAACAGAAAAAGAAGATATTTCCTGAGTTTGAAACCAAATGATAGTAAGATGTTTTGACGAGTTTGTAAATCATGAGCTGTGTCATGCACCATGCGTGGCTTTGCATTTCTTATGTGCTACTAATTTCATGCACATAGAACTGCGTTCACCTGCAGAGTAAAAACTGAATTTGTTGATGCTAAATACAAATCTGCTTTCCGAGCCAATACATTCCTTTTCATTTTCTTCTTCCTGTGGTGATCCTGATAACACAGACCTAACTAAGCTTCAATTTGTCTTGGCCCAAGCTTGAATATCAGCAGGGCAATACTGCTTCATTTTCTCCTCTTCTCTCAGCTTTATTCTGTACAACTGTTCTTTCAAAAAAAAAAAAATGTCTCCATTTTCATCCAGTTGTGAAGATCATTAGAACAGTTTTTCTTGGTTGATTGTTTATCTAATTTTAGAAGATTTCCAAAATTGTAAAATGTATTTATTTTAACCCTCAAATGTGGTTTTACAGTAACAAACACATAGAAATCACTACTCAAGCACTTCCTCTATGCTCAATCAGAATCACTTGCAGCAGCAGGATGATGTTTAGGTTATGGCGCCACTTTGTGGTTCATTCTCCTAATTCTCGTGTGTCGACCTTCAGGATCAGGCATCTAAAGACAAAGCCCTGCAGAACATGGCAGCATTGTCGTCTGCGCAGATCGTCTCACCGAGTATAATAAAGAATCATCTTCCGCCGCTGCCTCCTGCCCCCTACCAGCCAACCAGAGTGAGACAAACGTTCATGTTGTTCCTCTCTAATTTTTGCTCTGGTTGTTGTTTTTTCCACACACTACACGCTTAAGTTCCAGAGTATTTAATTCATTACAAATCAATGATGATTTTTATTTACTCTGCAGTTCTGGTCTGGTCCAATCCCAGGACAGCCTGGACCCTCTCAGGAGTAAGTAAACCCCCAACCTATCTCTCAAGAGACCGCATAGGGTGTGCCGTTTGTAAAGAGAGATACTGTCGCTAGCGAGATGAGTAAATGCTTAAATCAGAGAATGAAAGGGTTAGGTTTAATGTCCGGTGGCAAGGCATGAATAACAGATCGCATTTTTGCACAATAGGCTGGTTCTAGATCTCAACCCGGGAAGGACTCCTGGGCTTGGTCGCACCAGCCATGCGTAAGTTCCCCTTAGATGAGGCCCAACAGTGAGCACAAAGCAGAACTAACTCTTATTCTACACTATATTGCACTGTATGTTTCCTGCACTGATTTAAATCACCACCGGGCAAATGAACAACATTTTGTTCGTAAAATCATTCTTGATCGATGCTGATTTGCATCATTAAGAAGCAACAAAGCAGGTGGACTTACGCCTAGCTGGTGCAGCAACACATGCTCCCACTGTGACACTAACAGGAAGACATCCATCAAAAATACATACAATATAATACATTTAGACCCATGCACCAAAAACATCAAATTTTTTATGTCACTATGTTTTTAATATCATTGTCTCATCATGTTGATTCACTGTCTTTCAGTATTAAACCTTTTGCACAGCCACCATACCCAAGCCTATCAGGTCCTGTACCACAATCCATACCAAGTGAGTAGAAGTAAATGTTAAAAACAAGCAAGTGACCTGGAAATGGCAGCTTGCTTACACAGTTGGCTGATTTTATTTTATTTTTTTAATGAATTTGCATGTGTCTGTCCAGGTTATGAGCCCTTGGCGCCTCCTCCTGCACCAACTGCGACAGCGGTGCCAGTGTGGCAGGACCGGACCATCGCCTCCTCAAAGCTGCGGATGCTGGAGTACTCGGCCTTCATGGAGGTTCAGAGAGACCCAGACAATGTGAGTTAAAGTTTCCTATTAACAGGAACCAAACAAATACAATGAAGGTTTTGTGTCCCAGGAAATGGGACTTTGATGATGGACAAAATATTTCTGACCCCATCTGGACCATCTTGATGTGGTAAAACTATCAACTCCCCTCCTGTCTCTTTTAACATGCAGTACAGCAAACATCTGTTTGTCCACATTGGACAGACCAACCCTTCCTACAGCGACCCACTCCTTGAGGCCGTGGACATCCGGCAGATCTACGACAAATTTCCCGAGAAGAAGGGTGGGCTCAAAGAGCTTTATGAGAAGGGCCCTCAGAATGCTTTCTTCCTAGTTAAATTCTGGGTGGGTCATCTTCCTAATCATCTGTTATTAGTCATAATTGTTCATTTTGGCTCCACTTTGTCTAATGTACGCTCAATGTGAAATATTTATATATTTTTTCTTATACCTTATAAAGTCCCATCACATTTGTGTATCTCTTAATGCTTTTTGTTGTTGCGACTTTACTTTGCACTGTTGAGTGTAACTCAACCTACATTAAATGATAGCAAGTTAAAGCTCATGCAAGCCACTTCCTTTTGCTGTGACACCATGGTGCCTGTGTGACTGAAAGATATCATCTTTATCTTACACATAAGGCATTTCACAGTGCATTATCGTGTTCCATTTCTTAACTTTGATTTATTTATTTATTTATTTTACCTTAAAATTGTCTTTTACTTGACTACTTGTGGTTCAATGAGTTGCAATTTTATACTATGTTTCAAAACATACAGTAATGGCCACTAATATCGTGAAATGTGTTTCCTCTGCAGGCGGACCTGAACAGCAGTGGCATGCAGGATGGTCCTGGGTCTTTCTATGGAGTCAGCAGCCAGTACAGCAGCATTGAGAACATGACCATCACAGTTTCAACCAAAGTCTGCTCGTTTGGCAAGCAGGTTGTTGAGAAAGTAGAGGTAAAGCCTGCACTGATGACTGTTCTCCTAATAAACATGGGGTCGTACTGAGCTTGTCAAATTTTATGTCCTTCACACTTGACTGTTAACTCGTGTGTTTTCGATCACTTCCCTGTGTGTGTTGCAGACGGAGTACGCTCGCCTGGAGGGAGGGAAGTGTGTTTACAGGATCCACCGCTCTCCTATGTGTGAATACATGATCAACTTCATCCACAAACTCAAACACTTGCCTGAAAAATACATGATGAACAGTGTTCTCGAAAACTTCACTATCCTACAGGTAAGCTGCAGTCAGTTGTGGGATTTTCAAAGGTGTATTTGCATTTTTGGCAAAAAAAAAAAGGTAAATTAAAATTCCAAAAAAGGATATTCACTTTCTTGCCAAATGTAGAGTAAATATAAGCTATACTTGGCAGCACTTGTGTTTTTTTTACAGATAATACTAAAAATTTAAAATAGGGCTTGAGTTTTTAACTTTAGAGATATTGGCAGGCAAGCTTTGCTTAGTCCCGATACTGATCGATACATCTAACTAAGAATAATCGACTAATCAGAGCATCATTTCTAAACATCATTTGGTGCTTCCCGGTTCGTCCTTACATTTTCTTTTTCTCTTTTAAGGTGGTGACAAATCGTGATACCCAGGAGACCTTGCTCTGTATAGCCTTCGTTTTTGAGGTTTCCACAAGTGAACACGGAGCTCAGTATCATGTCTACAGACTTGTTAAGGACTAACAGCTCCTCAGGGAGGTTTTGGAAAAGCCAGACTAAAGCGTGACACAATCCAGCTCAACCATCCAGGAAAAACAAAACAAAACAAACAAAAAAAGACAACTCCATTGAAAAGATGCGAGAACGAACTAACAAGGACAAAATTTATGCTTTAAAAAAAAAAAAAGTGTCGTACACAAGAGAAAACAATCTCAACAAGCCAGTGTGCAAAGTAATTTTGAAGAATTATGGATTTTTCAAACAAGTAGCTATTTCCATGTGTTTCAACATGCTTCAGATGAAGTGGGTCACTTTCGCGGAGGTCATTGGTGGAGCCTGAAATGTTTTTTTGTTGAGGGATTGAGAATGTGTGTTAAAGGTTGAAAAGACTGTCATGGTGTCCAAGGGAACGCACTCAATCAGAGACGTGTATGTAATGTTGAAAGAGTACAGAGAACAGGACCACAGAAGTGGAAAACCAGAGCCAAGTGGTGTTGTTGCAGTAGGTATGTTATGAAAGCAAGTGCCTTTTCTCCAAAGATGATATCAAAGCCTGCCACTTTGGATCACTTTTTTTTTTTTTTTTTTTACTACCTCTTGTTTTTAAATGAAACGAATGAACAGAAAAAGTCAGAAAGGTGTGTTTTGTAAAAAAAAAACAAAAAAAAACAACAAACAAAAACAAATTGGAATGGAACCTTTTGGATTCACTTCAGATGCTTTATGGTTTGTTTGTTGTTTTTTTTTTTGTATTTGGGCACAAAGAGGAATGGGATGGGAAAACTGATATTCATGTAGCCTGTTGTTTTACAAACAATTCATCCCAAGTTTTACACTCGAAATGTACAGGGAGAAGGTCTGTTGTGTTATCGTGTTATTAAGGCTCTGCTTTTTTAATGTTTTACTACACAATAAAAAAAAAAATCAGGTCTTACAAAGCCTCTATCTATAACTGACTTTTGACACTAAGGATGCCTTGACCTTTATTTGCCTGACAAAACAAAGCCAAGGCTTTACGATCCTTATGAGATCCCCCGTTGTTTCTCTCTGAAGACACGTGCTTGGTTGCACTTAAAAGATCAAGAAGTGGGGAGGAGGGGAGGGGCGGGGTGGGGGGGGGTGGGCAACAGCAGTGCTTAATTTTCTGCTTTGAGTTATGTAGCCTATTTGAAAAAAAAAAAAGAATTGTTTCTGTACTGTGAGTCAGTGGATGCTAAAGGAATATGTGTTACATAGGAGTATTTTTTTGGGGGGTGGGGGGACTTTATGTTCATATTTGTGATCAGTTAACTTAGCACTCAACTCAGACCATGGCTAAAGTGGAGAGAAGTTAATCACTGTTTCTTTTGTTTAAAAAAGAGATTGTATGCTGTGAAGTTGGCTCATTTGCTTCACTCTTCTCTGTGTAATGTAAAGGAGAAGCTGCATTCGTTGAGAAAAGTTCAGTTTTGATATTTAAGTCATTTTCTTTTTTTCTTTTTTTTTTAAACTGACATTACACATGAAATAATTTTGAAATCAAACTAAATAATTGTTTTGAATTAGAGCTATTGTCTCTGTGCTGTGGAGTATGACCATTGATTGTTATTTATAGCGTTGTCAAACAAATAGTGGGAGGGCAGGGCGGGTTACTGGAGATGTGTTGATCATTTTCCACTGAGATGATGATGTAAAAGTATTGCAGGACTCAAACTAGGGACATGATTAATTTTCATCCCATAGGTCCTGCTGGACAAGTGTCTACTCTGTGTGGTTCACTGGACAATTTTGCTATAAAAGTTAAAAATTAAGATATTTTAAAGTGGAATAATTGCACCTGGCTTTGAATGTCATATTTCACAAGCTAGATACAACAACGCTCATCCTCTAGCAAGTTTCTCAACTATCTTTTATACAGACTTTTTTTTTTTTGCCATTATCAAGATTAATGTTTTGTTTTGATTCTGTTGTCTTTTGACTTTCAGTGTCAGCCATATGCTTCACTGAAAATAATGTGTGACTGTGTTGATATTGATAATTAATAATGAGATATCTAATGTATCGTATTTTGAATGGTGTGGGCAGGTTTTTTTTTTGTTTGTTTTTTGTTGTTTTTTTCTGGTTTATGGTGGTTTACTATTGTTACCATTGTGCATTGCAATTTTATACTTCAAAGTAGAGGTTGGCCTATATAATCAAAAAATGTATCCAACAATAAAAGATGCATGGTGCCTTTGGGGCCATTTTCCCCCCAGAAAAACTTATTAAACATGATTTTAAATTTGTTTTGTCCATGATGGTTCTTTTCTACCAGTGTTTCAGAGGAATATGACACCACTTATTGTGTTAGACAAGCTGTCATTTGGGAATTTCAGCCAGACTACTTCAAAGGTTTTATCAAAATATCAATATATTTTATCAATATCAATAAATATCACATAATAATGTTTTTTCATATTTTTCTTCTGCAAATTAGTACTGTTTCCTTTGATAATTAAGGATATTTAGCTGAAGATACTTTTGTTCTAATTTTTAAATAAAAGTGTGATGAAGTACTTTTACTTCAGATAGAAGTGCCAGTACAACAGTGGAAAGAATACACCATTCCAAATACAAATTATGCACGTTATAAGTAGGCCGTCTAAAACTAGTGAAGAATCAACACCTGATATACATTTAGTATGTACATATATTATAGTCTATGTTGAAAATGTTCCCTCTGAGCGATATATTACCATTTATACAGAATTAATCCCCATTATATTTTTGCCATTAAAATATAGGCAGTGTTTTAATGTTATTGCTGCTTAGGTTTAATTAAACTCATTTATTTACTTAAGGCAGAGTTAGTTTTGTCCCAAACCAGAAACAAGCTCCCACAAAGTGCCACCAGATGGGCAATTATTTAAATGAAAAAATCTAGGAAGTTTAGAAAGGATATCAGAACAGATCGTAACAAGAAACTTCTACCTTGTAAAGGACTACAATGTAAAGAACTTGGAAATCAGTGTAATTTCTAAGATGAGGGTTAATGAAATGTGACTTCTGTAATGTAGCTGGGGTTAGTTTATAGGGGGGCGTTGTGTTTATAAATTAAATTATATTCTTGTTGAATGTAAATCAAATAGAAATTCCTCCTGAACGGAGGCACCTTGGAGTTATTCAACTACTTTAAGTAAATGTCCTCATTTCTGCCCTCAGCGGTCGTTTAACTGAAAGAACTTCACTTCCCAGAATTGATTGCGGCCGAGGCAGACTCTAACCGGAAACGGCGTCTTCAAAATAAAACAAAAGTTAATCTAAAAATAACTTCTTTTTGAATCTGTTTGAAAACGCCTTTTTTTATGTTACAGCGAAAGGTTGGTAATCACTTTAACCCTCATTAAACTTCCGTTCGTAAAGTTTTGTATGATCGAAATACGGACATAGATGAAGTTTGAATTTTATTTTGAGGGAAAAAACACAACCGGATGTCACAACCTTTATTTTTATCTCAGCTGACTGTACGCCGACAGGAAAAGCACGCAGCAGCGGAAGAGGCTGAACACTGTTAAGTCAGTGTTTGTTATCCAGGATGCCGACCATCCCCACCGTGTTTAATTAACTAATGTCACATTAGGAGGTGACAGCACATTGAGTTAAAGTGTTTTCGTTGCCCGACGTCAACGCCACCGATACGGCGCCATTAATCCAACGGTCCGCTTCACTTAATCCGACGACAGCAGGTTCATGAGGTGAGTTTAATGAAGCCATAACCAAAAGCAGTTCAGTAAACAAACAAACAAACAAACAAACCAACCCCCTTCCACGTAAATGTTAATTAGTTTAGACAGAGGGCCTGGTTGTGGAGCAGTAATGTTATATCTCCGCACCAGGGATTAGCGGGTTAATGTTGTAGCTAACTGTGACGGACTGTTTTTCTACTTTTATTTAAGAAAATTAATAAATCACCTGAAACCTGAGACTGGGAAGAAAGTTACTTTAACTCCTTCTGTCCCCAGATAAAACTGGAAAATTTAACGTTTCCTCTGCGCTTCCTGCCCACAACCAAACACACGGGTGTTGTTTTGGGTCACAGTTTTCGCAGGGACTGCACTTCAGGATTATTTTCATCGTCGATTAATCGCTTCATTGATAAATTCCTTTTCCTTTGTCTTGTTTAGTTAGCCCCAACATTTGAAAACCCCCGATATTCAGTTTACATTCTCATTTGATCAAGAAGAGCAGCAACTCTCAAGAAACTTGCAGATAAATGGCTTGAAAGTAGTTCCCAGTTATTTTATATTGTTATTCGACTAATCGAACAATCAAAGGTGTGTAAGTAATGATTGTTTTCATTGTTGATATTTATATGAATCTTCCGCTGTTTATTATTTTATATAATGACTTATAAAATGGCAGAAAATAGTGACATATGCTTGGTATATTTTCCCACAGACAGGAGTCAGAAGATATTCAGTGAAGAGTGAGTTTATCATAAAAATACCTCTGGATATTTTTCATAAGACAAATCTGGAGTGATCTGATTGCAAGATCTAGTGTGTGTGCAAGTTATCGATTGGACAAAATTTCTTTTTTTCTTTTATGAAGTTATTGAGTTCATCTTGGTTTTGGGCTGAAGTGTAGTATCTAAATTGATGTTGCACCATTCAGTTCATCTTAGAATGCTCTATGTATTGACACTCATTAATACCTAATTGTCTGCCTCTTTAAAAAAAGCAATTACCTCTAACACCAAAATCCCTTGATATTTTTCAGGACTTCATTACTTCCCTCTCCAGACATAGTAAATCTATGTCAGCACTGTGTTTGGGGCCGTTGTATTGTTGCACTTGAAAGAGAGAGGAGGTATTTGCAGCGGCCTCTGACATTGTCTCCTTTTTAAAACATTTCTCACTGTGTGACAATGAGGCCTGTCTGTGTCAGATTGGTTACCACCTTAGCTTCACAGACACCAGTTCTTTACTGTACAATGCAGAAAACATATACCACACTTGAACAAAATGCTGATTCACTTACACTTAACAGAACCATACAGAAATGAATTATATCTACCAGAGCATTCTAGGAGAACAGATCAAATATGTGTAAAGTTTATAATTTGAAAAAAATGAAAATTTGCTGAATCCAGTTGAAATCCAAGAACTGGAAGTATAGTCATGTTTTTGTCTGCTTTGTTTGCACTTTTTCCGCATACTGTGCAGTTTTTAAATGTGTATATTTGTGTATTTTCCCTCTTATACCCATGACTGTGTGTTTTCATATTTATTAAAATTTTTTATTGATTCCTATATATCCATCTACCCTTTACCTGCTAGATCCAGTTAGCTAATTATTGCTCTTCCTTGCAGCATTGTTTACGTTTTATTACAGTCCCTTTGCATATATACTTGATGTGTTTGTGATCCTTGGCATTAAATGAAACTACCTAAAGTTTCCAACATGGAATAGAAGGCAAAAATCTACTTCTAACAATCCCTTTCATGTGTCCCACCAGGTGCTCTCCCAGGCATCTCACCTGAATTGACATTCTTGAGCAGAAACTCTCATCGTTACATCTTCTGATTCGCTTGTCTGTCAGCATGGTAAACAAAGACTGTCTCACAATCCGGGTCTTCTCTCTTAACTGCTGGTCAGTCGCTGTGGTTGGTGGACATTTTATTGCAGTGTAGTCAAATATACACACCAAACCATGTCAATACTTTTTTCCTGTTTCAGGGGGATCCACTACCTCAGCAAACACTGTCGCCAGCGTTATGTCATGATTGGAGATATGTTGTGCAAGGAGGAGCATGACATTGTCTTACTGCAAGAGGTTGGTGGAAACTATCCTGCAAATTTATAGAACTGCAGAGCAACTAAACTGATTTTTTTCAGCTAATGCACTGAGTTAGCTATAACATACTCTGAAACCTTAAGTCTCAAATCCACTTATAGATGTTTGTGAAAAATATTAATATACCTGTTTTTTAAGGTGTGGAGTGAGAAGGACTACCTCTTCTTGAAAAAGAAACTTGTCTGTAGTCATCCTCACTCTCATTACTTCAAAAGGTAAAATTTTTATTCTCATCCATTTTCTCAACTTGTTACCTTTGAACGTCTTTCAGTCTGTGATTAAAATTCACGAATAAGTTGTCATATCTTCAAAAACGTTCTAAAGGGGGTTCAGAAAAAATTACTTGCATGGCATTGATCCATTTGCTAAATTTATCTGAGGCTTTGGCGTTACCTGAAGGATTAACTTTTGCACCTTAATTCTTTTTTGACCTCCATACCAAGGCACAAGACTGAGATTAATCAAAGGCCTGACTTTTTTAATCCCCTCTGCAGCTCACAAAAATGTCAATGCTAAAATATATGTTTTCACATCTCCTACAGATAATATCTACTTATGGTAACATAACAGGACGCTGGATGTGATTGTGTATGTTTTTAAATGATCATGCTGCTAAAGGTGATGGTACTGATGGAGCACACAACTTCTCCTCACATGCTGTTTTTATTCTAATTCTGCAGTGGAGTGATAGGAAGTGGACTGGCCATATTCTCCAAACACAGAATCCATGACACATTTCTTTATCGGTATTCACTGAATGGATATCCATACATGGTAGGTTCTGGAGAGGCAAAGATTGGGATTTTGTACACAAGCAGATGTACTCTGATCCTAGTAAAAGAGATTCCAAACCTCCCTGTAGTAAAAGCAGGAAGGCAGTATTAACATTATCAGTACTTGTTACGCTATATGTCCTCTGTCGTTAAGCGTGTGTATATGTATTACCACCCATTCATTGTCTGGGCATTTTTAGAGTTAAGGGAAAGCCCTTTTCTACTGCTAATGTCATTTTGGAGGAAAGATTGTTTAACACATTAAATTAGAAAAGTGCAGTAGGCCATCTCCCTTTGCTTCTTAGTTTGCATTATTTACTTATTTCCTGCAGTGCTTCATCATGTGTTTGTCTCCTTTTCCCTGAGCTCACTCTGTCTCCGTGCTGATACTCAGGCTAACCATGGTGACTGGTTTGGAGGTAAAGCTGTTGGGATGGCCATCTTAAGCATTGGCAGCCTGACTGCAAATGTCTATGTTACACATGTAAGGTTTCATAACATCAGTTCTCAGCTCTACTTTTACTTATTTTTTTAATAATGTTACTGATCACTCCCTATTTACTGATTTTAGCTGCATGCAGAGTATTGCAGAGAGAAGGACTCTTATCTACCTCACAGGGTAGTTCAGTCCTGGGAGCTGCAGCAGTTTGTCAGGTAGAGTGTTTTTGCATATTTTCCTCAGTTTGAAACCCCCCTCTCACCATTCAGAGGTAGTGTTTAGAGCAACTCTACAGTGCCTAAAATATTGCTAATCAGTAATTACTATACGATCTCTATTTGTTCGTTTGTAAATTGATAGTTGGTAATTATGTGTTGTTTTTTTTTTTGTTTTTTTTGTTATCGATCAGGCACACCTCCGCTGGAGCAGATGTGGTGATTTTAGGTGGTGACCTCAACATGCACCCTCAGGACCTCGGCAACAGACTGCTGAGGTCGTACACTGGACTCAGAGACTCTTATTTGGAGACTAGCAAATTTCATGTAGGTAGTGACAAGTATGCAACATGTTATTAGTAATACATCTGCTAAAACATGTTAATTAAATTACACAAATCTGTTTTCATTATGAAGCTTCTGTTTGTAGGCCTCAATTCATGTTGGTTATAATGATATTTTTGCTTACGTGTGATAGAGGCAGACAGCTGCTCCACAGCACAGTCTGGGCAACGATGCAAACTGTCACACAAATTTGAAACAAGATTCCATTTTAAGCTCATTATTTCAATAATTACTTGGATATAAAAGCAAAGTTAACTGTGGCCTTAGAGTCAGATATCATCCAGCACGAAAAAACTTCATAAATGCCTCATTTTATTAAGAAGAGGAAGTGTTTCTGTAAATGTAGGAAGCTGTATATAGCTATGTCATTATGACACCATATCACAATAAAAAAGTCATTCAGTGATGGCCAGCACTACGAAAGGAAGAGGATGTCAAGTTAAATATGGATTTCCTTAGTGATTATAAGTGTTTAAACATATTTTCTTTTCCAGGGATGTGAGAATGGCTTGACTCTATTAGGTGACAACCCTTTCATCAGTAAAAAGGAGCTTGGTCCCTTCGACAAGGGAATCCGTATCGACTACATCCTGTACAAGGTTGGTGAAAGCTTTGTGTCATTACAGCTGTTGTGATTTTGTCACTTCTTGCTCTTGGCAAGATGTCACATTCATCAGATGATTTTGTTATGTCGCTTTTTGTTACTTCCTGTCTGTCATTTGCAGGGTTCTTCTAAAACAGACATTTGTTGTGAGTCCATGTCCACCACCAAAGGCTCTGTGCCCGGCCACCCTTTCCCATACTCTGACCATGAGGCCCTGACTGCTGAACTGAGGCTGGAGTCACATGCTGCGTCTCATTCTGGGAGAAATAAACAATCAGAGGATCGGGAATCTGACACAGGTATATTTAAGGAGCTATGCGAGCAAGCGGGCTGTACAGGTATCAACATCTCTTTGGCTCAATACTTTGGTTCAAATCTAAACAGTTTTTGATGGATATACAATAAACTTTAGTTCAGATGTTAATGGTGCTGCTCAGAGTGATTGTAATTAATAGGCAGTAATAATTCCACAAATTCCACAAATTCTCTCAAACACAAATAATTTGTGTTTGAGAGAATTTGGAACATTTCTTTTCCCATTTTATTTTCTTTTGAAAATGAAAGAAGGCAGCAATGTTTTTGCTAATCCAATAGTTAGAAACGTGAAAATACCAACATATAGGACACTGTGAGAGCCACCAACTACAGGCGGGCACTGGAGTATTATTCTTGATGGAACTGTACTGTATGATGTCATCTGTTTCAGACTACATCCTGTAATTTCATCATGGTCAAAATGCCATCCAGAATAATGTGTTACCGAGGAAGACAGTGAATATTTCATGTCATTTTATAAGGTTGATGCTGCTTGTGTTGAAGTTGCCCATCAACACTTGCAGAGTTTTTAACTCGCCCCCTCGCTCTCTCTTTCATGGTCTCAGAGAAGGTGGCTGAGCTGGTGGACATTGTAACAGAAGCCCGCACTGAAGTCAAAGTAGGTTTGCACTGTGCAGAGCGTATGCGCTACACTGCGACTCGTACCGCAGCTATGGGGTTAGCGCTGCTGTTCCTGGAGCTTGTCATCGCCGCTGTGCCGTGGTTGGCTCTGGGAGCTGAACAACCTTTCCCTCGTACCTCCTTCTACCTTCTGGCCGTGCTGTGCTTCGTCATCCTGCTCACCACCTCTCTGCTGTACATCTTCTATACTATGGAGCTGAAATCTCTGCAGGGGGCTGAAGATCAGATGAGATTGGCTCTAGGTGGTTTACAAGAGAAGCTGAGAGGTTTTCCACTGGCTCAGCCTCACAGCGCCCAGCGGAAGTCCCCGGAGGGTGAGGAGCCCAGCGCCTTTGACCCAGAGGAATAATGTCAGATTCAAGTGGGTCAAAGCAGGCTCAGCGAAATGAAGCCTTTTAATTGAGCTTTAAGATGGATGCCTGATGGAGTTATTGCTCCCCTGAATGTTTTTATGCTTTAGATATTTAGATTTGTACTGCAGAATTATGCAGTTGAAGGAGATTTCTGATATAGGTGCCGGACACAATCATGCGTTGACATTTTTCTACTTTTTATATGCTCCTCTTTAGCCTTTAATCACTGCTAGGTTTCCCTCTATGCACCTCCACAGATATGCTTCCTATTTTACTGTAAGATTCTTCTGTGCTTAAAGGTTGTAAACGTGACCATTTGTGTTTTGTAAGCCTGAGGCCCAACTCGCATTCCATCTGTCAGTAGTTTAATCAGGTCCAGTTTCCGTTTTTAATTTCAAGCTTCTTCTCTTTGTGATTCAGAGAGCCCACCACCCGAGCACAGTGGGTCCAGACTGCTTTTGCGGATTTACTTGACATGGTCCATGCTGCACATAGGACACACACACGCACACTCCGAAGTTTGTAGTTTTACACATAGGTCAGTAACATTGTTATTCTCTGCAGGACAGATCACTGAGAAATTGCACTACCACTTGAAGACGATGATCCTTGGCACTGGTTGAAGTTCCTAGCATAGTACACTGTGGGAAAATTTACTAGCATGTCTTAGCTGTCATCTTCATTGTCTTGTAGTGGAAATTCTTTCATGTCAGAGACAGTCTATACTCCTCTTTGCCAAACTGTAGCAGTAGGAATGCACTGAACATATTATCAAATTTACTCTCACCTTTGACCTTATTTCATCTTATGAATTACAAAGCATCTTCTACGGCAGTAAATTAAAATGTTAAGTCAGCATTGTGCTTAGTTGACTTACCAGGCAAACCATTTTGCGAATGTATGCTAGGAAATTATCACTGTAAAATGGCATTATGACTTATATGGAGCCTGAAAATGATCGATCATTTTAAAATCTAATTAACTGTCCCCTCAGTGTTAGAAAAATATTGATTATTGTTTAGTTCAAAATTGTGTTATTTATAGAATTTAAGATAATACTTGATGTTCAGTCCAATTGAAAATTGTGATGGGCATGTTTATGAAAGCAATAATAAAGATATTATACTTCAGCTTTTTGAGTGCCGTGGCTCTGGATAAAGGTGACGAGTCAGCAGACAGTGGCCTCAGACAATTCAAAACACACAATCAGCCCTAGAGGGCAACCTAAGACCATCTGAGAGGTAGACCTTTCAAAGTTAAAACCATTCTTGTTAACAAATCAAAACCAAAACTTGCTACTTAGCAGCAATTTAAAAAAGTGACAAGACAGGGAGGAGATTCAAAACATCCCAGTATCTCGCTGAGACATGTACACCCTGAAGACCAATAAACCCATGGGTGTGGTGCATTTGAATTTTCCATTTTTTCCCCAGTGCAGCTACTTCTCAAAAAGGAGAAATTGTAAAAGCCATTATACTCAGTAGAAAAAGAAAGTCAAAGCACAACATTTAAATTGGCTCTAAAATTCAACATGCAATAAATGTGAAAAACTGCAACAACAGTTTAGAGTAGGATTGTTTGGCCAGGCCAGATAAAATATGCAGTACATGCATCACATCTTCCATCTGCTAGACTTGCATGATGCTGCTTTAATGTTTTTATTATTTCAGCTCGTGTTTCATTTGTTGTTATAAGTCAAAAGGAGCTCACCCACATTGAATGGATGGGTGCAGCCAAAAAGGTGATTTCCTTTATCATGTGCTAACTTTTCTCCTCCTACCACTTCTATTACTGTCCTTTTTTAGCATGTTGCAAAATATATGAATAAATTAAGCCATTTTTATTTTTTGTCCCGCAGCTTACTGTCACGATCATTTTCCCTCTCTTGCAGAGTTGATGAGCAATAATTGCACTGCGGTCAAGTCTGGAATCAGCTGTAGTGAGGGGTAAATTTACTTTAATCCAGTCTATAATATGTGCTGTTTATTTCATTGGATTATTTATGCTCTATTTTGTTCATTATAGTTAAAACCTTTACGCGTGACAGCAATAAATTGCTGACACTGTATTTAACTTGCACTATTTAAATATTTTACTTTATTTATTTAAATCAAATGTTTGTTAGATCCCATTCCTTGCAAACTTCCGCCGTGCCAGATTTTAACAAAGAATTTAACGTAATACATATTAGCCCTCTTCTATGTGTTGCATATAATATGGAGGAATGAGGCGTATTTAACTGTATACTTTCATGCCACTTTTTTCTTTTACTCCTCTGCAGTTCGACTCAGTTTTGCAGCTTTAATTGCAACTTCCTTTTTACATTAAGAGTTAATATAAAACAACATGATAACAATACAGCTAAAACTATAGATAATATAATACATTGTTAAAGATTAAGGGATTAAGGCCCAATATGTATTTATTATGTGACATTGCACCAAACAGACACCAAACCTCTACACAACTTTGATGCTCTCATTTGAATAACTGAGGTCAAAGACAGTAAAATTCTCTAAAAAGAAGATAAAGTTAGTCAAGATGGAATACAAACGTTAAAAGTTAAAAGTCTTTTAATTTCTGTGCTAACTAACTTATTGTATACTGGTAGATAAAATCCACAAATAATGCACAAGTTCTTTCAGCTCATCAAGCTTTATTGATTATTCATATCAGTTTTATCTGACTTATTTTTTGTCAAAATTAAGTTATTGGCACATTTTGATTTTAGGATAATTTAGTGACACCACGTCAGGTGTTTTGTTGTAGTTGTACACATCTACTCAAACAAAAAGGTAAAAACTTTATATATATATATACCTGAAATGTACATGAATGCTTGTTCAGCATTCAGTGAAGGAGAAAAGTAAAGCTAACACTAGCTGCTTTGGTTTGGCAGTTTGTCAGTTCGGGAAAAGGCTTTCTAATCATATCAATCAAAAAAATAAAAAATAAAAATATCCAGGAGTATTTGTCAGGACAGGTAAGAGAAAGTAGAGACTGAGAGGATCCGGCCTGGTTTATTGTGGCTGGATGGGTGCGGTCTGAGGGCAGGGCCGGGCAAGGTGCGTCTTATTCCCGCACCCAGCAGCAGACTGGCTTCCTCAAACACAAACACACACACACACACATACACATATCACAAACAAACAACAACAAGATGATGAGTCTGGATCCGCTGAAATCTGTGTTGTCCATCGGGAATGTGGACGACACTTCTCTGGCGGTGCCCACCGAGAAGCAGCATGGCTCCGGGCAGCAGCGAGTCCTGGAGCAGGTTCAGACCATCCGGAGGACCAAGTCCAGGACCAGGTCCGTCCAGTCGCGGCACTTCAGCAGTAGGAGCGGATCGTCGTCCTTATCCCCCACAAGTAAGAGCTCCAGATGTGAAGAGAGATTTTGAAACGAGTCGGGTTTATTGTGGAGGAGTCAGTGAGATCTCTGTTGTGTTGGGGCATGAAATGGTAACATCACATTTCAGCCGGCACCGACCGGTCTGTAGAAAACCAACAGCCAAGTGCTGGCTGCTTCACTTTATAAGAGTTTACTGTAGATGGATATGTCTCGGGCACTGTATACTATACTACTCATTACCCCCCCCCCCCCCCCACAAAAAAAAAGAAAAAGAAAAAATATATTACAATAAAAACAAAAACATTTCACCTTGACAATAATATATACAAAGAGGCTAACTAAAGCGAAAGAAAAGGCCTCAGTGCTGAAGTGCCTGCTCTCATGCACTATTATCTAACATTGCTCAACAGCATGATGGTTATAATTGATTGTGGTCTGAACCTGTAAAGAACAGATTAAAACTGGCCTGAGCAACACTGAGGGCAACTATATAGATTTTCTGGACTATTATTATTTATTATATGTTTATGTGTAAAAGGTCATAAGAGTCATTTAATAATGTTTTTCTATTACTATTACACATAAACCTGCACACTGCTTTGTAAGGTGATGTCATTCATTTGAGTAAGTTTATAATCTACAAAAATGATGAATATATGACTTAAAGACATTTTCCCTTCAAAACACATTTTCATATGGGCAGGAAAAAAAACGTAGAAAGCTTTGTGATCAATTATTTCCTGGGAGCAGTTGGGGCATGTGTGACCTTCATGATTGTCTAAAGTGGCCGAAGTAAACGCTTTTGAAACATGGGACATTCAGTCACTATTTAAGATGAACCCTACTACTGTCTGAGTATCTGTGGATTATTCTCCTCTTATATTAATGTAATGAAGTCTGTTTTTAAATAAAGTTGAGCTGTATTTACATAAAGGATAAACATCTTTTTTGATTTAACATACTAATTGGAATATGGAGACTAGCAAAGCAGGTCCTTCAGTGTTACTTCACATGTATATTGGACAACAATCTGTTTGGACTGTAATGTAATGATTAACTCTGCAGTTGTACATTTAGATTGATCTTGTTGCTATACAACTGAATACACAACAGAGTTGACTTTTTCCCTTTGACAGAGACAACGTATTAATGTCAATGATCTGTACATTTGACCCTTCACGCTTCTCAGGTCCTGTGCATGATGTAGTTTTCAAGGAGGGTTTGAAGTCGAGCTGGAGCATGTCTAATCCAAGCATTTCCATTGGAAATGGCTTCTCGAAATCTGTAAGTTGTGGCATTTATCTGTTTTATGGCACCATTGGCTGTAAGAATGAGTCTATTCATTGTCTTATCATTACAGGGTTGTTTTACAAAAAACAGCATGTCACACAACTGAGGCTTGTTTCTGTGATTAGAAAAAATGATAAAGAGTTTACATTCCACAACTGTACACATCTGATAGCTGGTGATTAGCAAAGCTGATTTTGGTCTTATTTTTAAAAAATTATCTTTTAACCTAGGCTACGGCATATAAACCACGTTTGGATGAGACTACAACCCAGGATTATTCTCTTAATTTAATTGATCTACTGTCCTAAACAGATTTCATTTATTCATATTTAAGAAAGAATCCTCTACACTGGAAGATGAAATCCACAATTATTTGTCAATTAGATTTCTAAAACAAGTCTAAAAATACTTAAAATAATTTTATACAATTATAAAATATTTAATTGTAACAAAAAAAATAAAGTCAAGCTTATGGATTTCTGGTGGCCTGTCAAAAATCAGAGCTAGGTTTGATCCAAATCATTAAATTCCCACCTACATCTGAGGGTTGTACTATAGTAACTATTAACTATTAACTTCTGAGTAAACCCTCAGAACTGCCGTAAATCAAAGTGATATATTTCACCACGGCTGAATTTGTATCATTCTTACAGTGATAACAAAAAACAAACAAGCAAAAACAAAAACAACCCAACAACAATGATTTTCTCTTTCAGGGTAGTACCCCACTTTTTACTTTACCACATATTGTCAGGCTAATGTCAATAATATGAAACACTTCCCTTCTGTTTCTTTCTCAAAAATCTCTATTCACATTCTTCCTGTGTTTGTTTTCCCTCACATAAAAATCTGCTTACCAGCCTTAGAAAGCAGCCAGGTACCCACCTAACCACCAACAGGGCTGCATACCAAAACAGACCTTTCACAATCTGATTTTCCATTGGCAGCTCTGATAGAAATCACTCTTCTCCTCTCTTTTTGTCGCTTTTATTGCAAACACATGTGTTTTTTGGCTCTGCAGCTCAACCAGGAGAAAAACATGAACCGCCAAGCAATCATCAATTCCAAAGGAGCCAGTATAAAAGTTAACACAGGAGCTTCAGGCTATCAATACAACAGGATCTTTGGCCCCGTCAGCCCCGTCAGCCCCATCGCTGTCGGTGAACCCAACTCCAGCCGCAGCGAACCTGAGCTGCCCAGGCAGCAGTCTGTGTCCATTCCTAAGAAGAGATTCTTCTCCAGCAGGGCCACCCGCAAGTCAGTCACGTCTGACTTTCAGTGTATAGCCGGCAGAATTAATCAGCAGAATCAACCCAACATGAATGGCATAAGTCAAACTAAAGCATCAAACCAGTTTGTATGCAGCCAAGTGGACTCAGCTAAAAAGTATCTGGACTCGGGAGGTACAGTCAAGGTCAAAGCAGAAGCTAGGTGAGCTTCATTCTTTACACACACCCACACACACACATATATATATATATATATATATATATATATATACATATAAATATATAATTGAAATATTTTTTACAGCTCAAATGGGAACAGAGGAATTGCTGACATCACTATGAAGGAGGCTGTGGATTGTCTCTCCAGTGGCAATGTGGCATTTCAGCACTGTGGAGCCTCCTACATCCAGCACAATGTTTTCGTGGATGACAATGCTAAAGAAGAGGTGGTTTATATTGTGATGCAGCCCATTCTATCCTTCAGATGTGAGCTGAGATGGAGTGTGGAATTGCTTTGAATGGCCGAGTTGGAAGAAACATGAGACAAATTTTCTTGCCAAAATGAATTTTTTTCCCATTATCTACTTGTCCTATATTAGTCCAGGTCCCATAGATTGTCTCGCTGTTGTTTTCTTAAACGAGGGCTCGTTGCCTGTGCACAATATAACCTGTTTGGGCAGCAGACATTCACCACCTTTCTCCATTTTTTAGTTTGTGTATCTACTTTATGTCCTTAACCTCATAAGGACATTTTACTGTTATAATGTTATATAACAAAAATGTATGTAAAAACGTATTAACCAAAGTACGCTACGTCACTAGGACTACTAAAAACTACAATTTTAGTTCTCTAGCTACTGTAGCATCAGTTGATTTGATACAACACAAAACGCTCCTTGAGAGAAGAACAACAGGACAGCAACTTGTGGGTTTTTTTTTGTTGTTTTTTTACACTGTAGCCAACTAAAATTCACAAGATAGATGCCTTTAATATGAACCGGCAGCAGGAAATGCCTGGTTTGGATCAGCACTAACTAAATACTGCAAGGTAGAGTTAAGAGACTGTGTGGGAAAGTATTATGACTAAAAGCATGGTGGATTCTGCCTCTAACTTTCTAAACTCCCACACAAAGGGTTTATTTGGGAAGAGAACAACTTTAAAGGCTAATGTTGAGGGGGAAAGGTTAGGACCAAAAAATTCTTTTGAAATTGCTAAAGGATTGTTACTTTAACATTTAAACCAGAGCATTTGCACATTTCTCTCAGTTTGTGTTGCTGCTGTGCTGCTGACATGTTTCTTCTGCCTGCCATCTGTAGTCTAAGTCTCTAAGCCTCTGTCATTTGGGTTTTGGTAAATTATTGTGTTCCCCGGCTGTGCTACCTCCTGATGCCTTCATGTCCTGCAGGTGCTAAAGCTCAATGGGATCCCCCCTTTGGTTGGTCTGCTGCGCAGCCCCAGTGTACAAGTGAAGCAGACGGCCTCGGCCGCCCTTCGTAACCTGTCCTATAAGAACAGCAAGACCAAGGAGGCGATACATGAGAACGGTGGCATCACAGCGGCCGCAGATCTGCTAAGTTACACTGACTCTGCAGAGATAAAGAAACAGCTGACAGGTAAAATTAAAAACCTATTCATGTGCAAACACTGCAGACACACACCTAACCAGCAAGAGACAAAGAGACACTTGTTTGAAACATGATCCTTGTTTATATCCCGCAGTCAATCACAAAGGTCTTTCTCAATGCTGTTGTGCCACAAAGGATATGCATCAGCATTCAGGGCATGATAACAAAATCCACCCAATGCTGTTTCACTGATAATGCTACATGTTGATGGATGTTTGTTGAACCATTTAAGCTTCTGTTTATAGAGTAGCACTGATGCAGGAAAATTTTGTGCAGTGGCTGGCTGGATATGCATATTGCCAACAACCTTAAAGTCACATTTGACCTACACAAATTCAGACATATTATAGCGCAGGCAGTAAATGGCAGTAAATACGATGCTGCTGCCTTCGTCTTTCCAGGTCTCCTGTGGAATTTGTCATCTTCAGACAACCTGAAGCCAGACCTGCTGAAAAGTGCTTTGCCTTGCTTAATGGAGCATGTAATCCTGCCTTACACAACAGGTCCCAACCGGGCCAACCATGACCCTGAGCTCTTCTTTAACGCTACTGGTTGTCTGAGGTAAACAAAAAATACGTCTGAGTATTAGATATGAGAAGGATCTCATTTTTACTCAAGCAGTAATTCCACAGCTTTATGTTTGTACTACACATAAACATTGAAATAAATACTTCAGGGAAATTATTATTACTAGCCTTTATTTAAGGAACATTTTCCTGCAGAGATTTATCTTGTTTGTTTGATGCACCAGCCAGTTCAGACTCTTCAGTCACCATTAGTCATTCTTGATTGATTGGAATGATTAGGAATGACCATATAAATTGTCCTCAGACATTGAAGTGGGAATTCTTGGTCATGCACTGTAAATCTGTTGGTGTAAATTACACCAAACATTAAACGCTACCTTTTGTGCATAAACAGTACTGAGTATCTGAAGAAAAATTGAAAAAATAACCAGCACTGTAATCCCACAGGACTAGATCCATTTGGCATAATAGATCAAATCGTCTATCTGATCAAGCAACATCATAAAATGTTTAGATTTTTACAACCTGCGTAAAACATATTCACATTTATAAGGTGAAATGTCAGCAGGGATCAGACATGCATCTACTGGAATAATATACAATGTTACCGTGTTTGAAAGGTTTTGTTGAAACTCACCTTTGTTGTATTTCTTGTAATTCACAGTTACGGTCATTTTAGAAACTGTAATTTGAGGTGAGAGTTGGTGAATTAATCAGCTAATTTTCTGGCTGGAGCTTTTATAAATAATTTTTTATTTATTTATTTATTTTCTTTCAAGCTTCTTGCTGTTGAAAGCGTCCCCTCGGGTGTTCTCATTTATGTCGTTAATGTGAATAAAACTCTCATTATCAATCAAACCACTGTTATAGTGGGAAACAGTGATCTTATCTTCTATCAGCAAATACACGGCTACATTTTTTTCTTCTTTTTTTGTTTCTTATATCAGGTTGTAATTGTTTTATTATTTATGTCCATGACAACACAAGATTATTGCTATTTGTTTTTAAGATTAAGTGTAATTAATCTTAGACAGGTTCAACATTTTCCATTAAATCACAACTGGAAACTTTTAAGGCAAGTCTGGGAGCTAATCAAACCACAAATATGCACAGTGCAGTTACACTGATTTATCATTGTAGGACTTTGTTTTCACATAAATAGCCATGATTCACATATTTATAAAATGTATTCTCTAATAGTATTACTGTCCATTTTTCAACATGTCCAAACAATGTTTAAAAAATGTGATATTTAATTTTTCTGCAGAAACCTCAGCAGTGCAAAGCAGAATAACAGACAGGCAATGAGAAAATGTCATGGGTTGGTCGACTCTTTGGTCAGTTACGTTCAAGACTATGTGGAAGCAGGAAAACCGGATGATAAGGTAAAACAAACAGTAAACGTGTTTGCCTATATTATCTGCTGATCATGTACTTTGCCTTACAAACTACAATTTCCTCTTTCCATCACTTTCCCGGGAACTCAACTGTCACACATTCATTCATTCTAAAGCACAACGTCAAGTGTGGAAGAAAACAAAGAAATTTATCATGACAGACTGGAGCTCCAGTTTGTTGAGCTGCTTTTGCAGAAAGTGGTTCTGCAGCAAGTCATAAGGTGGATACGTTCTGTCTGTCGCTGCACACAGAGCGAGTGTTATTTCATTTTATGTTGTACAGTCATAGATACGCTAATGATTTTAGCAAAGCACAGACAAACACAGACAGGCTTGCATTGCTAAATATTATTGCTTTAGGTGAGTAATAACCGAGTATTGATCAGCAGTGAGAGTGAGTGAGTATTTGTTTAACAGGATCTTTTTCAAAATTTTCAGCGGAGCTCTTTTTTGGCTTTAAATCGAGGATAAAGGAGTATGAAAATGGCATGAGTATTTAGTTCAAAGCTTTTTCATAGACTCTGTTACATTATACATATGTTACTTCTCCAGCTTTTATTAAAGTCTTAATTTAACTGTGTGTATTTGTCAGGATGCATAAAATCTAGTTACAAAACACAGACGGCTCTGGGCGTTACGTGTGTGCTCATATTGTGTGTTGTTCTTCCTGCTGAAACTGTCTGTAGTCTGTGGAAAACTGTGTGTGCATCCTGCACAACCTGACGTTCCAGCTGGAGGAGGAGGCTGCTCCTCTCTTCAGCAACTACACAAAACTGGCCAAAACTCTCAACAGGAACTCTAGCCAGGAGGACACAGGTTCCATCGGCTGCTTCAGTCCGCAGAGCAAATCGCCTGCGATAGAGGTGAGATGAGTAAGACATTCAGAAAGGCAAACACACACTCTGATGTATGAGGGATGGGCGATAAGTTTGTGGTCCAAAGTACACAGAGTTATAGAGCTCTTCTAGGTGGAAGTTTTAAAATTCTCTGCTACAACTGAGTTCAGCCCTCATCTTCTCTTCACAAGTGCACTGCCAGTATCTTTGGTGACACACCTTTAAAGCCGAGGTCGTGGCTGACTGCACAACAACTGATACTGTCTATTCTCTGCAGAGATAGTCTGAAAAATGAGGCTTTGCAATATCCACTTAACCAGAAACAGATATACCACAGTAGTTTTTAACTTAAAACATTATGCATAATCCTTGAAATAGTTGTAATATCAGTAACTATTTTTGTTGAACCTTTAACCTTTGGCCAGGCAATCCTCAGTCGAGGGGCCCGAATGGAAAAAGCAAAGCCACCCATAGATTTGAGCCTTGATTTTAAAATGACAGCACACACATGTAGCTTGCATTTTCTTAATCTCCTTTACCTTAAGCCACAAATTTATCTAATAGAATTTATTGTATAAAAGGGCTCAGGGATTTCTTTTAAATACCACAGGTAATTTCACCTGTCAGTCTTGTCGTTAATCCTCTGAATTTATGATTGCATTCTAGCATATGAAAGAAATGGGACGATCGGGGCTGAAAGACTCAGGTTTTCAATCACCATCTGAACTTATTCAGGTTCATTTCATGTCACTGCAAAAAAAATCCCTTTGTACATCTCTGACTTCATATCAAAAGACAAGCAACATCGTGAATAATGATAAACGAACAAATAATGAGAAATCTAAGCCTTCATAGATAGAAATTAAAAATGAAGTGTGATATGTGCAATGATTGAGTGTATATGGATTTGGTGTCCATGAGCTGTGCAGCTTTTGTGTAAATAAAAAAAGTGAATGTAAAACAGGGTGAAAAATCCTACATGCCTGAGTGCAATATGCAAAAGTACGTTCAAAAGATTGACAATATGCTCAATAAAATACACAGAGATAAGAGGAGAGCTACATGTTACTGATGGTCTCTTCTCTCTCTCATCCAGCGTCAGTTTGACATCCCAATCAATGAAGAGTCAAACCCCACTGGGGCAGGCTTGCTCCTCCACTCCAAAACTCTGGAAATTTACCTGAAGCTGCTTGGCTCCAGCGAGCAAGAGGAAACACTGGAAGCCTGTTCTGGAGCGCTGCAGAATCTCACTGCAAAAGAAGGCATTGTAAGAAAAAAACTGACCAGGATTTAAAAAAAAAAGCTTTTCTTTTTAGGATATTTACATACTGTTCATTCACCGTGTTGTTTCCACGGTTCAGGAGCTGGTCTGTTCTATATTTACAGTTCTCCATTGCGATGTGTCAGATCATTGTGCAGAAACTGAAAGGCCTGAATGTCATCAGTGACCTTCTGAAATCCAAAAAAGGCAGTATACAGAAGAACACATTGGCTCTGGTGGGGAACATGACCAGGAACCCAAACCTGCGCAGCACAATAGGTAAGAAGCAGCTGAAAGACAAAAATTATATCATGTTGCTTTTTGCTTCTCCTACATTAAACAAATACATGTCACTAACTTGCAAAAACAAAAAATGTATATTTGATCAAGCATCTAATATAATATGAGACTGATATAAAGGAAGAGAATTAAGGTAAAAACAGTGGATCCTTTTGTGTTCACTTTGTCACCAAAGCTGATAAGACCCTCCCAGGGCTGATAGACATCATCAGAGACAAAAAAGGGGATCAGTCTGACGACGCTCTGGCCATGGCGTGTCAGGCCGCTAACTGCTTGATTTTAAAGAAACCCGATTTGGGCAACAGTGTGGTGAACAGCTTGCTGATTATGTCACTGACCTCTCTCAGCGAAAACATGTGAGTTTGCAATGAGACAGTATGCCTGCATGTGTACAAGTACGAATGGATGGGATTATCTGATATAGCGGTGTCACCTCTGACTACATTTTGCATGCATGTCTGATTTGAACTGATCTCTAACAATTGTTATCTCTGCTTTTTAGCTATTTACCCAAAGCCAGCAAAGCTGCTTCCGTGTTTCTCTACAACATGTGGTCCGATAAGGAATTGCAAAGTGTCCTGAAAAGAGTGAGTTAAAGCTTAACCCTTGGTGCCAACATCTGACAGGGTTTGGGTGTGTCCTCTCTGATTCCACGGAGAAGTGCACACCTTTCTCTGGTATTTGTGAGAAACGGCGGGAGAGAGGTTGAGGGATTGGATGGTGTTCTCAGAAAATCTGAATCAGACACTGAAATGATATGGGTGGAGGAATCTAGTAGCGCAAGTTTGAGAAAGCACTTTGTTTGCACACGTAGAGAAAAACATACTGGCCCCTTGCATTATCGCGCCTCTGTGGACATGCGTCTCTTGTGACAGTCAGTGATGCTCAGTTTAGTTCTTGGTGACACATTTGTCAATATGTCACTTCAAATTGCTGAGTTGGAACACTCATTAACACGTAACCTTTTCTCCTGCAGCGAGGCATGACAAAGGCCTCATTCATAAATGATGTCACCACAACGGCGATGAAGTCAGTCCAAGTTGTCCAATAATATAAGAGCTTTGAGTGATCGCTGGGCATCTTTTGCTGAAGCAACTCACCTGCAAGTTTTCTGCACAAGATGTAAATGCACTGAGGCTGAACGGCATCCATTCTTACTCCACAAAGACTTACTGATTTTGTGTATTCCGTATAAATCCTATAACGTGTCTGTCAGCAAATGGTTACACAGGCCTGAATGTGAGCCAAGGTGAAGGTTAAGAAATAAAATGTTAGCAGTCAGATATTGTCTTTGGTGCAAGTTTTTACATGCTGTTTTGGTTTTCACTGTTAAGTTAGTCCTGGCCCTCTGCCGTATGATGCCATCAGCTTGCTTTGTTAGATAATAAGGGTAATAATGAGGGTGTAAGACTTTATTTTGCACTGAAATTTCAGTTTTAGTATCATGGCACAAGATTGTAAAAAGATTACTTTGACTATTAACATAGACAACAGTGCAAAAATTCTTTTGTTAGAATTTGCAAGATTGCTTTACGAGCTTGCATTGTCTAAAGCAGTAATGTGTGTTTATGTTTTGTAAAGACAAGTGTTTTTGTATCACCTGTGAAGGTAACAGAAAACCGATCTTTTAAGTTTGAAAAGTCACAAATAAATGCAAGGTGGGATTTTGAGTTCATTATCAGTCATTTGTCAAAGTCACACTGAGTTTTAGTCACCACATATCGTCACACCCCTCTGGGTTTTGGCTCTTGTCAGATGAGCAATACATATTTCAAATTGTGTTGACTCCACCCTGGTAATTTATTCGGTGCAGCTTAAGGACAAACAATTAGAGCCAGACACTGGAGCTGTCGTTGCATTCATGGCATCACTTTTGATCACATCTGAACTCTTGTCCACCGCAGGCCAAACAGCATCGTCTGCCCAACAGCCATGAGGGAAGTTATGAGGTCACAGGCAATCTTGTGTTTTTTGAGGCTTCTAGCGGGATTCATAACTCTTCATGATAATTTACGCTGATTTATTTATGGTCATATGTATTCAATCAGACAGAATAATGCTCACATCACGAGTAGCTCATATCTCATCTGACTATGTGGGGAAAACTGCCAGTAATGATAACTTGTTCCACAAAGTTAGAGAGTCATGAACAGTTTGTGCAAACACAATCTGACTTTATTATGACAGAGGGTGGGGCTTTCATTTAATGTCATTCACTTCATCAGGTTCCCACAAATGGAGACTGCCTGTGGTTTATTAAATAACGTTTACTTTCCTTTTAATTATTTGAAATCACTAGCAAACATGGTTTTAATAATTGACTTTCCACCTCACTTATTTTATATGACACGTTCACTGGCTTCATGTTAGACATTTGAAGCAGAGTACACACTTCAAATTCCTATTAAAAGCAAACAAACAAACGAAAAACACAAAAAAGAGCAGCACCACGTCCACGTCCGCATGCAACTACTTCACAGATAACTTCATTAAGAACAACTTTTGATTTTTCTTTTTTCTTTCTTTTTTTTTTTTTTTTCGAATTGTAACTTCATTCTTCCAAGTTCAAGTATTTGAGATGGTTATATTTCGCTGATGTCAGATGTCGCCAGTTTTCCTTCCTGTAGATTCTGGATATCACTTTCTCAGACCACGCTTGCTCCTCCCCTTTGAGCTGAGAAGAAAGTACAAAGAAGACAGTCAACAACCTGACTGATCTGTAACGTAGAAATATTTTTGCGTTCTGAAAATGTGTTCGACCCATATTCTGTCTAAAATTCATGTGCTGTTACCTACAGCAGCTTGTGCTTTTAGTAATTGCATTGCAGAAATGTACTCAGTTCTACTGATGGGAATGTGTCTCTCTCTGTTGTAATGTTTGAAATTAAAATTGAAAATTTGAATGGAAATTCTAGTCCCAGAGAGGAAATTGGAAACATTTATTTATCATTGCAAGAGAGCACAGACTAACTTCTTATTTATTATTGTTGATATCTGGATTTAATGATGTTGACTGTTTCATTTAAAACTCATAGGTCATAATTTGGCCAGCAGATGTTTTATTTGACTTGTATGGAATAACTGAAGAGCAGCATCTGAGTCAAACAAAATTTCATTTCATTTTCTAGGCAGATGCAGATGCGCGGTGTGTCAGTTTAGAGAAACAGAAATTCAAAGAGTGAATATTTGGATTAAGTTTGAGAGAAAGAACCATGCTTCTGTATTGTATAATTTGTGTTTTTCCCTTGTTATCTTGCGACTCCTCTCGTGGTGTCTGACCCCAAAGTTGGGAACGGCAGTAAAAGCTTTCCATACTAGCCTTCAGTTAAAAGGGGATTAGCTACTAAATAGATGGCCGCTATTTTTATCCACTGTTGCTGCCGTGCTTCCCCACACCTGCCGTTTATCCGTGAAAGCTTCAACTTATAAATTGATCAATTGAGCTTTAGCTCTGGCAGCTGACATGTTTTCTAAATGCCAAATTCTGCAGGAAAACTGATCCCCTAGCTTGTTAAAGATTTGCTCCATGCCTGAGCTGCAGCAAAGCTTATGGGAAATCAGGGAAAAGGATTGATATGATTTGGATGGCGGCAGGAGTCAGCCCCTGTTTTATCGTGAGCCACATTAACACTGATGATATCACCTAGTAGCCACGGGATCTCTCAGCTGCTGTCACTATTGCAGCTTAACTCCCCATCGAGATCGAGGGCACCGATGTAGTTCGGCATGTCCCTCTTTGAAACACCTCTCATGTGTGTTGTGCCTGGTTTAGTTTTTTCTTGTCCTGCTTGGCAAAAACTTTAGTCCTGCAGCTGGCACAGACAGTGGCCTTTAAGTGCTCACCGGATCAGTGAGAGAAGCTGGTGAAGTCAAAATGGGAGGAGGTGGAAACTTGATGAGGTTACTAAGTGAACAATAACAGCAGGGCAGAATTACACCATGGAAACTACATTAGTGAATGTTTCTTTTTGCCTTTTTGCTTTGATGAGTTTGTCTTTTCGCTCCTCACATTGAAAGATATATTGAAATGCTAAGATGCACTGATTTATAATAGCTATATTATAATAGGAATATACTGTTTAAGATGACAACATATGCATTGTGATGTGAGCGTCTATGACTCAACAGACTTACATTTTCTGATGATCACTGACCCGGTTTCTCAGCACAGTGACCTGTACCAAGATGAGCACAATTCAGTCGTACTGTATCAACATATTGAGTAAAATGTGATGATTTTTGACATTCATCTTATCATATATAATTATTATGCTTAGGAAAATGTACTCCCAAAGAAAACAACAGCCAAATTAATTGTTGCTAAGCAGTCAGTATTGATTTTGCCTCTCTTTTATCGAACTGGTATAAAATTCTGTACAACCCAAACTGTCTAACAGATGATACAGTATGAAGGACTTTGGATGAATACTTTGAAAACTTCCTTTGCGGTAACTTCCTGCGTTCTGCTTTAGTTGACTATATTGATATTTATGGCAGTTTCTTTGCATGTTCAGCCTGTTGATCAAAAACTTTTTGCTGACTTCCATTTATCATGAAAGGCTATATTACTCAGACGTGTGTGAGAAATAAGCCCACAAATCGCATATTTTGGCCTGAATGAAACTAATCTGTTCATTCAAAAGCTATTGCTGTCATATATATAATTGTCAGCCATGTATGAGGTCTTACCTCATACTTCTGCTTTGCGTATGTACTCTGAAGATCGAATTTCTCTGACTCAAGCTGGCGCATCCATTCCCACATTTCCTGAGCCTTTTCCCTGCGTCAGCACAGACAAGGATTTGAAGCCTTTCTTGAATCTGAACTTTTCCGTTTAACTGATCATTGAGGGTTCTTCTTTTACCTGAGTTTGTCCTCTTTCAAGTGATCAATGTTCAACTCCTTGCGTCGATCACTTAGGATCTTCTTCTTCTTTTCTCTCTCCGTTTGTCTTTTTGTCCCCGTTTGTGTTTGCTACAAAGGAAAAAGACACACGTGATGACGTGCTACCAGACTACTGTATTTATCCATCTGTTCAGTCTGTTTAAATGATTAACAAAACCTTCACCTTGTATCCAGTGAAACTCAAATTGGACAGAATCATCTTCTTCCTTGCGTCATCATCTGCTTTTTTCTTGGCCTCCTCCTCTTCTTTCCTTGCTTTCTCTTCCTGGTAGAAAAAAAAAAAACTATTTGCTTGTCACTCGTTGACATTTGCTCTGTCACATCGTCTGAACTTGGTTTAGCTAATCCAGTTCTTAGGTTGGTTTGGCCAAAGGCAATACACCCAAATGGTGAGTATCCATTCCAATATTGAAAAGCCAGTTTGTAAAGAGGATTTGACTTGCAAGAACTTGCGACTCTGAGAAAACACCAGTTTTACAGTTATAATCTGTTATTGTAATTTCAGTGGGACTCACAGCGAGTCTATTCTGGCGCTCTCTTTCTCTCTCTGCTCTGATCTTCATCTGCTCTGCTCTTTCTGACCTGCGTTTCTCCTGTAGAGGGGAAAAAGTGGATCAAAACATACCCCGTAAGCTCCAAATGTGACTTAACATCGTCACTTTGTTATAGAATTGGCTGATATTGGAGGCTGAACGTGTGGTTTCACTGTAGAAGACTGAGACATACGATGCGATCTGTGAGGTCAGTAAGCTCCTCTTCCTCCTTCTTACGCTTCTCAAAGTGAGCTTCGATCAGTGTCTGGAGCTCAGTCAGGTCCTTTTCCATACGCTTTCGATGGATGTCCTGAAATTATAGCGAGAGATCCAAACGTGAGCCGTTCAGCACAAAAAACAGCTCACACATAGAACTTTGATCCTGAGGGGAACTCACATCAAAGTCCACCTTTTCTCCATCTGGGATCTTTGGAGGTGCCAACCCGGGCACGAAACCAGGCCTGAGGAGGATGGAGAAAGCCTCTCATTTGCACATGCTCTCAGTGTGAATTGTACTTCAGTTTGTATAAGATTAACAAATTCAAATTCAAATTGTGTTCTTACTTTATCTTTGGTTTTGTTTCATCTGTGTGGATGAGTAAAAAGAAAAAGCAAAGTAAAATCATACGTTTACTAGGTAATGTGAAAAAATGAAACACACATGCACGAAAAAAAAACTAAAACAACTCAAAAACTCACAAAGAAACATTTCTCTTTCACACACATAACATTTGCACTTCTTAACAACCAGTCCATACCTCCTTCCTGTTCCTCTCCAGCATCTGCTTACAGATGAGAGGGTCAGTGCAAAGCAAACATTTACTGAAGCAGAAAAGGTGCAACACTTAAAACTGTTTTGACCAAAGGACACAACCTTTCAAACCCTCCCACCTGTAGAGTGGGTTTCTAAACAGGTTTCTCAGCAACACTGAAGCTTTTTTTTTTTTTTTCAAGCACACGTGATTGTAAAAACGTGTTTTTTCGACTCAAAATATTTTACTACTGACAAGGATTTAATGAGTATATTTTTGTGACTCTAAGTAAAATGCAAAGAGGGTGAAGCTTATTTAAAAGAAACAAAACATAAATCTGAATCAGCTCATGTTGTTATACAAATAAATCAAGTGACAGTGTTGACTGACACTCATGACAAATGACAGGTGACTGAAGCAGCACAGGTCATGACCTCCTGTCGGGCATGCTGGACGTGGAATTTATCCGAGTGTTTCTCTCTTTTGTAATTTAAAGATAATGCTTCACATTTTAAACACAGATAAGTTGTGTTATCTCATAGTCCCTGTCTCAAGTCGTTTTTTTTTTTTTTTTTACACTTTCATTTAAAACATTTTTTTTTTTTTTATTCATTCTGGTTTTGTGCTTAGATCTAAAATGTTCCTGTTTAATCCTCCCAGCACACCCTGTTGCACACTCAGGGGGCATACAGGTACACTGACAGTCTCAGTGATAGTATCACATTATTATTTTTTCCACCCTCATGTATTGATACAATTGCGTTACTGTATTTTTTCTATGAACTGTAACATTTTTTTAAATGTGGTAATTCTTTCCTTCCACTAAGCTCGTGAAGAGTTAACATTGGTTTGCTTTTCAGTACAACAGTAATAAACCCTGTTCTACAGCGCATTAATAATAGCTGTCATTAGACTACAAGGTGTCTAACGGTGTGTTGAGAATAAATCATATCTAGTTACAGCTGGCATGCAGACATACATATATTGGCATAAGAAGTACTACCTTCTACCCCCTCCTCCTCCTCCACCTCCTCCTCCTCTTCTGTGCAAAGCAAGTATGTAGTTAGCAAGCAGACAATGTGACAGTAATTATTTCTGCTGACATGTATTAGTATTTTTTTCATTAAGACAGTCAAATGCTTCTATTTTCTAGTTTCTGTTGCCCTGCTCAGTGTCCTGCTATTGCATTTTCACCTTTTAATCAGTGAATGTATTTTCCTCCTATCCAAATAG
This sequence comes from Remorina albescens, assembly GCA_034769265.1. Lineage (NCBI taxonomy): Eukaryota > Metazoa > Chordata > Actinopteri > Carangiformes > Echeneidae > Remorina > Remorina albescens. Next base: position 23,078,104 of record CM068494.1, read on the forward strand.
CATTTGAGACTATGCAGAATATTTTTTCAATTTGTGCAACGAAAGTATTTCACTTTTGTATCTGAAGGAATTACACATACCATAAATCAAAGAAGAAAATGCTAAATTATAAATTTCACTCGTGAAATTGATTTTTGCCATTTTGCCACCAGCTTTCTCACAGTTGCGTTTAGTTTTTTGCACTTTATGTAAAGTAGCTCTTCAGAGTTGAGCTTTTTGTCCACAGCATTGCTTTTCTGATTGAGTCGATATTCCCTTTGGCTTCAGGGTGAAATTTAATCTCACCCCAATCACAAAGAAAGTGAGCCAAACTGCATTTAGAAGAGTTCTAATGAACTTAAAAATGAAAGTGGGCATTGTGCCAGCACTATGATCTTCCCCAAGGTCCCTCTCTGGAGAACACACTGACCCACATTAACAGTGCCTCTATAGTCCACACAGAGGGAGACAGGTGCTCCTTAGTTTCAGGAACAATACAGCTGCATAGAGACCCACACAGAGGGCCTCACAATGGAGGCAGAAATAGTATGGCCTCTTATCTCCTCGATGGCAACCCATTGCACCATTTCAGCAGAAAGCCACATCCGCCGGGATTTAGATTTAAGGTGATCTCCAGCCACTCAGAGAGAGGACTGATTATGAGGAAAAAGGTCAATCTGGCAGAAAGGCGGATGGGCAGCAGCTGCCTCTACGGTGGCAGCAGCATGCCAAAAATACAGTGTGCTGTGTGGCGAAGCCAGCAGCTTAGCAGATGCAGCATGTTAAGAAACCAATGACGTTTCAAGGCAACGCTCAAGTGTGTAAAGCAGGCAACAAAGTGGCAGAAGAAAAACCCCAAACATCCAGCCTCTTAAGGTTGATGCATATAGACATTTTGTGTTGTTTTCAGGGATATTGTTGGTATTAAAGTACATACCAACAATATCCCTCCCCCTTCACACCAAACACCCAGAGTGAGGTGAGGAGCGGGGGTCAGCTATTGCAAAATGCCATAAGAATATCAAACATGGGCTTAAATAGCTATACATGATATACAATCATGCAGCATAATCATAACATAATAATTATAACATTCATGCATTTTTTTTCAGGTACATCATGCGGCTGTTTGAATCTTCAGTGTGTGTACTGAACAAACTGTGCATCTGTGTGTGTTTTCAGTGGACAGATAAACTGACTTACGTTGTTCGCTGAAAGAAGAAGAAACCAGAAATATTTTGTTACTGTTTTGCAGGCATCACTTTTTCTTTTGCTCTTAACCTCTGCTCTACAGAAACGTTGCATTTACTCACTCGTGTGTTGCATCTTCTGTGTCTGACATGTTTCAGGTAGATTGACTGTGTGAAGCATTATGGGATGTTATTATATTTACTGTTTATCAACACAATAGAGACCAAGAAAAAAAAGAAAAAGAAAAAGAAAGGAAAGACTTACCCAGATAGTGCTACGTGCGCTTCAGACAAGGGTTCGATGGGGAATTGTATACTGTGCCCTTCTCTGTTGGCCATAAGCTTTTAAACCCAGTGGTGGATCACATGGCGGCAAGCTGCCCGTGGCTAGAATGGGTGGGCACATACCTGCAAACAGATGGCAGATGGCATTAACTAGAATGGGAAAACATGCATTCTCCATGGACTTGCATTGTCTATTTTTACACGGCAAAAACCTAGAGCGAAGACCAAAGGATTACTGCTCTCAAGAGGCTTCAGTATCTCCAGGTCTGCCAGACACTGAGAAGGTTAGCAGTAATCCCTGTAAAGTAAAACCTACTCCTTGGTGCACACAAATACACAATTGCACAACCAGAGGGCCTTTGATTTTTTTTTTTCTTCCCATGGATTTGCTGAAATATATTATGATTCTGCCACTCACATTTATCAGACAACCTTTGCTGCATTATCTAACAGCAATGATCTATTCCCTGAGCTTGAGGCTGTGATAGGCAGTAAAATAAGGAATTACTCCTGTTGCAGGGTGTCAAAAGGAAGGTTGTGGTGAAACTTATTCGATTTTTTTGGCTCTGTGTCCCGCAGTTCCCTTTTAATCTTGCATCCCTGCCCTCACGTGCAATCACATGTGATCTACAGCAAGCTCAAGGACCTGCCAAGTCTTTTGATACTCCCAGTGTTTAATGTAATATTGTCTCTGACCTCCACACTCAGGATTGTGACTCAACTAATATTTCTTGGGTAGTTGGAACCCACTGAGCATAATTGAATCCTTCCATTTTTTTTTTTTTTTTTTTAAAGTAAGGCTGATACCGTGTCGATACCATCTTCTGAAGGAAGTTTCTGCAAGTCTTGAGTTTACAAAGGAAATCAAGTCAATCCAATTTTATTTACAAAAGCATTAAACCATAACAGAAAGTGTCACAGGGCACTGTTCATAGGGCAGGTCTTTATCAGCACACAGCTTCGTGGCTGAGATAGAGAGAGAGATTTATACAGGTTCCAACAATTGTAATGATAATGAGAAGAAGCGGAATAATAGTAATAATAAAAATATGTGGATATGCTAGGAGAAAGTATTGAGTCTAGTTTTTGCATCACTCATCAGACTAATTGTGACTAATAATTTCTTAAACATTACAGGAGCTTGGAGGCAGTAGGTGGTTTATTAATTCAAGTCATATAAAAAAAGGACATTTTCTATATGTATTTGTATCTATTAGTGTGCTTTATACAGGTGGATTCCCTGTGTCAGACTCTGTATGCTGTAATTTTTGTTGTGTGTGCTTTGTTCACAGGGATTAACATAGATAGTGTCAGTGTTGCCACACAGGGTAGGTGGAGACCTTGGGGATTTACAGGATACACTGATCAAACACAACATTAAAACCAGTTGGCATTTGTTCTGTTGTGACTGAACAGTGCTTATTATGCCTCCGTGTATTTATGTATGCCATTAAATTGGAGTTGAACTAATAAAAGAAATCTAACTGCTGCGATTTATACCTGAGTCAAATCTGAAATTTTATTGTATCTTACATGCTTTGTTTGATATTTCCATGCAATAGTTCCACAGAGACTTCTGTATGAGTTTCACGTAGAAAAAGAGAGACTGCGCCAAATCAATACTTCATTCTCTTGTCTGACTGAGAAGAGGACATCTGTGTGCGCACCTGAAACATCAATACGAAAGGAATATTTGGACAGGTTTTTTTTATCTGATGGTCGTGAGAGTAAAGTGAAATGTTATCTAGCTTTATGAGGACAGAAACAGGCTCACCATCAGTGAAGAATAAAAAGAAACACAACACACCCATAAAGCAGATTACAAAAAAGTTTAGCTGTTATTATAACTTGTATTAAGTATGGGTTAATTAACCCACTTATACCATGGTCATTTTCCAAGAATATAGGAATAAAAGGATTCACCAACTTTTGGTGAACGTTTTGCACTCAAACTTGAAAGTTTTCGAAGCAAGAGTTTACAATTGTCATGAGAGGAATAAACTAGTCCCTTTTCCAACCACACCTGTTACAGTAGTCACAATAGGACGGGATGAGCACTGTGGCTCAATCGCTTTAACAAAGCTAAAAGTAGGCTATTAAAAGTTCAAATTTAGCTTGGTTTAGGTCAAAATTATTCCACAGTGTGGTTATTGTTTATAAAATGATATATATAAAATAAAAATAAAACTGGGCTCGGTGTGTTGCTATGGTTACAGGCGCGGATGAATTTAGAACAGTTAGCCTACAAAGTTTAGCCGAACTACGTGTGCATTAAACAATTTTAACGCACATCTGCCGACCAATCAGAGAAGTACGGTGGCCGACAAGGGCCAAACGCACTGCAACGGCCGAATGCGTCTCAGTTAGAGAAAACAGCTTCAAGTACAGAAACGATGCAAATTCACAAACTCAAACAAAAGTCTAAACGAGGTACAAAAAGAGGAACGTGGTGCAAATGAAAAAACGTGTCATTATATCAATTGTGTTGTGGCTCAAAATAAAAGCTGGTGAGCTCACAGAAGGATTGCACGAACAAAGAGACATTGCCATGCGTTTCAGACAGTCCGACAGCTGGATGAAATCATTTGGGGAGTGAATGTTTACAGTTTGTGTTGATTTACTGTTATCCGTCTAGTGGGCCTGCAGCAAAGTTTTAACGTGGCGTTGGTGAGTCAGAAAGTTACAGGATAGGGTTTCAAGTTCTTGACTCTGTTGGCAGAATCTGGTGCGCTGACTGTATTGTTTCAAACCCCACCCATCTGCTACCTGAGCCAGCTAAACACACCTCAGGGACTTTACCAGGAAACTGGCAAGTGTGAAAACCTGCAATTATGTGTGTGTGAGCAGACTGTGAGCAGACTGTGAACAGATACTGCCACCCTGTGGGAGAATCCAAAAGCACCACATCAGGCACCTGATCAGCCTCCTGGCCCCACATCTGGATGTCACACATCTTTCTTTGTACAGGATTGGACATTAAGAGCTCTGGATGTACAAAAATGTGCATCAAAAATGTCAATGAAAAGTCTATCAACATGAATTGAAAGACTACCACTCTGATTATGGTTAGATTATTGTTATGGTTAGTTTCTAATTTATAGTTTTATGTATATGAGCTGTTCACCTCAAGCTTTGAAATTCTATTCATTGATTCGTTGATTTGAAAGACTCATTAAGTAATAATCATAACATTAAAATTGTTATAAATATAATACCGTTTGTCTGAACACGTTGGAAATGTTTTGTGAAGGAATCAGTTCTAACAACATTGTGAGTGTAGTTCACTGTTTAAGGTTGTGACCAGGAATGAATATATACTGAGTGAGTTCATGACATACTTAACAAAATCATTATTAGCATGTCATTTTCTCTAAATGTACATTTATTTATTTATTTATCCACTCTTTCGTAGGTTAGTTTTTGTTTAATAAATTCCACCTTATTGGACTGGTCTCACTGCTTCACTCAGATGTGACACACTTCTGACTGTGCTGCGGTGAAAATCAAACGCACCTTTCTCAGCGGGGCGGCCTCATAAAGCAGAGGGGCGCTGGCCCCGCCCACCAAGTGTCGCTCATTTAGCGCTTCACGATGAGACCGGAGAGCCGCCTCGGTGTTTCATGGCGGATTTTGGACCCTGAGGAGGACCTTCCTGCAGAAACCAGCAACAGGGGACTGACTTCTCCGGGATTAACCCCCCCGCCCCCCCCCCCGCTGTGGTCCGCTTCATTTCACCTCCACCAGGTCACAGCAGGTGAGCTGTCCTGCTGCTGCTTTTGACTTTCGACCTTACACAGACTTCTTGAGTTTTTGTGTGATTGGAGTTCAGTCTCCCGGCTTTGTGCTGAGGTGAATTGATGTCTCACTGCCATCCCCTTTGTGTGTCTGTCAGATTTGGTACGTTGTGTTGGCTGTGTTGTCTTTATTGGGCCTGTGGTTTGTGCTGCAGGACAAGCAGTTCCACACAACTGCACGTAAACGTGTCAGTGTTTTCATTTTCCTGCTTTATTTCAGAAGTAATTAAACAAAAGACAAAATTTGAGTGGTGTGACATTGTGAATTATCATAGTGTTATTTTGTTTTGTACATGGCTCTCTGGATTGGATATGATGGTACTGGACGTGAGATGCAGGGCCCCTCACTTCACTGGTTGGGGCCCTTTGCTGCATCAAACATCTTCTTGCGGCCCTCCATCCCCGACATGGCTTCCACGTTCTTCCTCCAGTCGCTCACCTCCACAGTCTTCTCCTGCAGCGCCAACAACACACATTTAGTGAAGTGTCTCTTGCTCTCATGTGGACAGTCTGAGTCTGTGCTAAAAGTGCTGGAACTTTTGAAAAGAACAATATTTCATTTGAATATATCATTTAATGTGTTGCGTTTTCAGTCCGATGTGTGGTGCAGCTTTATCTCTCACACTGTGACCTCCATTTAACTGATGTTTTGGCCCTGTGCAGTGGCATTTTACAACAGCAATCTAAACTGTTTAGCAGCGTGTCTGTAAAGGCATCAGCAAAAGGCCAAATTAGAAAAAAAATCTCAGCCATAGCTGCAGCTTTTTCTTCCTAAACTCGCCTTCTCTGTGTCCTCCTTCTTGACGGATTTGAGATTAGCCCGCAGATCCAAGGAGACCTTGTGTTTTGAACCCAGAAGTGAGCGCAGGATGGCGTCAGCTGACACCCTCACTCTCCTGAGGTTGGGCCTCTTAAACTTCCCTCGCAGGTCCAGCACCTTGATGTTTAGGTCTTTGATCTGTGCAGACAGTAAAAAGGAAGGTGGACGATCTGCTGCAGATAGCGACAGGCAGGCGTTCTGTTTTATCACTCCGAGGCTGAACTTTCTAGACGTTTTGCCACAATTAACTTGTTAGACATCAGCGTTGCAGCTTTATGGTATGGTTAGGTTTGCTTTCTTAACTATTGCTCTGTTACCTCTCTGGTGTTGTGCAAGACTTTGGCTTCAATATCGTAGCGCTCCTCGTCCACCACATCTATTTTGGCGTGCAGCTCTTCACATAACGTCTGTATAGAAAAAAGGAGGGCTTGCATGAATATCACCTTCTGACCGAAATAACCAAGCTCTTTTGCAGCATTGCTTTTCAGCAAATGTCTGCAAGTAACAGCTTTTTGTTTTGCAAAAAACAAAGTCGTGGTCAGCATGAAATCCCACCCTCAGCTCTGCTAAGGACATGCTGCTGGTGTGTATTGGAGGAGCTTTTTCTTCCAGGTACTTCTCTTTTTGTTCCTCTTTCTCTACCATCTCCTGCTCCAGCTCCTCCTTGGCCTTGGCCACCATCAGGCTCTGAAAGGCCACACAGAAAGTTAATATTTTGATTTCTTCTCACTCCGGCTCCAAATACTGCATCCTGTGCACATGTGCCTGAGGACTCACCTTCAGCATGAGCTTGCGAGAGGCTGAGATTTTAGACTTCTGAAAAAGAGGTGAATTTATTTTTAATTTGTGGATTTGACATTTCATCTGCCTTGTGATACCCTTGATGTTAAGGCCTGAATGAAATTATTGGATATTGTGTTCAAAATCTTACCTCTGGTCTGTGGGTGGAAAATAAAGAAACAAAGAAATAAAGCATTACTATTCAGACGTAGATAGAAAAATGTATGTGATGCTTGCCATGTTATCTTTGAATTGGGTAAATGCCATTCACTGTGTGACACTGATACTCATTTGGATGTGGAAAAAATAACAAGCACAATACACTTACGCTTTCTCAGGCATCTTGGCTATTTCAGTTCCCCCCTGGAAGACAAAAATAAAACCTTTTGCCTCTGAAGTACTCAACAAACAGCGGGGACCACTTGGATCCAGAGACCCCAAGAGTCTTTACGAGGTTTTCCATTTTAGCTCCACTACACACACAGCCAAGCGTATAGTGTTACCGGAATGGAAAGATACCGTATATATAGACGTAGATTGATCTTGAAGTGAATGGACGTGGCTCTTCACGTGTGTTTGTGTTGTTTGTCGGTTATTGTTACATCTTTACGCAGAGAGCCAGCTGGATACAGTCAAGCCATCACCTCCTGGTGCTAATCGCACGCCGCCGTGCCAGAAGCCAGAGTGATGGCAGACAAGGAGACACATGCAAGGCCTCCAACATGACAGTAATTCCAGATAGATAACATTTCCCACTTTCCCTCTGGATAAAAACACAGATAAACCAGGCCCCCTCAGAGCTGATAGTATTTGTTTTGTTTTTTTTAAGCATGCTGAACAAATTGACCCCTTATTAGACATTATAAGCAGGGAAAAGAAATATTAGATACAATATCTGTTTGCTACAACTCACAGTTTTTAACATTACTGATCAAATGATTGTAATGAATCATTTTGTTTTATAAGATGTCAAACTAGTGTTGCGTCTGCCAAACATTTAAATGAAACAGTTGGTTTATTACCTAATATGCATCATAATAACAATAAGCTTATAGTTAGAGTTTAGAGTTGTTAATTATAGTTGTGTTGATATATTAATTAGTTGAGCTGTAGATTTTAACATTGCAATATAAAAGTAGATACATATTTCTCTACTTGGAGTCATGTTAACTGTAGCAATGGGATTTTCTTTAATGTTTTTAAAAATGTAATTAAAACTGAAAAGCCAAATAACTGACAAAAGGTTGATTGATTTGATTTTGTTCATTGACAGGAAATAAACTTTTCTGATCGTCAATTAACTGTTTAATTAACTGATTTGCTTTTTTTATGGTAAAGCTTAAATTCTCAGACAAAACAAGAACCTTTATAGGTTTAATTTTATTTTATTTACTGACTGTCTGTAGACTTTACATAATAAATGAATCAAGAAAATAATCTGTGCTTTATTAAATACAGATTAAGTTCTGTTCTCTTTCATCCCAAACACCAGTATTCACTTTAAAGTCTAAACAAACCAGTCCAATACAGAGTAAAATCCACTGACACACTGAAGCAGACTGAATGTGTCTGATTATCTCAGAGGTTATAACCAGAGACGTGTGGTCTTACCTCTCTGTGACGATGCTGCGGATGGAGACAGACAAAGTGATGCAGAGAAGAACACGGCACAAAATTTATCTCCTGTTCCCCTTTGTCCCTCCTCTTTATCAAAATAGACTTAAATAGAAACACACACACACACACACACCATGAGGGGGTGGTGGTTTCGGTCATTGCGATGCTTGTGTTGTGTTGACAGATCACCGCTCTCCACCTCTTTCATTATAAAGTTTGTGAACTCTCATGTGTGCGGGATCATTCGATGAACCTCAACATTGTCAAGTTTCACTTCACCAGTTTTCGGCAGGTTGTCATGATCTGTTCATCCTCTCGTGTGTCTGAACTATTTAAAGCAGTAGGTAGGATCATCTCTACTCCTTCTTCATCCTAACAGAAAGGGCTGCTGTGCACAGAAAGGTCAAGTTAAACCCTAGCTGCCCCCCACCCCCCCCTCCCATTTGTTTTTCCTTTGAGTTGAAGCAAACTCCAAGCAGCCAAAGCCATACTGTTCGTCAGTGTGGATGATTTTTTGAGATTTTCCTAGTGAGAGCTGTATTGGAGACATGCTCCACTCACCCCCCCCGAGACTGCAGGGCCCCCTTGGTCTGATTAGGATAATGGCTGCAGACAATGCTAAGCCACGGTTTCAAGGAAGGAATGCAGTTTCCAGTGTACATTTGTCTAAGGCCTTGCAACTAAACTTAGACAAATTGCAGCAACATGTGATGCTGCCACTCTTTGATAGAGGGTTGGATGTGTGCGCTGGCCTCGTATCGGGTTAATAAACTGAATCACATGCATGTGTCTGTCCGTGGGAAAGGGCCTATGTGCGAGGACACTAAGTCTTTACATTAATCCCTGATGTTACATGTGTCTGGTCTGTGTTTGTGTTGCGGATTCTGTTGTTTTCAGTTTGTGTGGCAGTGGCATCCATTTGGAGGCTGAGTCAGTCATAAATATAGAAGCACTTCTTAATGACACCGCGGCTTTAATCTCAGGGTAACCAATGCACTGATGGACAGCCAGACTGACACTGCCCTCCACAGAGCCGCACCGCAGACACGGCTGAGACTTGGAGAGCTTCTTCCTCCCATTGATCTCACGTCGGTCTCAGTAAAACTCAACAGCTGCCAGTTTTGCCACACCAGATGTGCCACATGTTGATTTTAAGTGATTTTGAAAATGCCGTCTCGCGTGCCGACCACGCACCAGAATTTGGCATGTATCGCTCATCTCATTCTCTATGGCACAACAGCAGTTAGACTTTTTTTTATGAATTCAGGAAATTTTATGTGAGAATCAACAGACTCTTTGGTTTCTACAGGGGGACTTCATTCATTTTATTTATCTTGTTTTAGATAGTTTCATTATTTTTCACAAAGATGTGCCCTATCTGTGATGCAGTAGAATTTATCAAATGCATAGTTATATTCATTTCTTACAAATATGTGAGGTGAGGTGATTTCAGTATGGTTTTTAGAGCCATTTAAAGAATTTCAACAGGTTAGGTTTAGTTTCATGATTGCCACAAAAATATTTCCATTTGCAAGTATTTTGGCCACGATTATAGCGAGGAAATTTTCACATCATACCATGCATAATACCATGTGACTAAGATAATTCAACTACAGTGTTCCCACGTCCGTCTCCAATGAATTAACTCTGAGGCAGAGACACAGCAGTCGACCTCCTGACCGAAGTGTATTACACTGAATAGCTCCATACCTATTTGATCAGGGAGAAAAGACTGGTTTGTATGCTTATTCACATCCTTTTGTCTGGGAAAGATCTTCCCTCTTTTATGATGGTGGTGAGTGCTGTCTTACTGAGTGAGACCTGTCTCTAAATGACCTGTGAATTGTGTGCCTGACTTGAGACAGGCTACGGTCTGACCAGTCAAACCGTGGCCTCTCCTGAGACATCAGTTTTTTGGTTTTGTTCTAATTTGTAATCCGTCTGCGTATTACACACTCGATGAGAGTGTCATTAAACCTGCTTTTTAGTTGTAGTATGACTGGTATGAAGCACGTGTGCCGTGTTGGTAGAGTGTGTGTCTGACAGTGTGCCTGGTGAGCAGCAGGCAGTTCAGCGGGATAACTGGTGAGCTGTCAGTCTCATGAGAGCATGGTGACCAACGTCTGAGCTGGTGTTATGACCTGCTGGGCCACCGTACCCTGCTATTTATTACAGCTTCGTATTTATAGTCACTCCTCAGGCTCGTTGGGAAATACTGCTGGTTAATAATCAGCCTTTGTAGACGAATGAATCTGTGGATGGCTAAGATTTTTTTATTTTTATTTTTCAGGACAGTTTTTTTTCTCTTGCTGAGTCAGGACTTTAAACTCACTTACGCTGTTTTGATTTAGGACTCTGAGACCAGGCTCATGGCAGCTGGTTATCATTCCACAGTATATATGGCAGCAGGATTAACAAAATGCTTGGACCGTCTCTTGGAACCTGAGCACCGACTTGTATATACGGATGCCAGGGGATTATATAGCGCTTCGCATTACAGTAGTTTTTATATGTAAAGTGCATGAGGGAAGTCAAAAAATGCTACTTACTCCAGTTGTATAATGTAGGAGTTGTTCATATCATATCTTATTTAAGATGTAAAGTTTGATATTGAAGGAAATTGCCTTCGGTCCAATGCAGTTTTGTGATAACTGGGGCAAACGCAGCCACTTTTTGAATCATTAGTTTCAGACAAAACGTGGACACATGGTGTCATCTGTGGTTCCTGTAGCCATATTCATGAAACACGGCAGGAACTTCACACTCACACCACAGGTAGCTCTGGTCCATATGGAGGAGATGATCTGATCAGATTTTATTTGCAAACATTTGCATATTAATAAGAAAATGCTAATTGCCAACAAACTGCAGTAACTCCTCAAGACTTTAAGGTGATAGGTTCAAACTGATACCAGACTTGAAGCTTGTAAATACGTAGCATGAAAAAAAAAAAAAAGTTCTTAACTTAGACAATTGGCTTAATTAGGAGGAAAGATTTTTTTTTTTTCTGAGCAGGAGAACAATAGAAACCTCATACTTGCACTACAGATGCACTGAATGGAAATGATTTGATTCGGTTTTTGTTTGTCCTCCTGCATTAATTTGCATATTGATTAAGTTGTTAACAAACTATAGTGCAGTAAGCAGAATCACAAATACTTCATTAATCCATGAAGGGAAATTCTGATGCTTGGCAGCTTATCTTCTCATGGTTAAGGAGTTGTAAAGTCTGATGGCTGCAGGAAGGTATAATTTCCTGCAACCGTCCGTCCCACATCATAGATGGATTAACCGCTGCTGCGGTTTCCCTGATCCATGAGGATGTTATGAAGTGGATGGCCTGAGTATTTTTAGATGGTTTTTGCCTTGTGTGCCTCTTGTATGTTGCCTCTGTGTACATCGCTCCACCACAAAATGTTCTTTTGTCACAGTGGCCAAAAAAGGCAAAAGCAAAAAGTTTAATGCTACAGCTGATAGAGCTAAAAAAGCTGCTAGAGCCAATTACGTTGGTTAGCCGTAACAATATCAGCTCTGACACAGAGCGTTGCTTATTGCTTATTGGAAGTTACACAGTGTTACTACTGTAGGGGAGTGAAATAGGAAGGACATGCCAACACTTGCAATTTATGCCAAAAAAAGTTTAAAAATAAATAAATAAATAAATCAATATTTTGGAATGCGGTAAATGTCCTCTTTAGTCAGGTCACTCTGTTGCCCTCTGGTGGCAAAAGGGCCTAAAGAATTGCAAACAATCTTTACACAAAGTCTGATAACACTTTTTGTCCAGGATTTCAAACTTCTCTTACTGCTGATTGTGAAAGACTCACACATTTTAGAATCACTGCCAAAGCAGACAGCCCCCACCCCCTGCCCCATCCACAGCTGCCCGGCACTCCGTCAGTGTGCCAACTCTTGGGCTCAGGCAGAGATGGCGGCTGAGCACTGCGACTCCGTTGTTCCTCACAACAGCTGTCATTTTGCTCCGTGTGATGGTGATTAGACACAATAACAAACACAGCCAACACCACAGAAGCACCATCAAAATGATTTCATCAGATCTGAACCGCAATAAACAACAATGTTGTGGAAATCATGCCAAAGCTGTGTGATATATCGGACGAAGGGAGAAAAAAAAAAACATTCTATTGTTTTTGTTGCTTGATATTTATTGCGTGTCTTAGCAATGTTGCATATTTTAACAGTATGTACAGCTTTTGAAATGAATGGCAGTAAGAATTGGCTTTATCTGTAAGTGAAGCACGAGAGTAGGTTGCTTTTTCACAGCTGTCAGCCTACAAACATGTGGGACACATTTTCATTTAGATTCAGCTCGGTGTTAACTGCTCAGTTTAAAAATGCAGGATATCGACTTCCGAACACAGTTAGAATTTGGTGTTTTAAATATTTAGCATGGAATCCTATTCAACCTAGATAATAATACACTAGATTCTAATGCAACATGAGAAGAGCTGTGTGTTTTGTACTTCTGTTGTTCTTCATTGTGGATAGCTGGAGTGAAAGGGCAGCGTGAAATAAGCTAATGATCCCAGGATCCCAGGATCCCACAGAGCCCAGCAGATCCCGGTCTGAGGTGGGCTGAGGCCTCAGGGTTTTACTGGGAGTAGGCCAGAGCTCCTGCACCCTGACCAAAACCAAAGCCCTTGGGACCAAAGTTCTTTGCGTAGCACCCTGTGAATTAAAAACAAGTATGGTGTTTTAAATAGACACACAACTTAGAGAAAATCGTTAATGAGCAGATCCAGGGTGTGTTTTGTCGCTGGTTGGGTCATTGAGACGAGGTAACTGACAAATGCTCTCATTGTCTATATGAGGCTGTTCTTTGATGTGTACCTCTACTCTGTTAAAATACAAATTAAAATAAATGGCAAAAGGTCAGCTACTGACCTATTGGGCCTCTGTCTGCAGTAATTCACTATGACTCTTTCTGCTATGCCAGCTGAAGTTCAACTCAGCCACTGAATTATGAAACATATCGTGTGACTAAATAAAGCTGCATGTCACAAAACAACCGACTGCTGAACAGCAGACGGCAGATGAAGAAGCTGTGTTGTCTTGTTTATCTGTGAATACATGAATGAACTGAAATGTCACTAAGTAGTGAAAAGGAAGCTTCTTCAAATTGCTTTCTTTTGCAGCACAAAAGGAAACCCATATATGATCTGCACATCCTCAAATGTTAGAAGTTTTAGATTTTAGAATAGGTTTAGAATTTTTGTGGAAAAATTAACAATTGTCCACCATCTAACTGAATCATCCTCTGATTATTTCAGCTCTGGTTTTATTCACACAGACCTTTACAGAAGATCTCCCCATCTCGATCAGCGACGGTTGTAGACTCAAGGCCTTTGCCACATTTGGCACAACGAAAGCATCCCTTATGCCATGACTGAGGGGAGAGAGAGAGTAGAGAAATGACATATTGCCTGTTTTTATTATTAATTTGATGTTAAATGTATCGGCTCTTTCTTACATTGCCCCCTCCGATAACCTTCTCCGCTGCGTATACTGTTTTCCCACATCGAAGGCAGACATCGGAGCCGCCAGCTTTCTGGGCGAACTTGGAGGCATTGGGGTTATTTGTGGGGCGATGAGGAGCTTGTCTGTCCACAAAAAAAAAAAAAAAATCAAAGCCTTTAATATGGGAAAGTCAAACACAACAGCAGGACAAAATCTGACACTTTTGAGAAGCTTTTGATCCAGAACCTGGAGAAGCAGGGAGATTTGTAAGTTTTATATAAAAAAATGAACAGAAAAGGAGGAAATGATGTCGTGCTCACACTTCAGGCTGGATTCCAAGGCCCTCGCCTGTGTCCATACTCAGAGTGCCGGCTCCACCTCCAAAGCCATAGCCTTTCGGCCCATACTTCTTGCCATAACACGACTTGCAGTAGATCTCATCCACATGAACGGCCACTGTGGTGCTGTCTAAGTTCTTCCTACAGACCACTTAAAACAAAGGAAAGGGAGAAACAAAAAAAATGACATGTACAAATATGGTTAATCCATCTTTTCCCCTCTTTACTACACAGGTATCTACATTGCAGCAAAGAAAACAAACCCGACCCGGAACATTTCTTTACAGATGTTTAGCCGTGACTTAAGGAAAAAAGCTTGCACACTGTGGGCTCAGCTGGCGCAGATAATTACTTTTCTGCACATGGGGGTGGGGGCGGCGGCATTCGGGGGAGGTGGAGGAAGTCTACCTTCCTCTGCCATATAAGGAAGTGCAAGACTTTGTCATGTTTCTGTTCGATCCAAATAAGTACTGAGACATCTGAGCGGAAACCTGTGGATGCTCACTTTCCTATCCCGACGCCAAATACTCTGCATTCCTTTCTGGCACTTCAAGGGATTTCTGAGTTGTCAGAGGACAAATAAAGCAGATTACCGGAGAACTGAAATACTTACTGCATAGAAAGCATGATTTGTGCCAGCTCTTCCCCTCGCACTGCACCTCCTCGGCGAAGTAGACGGTTTTCTGGCAGCAGCCGCACTTGTTTCCTCCTCCAAAAGGCATCCTGTGAGCACAGAGGAGAGCAGCTTGTGTACTTTTCTCTTTCACTGTATATATAACGTTTGTTGTAGTTCAGCTGACGGAGGACATCTGCAACACTTGAGGCTGCATACAACAGTACCTATAAAAGGAGAAGCGCTAGTTTTCTACGACACGCTGTCATTTTGTTGCCTCTTTTTGTACCAGTGTGCTGCCGTCGGCGGGTATCAGATGGACTGTTCACACCTGGTTGTAAAATGCAAAGTACCTGCTCAGATATCACACAGAGAAAAATATACACTCTGTATGGGTGACGCACTAAAGTCAGCTCTGAGTTTCAAAAGAGAAATGACCCTTTTATAGTGACGACATCATGTAATGTTTGAGATCGGGCAGCTGTCATCTCACCACACAGTGAATAATCTCCTAGATCACTCTGGATAAACAGGAAATTCCCTCCATTTTATTGTGTTATCACATTTGAACAATTGTGACCTCAAACAAACTGACATAAAATGAGGAAAATGTAAGTTGTTGTTTTTTTTGTTTTTTTGTTTTTTTAGAATGAAACAAATGATGGTAATTAAAAGCCTGGTTTTCAATGACAGAAAAGTTTACTTGAAGATCCTCTCACCGAAAACTTCTTGGCAGAGTTGTGGCCCCTTTTCAAGGTTTTTTTCCTACGTCATTGTTTTCCTGTGATTCAACACAATCGCAGGATATTTTCCAGTGCTGAAATCATCTCCTTAAACTGCATGTTAACCAGCATCGTATTAAACTAAAAGTAACTTTCTGGTAGACCCCTAACTTGAGCTCAAACTGCTGTTTTCATAGGAATTTGTGCCAATGCCCATCTGCTAGGTTCAGTGTTGTCGTTTATGGTCTCCTGTGCTCTCAAACTACAATTTTAAACTGTCTCTTACCTGAAACAAAGTGATGGGTTGCGTCTCGCTTTGGCTTGGCAGTGATAACAGGAGATGGGTGAGTAGAAAGGAGACACTTGTCTGATGAAGAGAAGAGAGGGAGGCTGAACTGAGGGAGGAGTCAGGACTCCTAAAAGGAGGGAGAGAGATGTAGGAGAAGAAACATGGTGAGATATGGACTGGGAGAGCAGGAGATGGATATGCAACTTTTTTTTTTTGTTTGTTTGTTTTATGTATACCTACCTGGTGAAATCACAAAACCTTATGAGAACTAAATCAAATGAGAACAGCAGCTGAATATTAAGTTGGCAATGCTATGTAGGAGCCCACATAGTTTAAATTCAAGGTAAGACTGCATGCTGGCAGCCCTGAATGATAACAAGAGGTAACTGTTTAAATGCCAAGCAGCATGATATCAGTAGATCTAAGGATGAATAAATTATTTACATTACATTTATTCATTTGGGAAACAAGGGGGGTGAGGGGCATCACTGAAGCCTCGTTGCAGCAGGAGACTTTGATGTAAGCACCAAATACAACATCTATTCAACAACTGCCTGGATTTCAGGTACATTTAGGCATACTAACTACTAGTTTGACATGGAATGATGTGGGAGGTGCTTGGATTTTCGCCTTTAGTTTTAGGGTTTTTATATTTCATTCTTGAAGCTCAGGTTGTCACATGTGCATCAGCACAACCAATTAGTTCTGGAAGTAACAATGCATCTTAATGTTTTACAGCAGTTTGGGGAATTATTAGAGAGACTTCAGTGCCACCCTGAATCTGTAGTCTAAGGGCTAAACTCAAGCTTTAATTTAATGTGTGTGAAGTTCAGGATCTACGGCAAATATTTAATCTAATATCAGGGGACACAAAATGAGTTAATTAAAAGGTAATGTGGTATGAAGCTGCTCTTATCTGTACTAATGTACTCTTAATAGATGAAATCTTGAAGTGTTGTAGTAAGAAGTTGGGTGGAAGGACACACCCAGAGAGAATTACCACCAACTCAGCAGACAACACTAAGTATTCATGAAGTTTCTCATGCTGCAGCTCCAAATGAAGGTCAACACAATCCAGTGTCAGTTCAAATGGTCAGCTTCTAACTGCGGCTTTCTCGCTCACAACATCCTCCTGAAAGTTAAACAAAAAAATGTCAGTGTCATGTTTAAAGCTTATTTCTGCTGCCCCCATGTGGCCAAAAAAACCCAAACCTCAGTTAATGCAGGCTTGAATTAGCCAATCGTTTGCTGTCAATGATCCACAGTTTTCAACAGGTAGCCTGATGCTGAAGCTGTCTTTCCTACAGTTTGAATGTGATGTTCAGGCTGCTGCGTTGCCTTAAAATTTGTGGTTGGTGAAGAACAAACGATTCCATTCACTTGATGAACACTGTTCGCCAAACAACATTACAGACGCCCCAAATGTGCCACTTGATCAAATCTCGTGTTCTGGATTCGTCTTTGTATTTATGACTGTAGTGAACCGTGACCCTATAGAAACATTAAGCGTTGTGTTTTGCTAAGCTGGAAGCCAAAGAGCCTGATAATGGTATTTGTGAGTGATGTCTGCTTTCAGCTACAAATGACATTTTCTCATGATATTTCCCGCAGTGTATTTTCTGCTTGTCTGCAGGGGGATGTGTGTGTCCTCATGAAGACTCCTTGACTTTGAGTGTGAGATGCGTGCACTCCCTGCTGATGCTCATCTGCCTCCAGCAACCATAAATAAAGAGCAGCAGTGCTATCCAGTATAAATCTGTTCAATCAAACAACCTCTATAGTTTCTACTAAAATGCTCGGTTGTCTTTTTTTTTTTTTTTTTTTTACTCTCAGTTAGTGGTGGGATTTAAGTGGTCAGGTCAATGGATGAATCCCTTTACTTGATGTACATTTTTTTCCATGTGCCTGACCCATATTTAATTCCTTCACAGACCCCTGCAATGCTTAGTTGAAATCTTAACAGTTGATAGATACTAGCTTTTTGTACAGGGCAGCACCAAGCAGCTGTAAAGCAAGAAGGTTTTTGGTTCAGTGCGTGCAGCTGGGGCTTTCATGTTTGGCTTTCTCCATCTGAGTGCTCTGGCTTCCTCATAATTACTATGTTGAATAATGACTCCAAATTGCCCAAAGATGTGAATGCTTGTTTGTGTCTATATATCAGGCCTGTAATGGACTGCTGACCCGTCCATGGTGCAGCCCACCCTGGCCCATTGACTCAAGCCCCCTTGCAACCCTGTAAAGACAACTGGTATGGCTATTGTAAAATAGATGAACGTGCACTGTAGGCCAGCGTAGGTCTACCTGGCCTACATAAAACTATCTAGGGCCGCATGATA
The DNA here is from genome assembly GCA_034769265.1 of Remorina albescens. Taxonomy (NCBI): domain Eukaryota; kingdom Metazoa; phylum Chordata; class Actinopteri; order Carangiformes; family Echeneidae; genus Remorina; species Remorina albescens. The sequence goes on from CM068494.1 coordinate 23,096,345, forward strand.
TGAAAAAAATAATCTTACTGTGATTATTTTGGCAGATAGTGGTGTGATTTCAGCTGGAGCGATCATTTACATGATTGAATTATTAGTAGTAAAAATTTTAAATGAAAATGATGCGATTTTTGTTGGATATTGTACCAAGCAAACATTTTGATTGTGGGCTGGGATGCCTTAGTCTGCAAATTTTTTTATTTATTTATTTTTTTTCCCCTCCACTTCTTTCCAGTCCCTCAGTTTTGGGAACAACACTTACTACACTATATTGTGCTTTTGATTAATTGTACAGCTCGATAAACTAATCAAAAGTTTGGACACACTTTCCCAGAACAAAACTGAAGAATTGAACCAAAACGCAAATTTATCTTATGCCTGGTTAAATGTATCTTTTCCTACATATAAGGTTTACATGGCCAACAGAAATGGGTAGCTTTAAATGGCTCTCTGAGGAACAAAGTGTTATATTTATGGGTCTTGGGAAGGTGTTATTGCTCTGTGTATCATTTCTAGGCCATACTTTTTGGTAATATGTTCCCATTCTATAGGGACATCGACTGGTTAGACAAAAGAATGTATTGTACACTGAAAAAAATGATTTTTGTGGTGTAGTAATATTTATTACGTTAACTGTCACAATATTTACTTTTTAATTGTAAGTATCAGTGAGAACTGGAATTATTCAAGTAAAAATATATAAGTTATTCATATAATAAATAAATTGTGTGGGATGAGTAGGTTTTATTATGTATTTTCACATAATATTCAAAGGTTTCATAATCATTGCGCATGAACGTAGAAATACCAACTAAGTTTTAGTAGTTGCGTGTTTTGAATCCGCACATGCGCCTTGTGACGCGCATACAGGACGCATGCGCTTCGTTGTCCGCCCAAACCCAAGAAGATGACGACGGCGGTCAGGTGTGATGGAAGCAGGAGCGGCTAAATCATCTTGAAGGTAAGTCATTCAGCGTTTTTCCAGCATAGAAGTGGAGAAGGGAGTCCGTTTCTTTCACTTCCTTCATGATGCTGCGGCCACAGAAACTTGAGCGTCTGGTTCAGCTGTGAGCCAGAAAGCTAACGTTATGCTAGCAAGATTCAGAGTCGATAACACAGCGGATGGTCAGGAAAAGAAAAAGTTAGCGTCAAGCCCTGATTTACTGCCACAATCTGCCAGTCAGACATGGATTTAATCTTGTTAACTGTATGGCCAATATCAAATGTAGTTACGCTTAATGTTCTGTAAATGTATATCCCCCAAATTTTGCCGCGCGCGCCACAGACGTCACCACCTCAGCCCCTTTCTGAGCCTTCGAAAAACCCTGATGCTAATTATTATAAATAAGCTAAAGATCATTTTTGTTATTTTGCAGTGTACTCCCAGTTAAAATCTTACTGGTCGCGGGTTTCCCGGTGTGGGCACCCGAACATGTCTAGGTCAATTGGTTAATTGGTGACGAGTGATGGACTGGGCTACAGCAAGAAACGGCGACCCCCCCCTGGTCCTAGACCGGACCAGACCAGACTAGACCAGAGAGGGGACCCCTCCAGAGACCGGACCAGACCAAACTAGACCAGAGAGGGGACCCCTCCAGAGACCGGACCAGACCAAACTAGACCAGAGAGGGGACCCCTCCAGTGACCGGACCAGACCAAACTAGACCAGAGAGGGGACCCCTCCAGAGACCGGACCAGACCAGACTAGACCAGAGAGGGGACCCCTCCAGAGACCGGACCAGACCAAACTAGACCAGAGAGGGGACCCCTCCAGTGACCGGACCAGACCAAACTAGACCAGAGATGGGACTCCCAGAGATTAGAAACTAGACTAGACCAGAGACCAGATATAAAATATGTGGAAACAGTTCAGATTCTGTATGAAATTTGTGTAATTTTTTAGATCAGCGCAGTATTTTAAACATAAATGTTGGACATTGGTTTGACGGTGGTACAGTTTATTTTGGTTACACGATTCTTTAGTTTTAATGTATTATTTTGTCTTTGTGTTTTTGTCCTTAAGCCGAAAGCAAGAGCTTTCTCCATTTGACACAGCGCCCTCCCAACTACAGCAAGCTGTATCACAAGCAAAGCCTTCTGGCTATTCAGGTATTCAGGTATTCATCACAGAACATACATACTATTCCAAATGAAAATGAAGCAAAATATGTTTTGAATTGTGAAGTTATGTGTTGCGCCACATAAAACGTAATGTATAGAAAAGTTGAAAGGACAGTCTGATGTTATATCTATTCTAGTGATATGAATATAGCTGTGAACAGATGTTTTGTCACTTAAGAAAAATAAAGGTGTTGTTAAATTAAAAAGTTGCCTCATTTTTTTTAAAAGTAATTGTTTCAATAAACAAAAAAATTAAGAACAAATTTAAACTAACTAATAAGAAGGTCGCGGTTCGAAAAATTATGTAAAATGTTGTGAAAATGTTACTTAAATATAGTCCATGAATAAAAGTCCATATAGTCCATAATAAAGGCGATGGCCTTCTTTTAGCAGCGTCTTTCATAAAAAGTATTTACAAATGACCTTGAAAAGCCATTGGTTTTAGCTGAGATTTTTTAGTTTGATGCAGTCAGAGTCAAAGTAAAACTTAAAAAGAAGGAGAGAGTAAAATTCAATGACCATATCATCAATCATCAGTAGATTACCTGAGGTTTGCTAATAAAAGAAACTTATATCTGCAAGTAAACTTGAAGATCGCCCTTGTAGAATTTACTTACAGTTTCTAAGTGCAAAAACTTTCCTAGGTTTTCCCAAGTAAATAGCACTCCAAAATTTTTTCAGTGTAGGAAATGAACCTCATGAGAGGGAGACAGTATTTGTACATATGTGCATTGGATAAAAAAAAGAACAGCTTTCTCAATGTTCTTCAACCAAAGCATTTCATTTCTTGTTACTATTTTCAAAAACTGCTAATGCTACTGCTGCCATAAAGGACAATGTTGGCATTTTTCTACTGATCTTGTGGCCTGTGACATTCAACAACTGCTCTAGCCCTGGCTCCTTGTCTTTCACACTTTATCACACATATGACCTTTCCATTGAAGTGGATGTATGCCTGTTTAGTCCAACTACAAGGGGACCCTGTTGTTCAAAAAAATAAGGCACAAGCTTATGTATTCTGAAGCATTTTTGCTCCTTATTGTGTTTCATCTTTGGGTAAACAACATGGACATTAGCGCTTGGCTCAGTTGACTCTCAGCAAAAGATGGAAGATCAGGTGAAACTGATAGGGAGGCTGCAGTCAATACAAGGAAGGAAGTAGAAGCCAGCAGAGAGTGATGCTGCCTGGTCTGCCTTCCTCTGGTTCTCCAAGCCCTCTGGGCTCTTCAACATCATAGGAAGAGACAATGATGAACTCAGGAGCCTATTTATAGCCAGCGATCGGCCAACACTAGCCCTCTGTTTCTGCTCTGCGGACATCCGCCTTGGATAGTTGTGTAGTATGTGCACATGTGGTCATGCTCATGACAGGGAGGGAGAAGAGGAAGAGGTTAGTGGAGTGGCAGAGACTCAACAGATTTAATCCAGAGAAAGACGAGAGGATAAGGGGCAAAGCAAGATAGGAAGCAAGGAATGGGCTTGGCTGTAGTCCATCCATCACTGTACGGAGGAGTGCTGAGTACTCACTGGAGTCTCATGGAGGAATTCAGCACAGTCTCCTCCTGCATTTGACCTGACTGGAAGCCAGGACTCCTCCCAAGGCGATGGTCTTCTTTTAGCAGCGTCTTTCAAAAGAAGAAGCTTTGCCAAGTCACCAGGTGAGGACGAAGAGCTGGAGGAGATGAGACGACTGAGAATGTGTTTGCTTCTAGCAAGTAGCTGTCGGAGTGCTTACTGTGCTTGGCTCATGTGTGCATGCTGGTGTTGTGTTAAATCCACTGTGGCTGATTTCCATGTCTTGAATTATGTGTTCTTAAAAAAAAAAAAAAAATCTCCTGCAGACTCAGTTTGCAGTTTCAGCTCCACGATAAAGTTCAGTCCATTAACTATAAATGAATTTGGATTTAATGGATTAAAATTGACTAGAATTTACAGATATCAGCATGTGGAATTTGAATATTAGTTCGTTTTCTTGATATTGCATCACAAATATTTTGCCTTTAGAGTGCTGGGCTGACAAATAAAAACATTTAATGTGTCATCTTTGCTTTGACAAACTGCAATGGACACTTTTCCCCTGACATTTTATGGACTAAATGAATAACAGTAATTTTATTTGGTCAAGAGTGACCCAAATGCAACTTTATTGTAAATCAGCTAAATAGCTTTTTCTCCAGTGTTTGGGGGCCTAAGTAATCAAGTGACTAATCCGTCGAAAATGACTTTTTAGCGGTAAAGTGCTGGAGTCCTGTCCAAATCTGCACAGGGAGTCAAAAGCAAGCTGTTCAAACATAAGCAGACAGTATTGTATGCAATTTTTTTTCTTGTGATGTTATTAGAATGGTTTAGGATACAAAAATGAAAAGTTCATTTGTTCAATAAACACGATTTGGTACATTTCAGCTAAGGGAAATGGAATAATTATGTGTTTAGGTCAGCTGGAGCTTGGCGGTATGTCTGAGCTGGACGACCCACCGTCTGATTCAACAAGCAGCAGTTGGACTGTGTGCTCTCGGCTGGCTTTGGCTCTGCGGCACGCAATGTGGTCATGATGTGAGACAGAGAGATGCAGTTTCATAAATTAGTCAGCAGAGGTCACATATAGGCAGAGATTATATTTGAGCAATGGTGGGGGGGGGGGGCACACCCTGCTTCTTCTCTGCTGCTACTAACTGTGAGCTGAACTGAGGCAAAAGGTGACAAGGTTTATTATCTGAAGCAGAGCGCACGAGCAGCGGAGTGTGAAGTGCACGATTAATAAGCCGTGCGAGGAAGGTGAGGGATGAAGGATGATGGCTTCTCTGCCTGCCTTTAAACCCACTGATTCTTTATCTTGGCACCTTTAATTAAACTGCAATTATAATCAGGCTCTTACAAGGGATCTAATAATACAGATAGCAATTTGTATCTCTCAAAGTCAGACAGTGTATGTGTACAGTGTATGTGTGTATCCAGATTAATTACACATTTCGGAGTACTTCCCATGTTCAGCCAGTCCCCCATCTTTGACTGTAATCCTCATTTATCTGCTGGCTGTGACTCAACACTGAGCAGGCAGGGTTCTAATTTCCAAACTGCCTCAGTTTATAATCTTTCCTCGTGAACTTCAGTCCTCCTGCAGAGAGCTTTGACTTCAAAAAGTGACAGTTTGCTCATATATGTACAAAGGAATATAACTCACCAGCTCGCCACCCGTGGCCTCGTATCTTCACACCGGTTTCCCTGTAGTTTCTTTGCTCTCGGCGCACACTAAATTTGGTGGCGTCCTTGGCCTGCATGGATATTTGGGAGATGGTGTGAGTCATTTTTGTAATATTTGGCCCCACATGACAGTGGATGGGGTTGTCTCAGTTGCATACCGTAAATGTTGGGGATTATATGGGGGGTGGGGGGTGTGTGTGTGTGTAAGCCCATGCTGTCACCATATCAATGCTGCTGTCAGTCTTTCTTTCCCTCAGCTGACACTTCTGAGTTCCTTTGGCCCAGATTTCCCACTAAGGGTCGTAGTGAGGGAGCCTGTGCCCTGTGGGCAGCCATCCACAAACACACAGTGACAATTCAAATCAGTGCAGTCCACTGGCTCGGGCTGTGACTGCATACGCAACCTGCCACGCTGGGTTGGGACGGATAAACAGGGATGGAGACAGGGAAGTGCGGAGCGCGGGTTAGGGCTATGAGTGTTTCACCAGGTGTACGGCTTTAGCTCAGCACTTTTGTTCAGAGAGAGTTGGACTGGAATGACGCCAGGTCCATTTGCAAGCAAGAGCGAGCGCCTGCTGGCTAAGTAGTCGGATCCACAGGCACCAACTGCAGCAGAGGATCTGTCTAGAGAATTGTTATGCAAGCAGGAACGGAGCAGTCCCACTTTGATCCAGGCGTCGGACGGACGCAGGGATGCTTGATTGTGCTGGAGGCTGCTGTTTTCTGTCCCATCAGACAGGAGAGTAGCACTGGGGGTCTCCACTACTGCTCTGCAGAGTTGTATCAGAGGAGGAATAGACGAATGGACACCTGAAGATAAAGCTCATCTTTGAAAGGTTGCAGTTTCCCTTGCTAGATTTTTCAGCCTACTTGGTAAGTTTGAGTTCCTGACTGCATGTATATATATACTGTATAGAATTGACTTTAAAACCACTGTATTGATCTTAACTTTCCATTCTCCCCAGTGACCTTGTTTTCCAAAACAGCTCAGACAAACAATTATACCACCACAAGTGCATCATGCTGTAGTTTCTGTGGAGCATGTGAGTAGCTGGCAGTCACAGTCCTGTGCAACAACAACAACAACAACAGGAGTGTCTTGTGGTTTACTGAGATATTTCTGTCATGTGAGTGTGTGCAGAGAACAGGCCCGAAGGGAGCGGGGCACAGTCAGACTTAGTGGTCTCGTGTTAGACCTTTATTATCCTGCCTGGGACGGGGGGAATCATGTGCACACTAATTGTCTGGGATGCGCTGCTGACTCATACCAGTGTGTTGCTAAAGGCTAACTCTGCATCAGGCGCACACTCACACTGCTCATTAATATCCAGGCTGACATAGCAGAGTGTGGTCATTCACACACTGTTGTTTGATATCCTGATCAAAGTCTGAATGAACATTGAGTTGTTCTTTCACTGCTGGGGGCGATGAAATATGAAGGTCCAGTGAAATCACTTTTTTAATGTTATGATGACTAACTCAGTGGGATTTTGGGATTTACTTTCAAGTTCTTATTTAATTTAAAACCGCAGTTATTAAATGTTCTTCAAAATTTTGTTTACGGCACCAGGAAGCAGAAACTTGCTGCTGAACATACTAGAGGAAGGCTGAATGTTTTCCACAACAGTTCGTGGTGGAGCTAAAAAAAAAAAAGAGTAATAGCAGACAAATATGTTGATTGGGGAAAAAATGGATGCTAACATTATGATACAGCAATGATATGTGCGTAGTGGCCAAGAAATCAGTTAGTGCAGGCACTGCAGTGCTTCCTGCCAAACGTAATAAAACATGGTCACAATGTCATTGGCAGAATAGATGAGGCTGTTTTGAATGTCATCAGTTTATTTCAGGAAATGTTTGAGATGAAGAGGGAGAGAGTCGTCAAAATCAGTTGGATTCATCGTCTGGGAATTGTATACGTCATACATTTAACAGATGTTGAGATATTCAGGATGTTTCACTGAGTTACTAAGTAAAGCTGAGGTGTTCACTGTCATGTGCTAAGTGTTTTCTTTTTGACTGACTTGTTCTGGTCAGTACCAGAAAATAAAGCTCCATACCATCAGTAGCATGCACTAATGCACACAACGCAGACTGTGCAGTAATTGAATTCTGCATAGGGAGTCCATGCGTGGCCCTGGGAATACCACTAATGGTGGGCAATGTCACTGCTAATATAACAGATCTATCATGTGTTCACAACGTGCTGCACTTTTGAACTTAACTAATTTTGGTGTCACTCTGGATTATGGCATAACAACACAGAAATAGTGTCCTGTGGTAAGGGAGTGTTTATGGTGGTGGTGGAAAAATGCAGCTGAGGGCATAATTTCAACTCTTCCCAACAGCCTGCACCATGTCCAAGACTCTTTCAGAGCTGCTGCGGCAACATTTGTAGCTACAGCACATCCTTTATTGCTTTGTGTTTCTTCATCAGTGCTCTGCAAGCATTGTGGTCATATTGAGCTGCTGCGCACTAAATCCATAGCTGATTCCTAATTGCACATATCATCACAATAATTGTGATGATTATAATATTGTCATGCACATTTGCACAGCAATGATATGACGGGATTTTTGAAATACTGGATCGCGTTCAAAGGGGGATTTTTTTTCCTTGTAAATGCCACGTCTCATTGTGTGTGTGTGTGTGTGTGTATGTGTATCTGTGTGTGGTTTGGAAAGTCTAGTCCACAAACGCACTCCAGCGGCAGACATGTTCCACCTTACCAAACCAAAATTACACATGTGCTGTTGTGGAAAACCGTATACATACTTTGTGCTCTCCATATACAATCACTGAGCTTTTGGAACGAAACTTTATTAGACATCTGATACAACACCCTTCATGAGGAGAAGATGTCTGACTGTATCACTGTGATGGCTGACAGAGGGAAGGATGTTGAACATGAACAGAATGTCGGTTCTGATCTTCACGCTTTGTTTTTGGTCATTGTTTCCAGTTTAGATACACATGGAGCGCGGTGTAAGGCCTCCTTGATGTGGCAGATACAAACATGATGTGCTGTCCTTTGGTCTTAGGTCTTTTGCTGGCAGTTTCTGCCACTGTGAACGTCTTGTCAGTTGTTGACACGTTGCAGCCATTGCTTCTCCCCTGAGAACAAAAATTTCAGTGGAAACCCCCACCCCTGACTCCCAGTGCGGAGAAGCTGAGCAGAACCAGACCCTGATGGAAGAACACAGGAGGTTGTTGGTTACATTAAAGTGGATTAAAATGAACCAGGACAAAATTGTTGCATTTTAATCCTTTGCCAAAATGAGCCGTAGTGACTGAAAATATGTCAGCAAATTTTTTTATTTTTTTTTTTATGGATCTCACTCTCACAGGCTTTGCAGATGTGGACTGTTGGACATGTCTGAATAAGCTGACCAGGTTTTTGAGTTAAATGCTCTGACTAATTTCCAGGGGATAAACATAAACTCTGACACCCAGATGTGGATGGTAGCGTTTAAATTTAAAAACTCAGAAATACTACATAAATTTTATTCTGTTGTGTTTGATGTGAAATGTTTAGTTGCCAGCAGGAACAAGCCCAGCTTGTTTCCAGCAGAGGTATTGTTGTAGTTAAATCCTCGATGCCAACCAGTTACCACATCTTATTCACTCCATTTGTTCTTTTAACATGTTCAAAGTTCCTGGAACATTTAGTTGAAACTGCGTCATAGTCTTGTCTTGAGTTCTGCTGGATTAAACTTTTTTTTTTTTTTTTTTGTGTAAACCAACATGCTCTCCCAAAGTCTAGGAGGCAGCAGAGAAGCCAAATGATGATGAACATCATAGCGGGTGATTCCTATCCAGAGTCACATCCTGGCCTGGTCCATTACCGACGTGATGATTTATCCTTATTTATACACCATGATGTATGTTAATAAACCATCAGAGGACCAAAAGCTTGTTCTGTTACTATTTGTGTCATGTATTATCTATAAATATAACCATAATCTTAGAATGGTCCATGTGCAAAGCACTATTCAAAAAATATAGGCTGCTATAAAAGCTTAAAATGAGAAGAGCATAATGTGATAACTACATTTTTATTTAGTGAATAATTTGCTGTGAAGTGGCTTTTACATTTCCAGATTTACTGATGTACAGGCGTTTGAAAACTTTACTAAGAGTCCATTCAAGCATACTGTTAAATAAATAAATAAATACATAACTATTACCCAAAAGATAAAGCATAATAGTAAAGCCAACCATAACACATCAGATTTTAGTTCTTGGATGTACTGACCTCCTTTATCTTTAAACAAACAAATAATAATTTTTCCTTTCAAATGTTGTTTGTTCTCATGACCTCATTTTTACAGATGTGTCCATGTTCACAAGCCTTCACACTGACATTAACGACTGAACGGATAACAGAGCTGATAGGAATGCTGGCCAAAGTAGAAAAACGTTAAATGTTAATGACCAATGTGTTGTTTTTTTTTTTCCATTTTGTGAATGGAAAATGTATTTACTGAGCATACTTCCTAAACTGTGGCTGTCTAAATAGACAAAAAGTTTAGTTACACGGAGCCGTAATCTTTTTCTTTAAACCTAGATTTAGATTTGATCAGATTTGGACAGAGTGTCTGTGAGGTTGTTCCAAGTGACTGTGCTTTAAAGAAATGCTTATTCAACTTGACTCCAGCAGGATTAATATGGTTTCTAAACAACAGTCTGTATTTAGTCTGATGTGGGTAATACTGACAGATGGATCAGGTCAGCGTTTCAGTTGGTCAGTTCTGGCTCGACAGCGTTTAGGTCTGAGCTCAGTGGTGCCACTGTGTAGCCATATGTATGCAGGTTTCCATTCCAACCAATTATCACTAATTAGCTCCTCTCCTTCTGGCTAAAGGTGAGTGTGTGTGTGTGTGTGTGTGTGTGTGTGTAAATATTATACTCTGCTGCTGTAGAGTTCGATATAAATGAAAACTGCAGACATGTCATAGCAGACTCTTCAAATTGCACCGTGGCAAAAGATGTTATTTTCCATTTTTGTGGAGGAGGGGGGAAAAAAAGGGAAAAGGCCTGTGTTTACGCTGTCACTCTCACTCCTGGCTCCAAAGATGAGCTGACAGTGGTGACAGCTCGCAGGAATAAGAAGACCAGTTGCTCAATAGGTCATAGATATTGTGAATTTGACCGTGGAAACTGAAATGAGGACTTCTGTCTTTCTACTGTTGACACCATGTGTCCTGTTTCTACACAGACATGTTGGGTTTCTCCCTTTCCTCCCAGTTTTATACTTTTCAATAAATAAATGGAAAATTGCACACCTCCTATTTGACTGTGCATCTTTAGAATGATAAATAAGCAATCTGCCTGAATCTGCCAAGTCAGCAATATCTCTAAAGTACCCCCCGGAGGTGTTGCCAAATGAGCAATACGACAGTTTCAAATTCAGGAGTATTCACAATAAATGTAAACCTCTGCTGCAGATCATTACACACGCAGCACCTTTGAACTTTGTTTGGCCTTGTGTAAAGGAAATAAAATAGTCCTCCTTGTTCCATAGGTCATCAGTCATAGTTTTGTGATTAGAGCAGAAGGCTGCTTTATTCTCCTCACTGCAGTCTTTTCTGGTGAGCCTCCTGGATGAAATTGAAAAAGCGTGTCTTATTTGCGTATGCATGAACTGAATCACTTGTGCTATTTTAGGTGCCGTTGCTGCAGTTTGGAGATTTTTTTTTCAAAAAGTGTTTCCGATGCACTTTTTCCTTCTCCTACCTGTTCTAATGACCCAGTTTTCTGCCCGCACACAGAGACACATGATATTCTGCCACAGACAACTGCCCACGCCTTGACTCATCACAGCGCCGCAGTATGCTGTGTAAAATGCCTTCCTATTCCCCGCACGAGCTTCGGTTCACTTCAGAGAATTGTGTCAGTTGCATAACAGCAGCAGAACGGCAGCAGCAGGTTGTCTCGGAGCACATGTGGGACTTTACAATACAGCATCCTGTACTAACTCTGATCAGTCAGCGGTGACGCTTACTGCTGTCCCAGGTTGAAATAAATTAGTTATGTCAGGGCACAAATGTTAACCCGGGATATTGTACGTGAAAAGGCCTCACTGACCCTGTTTGGATGTAAACCTGCAGACGCTGCAAGTTCAAACGATCCAGTTTATTTGGACTGTGAACAAACAAGCAGTCCAACAATTCCAGGCTCTTGTTTCCTTAAAAAGAAAATCGGGTCAGTGCGTGATTGAAATGCTTTTGTGTCCCAATCTCACTGAATGACTGTAAACAGCCACATACAAAACGATGTTTTGACGACACTAAAGCACAGAAAGCTCAGTGTAGTCATCGCTTGTCTAAGATAGGATTGTCAAAGCTGCTCTCTACAGGCTGCAGCTGGACTATTGCACTTTATTTTGTCACTGGCCATCAGGTGTAAAATGGATCCTAAAGGTTTACTGGAATGAAGAGCAGGCGGGGGTCGGGCTCCGAAAATGACTCATAAAATGCTCAATCCTCACTGAATGACAAACGGAACAAACCTGGTCTGGTATCTGGAATCACAAAGCATGTCAGACCCCATCTGGGCCGTGTGTGTTTGTACGTCACACAACCAATCCAGTATTATTATAATCCATTTTAACACCAAGAACATCTTAGCTGTGACAATCCTGCTTCTCACCTTGACTCAGTTGTTTTGATGATTAGTGGAGGATTTACTAATCTGTATTAAATGATTTTGGATTACTGATTACTGTCAGCCAATGTCGGCAGGGGTCAATGATAGAGCACAGTAGGTAGAAAATGTCCCTCAATACAGACTGTTTTCTTTTGAGGTGGATATTAATTCATAAGAAAAGAAAAAAAAAAGTCTGTTTTTATTCTGTCTCTACAACAAACTCAAACCAGCCTCTCCTCACTATGACTATAATATTGGCCCGTGAATGAGACACTGATGGGCTGTGACATCACTTGGACCAATAGGATTATCTGATGTTGAGACGTGCCACAAATTGTCCCTAGCAAATACGGCGGATGAGTATCAATCGATAAACACACAGAAGTAAAGCAGCAATGTTTTAGTCAAAGAGTCAGACTGATCCAAATATTAAGAAACTTTGTTCAGGAGTGTTTGGAATGAATTAAGTTTCAAATACAGACGAATCGGGGCTTGCTTGAAAAAGTTGATTCTTTGGTTTAAAAAGAGCGAGAAGAGAAAATAAACACCATGTCTCCAGCTCAGACCGTTGCTGAACAATAAAATTCTAGTATATACACTTCTGTGGAGTTATTAGGGGTAAAATCAGAACTTCATGTTCTCGCATATTAAACTACAATTATTTGTTAAATGCCATTTGCAGTGTGAAACAGCAACTCCAGACTATTTTCCTGAAAATGAGGGCTTTGTTTGAGTGTTTTATGATTTCAGAGGTGGGCGGTCTGTATCCATTATAAAACACTTCAGACAAACACTGTATTGGAATTTAATTTTAGGCCCAATTATAAATGCATCTAGTCAGAGTAAACCACTTACTTAGTACCGGCTCCTAGAAATGATATTTATATACTACCTAATGATTTTCCCCTTCTGTTGTAGTGACAAGCGTAGTCATTGGCAGGATCTTTTTTTTTTTGAATGAGTCAAGTGCTACATTCATCCACAGTACCAGACTTGATGGGTTGGATGGTGAACACTGTGCTGTAATGACTCCAAATTGTCTTTTTGTTGAAATAAACACATTAATAAGCAGCATGTCCTTGTACTGTTTACAGAAAATGGAATACAGCCACAGCCAACCAAAGAGGAAACTAATTATGGCCTACTTCTGTTTATCTTCTTCAGTTTTCGGGGCTTGATGCCTCTCTCTCACATTATCATTGCCGATATCAGACTCAGCCAAAGTAAATTTATTAATTTACATTGTTAAGACCAGCGTTTTTCATATAATGACAAGTCAAAACGTTTTATTTTACAAAAGGCCGATTGAATGGAAGCAAAATTCAGGTGCCTGAAGCTGAAGATTTATTCAAGCATCTCCTGTTACAACATTACTGCCCGTGGTTAATCACTTAAAAAGACTTAGAAAGGATGAATCCCTGTAATGAGCCGACAGCTCTACACTAAATGCCCACCCAAATCTTGGTCGCCACCAAAAGTACAGTAGGCTTAAATGAAAAAAGACACAATGTCCTTGTTTAATGGTTTTATTGCACTCCCTCCCACTAATTGTTAACTTGACGTGAATGTGTGAATTTGTAGGTGATACCAAGACGGATAAGCATGGTTTACTGAGAAAATGGACCAGCTTTCATAAGTACACGCACACTGCAGAGTGCTGCTGTTCCATTACAATATGATGGATTGAGCAGACACCGCGTGACTATTATCGATGTTGGGGAGAAAATGCAATCAGGAAAAATTAAATCTATATCCTTAAAACAGTCTGCTGTGCAAACCTTATTGTCTGAGATGTTACAGCTCCAGAATATCTTGCCAAAAAAAAAAAAAAAAAATAGGCTTCCAGTGTTTGTGTCTCAAGGAAATGCAAGGCTGTAGCTTTTTGTGTGGTGTAGTTTGACCATCATGTGGGCTGCAGGAATATAAAAACATCGTAGTCATCAGATAAAAAAAACAAAACAAAACTGAGATGATTGTTCACACCATTAATAACAAAACAGAGACTCCTTGTTAGATATCTATACAGTTAAAGTCAAGTGTTGAATGGTTGTAGATTTGCTTGTTTGTTTCTTTGTTTTCCTTCTTATATGTGTACTGTAGCTTGAACTAGTGCTGCCTCAGGTACTGGTATAAAAAGGGTACATAAACTAGCAAAGAGTCATCCCTATGTCAGTATCTAAGATGACAGAAGTAACTATGTCACTGAAAACTGCTGAGGTCAGATTGTCTGCAGAAGAAGGCTCACATGCTAATGGTGAGCAGGCTGTGTTCACGTTGACCTCTGTAATTGTGTTAGCATGCTAATGTTCACTGGCACAGCTGAAGCTGGTGGGAATTGCTTTTGCATGTATCAGGATGAAACTGAATTTTGGCTTCCCTAAGTGAAACGTCAGGAGGTCATTAGGAATCATCCTCTGGGGAGCATGAATGTATGCGCAGTGAAGCAGTTGCTGATTTCAGTCTGAGCCATAGTGGACAGACCGTTATAACTAGAATCACACTCCTAACATGTATTCTATTCCCCTTTTATCATCTTAATGTTTTACTGAGCAAGCAATTAAGCATTTCAACCTCATAGTATTCAGTTCAGTTTTCTCATTTGCAGGATAGTTGGAAAAATAGAAAAATTGACGTCATTGATTATAAAATGATAAAAATGTATAAAAATGCCAAAAGTAACTGTGTCTTCGAGGTTCCAGCCATTCAGTCTTTCAAATATCCCAGATATCTGACAAACAGTGGCGCTGCAGGGAAAAGGGAAACACAACAAGTGCAGCTTTTATCTGTCACAAACAATAGCAACACAAAGTCTGGACTAGTTTCACATAACAGCTAGTGTGTCCCACAGACTCATGAGAAATGAACTATCCTTTACTTCTGTCCACTTACTCGTTAATCTGTGCAGACAAGTGCATTTTTTTGTGTGCACGTGTGTTTTTGGTGAAGTGTAATGTGACCTCGGCTTAAAATTTGCCCTCAACAGAAACTCTCTCAAACAAAAGCGGAAGCAGTGAAAATCAGGAATCTGGGACTTGGTGCTATATATAAGAATTAGATCAACTAGATAAGGTGACAGCCTAGAGAAAATTGAATGTAGATAATGACGCACTCGTTCAACTCTATCTATTTGTGTTCAACTCAACCGGAGAGAAACTGGAGCACAGACAGAGAGAATAGGTTTGCTCTACAGCAGCTTTTTCAAGCATCTGCAAGTGAAATGAAACTATTGTCATTTTTCATCAGGTGACACCTCATTGGTTCACATTTGGCATAAAACAAAACATTCATAGAGGGCATAACAAGTCCTTCAAGGGTTGGCTAAATGATGATGAGTTCCAGATGTAAACAGTCACGTTTTCTTCCTGCAAAAATGTTTTTTTGTAGCTTTCATGAAATAGATTCTGCTGATGTCTTATGATGCAGTTTGGAGAATTGGCAAGAGTAAAGTGATCCTTTCCTGACATGCCATCGGTCTGTGTGAGTATATTTAGCCCTCCCTGAGTCTAGTGATTATAGGTTCGGAGGACCGGGGCAGTAGTTTTAGCTTCTTGTACCGCTGACTGGATGCTTTGATGATGTTGAAGGGCTGACATGTTAAAAAGGAGCTCAGTGACATTCAAACTATGACAGAAACATGAGTCCCAGAAGGACAACAAAGCATGATGTCACCCAGGTTTTTTTTTATAATAGGTGAATCCTCTGTGTGAGAATGTGACCTTAGGGAAGAGGTTTAGGAAAAGAAAAGAAAAGCTCGAAAAAGGGAGTGTGGAGTTTCAGGAGATGTGAACTCTTCCTCACTGGCTTGTTGTCATCCAGCATAGATTTTCCCCTGACTCACTTTAGAGCAGCACGTGAGTCTAAATAGTTTTACCGTAAATTACATCAAGCTGTTAAGTGTAGCAACTCTGTGGGGAAGCAAGTTAGTCTGCACCGCACCACACTGACATCTGCTCATTTCCTCTCCTGGCTGAAGATTTACTAATCTTGGATTTATATATGCTTCAAGGTAAGAAGAAAAAACTAACAAAAGCATTGGGTGTTGATTTTATTTGGGTAGGAAATTTATTTTGGGAGAGTAAATAATACATTAATTTATTTCATACTTCATTTCTATTCCATAAAACTCGCCTCAGATATTGATTTCTTTTGAGAATAATCAAAAACAAAATGCATTTTTTTTCCATGCTACTTTGACATGTGCAGTATGCATCCAACCACGTTCTACTTAAATGTGTTTGTGTGTAAGTCTGCATCTTTGTGTGTGTGTGTGTGTGTGTGTGTGTGTGTGTGTGTGTGAGTGTGTTGTGTGTCTGTATGAAGCAGTATTTTCCAAGTGCTGAAGGTTAGCAATGTTAATTGGGCCTTGTAGATCCTCATCATCACTGAGGCACACGGGGAAGCGATACTGAGACAAACAGGGACACAAATCTGATTACTTGAAATTTCAGCTGCTTTTAAACCACAAACATTTGTCCAACTATTGTTAAGATTGTTCCTAAAAAATGTGATCGTTTAGATTTCTATACTGAGTTCCTTAAACACTTAGGGAAAAAGAAAAGACACTGTAATAATAACTTTTACAAACAAACAATATCATTATTGTTATGACATACAAAAGATGGTTACGAACCAAATATGTTCAATTTACAGCCATAAAACGGACTCACATAATGAAGAATTGTCAGATTAGTTGCTGCCTGCTGATCTATTCAAACGTGATAAACATATAAAGTTTACAATTTGACTATATTCTCTGCTTCTGTCCTCTGATGTAAAGTTTGAAAGGGACAAAAAAAAAAAAGGATGTGATACGTTTTATTAAGCACGTCCAGGAAACCAGGTAAGGAGTGAAGAAACAGAATCTGTCATCGTTTATAGGATATTTGTCATCTATAAGTATTTCCGTTAACCACGTCTATAAACTTGAGTGGGTACTTCAGCTCACGGTCATCTTGTTCTGTTGTGCTCATTATTTATCTGTATATGATGGGGTGAAGGTAACGGAAGTGGTGGTGGACAAATGAAGCTCTCGCCATTATGTCTTTGGAGAGGAGCTGCCGTCTGCAGTGCCGTGGTGCCGACAGCCGGTGCTGGCATGGCCTGAAAGGAACCATTCTCCTGCTGCATGTGCCAAGTGGTGTCAGTCTGCCGCTGGCTTTCGCTGCATGTTTCACACTGGAGGTTGTGGGTAAAGGAGCAGGAATACATTAGGCAAAGCTGTTGAAACGTATGTTGTGGGGGTTTTTTTTTGTTTTTTGTTTTTTTTTTGGACACTACTGAGGCTTTGATTGATTTTGTGCAATGCTGTTTAATTTCTAATCTTAGTTGAAACACAACAAGATTTCAATTCTTGAAATTTTTTCTTACTAAACTGATTTTTTTTTTCTTGTTGCTTTCGAGGTTAGTTAAACAACCTTCAGCACTGAAGTTTCACTCACGTTGTTGATCTAAATGTGTGTACCAGTTGAGGAATTTGAACTGGTGACTAGTTTGGTTCTCAGACTTTATGGCTACTTTGATGTTGTAATTGATACATAATGGTATAATGGTCCTCCCCCTTAAAACATCCCCTCCTAGCTCTTCTTTCCCACTCACTTCTCTTCACATTCACTCAGTAGGTTATCCAGTTTGAAACCTTCTCGCTGGGAAGCAGACAGCCCAGCATGCACAGGTTTTTTTACAGTGTTTTGTACAAAATAAATCTTAAATGAAGGCTTATTATCCATCATGAACAACATGGATGGATAGATGGCCATGTCCTTCTGGTAACAAGTGCTGTATATAACCTTGTGCACCACAATATTTATTTAAACCCGTCCACCTGCAGTCTCAAAACCTTTTCTTGTAATTATGTTTTTTTCTAATAAACTTTTTTTTTTAGTTTAAGTTTTTGTAAGTTTATAGGTAGCATCGGCATTAACAGCTGTTTGCTTGCCAGTTTATCAGAAATGTTTTAGGTTCAGCATCAAACTTAGTTCTTTAACTTATGAACATCTGTCCTCAGCGGTGGAAAAACAACACCAGTGTTAACTTTTCCTCTTCTGAAGGTAGCATGCTAACCAGCTAGCCCCGGCCTGCCTTCTCCCTTTCCAACTCACTGTAACCTACAATCTGCCATAAAGACACACCAGGGCTCAGAGGGAGTGTTACCTCCTGTCCTGTTGACCCAGCGGTGGCCAAAGGGCATGTTAAGTGACAATCACCACCACATGTTCCTGGAAAGAAACCATATTTGGAGGCGGAGAAAAGTTACAAGCAGGCTCTTGGAGAAAGCCGTGAAGAGGCATTGGCAATTTCAGTGTTTGGACTCTAAGGCAAGGCTAGACGTTTTTAGAAATGTCAAAAAGTCAAATTACAGGAGTGTGTCTGGTATATCTTCATACAAACCAGAGGAAACTAGACGGGGTGTTACTCACCAACCAGGTAGCACCCCCGGTATTACTGTAATAACAGAAAAACTGAATAATATTGGTTCATGGTGATCTTGGCCATGAAGTCTTTACCTCTTATACCACTCTTTTCTTAGTTTCACACAAATACCACAATGAGTCTTTACTAAAATTTTCTGTGAAACTATCTGCTGCTATAGTTTACATTACATCAGCTGTTGCTGAAATAATTCATATTTGATTTGCCTTTTTTTCTCTTCCAGATCTCAGCCCCGTGACACTGATCGACCATGAGTGGTGGAGTGAATCTCAAAGTCACATCTCAGAGCCAGAGTGACGCAGCTGTCAGCCCTGGTCTTCCTTTACCTCGAAGCATGTTGCCACTCTCAAAGATGGATGCCAAACAGCAATACACTGGTCTCCGCAATCCTACAGTACACCATCAGCATGCAGCCAAAAAACGGCCTTCCTACTCTTCGTCATCGGCGCCTTCAGGTCATGTCGAGCAGCTGAGAGGTGCAGCATTAAAAAACAACCTGCTGCAGCAAAAGAGCAGTTTGTACTCCGATAGAGGTCCAGCAGCCACAGAGCGAACACACGGAACGCTCTCTGCGTACAGCAGCCCTCAAATACCAAAGAGGGAGGTCCCCCGCTCCAAAGATACCCTGGACCTCCGCACCAGCACGCTGACCCAGAAGGCTTTGCGGGACCTCCAGTTAAGACGAAATGCCAACAAAAACTGGACCTTTGGCAAATATCGTCATAGGGGTGTGGACAACGCAGTTGTGGACGATGCTTTGGGCCGACTCTCGGCCCATGTCCAGCAAGTCGGCCAGGGAAGAGGGCGTCACCTCTTTACTAAAGGTCCAAACGGTAATGAGATTCCCGTGGTCTCCTCGTGTGGAATGGGAGACTTCCAGAAAGGAACGTCCAACCAGGGCCTGGGAGCTTGTGAAGGAGAAGTGATTAGTGATACATTTTCTCATCAGACTTTCAACATGCCGCGCAGGGCGAGCGAGCCCGGGAGAGTCAACATGGCTGCTGTCGCTCCCTTCAGGTTCAGGTGAGGGCAGTGTTTCACCTTTTAAGATTTCTGCTGTTTATTGTAAAGACACATGAGATATGATGCAGGCCATCTGTTTCTAAGAATCTTTAATGCTTTTTGCAGCACTTCATTAACATTTAGTGTTTTTTATTGTTTGTTTATTTGTCCACTAAAGTATTTGTGTTTGTCTCTGCTCTTGTAGATTTCAGGTCCACGAAGACACGGATATCTCCCTGGATGATTTGAGTGACTGCTCCTCTGATTCCATGGAAGTCTGCTGTGATGATTTAGGTGAGTCTGTTCAGACTTTTGCAGTCAATAAATTTCAGTCACTGTTGGCTTACAAGTGATTTTACCTTATGTAGTCTTTTAAAAGTCCTCATCCACTTTCTCTCATGTCATTATGCCAGATGAAGTTAGTAAATTATGGGAAGAAAACTTTTTCACATAGTCCAGCCAGTTTTCCGTACGATATTATATTGCATCCTGTAACACCCAACCTCTAATACGGCTGGATGTTGACACTGGACTCCTTTCAGCGTGTCAGTTGTTCTCACCAGAGCTGCTGCCAGCTCACAACAAGAGCTTCATACTGTATGCACCACCTGTTATGTGCATCAGGATTTCCTGAAACATTTCGCTTCTTTCTTTATGTGCTTATGGGAAAACACAGATTCTTGGCGCAGGGCGCTTCCTTCAAATCGCATTGCACTGAACTTAAATGGTTTTGTGTCTCTGGCGTGCCATCGTGTTTAGATTTGCGTCATTTATGTCAGTGCTGTGCAAAACATTAAAAGTTGAAAGCTGTGTTTGCTTTGATGCCTGCATCGTATGTGTACCTCAGACATCAAGTTGCTTAGAGACTTTAATACAAACACGATGTGTGCACGCAAACACAGTCAGTTTTTTAATTTCTTAAAGAACTCACAAAGCGACTGTACAACCAACATCTGAAACAATTACATCCAATTAGAGCAACATTACATAATTAATGAACTACTGTAGACAATTGATATTGATCTAAGTCTATAAGCAGGCACCATTGACTCCATGGTAATAGCTGTGACCACAAAACTCGATTAAGAGCTAAGCATGCTTGTTGTGTGAGATTTCTATCCCATTGATTAATCATTTTAACATTGTTTGATGTTTAAAGTCTCGGTGTTGCAGAAAGAACAAGATAGGTCCATTTAAAGTGACCAGTCAAACTCCAAACACACTGACGGTGATGCTGCGTTTTATAACATCCCGAACTGCCAACACAGTTAAGTATTGTGTGACCACAAATATGTATATGCATTGGCAATTAACTTGACCACAATGAGCATGTTAGCAAAATGTTGCCTTTGTCTCTTTGAATTAATAGCCATGTAATAATTGACCAATGTCTCTTTTTGAATGCTATTAGTGCCAATTAGACAGAGGCATTATGTTCAAAGGTGAGATATCCAGCCTGAATGACTTAACAACATAAGTTATTTTGGTTTGAACATGGTTAATATATTTATTCTTCCTAATCACTCAACATGCACTGAAGTTAGAAAATGACCTCATGTAATTGCACTGGGCTATTATCAACCCCTCTAACTGGCTTCTTAATTATCTTAATGACTTTGAGGGGCAAGAGTCTCCAGCCAGCCTCCTCAGGGAGAGAGGAGACCAGAGACTGAGAGGTTCTCTGCCAAGGGAGGACAGATGCAGGGCTGTGAGATTAAGTGGTTTGATGGGAGGATCGGCTTTCACCTCCTGTCTGGGAGTTTCCCTCGTTCCCGCTGGAAAGACCTGAGGGGCACTTAAATTCTGTATTTGAGTACGGACCAGAGAGATGTGTCTTTGTAAGCTGTCATCCTGCCTCAACAACATGTTAGCTGGAAAATGAAATACAGTTTTTTGTTTTTTGTTTTTTTTTTTAACAACGGTTCCGTTCAGTAGAAACATCTGCAGAATCAACAGCTCAGTCAGGATCTCTGGTGAGAAATTTTACTTGAAAATGATTCAAATGTGGGAAATAGGGGAGAGCTTTTGCTCTGGGATTAATAGAAGGCAGCAAATTAATCATCGTGGAATGAGGTTAAACTCAGACTTTACTGTAGTCTCCTGCAGCTTGGCTTCATCGAGGACAGAATATTGTTCAGCAAATGAAGGGAATGTGTGAAGAAACTCTTATAGCTGTTTGGCCTTCATCCCTCAAGCTGTTCACATTCCAGTCCCCACAATGATCCCATTAGATCTGGCTTTTTTCTATAGCATAAATTATCACATGACAGTCCACACAAACACGGTCTTCATGTGTGCCTTCAGCGCCAAACTTTTGTATATGTGGCAGTGTTGTTGTTCTGTTCTGTGGTTTTCTGCTGTGAGCACACGTGGAGGTCTCCCTGATGGTCTGGAGTCCATTGCATCATCGCAGCTGAGCAGCTCCAAAGTGATCACACGTGCTGTCCAGAGGAAATGCACAATAGACAGCTGTGTGACTGGCACGTCATACTAAGCACACACCAAGGACACACACACACACACACAGACATATTGGTATTGTTAAAGTTATGAGAACCATCACAACTGACTCTCCCCACTACAATGATGACAACTAAAGTTTGTCTACACAATCATAGAGATACAAAAACACACCCTAACATTTACACACATACACACACACACACACACACACACACACACTTGCAAAATGACTCGGATGACCAGTCAGAGAGTGGGAATCGGACCAGAATGAAAGATGCAGCTCCACCCTCATCTCTCATGAGAACTGGTGGCAATTCACTGTTTCTACATTTACAGCGAGAACACTTTATTTTGAAAGGCTTCAGTATTTGACAGCAAAGGAACACGTGTCAGCATCATGGGTACAATTACTGATGAAGCTTTGAGAGAAACTGACAACACTCAGGCACATTAGGTGTTGTGAGCTAAATGCTAACATCCACATTTAAGCAATGGTGGTGCTAATGTGCTGATCTTTATCTGGTATTGTTTACCATGTTTACACATCTTAGTTTGTGGTGTTAGCTTGCCAACACTTGCTGACATGCAACATGTGATTGGTTTATGACTAAATCTGTATAAATCTGATTAAATCAGATTTATATGAAATATTACAACAGAGGATGGCTTAAGATTTAAAGTCATGGCATCCCAAATCATTTCGATGGGGACATTTATGTTTGTACCACAGTTAATGACATTTCACCCAATCAGTGTTGAGACACTTTGAGCTTGTAAAAAGTAAGAATATAACCCCGATGGTGGGGATAGAGGGAATGTGAGGAGATGAAAAAATTCAGACTCAGATTTCAGTCAGTCCAGTCAGCCTGAACCAAATCTGTTGGACAGACAGACCAATGTTCACCCAAAATCCAGGTAATATCATTAACTCAGCTCCTCACAGGAGTAAATTTTGTAAATTGTGTTTGTGTGTGAGCACCATGGCGACATAGTGGTTAGCGCTGTTGCCACACAACAAGAAGGTCACAGGTTTGGTTCCCGGGCCTGGCGCCTTTCTGTGTGGAGTTTGTATGTTCTCCCCGTGTCTGTGTGGGTTTCCTCCCACTGTCCAAATACGTGCATGTTAAGTTAACTGGTGACTCTAAATTGTCTGTAGGTCTGAGTGTGAGTGGTTGTTCGTCTCTGTCTGTCTCTGTGTGTTGGCCCTGTGATGGAGTGGAACAGTGGAGTGTGTTGATTGACTGGTGTACCCCGCCGTTGCCCAGTGTGAGCTGGGATTGGCTCCAGCACCCGGAACGACCTGGAAACGGAAAAGCAGTAGAAGATGAATAAATCAATGAATGTGTTTGTGTGTGATGCAAACTTTATGCAGCAATCTGCCCACAGATATATCTGTGGCTTGCAGTAAATTTGGCATATCAGAATATGTTACCTTATGACTCGTTAAAAAAAGGGAGTCAGGTCGGGGATCTGGAGTCAGCAGGGGAGCCCAAGACCTCGTGATGACGAACAAGACATGACATTGTTACCAGAATCTGAGTGCCAGATCAACCTCCCTGGTTCATGGGCCACAACAGGTGCCTTGAAAACCATATAAAAAAGGCAGTGGAGTGTGTTGAAAATCCACTGTGAGTGCCAGAGTGGTGCGCTCTAAGCATTGTGGTAAACAGGTCAATCATATCCAGTGGATATGCACCATCTAGTATGCTCTTGTTCAGTCTTTCTCTTCAGTGAAAAAGCGCAACACCACTGGTTATATACAAAGAATATGGAAAAGAAATCTCCTCAGAAGACTTTAAAAACAAAAAAAAAAGAGGAGAAATTATTTTTGATGATAACATGTGAGCCATATCTCAGTGGCTTACGGAAAATATTAATGTTTCTTTGGCAGCTGTGCTCTTGTCTCACAGTGAGGTCTGGTGCAGATGACATGCAGGCAATGAGAAAGGGTGGTTTCCATGGAGCAGCGCTGCATGCGAGCACTACGGAGCCTCCTAAATCCTCCTGAGACACGGTTGTGCATCTCAAAAATGATGATTACACTCATATGTCAGCAAATAACCCTGCACAAAACGTTATGACTGGATTCTCAATTCAACACAGTCTCGCATGTGTATATATGTATGTATGTATGTATGTATGTATGTGTGTTTGTGTCTGTGTTTACGTCTTACATGGACTTAAAAGTTACATTTCCAAAGTGTGGTTTTGGGTGTGTTACTTGCTTACACTGGCACATCTTGTCGCTCACTCAGTCGGCTGGAGTGAAGTCATCCATTTGGCCCTTGTACTTTTTGTTTCCCTTAGCCAAGTTTTCTCTTTCGGTTTTTTTTAAAGCCAGTGGACAAAAACCTCCTAATTTTTTTTTCTTTGCTTTTTCACATTATATTGACAACATGCATGTAGTCATTGTTGATATCACATGAAAAGAACAAAGTTATCCATTTATAGCAGGGTGACACACAACTCATGTTTTAGCGCATGGGTTTATCCAGCTGTAAATCTGGAATTGATATCGCAAGGAAGCTCAGACAGGATCAAGAGATAATCTAGATCCTCCAGTGCTCGGAATGGCAGTGGGAATAATTCATGCTATGGTCTGTAATTAGATATCTAAATATACATCCATTCTCATGTCCTCTCTTGCTCTATCATCACAAATCATGCTTCATGTTGAGCGTATTGAACATGGGACACTGGAGGTGAGAGAGGGGGGAGGGGGAGAACAAAGGAGCCAGAGGAGATGTAGGGAAAACACGTTTGTTAAAGGAGAATGGTGCCTGGTTTTAAAAGCCACACACTGTCCTCTCTCATCACGCTCTTTGCATTTTACATATTCTAC
Source organism: Remorina albescens (assembly GCA_034769265.1). Lineage (NCBI taxonomy): Eukaryota > Metazoa > Chordata > Actinopteri > Carangiformes > Echeneidae > Remorina > Remorina albescens. The sequence continues at coordinate 23,121,040 of CM068494.1, forward strand.
TGAGACGGAGCGGAGCATCTCCAAAAGAAGGTAAAATGGGGGGGAGGGAAGGAGGATGGGAGGGGAAGTCGCAGGCGAGGGAGAGGCAGCATCAAGCAGGGGGAGGAGGGAGTGCTGTTGCGTCTGCTGCTGCTGTCATTCTGCTGCTGCACGGTTCAGCGGGAGGCTGTGCGGAAAGGGAGGAGTGTGGAAAAAACGGGAGGAAAGAAGGACGAGAGGGAAGGAGAGAAAGGGAGCGCCTGGGCAGCACTGCAACAGCTGCAGCTGCAGCAGCCTGTTAGGACGAAAGAGGGAAGAAAGAGAAGGCTGCAGGATTGCCTTAAAGGAAGCATTTTCTGTGTTTTCTTTTTTTTTTTTTTGCACAGGAGAACGGTTTGAGTAAGGAAGCCTGATTTTTCTTTTTTTCCCCCTGCTGATAGTTTTTCTATATGGTCTCATGCAGGGGGCATGCTTGGAAATAGTGTGAGGGGCAGAGGAGATTTGAAAATGGAAAGGACGGATAGCACAAAGGCATACGGCCAAGCAGATGGCAAAGGAGTTGGTATGGCAGCTAAGAGGGCAAAGTCTGGAGTGCCCCAGAGCACACAGCGGGGTGAACTGAAGGTTTACCGGGCGGGTAGCTCAGAGGGCAGGTTACCAGTGCCCTCCAATCTCCGCAAGCAAAGGTCCATGACAAACCTGGCTGTACTCACTGATGCTGAGAAGAAGTTGCACCTTTACGAGCCAAAGTGGTGTGATGACATGGCCAAGCCTGGAGCGGGGCAAAACAAAATGGGCAAGCCAAAGACAGCGGGTGGTGGCGCCGGTGCCGGAGGGGGTGCCCCCCTCTCTCGAAACCTTTCCAAATCTGAGCATTCGCTGTTCCAGGGCAAACCCAAGCCTTTTAGCCCTCTGGCTGCTCCCTCTGCCCTGAGCAAGCAGAGCCGCATACCTCGTGGTCCTTATGCTGAGGTGAAGCCCCTGAGCAAAGCACCTGATGATGGAAAGTCAGACGACGAGATCCTCTCCAGCAAAGCCAAGGCCAACGCTAAGAAACAAAGCGCTGGGGCTGGAGGAGAGTCCGGTTCCAAGGGCCAGGTGGAGGAAGGGGGAGACAAGCCATTCCTGAAGGTGGATCCAGAGCTGGTGGTGACAGTGCTGGGTGACCTGGAGCAGCTGCTCTTCAGTCAGATGTTAGGTGAGTACAGCACTCGACCACCCAAGGGCCCTCAACAGTACCTTTGGCCGCCATGTGCTACAAGACAAATGCCCCGCTTGTACAATTCCTCAGTGCTTCTCAAAGCCAGCAGCATCACGCCCCCTTTGATACAGCCACTACACGGCACCTGCTCACTGCTGCAGACCCACATTGCCCTGGAATGGATTTTCTGCGGCTCACTGACTGAGGAGAGGGAGGGAAGTGGGGGGGGGGAGGACAGGAAGACGTCCTCATTGTGCTTGCAAAGCATGTTTTTCCTCTTATTATTTCAATGAATGCTGTCCCAGTTTTGCATTTCCACCGATGGTTCCATAGTGGTTTGTTGAATCGCAAAGCTGTAATGATGCCCTATTGTTCTTATTCCTCCAGCATGTCACTCAGGTGTCTGAGGCTTTGGTGGCGTTGATCCTTTTAAATGTGCTTGCTTCCTATAAGCATAAGCGTCTGATTGCATGAAAAAGGCCTCAGGGGATGGGGATTATTACCAGCAGGCTGTTCTCCTTTGTAAATCTCTGATTTTGATTTTGCTGCAACATGTGCCGATTGCACTCGAGGGTCCAGCCGCATGCTTCTGAAAACAAGAGACGGAGAAGACAGCATGCCATATTGAATTCAATTCAGGCACACACATGTATTTAGCCACCTCCCAGCTCCATTTATTTGTTGAGCTCTGACAGATGGTTTACACCCTGTGTACTACAACGGCGTAAATGGCAGGGAAAATGTCTCGCTCTCTGGAGGTGTAGGTCAGCTTTATCAATAGGAGCACCTTCTATGAATAACCAGGTTATTTGTTAATAATGGAATGATTCTGATGACTGCATTGTGTTTTTGTTTTGTTATTTTCCTTGTGCTTGTCTGTCCTTTTTATTTGTAGGATTAGTATGGATCTTATTATGATCTACTTTCGACAACTTTTAAAATTCAGCATTAGCCTGCTAATACATTTAGCTTCAAGCCCAGTTTTAACTTCATCTTTACCTGTAAAGGTTATTTTACATATTCAATACTTTTTTTTTATTATCAAGGCCATTTAGGAACCAGCTGGGTAGGAGAGTCATTAAAATTGCTAAATGGCCTATTTATAGATACCAGATTCCTGGTTTCTAACGACACTCTTGACAGAGGGTTTATAAATTTAAATAGCTGAAATGTAAAAGACACTTTGGATTCATTTACATTCCTAAAATCTAACTTCCTGTCAATAAACATGGTAAAAGCATGTCAAATACCAATAAGCGTTTCATGTACAATTCATTATTTCATTATTCATGAGGAGCGCATCTTCCCTGTTGCATCTAAATTAACATATCTATGGCGGTTTAATCTGTTATCCATGCCTCATTAGCCTGTATGGATGTCTATCACTCATGTTGGTCACACTGTAGAGCTGAAAGCAGTGCATGCCATGGATAGCAGCATGGCATCCTGTTTGATTCAGTCTGAAACCACAACCAAAAATTTCTATGAACCTAGCAGATTCCTACACCACACCCACGTCTGCTTTATTAACCTAATTGCATAAAAATTGCAGCAGAATGCCACCAGCTTGTAGGTCTTTGCTGCTCATTGTCCTCTGTGATGTTGCGAAATCAATTCAAAGTCATACTTCCTCAGAAAGGAACTTTATCATCTTAATGAATAATTTATCGTCTTTCACGAAGATAATTCCATGCCGGCTTTTGACACAAGTCAAGTACTTGGTGCCCATGAAAAGCCACCAAAATGGGAACATGGGGATGGAAAGGTGGGAAACAATCAGAGCACTGATTACTGACTTGAATTAATCAGTGATGGAGAAAAATATCTTTGATTAGTAATATTCATGTTGTCCATACAGCACAGTGTTATCCAAAGATTGTTTTCTACATATTAGACCAGGCCTTTTGGCCAATGTTCCAATTGTACATGTACACTTGACATTGTTGGTACTTTTAAATAGATCTTTTTATTCATAGTCTGCAGTATATTTAAGGCCTGATTAATGCTTAATGCTGTGCTCTACTTCAGCAGTATATCTCATTATGAGCTCACTCAAAGGATGCTTTTATTTCTGAACATAGAGGGTCTCTTTGTTTACCAATATGACATCAAGAATGGTCAACTTTGTCTGTAAGCTCATTTATTAGACTCTTCATGGAAGTTTGTGCTCCATAGATGCTGCTCAATACTAGAAAAACTGCACCAAATGAAAATTTCAAACCGGTTTGTTGTTTTAGTTTAGTTTTATTATTTGTTTATTTTTTCTCAAATGTTAAATGTGCTATGAGAAATATATTCCAGGTCATTATGACAATAGCGTCATCCCCATATTGAAAGCAGATAACCTGAATGTAACAGACAGCAAATACTCATGGAAAAGCTATATTCTAAAAGGCCATGAGCAAACCTCATTTCATCCTATATGCAATCTGTCATGCAAGACGTCCACAATAGTAGCAATTGTCAAGAACTATGCAGAATCATATCGGAAAAGGTAGAGAGTATGGGGGAAGAAACTACCACGCAGCCATACAGGCATGCAAGGGTCAGCGCAAATGTCACTGTGGAGTCATTTTTGAATATGAATTATTTAACTATGACAGACACTCTCTGTTTTAAATTGTTAATTTTTCTCTCCTCAGCCTCTTTCACTATTTAGAAGTTGGGGTGAACTCACCTCTCTTTATTCAGGGAGTGATTTCATGTAGCCAGTATTAATTAAACCTAAAACTAAGCTGCATGCTGACCCTGGTTCTGACTTTGAATCGTGAGCTTCAGAAGGTGCTCTTTATTTAAACGAATCCTTTTGTACAGTGAGTGATGGCTATTCACAGTGGGTGTTATAAGACAAGCGGTTAAAAAAAAGAAAAAAAAAAAAAGAAATCCTGTTTCCTATTTCTCTTAGCTGAAGCCAACATGTTGTTTTCCCATCAGCATTCTCTCACTGAGACTGCTCACCTGCTGTTGTGGGAAATCCTGAACAACCCTTGGTCCATTTGAGCCACAAGAGAAACAACCTCTTCTCGTTTTGGGCTTTAATGTAACATTGCTTCTTTCTTTTTTTCTTCTTTCTTTCTTTCTGTCAAGTCCTCCAGATGTTGTGGGAAAGCTGGCTCAGTAAAAGCTTTAAAAGCTTTAAAATTACTATCGGCCTTCCCATGATCATCATGTTTGTTTTTAGAAACTATGGCAAAGTTTCAGTTTAACTGCAAACCTTCAAAAACCTTCACAGTGGATTTGGTGATGTTCCTCATGTTAATTAACCCTTTAACAATACTTGGGAGTGAATTTTGCCACAACGTAATCTGCATGTGTCCTGTTTAAATATAGAGCACTTCCTGTGGCACTGCATCATTCATAAGACTTTTTTGATCCAGATCTGCTTCAGTATTCTGTCCAAGATTTCCCTGTCTGTACTGTAGACATCACTGCAATGCAGGGTGCCAGAGGACCATCATTCACTGGACAGGAACACAGTGCATATTGGATACAGTGTATACACAAAACAGATGTGATTGACCTGTGGGCTCTGGGTCCCGGATTCCTGATTGAGGACTTTCCCAGGAATACGTGGTAAATTACCAGAATCTCAGGAACAAAAATTTGAAAGTGATGTGACTAAAAGATTTATTCCCAGGCCCACTTATCCTAACCTTGGGGGCCACAGTGGAAATACATGTTTGCCCAAATATCCAGTCCTGTAATACATATGGTTATGTTAAACTTTTCACAGCACTTAGTTGAGGTTAAGGTTGGTGAAAGAGCATAATTTTGGTTTGCTGTAAGAAGTCTATGGTGACATGAAGCACAAGAAAGAATGTGTTAGCTTAAACTGAAACCTTTTACTCGCTTGTCATGGAGTGATGCAATTAATTTACATTTTATAGAATATGATTAACTCAAAATCAAATTCTGTCCAACCCATACAGACAAATAAATCATACAATTCGCTGCTTTTCAGTAGAGTGCACACATAAATATTTTTCAGATTCATTTCTCTTGTAATATACTGACGTACACAGGAGGGGAGGGCGATCGTTTGTTTTGAATGTAGAAATTGTGCATCTATATTGTGTATGATTCTTGAAACTCACACCTTCCAGACACCCGGCTAAATCGGTTCATCACTCAGTTATGGTAACAGCACATTATTTGACATATGCTCCACTGACTTCTTCTCCTCTTCTCCAGCCTTTAATGTCATTTCTCTCCCTGGGGGGGGGCATCATGTCCTCTCCTCATGTCTTTGAAACACTGAGGCTTCACTTGCTGCAGCCAACACAACACCACTTTTAATTGTTCTGTGCTATCGATTTCACATGGTCATTACCTGCCTTGAGACTTTACATTACCCACAATTGGCCCAAATAAGCTGATCTGAGGTGAAGTTCTTCTGGCTGCAGTTCAGCTTATTTTTATCTTGATCAGAAGTTTTAAAACTCTTAATATAAGCTCTGGAGAACAAAAACACTCAGTGCCTTGAAAGAGATCTTCATGTGGCACAAATGTCGGATTACAACCCTCTGGTGGGCGATCTAATTTACTGGCAACCTTTCGATATTACATTTTCAGGATGTACCATATCAGTCTAGTGGAGGGAGGCTAGATCTAGTGGTACCATAGTGATGCAGTCTGTGAACTGAAATTTGTCTACTTAATGATGAGATCATACGTTGGCTGCATGTTTACTAGGAACACACCTGTCACATCCGTCCAGGTGCAAAAAATGTGAGCAAGGATATGAATGTGGAGGCATTGTGTATGTGTGTGTGTGGGTGTGTGTGTATGTGTGTGTGTTAAACCTCTTCAGACACACTCACACACAACAGTAAAACAGCAGCTTTTATCTAAGTTTTACTTTGACTTTCTGAATGTTTCCTAAACTTCTGTTCTGCATGGCCGACCCATAGACCCTGAGTCTCAGCGGAAACGGACCGTGCAGAATGTCCTTGACCTCCGCCAAAATTTGGAGGATACCATGTCAAGTCTGCGAGGCTCCCAACTTAGCCATAGGTAAGTGCTCTTGATATATACATTTTAGGATTTTTGATTTTCTTTCATAACGGTGTCTCCTTTGTCACTGACTAATGTCATGTATAAGCCAAAGAGGGTGCAGGCTCTGATAGAATAAAACCATTTGCCCACCGCTTTAACTGAGAGGAAACACACTATTTTTAGATCAACACATAACACAATCATGTACAAAAACAGTTGTGCTGTGGCCACTTGGAGAGTTGCCACCTGGTGAACATCTGGCTTTCATCCTTTTTAAATAGCCCATCTCTTTTTCATGGTCATGACTTAATTCTAGGCATATCTCTGCTTGGCTCTTACCGCCAAAACATCCAGGCAGTAATTTGTTGCAACAACCACAATATACCAACATGTCTTCATTTCATTTGGATGGTAAACTTGGAATGTGATATCATGTTAAGCAAGAACCCAAAAGAGATCTGCTGCTCTCTCTTTTTCTTTTTATTTATTTATTTTTTATACTTAATAAGTATTTCTATGTTTAGACCAAATCAAGTATCTCTGAAGTTTGACATTCCTGGGGTTGGAATGTATTGGAAGTCTGTGTTGAACCTACTCTCCTCCAGCCCTTTAGGTGACTGTTACCAGTGAAAAAAACCCAACATCAAAGAGCTAACAAAGTTGACATCAGTACTACATTAGTACTTATCAGATGTCCAGAAAAATGGGCTCAAGTAAAGGCCACATGACATAGTTAATAGTTATTAACTAGTTATTAAAACCTTTATAAGCTAGCGATCCTTTGTGTGTCTGCCAGAATGTTTTGTTAAGCAGGTTAAATTTTTTTTATTCAAGTGTAGTGTCCACTAAAATCAATTTTCCAATTTTAGACATTTTGATTCCTATAAAACCTTTTAAATGTATTTTATTTACCAGTCTGTTAAGCTCCAAAATGTTTATATGGTTATCAGGTCACTCCAAACAAGAGCCTACCATTTTAATGGGTCACTGAGCAGACATCTTGGCTGTGTATTAGTTATCTTAATGGACATTATTTGATCATTGTTATCAAATGTCTCAAACATTAGAAATTTTACATTATAATTAATTGGAAAAAAAGAAAAATTCCCACTCTGTCACTTTCAGTTGGTGTGACACCGCTCGGCCTCCACGTGGATGAATTATCCATCAACAATGGATAAAAATACTCCCACTGTCTTAGCCTGTGCATTATTTATTTGGGTGAGCTGGTTCATCTAGTTATGTAATTGGCAGACACAGAAGACGCTCCCGGCCATTTGGAGGACATTTCTAACACTAACCCACTTACATGAGTGAACAGGAAAACTACAGTATGATACGCGCTATAACAAATAATGATTAGAGGTTTAACAATGGAGTTGGTCATTTGAAGCAAAATTCCTTGGTAGGAGAACAATACTGTCTGCTTGTGAGTGCGATTCGTGTGAGTGGTGAGAATATTTCTCAAAGAAACGGATGCCATGTTAAGACAGACATATCAACCTTTCTCTCTTTGCCTTTGGGCTGTAATTCCACATTTCTAGCTTTAGTCCCTGGAAAATATACTGATCAATTGCTGTTGATGGCCCAACAGTAACTCACTGTCACGGCAGGTTTCTTTTGAAGGACTCGAGACGGAGAAAACTATTTATATTGCTTGATCTCATTCTTTATCTTATCATTGATATGGTTATATATGGATGTACCTCAGACACATCAAGGTAACACATGCTGACCCTTCCCCCATGTGTCTCTCTAGCTGTCTGGAAAGCAGTAATGTGGGCTATGACAGTGATGAGACCAACGCTCGCAGCATATCCAGCCTGTCCAATCGTTCTTCACCTCTCTCCTGGCGCCATGGCCAGTCCAGCCCCCGTCTCCAGGCAGGTGATGCCCCGTCAGCCACAGGTGGAGGATACCAGGGGAGTAGGTCCAGCTCCCAGTATGCAGCCCATACGATGCCAGCTCGCTGCTCCAGTCGCCTCAGCAGCACGTCCCGCATCGAGCTCATAGAAGGGCTGGATGTGGATGACACAGATCTCAAGTCGGGTTACCTGAGTGACAGTGACCTTCTGGGGAAGAGCCTGCCAGATGATGATGATGATGACAACCTAGCTAACGGGTAAGAGCATCTGGAAAAACAAGCGTTGGTTTGAACCTCTTGTTACCATGACAACATGAACCAATTAGTGAGTGGGAACGATTCAATATCAGTTTGTCCTTTCAGCCTATACCATGTGATTCAGAAAAGGTCAGCTAGGAGTTGTTGTCAAATCGCATTTAGCTTGTCAGAGTCAGTAAGATGAGAGGCCTCCTGCTGTAATTGCTGGACACTGATCGATGCCACTTTTCACTATCCAGTTTCTAAGTTTCACAGACAATATCTGTTTTATCATTCAGCTGCAGTGCCAAAACATTTTATGGGGAAACTTTTAGTGCCAATGTTTTTTCTGAGTTTATGTTATGATGTTTTGCACTTGGCGACCTATCAAAGAGCTCTCATCAGTAGTCTCTGCAGACACACCATCTTTCTTGCTCTTTAAAGATTGCTCATGAAATTGTCAGGCCCTGTTTTTGCTGTCTCTGAGAAAGCTTTTTTACTGACATGAGAACCTGGGTATACAATGAATGCACCAGTATAACGTGCGCTGCATGTGTTTGTTGTGAAGACTTTTTCAACAGTTAGGGAAGCAACACATAATTTAGATCACACGTAACACAGATCTCCTTAACAGCGCTGCCACATCTTACAGTTTGCAATTTGCTCTTTGCCTTCCCCCCTTTCCATCCTCTCCTTACATTCTCTGTGTATCTTAATCTAATTTCCTCTCTCAACTTGACAACTGACAGTGTAAATCAGAGGGAAACCGTGAGAGAGAAAGAATTCAGGACAGTTCTCTTGTGTGGTTGAGCAGCTTTATTGCTGTTGCACATGCAGTGGGATTTAAACTCCAGTCTCTGTAGCGCTCAGTAGGCCCTGCAAGCCAGGTCACATTCTTACTACTCAGTGCACTGAGGACAGGAAAGACGTGACACATTTTAGATTAGTAGAAATTAAAGCAAAGGAAAAAAAAATGTGTTCATTTGAATTGGATCAGTTAAAATGAAGGACTGGAGCTGATGTGAATCATGATGGCAAAATAAGACCGTTGTGAGATAGTGAGAATGACTTAAAGGAAGATAAAAATAGATGATTTACTCCACGTGAAAAGTTTGATCTTTTTCACCTCTATCCTCCCAAAATGCTAAAACAGCAGAATCCAGATAAGGTCAGGATTAAACAGGGATTATGTCATATGGGTCCATTCCTCACAGTAACATCCATGCACCCGAAATCCACTTAAATCTGACGTGTATTTTGTCCTGCCCCTTGCTGCATCAGCTCTGCTGTGGTGATTCAGATTTATCTCAGAGGTGAACTTTGGGGGACTCCTGCTTTATATCACCACAGGCTGGAAAAAAATGTTAACAAATTTTTATGTAACTGCTTTTTGGAAATGCCTCATCATGCTGATTGTTCGGGCCACTAATGTCAGCACTCCCCAGAGAGGCTTTCAAGGTGACTGTGAAACACCCCGATGGGTACAACTGATCCCCACGGTGCATTATTAGCATCTACGCCAACAGGATTATGGGTGTGTTTGGAAGCAATTTCAATGTCTCTGCCTGCACAATAAATGAACAACAATGGCTATTGTAGCAGCCAAAATACACCAAGAAATGCAAATACTACTGTTCTGTCTTTGACCTTGAGTTTATTGCATGCTTGTGCTTGGAAAATAGAACCGACTCTATGTTTTGCTGGTCTTTAGGCTCAGTAGAAAGTATCTCTGATTCTCTAGCAGGAATACAGTAAATCAAAAGTTAATCCTGTCTCCCTAAATACACCAACAGCCTTTGGTGTAGATGACTAGCTAATCTGGTTTTTGAAGCAGCCACAATAGCACATGCTCTGATTTCCTTCTCATAGTATCCACTTGCAAATTCGGCGATACATTTGTATTTCTACTGTACACCCCCCTGTCACACATTCACAGTTCACCTCATTGAGAGCCATTAGCCACCATCTCTTGAAAATAGATCAGGCTCCTCCTGCGTCACCATGGAAACCAGTTTGAAATAGACTGTAAGGAGAGGTGCAATTTGTGCTCCCTTTTCACTAAAGCCAGTTCTTGCGTTGCCATACATTTCCCTGAATTATAATAACTCTAATGTAATTTAGTTTATCTGAATAGGACTGAAAAAATAATAAGACAAAAGACAAGATGTTGGTCAACCCACTTTATGAGACGCAAACAAAAGGCAGCAAAGTGGAACTGCAGCACATCACTGGATGTCTAGTGGATATTGATTAACCCACACCAGACAGCATTGGCTAGTTGAGGCAAAAATGTATATATACTTAGAGTAGTCACTGCCTCTGGGTGTCCACCACATCAATAATCTGGTTCCACATACATGCCAATCTTCTCGTGGGCTCCATCTTTCCATCAGTGAGGAATAGTCACATCTCCTACAGTGACACACAGATTTGTGATAATCTGCATTGTCCCATTAAAAGAAAAACTGTTTTATTAATCATTGGTATTCCTATTATTTATGTGTTGGCTTTAACCTTTAACAATTAAATGTCAGATTGGACCACCAGAGGATAGAAGAAGTCTAAAAAAAAATTGACAGACCTACATACATACAGCCATGTATACGGTCCTCTAAAGTTAGCACCGTCACCATTGAGGCTACGTTTTCACCTGCATCTGTTCATTTGACAGCAGGATTGGCCACAAAGTACTGAACCAATTTGCAGCGAACATGAAGCAGAGAGGGACCGTTGGCCCGGGAAGAAGCTTTGGGGCTAGATCTGGATCATTCACTATAAATCAGATTTATTTTTTTTTGTTAAGTCTTGTGAATGTTGTTGGACATTGGCCTTGGCAGAGCTCTGCGATCCTGAGGGGCCTTTCTAGTTGAAATAGTGCCACAGATTAATTGATTCAAGTGCAATTTGTTATGTTGTTGGGCTGAATTGTATTGTTATACCTCGAAATAGGCGATGTTTTTTCTGTTGGCCATTTTTATGGTCAATCAGTGCATCTTTCAACATGCTGTTAGGAAAATAAAACAAACTGTTTACTTTTAGTCAAAATTGAATATTGCCAGTTTTCTATGACCTGTGTAATATTACAATTATTCATAATTTCCCATCTCCCTCGGTAGACTTTCTGTCTGCTTGAAATATTGGCTGCAATTTATATAACTAGACTTTCTGCTCATTCCACTAAATTCTTTGAGACTACCATACAGTGATTGAGTGTTTCGTGTCTCAGAGGAGACGGCTTCTTATTGAACCTTGACCACCTCAAGAATCGTAACTGCTTCCTGTGGTCACATTTTTCACACCATATTGGCAAAGTTTAACTATCACTCATACAAAATTACCCGAATACAGGCTATATTTTAAACACTGGTTTATGAGTGGAACAGTAGTCATATTATTGGTGTACAGCCGGATTTTCCATCGCTGGCATATATATTATGACTCCTAATCAGCAATCAGTGTCATTTCAGGGGTGCTCAGTCAATTATGGCTGATGTTTTACAGTCACAAATGTAGTATATGTAAGCAGTTCTTTATAGCTTCACTTATCATGTCTAATACAGATGTTCACTTGGAAAATGACTTGTTTTTTCCATACTGTCATTTAGGTTATGGAATGAATGCAAGCCTAATCTTTATAACAGAAGACAATAATTTCACAGGAGGCCTGAACATGATTATTGACACTTTTATGAGTTGTCTTGGCAGATTAACAGTTTGAAAACTTGAAATTGGAAGGTCTGAATGAAAACGGCAAACATCTTTCTGCATTTGGTTTGGCTCCAAGCTCTTGGGCTGACTGGGAAGGGAAGAAGTACAAAGCACTTAGCTACAGTAAAGAGCTTTTGATAAGTACAGTGCCTTGTAGAAGGTTGAAGTTCGGCTTTACTTTGGTCTAGCTTTTGTTGGACAAAATGTTTTAGTTTTTTTTTTTTTATTGTGTGTCAGTTTTTGAAAAATCCACATTGGTTGCTATTTGGGTTTGAATAGCATTTTTGAAGTTTAAGTCTAATCTAGCTCCATAGTTATAGAACTTGTCAGTTTATTTAGTAATGGTTTGTGCATTAGACAATCTTAGATTTATCGCTGGTCTCATCCTTAAGTTATACCTGAAATTGACCTTGTGTTGAGTGGTTGTTTGGGTTTGTTTTTTTTTTACCACTTGGGGACAGCACAAAAAATTGTAATAACACTGTTGTGGACTGTTAAACCAAAACAAGTTTGTGCCTTGCAGAGCTGTGGGAAAGGTCTGAGTCAGGCAATAATTTGCAGTGTGTTTGTCAAGCATCCACCTTCGTATTACACAGAAATAATATAACTGTTCACGTCACAATAATAATATTATCTAATATGAGGTGGGCAGGAATAAACATTTTTCTGGTTTCCCTGTGTCTTCTTTTCAATGTAGGTTGCAGTTGTAAAATGATAATAGAAACATAGATAAATAAATATTAACATGTATGCTGTAGGTATGACAGAGTATACTTTATGACACATCTGGTTTGGAAAAAGATCAAAGATTAAATGATTCTCTTGTTGTTTAGTTAAACATCTGGCAATTTTTTCAGCTGTCTTAGTTGCACCATACGCTTTTCATCCACTCACACATGAACAAAGCAGTTTAATCATAGCTGATAGCATATAGATTACACATGGTGTGGGGGAAAAAAACTGCAAGTGGAAAAGCAAAAAGTCGACAGCTCATTGTCCTGCATGTTACAAGGTAACACAAGGTCTGCAGTGAGTGTGTTGACATCTGGGGATCTGGACCGGCTTTTGTTTCTAGGCGGCAGCATAGAAGCAGCAATGCAGAACAGAGTGAGGAGACCGGTTCAGCAGCATCACACCTCTGATCATGCGGCAACATGGCTCGGGATGTGCTGCCATGGCAACCATCTTCCACTGACCCAGTGATGGGCTGCCTTGTGTGTCAGTGTGATAGCTTCTGAGCAAATGTATGTGTGGAAGATGTGTGTGTTGTGTGCATAGCTTGCTGCTGGCTTGAAGATGAAAAGAAAGAAAGGGGGAGAGAAATAAAAACCCTACGAAAAAGAGAGAGAGACACAGAGTCAAGGGGCAGACAGAAAGAGAGACTGGTGTGAAGTCCTAACTTCTTAATTAGATCGATTGTGGGGGAAAATCTGTCACCCTGGAAAGCTAATGTTTTTATTTACATTTCCATTTTGGTATTCAGGACTTCGAACTGTGAGTGGTTTTGGAAAATACTTAAAGTCAAACAATTTTCCCTGAACTCTGGTATGGAATAGCGTGTCAGTTGACCCAAAAAGAAAAATAATTTTTTATTCCTTCAGTAATGAAAGCATGCAAGTGCATGTTACAGAGGAAATCATATGCAGTTTTCCACTCACACATGGACTGAATGCATTTCATTGCTCTCTTTTCCTATATTACTGGATACTGTAGCTAAGCTCATGGCTTAGTTTGCTCCTCTGGCAAAGTCATTTCCATGGTAACCATAATAAAGCAAGGAGTAGATCTGTTAAAGACTTGGCATGTATAATATGAAAGTGAGAGTAATTTTCTAAATATTCAAGCACTTTACAGCCTCCATCATGGAAACTATGTGTATCGACAAACACATTCTGTAATGCACAAAGGGTTTGCTGCAGTCATCTGATTCTGACTCTGTGCCTCTGGCAGTCTGCATTCAATTTCCCTTTCCTGCTCATGTTAGACCTCTCTATTCTCACAGACTGCTTCCTTACTATTGAAGCCTCACACATTTTCTGACCTACTTAAACCCATCTGTACAAAAATTGGGCTTTGGCTTCGTAGTTGTGGTCTTCCGGAGGGACTGCTGGGATTACAGTTTAGTGAGACCACCTTGGGGTCGCTGCTTTACAGGCTCCGACTCAGTAAGGAGGGATGTGGGGGGGTTTTTTTGCCCCTGAAAACTATACACTCACAGGAAGAGACACACAAATCATCTTGAAATGTTTCTTTCAAGCTGGGTTAATTTGTCATTCAAGAAAAACAATGGAAGGTATCTCCACCAGACCCGGACACGAGTTACTGTTAGGCAGACACGGAGCACACCCCCCAAAGTCAGCAGCTCAAACACATCTGGGGTCAATATGGAGCCCTCGTTGCTCAGCAAAGGTCAGTAAAATCCTGGATCTAGAGGGCCTCACAACCACTCACCCGTTTAACACCAAACTAGCCTCCACCTTTACCAGCATCATCAGCCATGTGAATAATGGACCATTACAGCAGCACCCCAGGGTGCATGAATCATCCCTGCATCATGTCTGCGTGTGGTCGTCTGGGTGTGCAGTTTGGATTCCACAAGTATAACATGAAGCCCCAGGTGGAAAATGTCATACACATACTTTTTTTTTCACAACATTATGTTTAAAAATGTAAATCACATGCTGCCTGTTAACACATTTGCTGACTGGTAACAAGACATCAAGTGATTTTTGGAGTTGGAAAAGAAATGTCTGATTATACGCTTAAAGTAAAGCTAATGAACTCTGGTTTTTCACAGTTTAGTTCGAAATTATTGCTTTATGTTAAGTTTGGCTTCTTTTCAGCTCTGTGATGATATTGAAGCTGAATTACTGACAAAAATACAGAGCACAGGAAAGCATCCTCAAACAATACAACATCCTCATAGGAGAGTAGCACTATATTTCAGACTATCAGGTTTTAAATGTAGCACTGCTTGAGACTGTGTTGGCTTCAGGATGATATCTGCATCTGTATTATGGGCTACATCTGCGGGATAGGCAGGGGGGAATTTCCTGTCTGAGGTCGATGGAGACGTTATATTCATTTTTCCAGTCCAATAATTTGACAACAAGAGCCTTTTCCTGGGACTTTGCAGAGATAGGGTGGCCGGCTACTATCCCCGACTCGGTCAGTGGTGCATCTCAGACCTACTTTCTGCAGGGATTTGACACTGCTTGATAACGACAGCCCAGTCCTATTGGCCGTACAGTAAAATTAGGCACTAGTGAGATCAGAGATGCACTGAAGTAAAGTTTTGCTGGATTTGTCATCTGTAGTCCTTTTGAATGAATGATACAGAAAATGGCATAAATCACTGAATACTTTTTTTCTTCTGGTGCTGGCTTTCAGCAAGTTAATTTCCCATGTTGCTCTCTTGACTAAGATGAAGAATGACTCCTCTTACTGAGCATCCAATGTTTGAAAATGATGTGAAGTTCTATTTTTTTTTTTTTTCCTCTAAATGCTAATTGGTGCCTGCCTCTATACAGTTGGAGCATGTACAATGAACCTTAGGAGGCCCATCTTTAACTCAGTGTGCCTCCTGCTGGAAATGTAGTGTCATGACACCACACAGAAACAGCACCACAGTCCAGGTCCAGATTTAGTGCACGATTTTGATCCCCTTTAAGATTTGATTGAAGAGTTTTATGATTGAAAGCGGTTTTACTTGTACATGTTTTATGACTGACCATGAAATACTGCTCAATAAAGACTTTTGTGGCAGGAAGATGCATTACTTACCCTAAAGTATGCACACCCTTAAATTTTTGCTTTTTTTTTTTACCTTCAGGTCAGAAGTATAATATGAAGTATGAGGTCTTTTTCATGGTGTTGGCCAGGCCTTCACATCAGATGTTAGAAAATATAGCCACAAACTGGTGGCAGCAGTTTGGGAAAGGCTCTTTTCTTTTTCAAAATGACAGTGCCTCCCATTAATGCACAAAGGCAGCCCATAGATTTGGTGCGGAGGACTTGACTGGCATGAATTGCAGAAATGACATTTGAAAGAGTGAGGATCTTATTGTTCAACATCAAAGCCTGACTTCGCTAATGAACTTGTGGATGAATGGTAGCAAAGCCGGATGCAGATGGGTTCCAAATTCAAGACAAAAGCTTTTCCAAAAAGAGTGGAGAGGTTTGTTGGTTCAGAGATTCAGCTACACCTTTGGCCTTATGGCACATTCAATTCTCATATTTGTTAGTTTTTACATTTTTGTTTGTTTTTCTCCATTTTGGCTTGTTGCTCAGTGTAGAAAAATGACTTTGAATGTTTAATGTAATGTGCTCCCAAATAGATCCCAATTTGCACTAAATATTTAAAATATATCATCATTGACCTTCAGAGAACTTTAGATTTAATGTGCCTGTCCTTTATCCCCTTCAATAAATTGTAAAGTAAATCTACGGACTCATGTATTGCAGTATAATTTACTGCAGCAGAAGGAGAGAGTGGCATAGACAGATCAAAGGCCACAACAGTAAAAGGTCAAATCATGAAAATGGTTTCCTGTCTGGTAACCTCAATAAAAACAAGGGAAGTCCTTACGGTGCTGTAACTTGTCACACATGGGCTGATTCTCTGTTTTTACAGTTTAGAAATACCCCAGCTTGGCTGTGGCAACGTCACCTGATGACCTAATAAGGCGCATAAAGGATGTACTTGTTTAGGTCAGTCACACAGGCCATTTGGTTATCAGCGTAGGACAGCTGTTACTATACAGTGCAAACATGACTTGAAGCCTTTTTAGATGACCCTGTGTTTAGCAGCTCTGTAGCTGCGCTGAGATAAACAGGAGACCTGAGAAACAGTTTTTGTTTTTCTCTCTTTTACTGTAAACAGTTTATTTCAGTCATCATTCCAGATGATTCGGGCATCCGAACGTGAAGCTTCCAATGTAACCAGCAGACATTTAAACAGAATTCTTTACATTGTGTGTGAGCAAAAGAGGAAGCGAAATGAGCAGAGAGGTGAAGCTCCTTTTCAGATTTTGATCAGAGTGAGGATCTCAAAAATAGAGGCAGACATAACAAGCAACTATCAAAATAGCATCTTACTTACAAACTTACTTAAAGGGATTTTAAAGAATCTCTGGTGCGTGACAGCAAAAGAGCTGTTTAATCTTAACAAAAAGTTAAACCACAGTCATCTAAAATTCCAGTTAAAGCAGACTCTGTATTTATATTACAATATGTGGCTGGATGTGGAAAATCAGAGAGCCTCAAAACTCTAATACATCATCGGGGTCAATGCGTTGTTTTTGTTTAAATATTAACTGTTGAAAATACTGAAGTGCATCTGGTATTGTGAGCATTTTGGCCTTTTTTTCTGCTATATAATAGATTTCCTCTAACAACTAAATGTGGATCGGTTCATTCTGTTTTATAATTTACCATCCTTTGTGACTACATTTTGAATCAGAGTATACCCACTGAGATGCAGACGGAACTGGTTTGACTGAAGAAGTGGACTGGGTGTGGGACCTCTGTGGGTCATGGAGGCTTTACCTCCAGGAGTGGCTCGTTTACAGAGCAGAGATCTGGTGAGCTCATCACCAGACTGTTCCACTGCTAATGAGAAGGGGAGGGCGGTTTTCCAAGGCTGCTCATGCCTCACTGGAGGCGCTCGTGTCATCTGTGGGTTTGTGGTTTCACTCGCAGTGATTCAGTCTTTACCTTAAACTGAATTTTCCAGCTTTGCCATAGATGGCAACGGATGAAGAGAGAACACATTTTATTTTTAGCAGCATCAACCATGGTAATCATTTCTTAAATGTAAAAGGAAGTCTGATGCTCGAAATGTCTGTCTATATGGACTTGTAACACCCTGTAATAGCCATGTTTTGACTGACAACTGAAAAGTTCTCACTTAGAACTCACTTGAGAAATGACCGAGACTGATTGAACACCAGGGATCAAAGACTGAAAACCAAATTATTAGCAAGATGACACTAAATATCCTTAAAATCTGCCCTATTTTCATGGTTAAACTGGAAAAGTTCCCAACTCAGCAGGCGCAGAGCAACACAGGAAGCTGTTGGAATGCTGCCTTGTAAATTAGGCTAATTAATTTATCAGCATATCGTTTATTGTTTCTCACACAATTATGATACAATATCGTCTTTATGTGGAGTGCTAGAGTCCTGGGAGTTCAACTCACTAACACCAGCTTGTAATGAGATAGGGGTAGTTTTTCCACAACAATGAGCAATTAGTAATGAAATGGGGAAAAAATTTTCACTTTTTTTTTTTTTTTTTTTTCACAATCAGTTAATTCGACAGTGCCATGTTGTAATAAACTATATCTTTGGGTTTGATTAATATGCTGAAAGCTTTTGAAACATCTTCAGCTCTGGGAAATACTGTTTAGTTTTCCTCTTCTGATTTACAGATCAAATGGCTCATTTTGTGGGGAAAAAAATGACAGACAAACTGATAATGTAAATAATCTTTAACTGTAACCCTACAAATAACTACACTACTCTATGCACTATAAAGCGTTTATCACCTTCATTATTCACATCAGCAGATGAAATATTTTTATTATCCAGATGCTCCAGATGAAGAAACGCAAACTACCAAACAAATGGCAGTAATGCAGAGCAGATAGAATAATAAAATTAATTGAGTTCACATTTTGACCACGAAAATCAAGAAATACTATTTTTATAATTTATGATCTAAATTTAAAATTTTTTTTTTAATACAGATTTTTTTCATTAACCGGTAATGAGATCACGTTGATGTTACCATGGAGACCGCGGGCTCGACAGCAGTTAGCCATGATTTCATGGAGGGTCTCTCTCCGGTGGCGTCCTTCCTCTGCTGTTTCTTTCTCCCATATTTATCTCTTTTTTTTTTTTTTTTTCCCTGTTTGGGGGAAAAAGAGGGGGGGGGGGGGGGTGTTGCCTGTCCATTCAGTGGCCGTGTGCCTCTTTCTGCTCGCTGAATGGGAGTTTTTATTTATTTATTTATTCATTTTTTTTTTAAAGGGGAGAATATGAGTTTAAATCTCAGGACGCAGATGATTCACGGAAGTTTGGCTCACCGTAAATCGGGAAACGGTCCCCAAATGAGCGGCCGTCTCCTCACCGGGAAGGTGCCTTCACAGAGAGCTAAAGGGACTTTACTTTTTACGCCAAGGTAACGGTGACATTTCCTTCCTGCTTTTCTCCTTAAACACGGCGAAAGAGGTTTTCCGACATATTTTTATAGGTGTGACTTTTGTTGACACGCTGCAGTGGGTTTTTTCCCTATTTGCCCTCCGGCTGTCATTCATCCAAGGAGAATGGCTTTTTCCCTTCACTGTGGACTAATAGGTTTATTCACCGGCTTTAAATCAGCTTTAAACAAACCTGGCTTTTGACTAACGTTACACTGCAGTATTATTAGCATTTATTATTTGGCTGGTTTCACTACCTTTTTGGTGCTTTGGATAATGTGAATATTCCCTAATACTCTAATGATACAGCTGAATTCACTAAAGTACACTTTTGTTGTTTGTTTGTTTTTTTATGCTTGTTACTATTGAACAGTTTTACATGTGCGACTTATGCTGACATGAGGTTGAATAGAGTTGTAAAGAAATATGCTGCTGATTCATACGTTGACATTGATTTGGCTCTCGTGATTGTAACATCTATGGTAACAGTTTTTTTTCTCCGGAGGACACTGCAGAGCTGTTACCACAGCTATCTGTATAATAGAGGGTGTCTTCACCGCTCATTCAGCCCGAAGCTTGCATTTCCACCAGCCCTGTTTTCACAGTCCAAGATGTAGAAAATATTAGCAGTGCCAGAATTGAACTACAAGATGTATTCTTCTTATTATTCTTTTTGATTTTACATAGTATAAAACTTATCAGCATGTGGGAGAAACCTGAACTTCTTCCCTGGCGTCATGCTTTACATCTTTTTATGGCTCTCACCAATGCCGCCTATCTTGCCACAGTTGCAACTAAGAATTTTTGTTTGCACATTGTCGTGTTTGAGTTTAGTGACGTTTAGCGATGTTTTTGTTGGGTCCGAGTGTGAACAGAGATTGCATTGTCCCCGATCTGCTCCGCTCCACCAGTCATCCCAGATTCTTCTTAAATCAAAACATTTTCTGTGCAACCCAACTCAGATCATAGGAACATGAAAATGATGGAGATATTGGAGTTGTGCCATAGAAAACAACAACTTAATTGCCGCCCTATGTATGAAGTATGCACTTTTCTAGTGTGCAACTCCCACCCTCTCCCTGTCTGGATTTCATCCCTCAGAGCAGACAGTTTGGTTTGTAATATTAACAGCCCACAGGCCCTCCTGCCTTTTCTTGTGCTGACATCCCTGCGGGGTTATTCATGGCCCCTCTGTTGCTCCTGACAGAGGTGCTATTGTTCAAACATGCCACAAACATCTGTGCTCAATGTAAATCTAAATTATTCTCCTTATTGATGGTATGTGAAAACACGAAAAGACATTTAAATTTCTCATATCAAACATTTATCTTAGCTTTTTTTTTTTTTCACCAACCTTTACATCTGAGGTCCCATCTCTTGCCACAAATCCTCACTAAAATGCAAATTTTTATGCGCCAGAATGCTGAAAACCAGCACAAAGTGTCAGGGTAAGCTCCATCTCTGTTTTACAACTGCGACTACTACTCAACTACAGGCATGTGATTAAATCCAATTCTGAATGTGTATAGGCCATTTTTGTCTCCCTGTGTTTTTCTATGCAATTCCATGTTCCCTGCCTCTGCTAATTGCAGACTGTAGAGCCACAAAAAGCATTTTCAGCTCAGTGGGGAAAGCAAAAGAAAGGGAAAAGAACTGATTCAGCTCAAGCAGTGACTCAGCTTTGAAAGGGTCTTATTAATTTACCTTCTCCACTATGCCACATTTGCATGTGCCAACACAAATTTGATCACCACCTGTGGTTGCCAGAGGAAATGATGGGGAACGTAATCGTACAAAATTTGACTTGGACTTGCATTTAACTCTCTGGAGATATCATTTTTAAGCTCAACAAGGCATTAATGCCCTACTAAAGCACTTAATAATATTTTATTCTCCAATTCTAAACTCCCCATTAGACTCTGAACTGTTTTATACTCTGGTAATGTTTTGGTTGATTGAGAGGCTACACCTCTTGTTGAACTCCACACAGTGATCTGCATTTTAATTATATTCAAATCTGAATCCATCTAGAGATCTAATGTCCAGTTTCCATCTTCACTTCAGGGGGCTACTCTGGCAACATCTGTTTCTTGGCAATGCAGGATGTCAAGTTGGGGTGGAGGAAAGGGTCACAAGGGGTTTAGGAGCTGTCATTCTGATTTCTCTGCTTCTTCAGAACATGCAAGATTATGCTTAATACCCTAAGCGGGCACTTGACATACTTTTACTTTTCAGTATGATTTATCAGCATATCCTGTAATGTTTCTCTTGGAGCTACAGTTAAATGTAGCTACAAAGACTGGAGTGTGTTGGTCTGTATTGAAAAGCTGCAGACTTTGCCATCATGGGTATTTATTAAATTACCAGTGAGATTATATCTTAATATCTAAAAATTAAGATTAAAGAGTATCCCAAACAAACTCAGATTTTATGCAATGGTGAGCAGAAACATAATGATGTCTTGTTCTCGTAATGCAAGTCATTTATGGTTGAAACAGGACATTGGAGAAATAGTTGTAACTTTAGAAATAATTTTTTAAATGGATTTTGTGCTTTGAAACCATTATGAGGTATTATATGTGATATTTGGTGAAAAATCTAATCAAAATCAATCTTATTTAATTCATCAGAAGTGAAATGTCCCCTCATCTGGGTGTGTTCACTATATGGCCTAATGTATATATGAATGAAAATGACCAAAGCAGCTGCAGCCATGTTTGAATTACCTGCTTGTTTGAGCACGGGGCCACCTCCAGAGACAATTTACTGAAGACAGATGGGTTCATATCGGTTGCAATCAGCTTTTTTGTGCTTCGGAGGTTTTCTGTAGTTTTATCTATCGTACGTTCATGTTGTTTTAATTTATTTGACAAGGCACATTTTTGCTGATTTGTCATTCGTGTTTTGTTTCAGTTGGGATGAGAGCAGCTCCATTAGCAGTGGGCTCAGCGACGGTGACGGTGATGGCTCAGATAACCTCAGTTCAGAAGAGTTCAACGTCAGTTCCTCTCTTAACTCCCTCCCGAGCACACCCCTGGGATCCAGACGCAACTCTTCGGTAATGGTGAGCTGAGATACCGTACCTAACGGTCCGCGATACCGCATGTGATAACGTTTTGCTTTAAGGCCTTAACTTGAATTTTTCATTCTGGGATTTACAATATGCTGTGTGTGAAATGTGAGGTCCTCTGTTTTGACTAAGGCCACAAGAAGACACCACAGAACCACAGACTTCGCCGCTGCCATTAAACTGACATTAAAGTGAAACGTGATCTGTCACAATGCAAAAGCTCCACTGCACATACATATGCATAAAAATTGACTTTTCAGTGAAGTAGCTATCCTAAATCCAATAGTATCACTTTGGGGAATAGAAGCTACTCATGCTGGTATATTATAATTATTTTTATTTTTTTTTAAGAAGGGAGAGGAGAGGGCATAGATGTATGAAGAATTTTTTAACTCGGTGGTTGAACTTACTTTGTGGAAAAACTCTATCAGTCTTAAAATGTACCTGGAAGGAAACAGTAAATCTGATCAAACTTGTTTTATGTTCACTTTTCCAGCAGTGGCACTGGTGATATGTCCTACCTTTCTCACCTTTTACTTAGAAGTAGTGCTTACATGCAGAATGTTCACTCGGAAGAAATGAGCATTAGCGGTACTCAATGAGCCATCTGTCGTTCTGTCTAACATTCGTGGTGTGCCAAGACACAGCATGTCCAGTTTTGCCCTCGGTTCTACCTCCTCAATGCACCACATGATTATTGTTGAGGTGTCTTTTTTTGCCCACTGCACCATGAAACATGAAAAAATACAAGCTGAGGTTATTAAGTTTGCTTCTCATTTCCTTGATATATTGATTATACCTCTGGAAGTGTTTAAGCCTTTAACAGTTTTTTTGTTTTTCTTCTGTGGTTTTCTCCATTCAGCTCTGGGTGTATCAGTATATCACTCACTCTTTCCCAGTGGAATGCATCTTAGATTAAACAAAGATTACAGAGAACAGTCTAGTCCACAGATAACACATTCCATGTCTGATCTGTCTTTCCCTTCCTCTGTCTGCAGCTCCGCACTGATGCAGAGAAACGCTCGCTGGTGGAGAGCGGACTGTCTTGGTATAGCGAGGATGGCAAAGCCGGCCACAAGCTCGATAGCTGCAGCTATGACACGGGGAGTCTCAAAACAGAAGCCCCAAGCAAGTGGAGAAAAAAGCCTCCAAGCCTCAGTGAAGATTCAGCGAGTAAAGGGGAAATGAAGAAGCCGCAAAGTTTGGGTCAACCGGGAAGTTTCAAGAAGGGCCGCAATCCTCCAGTAGGCGTTACCTCCCCCATCACTCATACCTCTCAGAGTGTGCTTAAAGTTGCAGGTAAGATCTGATTGCATATTTGCACTTTTATTCTGCATGTGTCTATGCCTCTGTTTGTTTGTTTTTTTGTTTTTTTTGCTATTCCATTCTGATAGGAATTTAGCAGATCACTGCCATTCTTAACAAAGAAATCTGTGTCATCCAATATCTGTCTGTATAATGAATCAAAATCAAGTATCTTTATAGAGCAGCCAAGGAGGATATCTGCTTGGTGTCAAAATGAATACCCTTTAGTGTAAGACTGGGTTTGATTTGTAGCACAGCACATTATACTGAAGAAAAAATGCACCATGAAATCCATTTCATTGAAGAAAAAAACCTGGTCTTGCAGCCCAAAGCCATGTTTCTTTTATTATCTCTGAGAAAAGCCTGTTACTGTACATGTATGCAGAGACACTGTGTCTGCCATCTGCAGCAAGTGATTTATTTCTGTGTCCTTTAAAGCCTAGCAAAACATGCCATGATTAAATAATAGGTTCCAATACCAGTATTTCTTGACTTTTCATTTGAATTTGCTCAAAATAATTTCAGCTTTGAAAATAATTGATTAAAATGACTTCTGATTTTATGTATTTTGGCTGCAGTTTAACAGGAAACAGACATTCTTTTAACTGATGCAGAAAAATTTAAGAGGTCAGATGTGTTGTATTTGCTTTTATACATGTACTATAATTATAACCTTACTTGTAGCCTAAAGTAAAAAAAAAAAAAATAAATAATAATAATAATAAAAAAATCAAATTTTCCACTCTTGATTTACCCTTCAATATTCACAACAATTAACACCAACTCTTTGCATCACTTAAATGATCCATTCAAATTAGTTTAACTTTAGCAAAGGGATATATTTTATGATTTGAAATTAATTTAATTTTGCATTAAGCACTTTTAAATCAATCTTTTGGTGGGTCACAGTTGATGTCATGAGCACATAAAAACTGAACGATGGCTGTCATGCTATTTTATATGACATTGTCTAGTAAGATAGACAATTCTAATGAACTGTTCCATCTCAGTTTGTTTCACTGGGGTTGTTGTCATTTTGTTACCTCCAGTTTATTTAGTTTACTGGTCCATCAACCCATCCAGTCAGTCCATCCATTTGTCTTTTTGTGAGTAGGTTATTCTCTATTGGGTGGTAGTGACTACAGGCCAAACAAATCAACCTGACATTCATGCTGCTCCTAATTTTTTCCCTGAATTGTTTTCAGTTGTGAACAGAATTGACTTAATATTGTTATTCAACAAGATGGTATTCTTTTCTACTTTATCCAGCGCCTAAATGTGAGAAGCCACTGGACAAATCTAAGATTTCCATTAAAACAGCTGGTCTGCAGCGGTCTCGTTCTGATGCTGGCAGGGATCATCATGGAGAGCATCGTAAGCCCCCGTCAGGTTTAGTTAAACCCACTGCTGGAGCCTCCTTTGGGTACAAGAAACCACCAACAGCCACTGGTACTGCCACTGTTATGACAGCAGGAGGCGCCACCATCTCCAGTGGCTCCGCTACTGTGGGGAAAACCCCGAAGTCATCTGGCATCCCTGTAAAGCCCATCGGAGGAGGAATACCTTCAGGTCGAAAGAACAGTTTTGATGCCAGCAGTGAGCAGAGCTTCCTTGGTCCAAACGCCCGAAACAGCATTCAGTACCGCAGCCTGCCTAGACCTGCCAAATCCAGCACACTCAGTGTGATTGGTCGCCCTGCAACACGACCCGTCAGTGGTAGCATTGACCACAGTCTGTTGAGTTTAAAACCTGTGCCCATTGCTTCCGCAAGCCCGAGGGTTAAAGAGTCGAGTGGCTGCAGTAGTAAAATGGCTAATCGAACCAGCACCGGCCCAGTGAATCAGACAGACAGAGAGAAGGAGAAGGAGAGGGCCAAGGCCAAGGCTGTGAGTGCTGACATAGACTGTGGCTCTCTGAAGGGAGAGGAGGCTCAGTCTGAGTCGACAGGAGAGTCTGTTGTGAAGCTCCACGGTCTGAGAAGGACCAGCAGCAGCAAATACCCCGAACTGTCATCACCCACCACACCAAGGTCTCTCATTTAAACACTACTCTAAAAGGCATTTCCACTTAATAATAATAAAGCATATTTTCTCACTCTTATCTTCCCATGTTGGTAGTTTTTAGTTTTATTATATGTTTCCAATGTCTCTAGTGCCAACTAAAAACAGATTTTGTTGGATTTATGTCACTGCTGAATTTTTGAGGCATCTTAAAGACATCTCAGAGACAGCTGTTTAAAAACCTTGTCAAATAAAACCACAGCCATTTTTCCAGATATATAGCTCCGGAAGGAAGTTACAAAATTGTGTTTCATTTTTGTAATTTGGATGAAAGACTGAAAATTGCAAAATCACATTGTTCCATTGATGCCTTTATTTGAACAACATAACTCAGGCGTCACTATAATTTCAGTTTTTTTGATTTCTGATTTCTAGGATGCTGAACACAAAATCTTTAGGTCGTCCACCCAGCCTGGCTCACCTAGACAAGGTCAACTCTAACAGTCTTGACTCCTGCGTGACCATCCAGGACCTCCCCCCCAAAGTCCCTCCGTACTCCAAGCTTCAGGACTTGGCTGGTTCCCACACAGCTTCACGCCTCACCCCTAGTCCAGCGCCTGTCCTCCACATCGATTCCGCCAGCTCTTACACCAGTGAGAGCCTGAGCCTGAGTGGATCACCACTACTCTATCCTAAACTGTCTGGCATGCATCGCAGCATGGAGTCTCTGCCCCTCCAGATGAGTGTACCCTCAAGTACAAGGTTTGTCACAACTGAGACACGTGACAAGGAGGAGAGGGGTGCGGGAACCTGGGGGGCTGGGAGCAGAACATCCCTCAACCTCTCAGATAGGCAAGTCTCGGATGTACTGTTTATTGTTCTTGGTCAATAATGTATTTTTTTTGCCAGCAAGGATCACAAATAAGCATAGGTCTTGTATCTTAATTTAAAAGCAGATTACGACTTTGTTGTAGTACTCTAATAAAGAAAAACCTTGGCAAATACAATCTATCTTCTCCTGAGCCAGACAATATTGATGGAAGCAACTGAATTAATCTTAGAAGCAGACAGTGTATGAAACATAATGTCCAAATGAGCCAGTCTTTCAATACTGGAATATTAATTTTTTGTCAGTTTCCATTTGTGCAAATGGAAAACCTGAGCTGTTAGTTTTTGTTGTTTTTCAAAGTGGAGATGGCCCAAAATATTTCGTCTCAAAGTAATGTACTTTTTGGCAATCCCATGCCAAATTTATCAAAGTGGCCAGTGTGCCATTTGGGCTCGGAGTACAAAAAGAAATCAAAAATAAATACAGGAAGTTTTGTAACAGTTGTGCAAGTCTTATGTTAGAACTTTAAACGATGTAATTAATGATAGTGTTTGCTGAAGATGTAAAAATTATATTTTTATTAAAACTATGAACTATGACTGTTTGATAACTGTCAATAATGTTTTTAATCTCTTTACAGTTTACAGACGGACAGAAATACCTTGCCAAAGCATGGCTTAGAGTATGTCAAAACAATTTAATCATCCAAGCCTCTATTTGAAATCTCACACTGTGATTTGTTACCTTTTTCAAAGTTAAATGACCTTTCTTCTCTCAGACGCTATGGCTCAAGCCTGTCAGACAGCGATGGAAGCAAACCAGGAAGGCGACACTCCCACACCATAGTCAGCATGACAGAGAGCGACAGCCCCCCTCAGCTGCCTTCTCCCACCCACCCGCTCCACCCCTCCTCTGGCAAGGGTCCTCTCACCAACGTGGGTGAGTCTGCCTGTTCAGTTTGGCTGTCAAATTCTAAAAGCACTCTGTTTGAGCTCTGAGTTAATGAGACATGAGCTGTTTAATAAGTCATCCATCTTATCCAAGATTATTATGGAAGATATGCATACTGAGAGCAAAGCCAAATTTTTACATTTAAGAAGTAGTGCACAACTCGTGACCCTGTGATGGACTCGCGACCTGTCCTGGGTGTACCTCGCCCTCTCCCAATGAGAGCTGGGATTGGCTCCAGTACCCCCCCCCCCCCCCCCCCCCGGGACCTGGAAACAGATAAGCAGCAGAAGATGAATGAATGAATGAACAACTTGTCAGTACTTCTATCCAAGTGCTGAAGTGGTGGCCACATAAACTAATTTAATCTTGTTAATGTGATTATCCTACAGTACGTATGTGCATATGGACTCAAGCTCAAGTCTAGAATATGCAGGAGATGGGAGTTAATACGGGGTCAAGTCAGACTATATTTATCTCTTTGACTGTTGAGGAACGATAGTGTTGCCTTTCACTGCATCATCAGAATATTAGTGCCATACCTAGTTATAGGGCTACTCTGTGTGTGTATGTGCAAGTTTCTCTTCACTGCTGCCTCATCTGTACCATTCACTAGATTACTGAATGTCTCTCTTCTGCAATAGTTGCCCCAATTTCCAGTGGCACTCCGAGGATATCACGCTCTAACAGCATAGGCCCCCCTAGTGACGCAGCTTGCGATGTCTATGGATCGTCCCCCCTGGGGAGCAGTATGTCCCTGGCTGATCGGCCAAAAAGCATGATGCGGTCTGGGTCTTTCCGTGAACCCGGCGACGATGGTGAGCATATTCAATTTGCCTCTCAGCAGAGGAGTCACCCAACATGGCCTCAGCACAATGTCAGGATGTAATTTGTTTTCATGGAAAAGGAAGGTGGAGGAGCCTTTGTACCTCCATTTTAGATTAATAGGGAGTCACTCAAGAATTTAAAAGCACAATCTGATCCAAATGTAAACAAAACAAGAAATCTTCCAGCCCCTAACTTCATCCTGCTTTCACCATTTTGTATTTTATGTTGACACAAGTCGTCAGTATATTTGACAGGGGACAGCAGGAATTGAGGGCAACACTAAATTACAGACCACCAGGACCTCATTCCTCAAATCTTCATGATATTCATTTCCACCTTGTCTTTCTTGCAGTGCATGGCTCTGTCCTGTCTTTGGCATCCAATGCTTCATCCAACTATTCTTCCGTAAGTAGATACAACCAGTTTATTTTGAGTTAAAAAAAAAAAAATATTATTTTGTTGCACTTAAGGGTTTTGTGTCTTCAAAAAGTGACCATTTTGATTATTGCAGCCAAGAATAACAATACGTTTCTACATTACATATATGTTAATGATTGATTGACTTATTTAATAAAAGGAAAGAAAAAGCTCCACCTATATTTATTCATCTCTTAATGATCAAGTAACCCAGATAATATATATATAGTATTAGTTACATTAGTTATCCCACGCTTTATTTGCAGTGGATAACTAGTTTTCATGACTGAACTTAATCCTCTGCCAACATTGTGTATCATTTATTTGTTTTTTACCATGCCTTCATTAGAATGAGGAAAGGATACAAGGGGAGGTAAGGCCAATGTGCTGTAACTCGTCAGCTCATACTGTGTTTTTCATCTGTCATCTGTCAGTCATTTCCTGTTGAAACTGGTCCATTCATTAGTGTTTGGTGTTATCAGATCTCAATATGTCTGTTATCTCAGGAGCTCATAAGTCAGTTCATTCTGTTTTATCTTTCATTTTCTTTGTCCTTCAGCAACACTTGCTAATATTTAATGAAAAAATTTTCAGATCTAATAAAATTGTCAGTGCATGAGAGGAGTGGCGAAAATACAATGTCATCCAACAATTTTGACATTTCTTAGTGTTTTGCAGTGTATTTGTTTGTGAGTAATATTGGTTTGTGTTCAGGAGCAATACCTTTCATATTTTGTTTTGTGCATATTTGTTTGTTAAGTTTACCAAAAAAAAAAAAAAAAGAGGAAACGCATTTAACATATTCAACTGTATTAATAAACCCATCACCATCTGCATCATCACCGTCTTGTGGAGTTTTGTTCAAAGCACTGTTGCTATGATGTTCATACTGCTCAGACCTACTTTGCTATTTGTTCACAGCAAATCCGCAAGTTGAGACGCGAACTGGAATCCTCCCAGGAAAAGGTTGCTAACTTGACCATGCAACTTTCCGCTAATGTATGTATGATTTTTTTTTTTTTTTTTTTGTAAACTGAAAAGTTAATGACCTGGCTATATGACTGCTCTTACTAACATATCCAAGTGTTGCACTTGCAAAGAGAAAATCAGTGAGCATTTAATTGGTGTATCTAGTGTCTGCCCTAAAGTTTTTGTGAAGGTGAGATGGTGTGGGGTAGTGGTGTAAATCCTTGTGGACTCACCAGAAGGAGGATCACATGAAATGACTTAAGTTCCTAATGCACGTCACTGAAGTCCAATATAGACTTCAGTGAGACTCAGGTGTTACAGAATATGGGCCATGTTTCCAGTTCTCTCGCTGCCAGTCACAGCCCTGTTATTTTGATGGACACTCACTGAACCTCAGCCTTAATCCTTAATACTCACCAATTGATGATAATGGTGATCATCATGCTTTTAACTTTTAGTTATGTTATTTATCTTACAGATTTCCCAGCCCTGTTTTTTCTAATTTTTGCTCTGTCTCATTTTGCTCTGTGCCTTAGCTAAACAACTACTAACAACCTTGTTGTTTTGAACATATTAAGTGACTGTGTGACTGTATGTGTTTGAGAAGTTTTGATCACTCCCCTAATGCTCCTATCCCTCTTTCTTACACTCGTGGCTGTATTGACTGCTGGACTCGCTGCTGTCCCCTGCTTGCCTACCACTGACCCGCACCTTTGGATGCTGGGTGTAGCAGCTAGGCCAGGTTTGTTTGACTGTTGCATCCAGAGCGCTCTCTGTCGCTTCCTCATGATTCTGAGTGGACATCAAGCTGACAAATCGCTGTCACACATCTCTGTTGGGCTAACAGCATGGCACGGTCGACCCTCAACTCCTATCTTGAAGCATGTTGACTAAGGCTCCAGTTAATGCTTATTTTATTTTATGCATTAATCTGCCAACTATTTTGTAAATTACTGAGTCAAAATACATTCAGATATCTTAATCTATCTTTCAGAGCCCAAGTTGATGCCATTAAATTTCTTATTTCCTGTGCTCAGCAGACCAAGGGCTTTATTTTGCTTACAAAATTATATGAATGATTAAATGAATATCAGATTTGTTGAATACTCTGCTGATTGACGAATTGATCAATGAATTATTATTTTCAGCATTATAATGACTTTTTCTAATTATTTGCTTAGATTTAAGAGGAACTTTAGGTTAAATTTTTAATAAACAAGACAAAAATGCAGTCATGAAACTAAAGAAACTCGAAAAAAACTGAGGTCTGCTACTCAACAGGTTATTGTATTTTTAAGACTATAACTGTTACAACCCCCAAGAGAGGGCTATTTATGACAGTCAGCACTATGCAAACAAAATCAGAGTGGCAGATTAATCATTTTTATTCTATTTTTAAACATATATTGACCCTCTCAAAATACCAAAGGAATGTATCAATGTAAATAAATTAAGAAAAGAGCGACAGGCTCGTTGAATTTATTAAAAAGAAGGGATGAGACTTAACTCAATGGGCTGTGTACTTCCCTTAAACTACAAAACCACGAATAAGTGGGAATATAACCAAATAATTTCTTCACAAGTTCCATATGCTGATGTGAGTCATGGACTTTATATCCTGTGTCACTCCATCCTTAGCAGCAGTGGTTTAAGCCTAAAGGTTAAACATGTTGCATGAGGTTTTTGAGGTTTGTCGCCCAGTGCCACACTGCAGCCTTCCTACATCACCATTACCCTAACGTCCTCTTTAATCTCTGACATCACTCACAGCTGTCCACTACTCCATCCCCTCTCTCTTTCCGAGCAGAAGGAAAAAGCCACTTTCTTGATGTGCTGTGAGCGTGTGAGACTGCAGTCTGATTTGATTTCAGCTGGTGACTCATACCTGTCTGTTATCCCCCTCCAACTGTCTCTCACTTTCTCTCGCTGCCTCTTTCTACGTCTCTGTCTTTCTCTTAAAGGCTAATCTGGTAGCAGCGTTTGAGCAGAGCCTGGCGTTGATGACGGCACGCCTGCAGACCTTATCTGTCTCCTCGGAGCAAAAGGTGTCTTGGTGATATATGATGCTAATAAATGTTGTACCACCTGTGACAGCTTCCCTTTTAATATGTAAGGAAAATGAAAAAAAAAAACATCCACAAAACAAGACATACTCATAAATACCTGATGATGATAAACTGTTATTCTAATCGTTAGCCAGCTACTTTACTCTATTAGATTGGAGAAATTACCAGGTGACATAGCTGCTCTAGAAAGGAGATGTGGGTCAAAGGTTTGCATGATGGGATTTCCATGTTGTCATCAGCCACTTAACACAACCTGTCATCCTCGTTGAAAGCAGACAGACATTCCACAATGCTTGGATGAGAAGAATCTTGGTTGAGTTACCAGCCTGCAAGCTAACATGAATAAATATTTGTCTTTCACCTCTCCAGGACTCTGAGCTCACTGAGCTGAAAGAGACCATCGAGGTTCTGAAGACCAAAAATACAGAGGCTCAAGAAATCATTCAAGGAGCTCTCAGTAATCCAGACATCACACCAAAAGGTACAAGACATGCAAGTGATGAAGAGTTCAATTAAAAAGGTTTGGAAAGGTGAAAGACAGGAATTTCAAAAGCATTCCTTCTCTCCTGGTGGCTAGAGCTGCTGATAAATCGGCAGAACTCTTCAGAAAGCATCTCCAGCCTCACCAGCACCACCAGCCATTCAAGTCTGGGTAGTCTTAAAGAGCAGGAGGCCAAGAAGAAGAAGAAGAAGAGCTGGGTGAGTACTCGCAGACAGACGTACCACTGATTAGTACCACTGCTGTATCAGAGTTTTTTGTTGGACAAAATTTTGCTAATTAGTTTGAAGTTATTTTGGAGCACTATAGGAATGAGGTTTACCACATGAGGAGTCAGAAAACAAATATTGCATGGCAAATATTCACACATCAAAGAAACAGAAAGAACATTTTACATTTATCAGAGAACGTGATGAACGTGATGAAACACATTTAGTCTATTCTATACTTCTGCTTCCAAGTTTGTATGTGGCACACAGTTGCTGTCTTGTGTGCTCCGCATGCTTATATGTATATGCATGATTCTCCTCCTATCTTGTTCCACATCTGCTATTAAGTATGACTCTGGTCTCTCCCTCATGCTGCCCTGCTTTTTATTTTAGGTCTTTGAGGTGAGTGATGTTGCTATAGTAAACAAACCCCCTCTCCTTCTCCAGTTTGCATGAACTTTATGAGTCATACTTGTGAAACGCTTGGAAACTTTCCGTCATCCGTGTCCTTTTATACTTTATTGACCAAATTATATTGTACCATGTTCTGATTAAGATGAAATGTAAAATTAATTTACATGGATGTGGTTTTATCTATTGATGTAATCTATTTAACTATAAAAATCAAACTGTTTTCGTGAAATGTATTTTGAAGCTGCCCTCATTGCGTACACGTCTCACATGTTTCCACTGAGCATCGTTGACTGATATATTTTCATATATTTGATCATATTTTATCAATTTGTATTTTTTAATTCAATGTTAGGTTTGTAAATTAGGCCTGTATGTTTACACTTACTGTGATGCCAGATAAAAAGTACTTTGTAACTGTATAAATTAAGAACTTAGAAGAAGTGCAGTCTAAATAAATTTCACAATACAGTGTGTACCAGAAATTGAACCAGAAACAAACTCAGAAGAAAGATGTTGTGATTGTAGTTTTAAGATATATCCCCTCTTGTTGATCTCATATTCTGAACAGTTACGCAGCTCCTTCAACAAGGCATTTAGTAAGAAAGGCTCCAAGCCAACAGGGCCATACGCTGACATTGAGGAGATTGCCACCCCAGAATCCTCTGCACCTTCCTCCCCCAAGGTCCACCACGATGGTGACGATGCTCCACCGACAATGAAATCCTCCACCTCTGCGTCGCCCTCCGGGTAAACCTCTAACCTACAAAAATCTTTTTAATACAACAGTAAATTACCACAAGAAGAATAAATTAGACATTATTAATACTGATTAATGGATCAATAGATTTTTTTGGCCACGATAAAGGAAAAAACACTTCTGATCCTTTAAGTTTGATGCTGTGGAATCTGCCCTCAACTCTCAGTTGTAATGTTATGAACTGAATGTGTCCAGACTTGATGAAGGAGGTGAAGCTGTGGATGAGAAGGTTGTATCAGAGCTGCGTACAGAGCTTTGGGAGAAGGAGCGAAAACTAACAGACATTCGATTGGAAGCTCTCACCTCCGCCCATCAGCTGGAGCAGCTGCAGGAGGCCATGAACAGTATGCAGGTATGTTTGACAAGTTTTCAGTTAATTACCTGTCACCCAAAAAAATTATATTTTATATATATATATATATATATATATATATATATTGGTAATATGTTCAAATTTGAATAATCTACTATGTACATATATTTGGAGAAATATATGTTTTGTTTTGTTTTTTTTTATTGTATCTCTAACTTTAAATATTCTGCCTATGATTATGATTACACAAGTTTCACTTAGTTGTGTTTTTTTTTTTTTTTGGTATCAGAATTGGCATTGTAGGTTGTCCTGCTTTCTGTGACTCTAACTATTTGATCATTACAGTTGATTTACAGCAACTGTGATTTGTCTGTAGAGGACAGTGGAGAACCTGAAGGCTGAGAACGACCACCTAAAGACAGGCGGTTTGTCCCCCTGTCCATCTCCTGGACCTTCCAGCTCTGTCTCCCAGTCCTCAGGGCTCACGGCACTGGGAAGTTCATCACCACGACAGAGTGTAGCCATGCACATGCCCAAGAGCTACAGCAGAGGGATGAGTGAGATCTCAGGTACAGTTCAGTCTCTGAAAATGGGGTATGGCGTTGTTAAGCTGGGTGTCATGGACATGGAGTTGTGGCAGTTAGAGTTTGCATGTGATTGGTTGTTTGTCTTTGTATGTCTCTATATGTCGGCCCTGCGATAAACTGGCAACCTGTCTTGGGTGTACCTAGCCAATGCCCAATGTCAGCTGGGAGATTGGATGCACTCCTTCCGCAACCCTGAGGGATAAGCAGTATAGATACTGGATGAATGGATGGATGGATGGACAACAAATTTGTTTCTGTCACTCATATGCTTGTATTACATTTTAATAAAGAGCCTTACTGTGAAAAAAGAAAAGGCCAAATTTTGTATTTCCACTATTTTTGCAAAAGTATCCAACTACTATCACACCAGCTAGAAGAACTTTATTTTGTTTTTAATTGTTTTTCTTTAATCTCTCTGTTGTTTACTTATTGGTAGATGTGCACTCTGCAGATTCTCTCAGCCTTTCCTCACAGAGAGATGATCACCGTGTTAGGGTGGTGGTTTGTGTTGCAGATTTACATGTCTTCAAAGGTGTAAGTATGATGTTTGCGTCAAACTAATTATTACAGATTATTCAGACCAAGAAATATGTCATGCTATTTCTCCAATTCACCCCTTTGGTTCACTTTGCATCAACAGGAGGTTAAACAGCAGGATTTCTTTGTGGGCACTGTCAGGGTAAATGGCAGGATGGACTGGGCTATGCTAGACTCAGCAGTCAGCCAGGCTTTCAAGGTAAGTTGCCTTCTTCTGACAGCTTGGTGCAGTGTGGCCTCTCCAGGAGCTGTATGTACAGTTTTTGTCAAGCGTGTTAATGTTTGTGATTCAGCTGTTTCCTCAAATTTAGTATGCTGTTACCTCAAGGGCTTTGAATTACTGGTGGAAGCCAAGATAAAGCAAAAGTACACTCCCACTGAATTTCTGAGTTAATTCAAAGAAAATCATAATAAAGGAAGTATTTATATTTACTGTAACTGAAACACTCTCCAGGTTTTTCTCGAGGGGAATTGTGTCATGCTACCAAATAAAACCAAAAGGCCAGTGATCAGGAACTAGTAACCAACATGTACAGATGATCAATTTTTACTTTATTCAGCTCTGAACAGTTGCTCTGTCCTTTTCCTTCCAGGTGTACATAGCCAAAGTGGATCCCACCTCCAGCCTGGGCTTGTCTACTGACTCCATCTACAGTTACAGTATGGGCCACATAAAGAGAGTTCTGGGAGGAGAGGCTCCTGAGACCCAGCCGTCTCGCTGTATGTCCCGAGGCCCCAGCAGCATCACTGTGTCTCTAAAAGGTCTGTAAAGACAGTACATGTACTGTTATACTAGACTTTAAGACTGAACCTTTTCTTCCAAAGTAACTGGAAGTATGCTTGAAACAGGAATTTGCATTCAGTGCTGTCAGGTATAATGGAATAAATTTCTTTGATAAAAGAAATTGTGATAGTGAGAAAAAAAATTTCAAAGTAGGGTATCTGTTTTCATGCTGAGGCAGTGGCTGGTGAAGCTATTCCAGATTACATTTTCAGTGGCAGGTCATCAATTACGAAATCTTTTGATCAGCTTGTCAGCTGTGCTGGGCAATGTTTATTTCAAGATCCAAGTCTCTTATAAGTAGAAATGCTCATGTCTGCTCATCCCGACAAGTGCATTGTCTCTGTCTTTCTTCCCCCCCCCCTTTTTTTTTCCTTTGCAACTCTTGCTCATGTCCAGTGTGTGTTCAGTCATACTGAGCTGTGAGCTGTCCCCAAATGACCCAGCAAAAGCTGATGAACTAATTTAACAACTTTAAAATACCTTTTTCTGGAAATTGGTTTTCTTCAGATATTTTAGATTTGTTTTATTGTATGACTCTTAATATTATCCCTGTACAATATAAGTAGATATTTAGATAATGTATAATGTTTTTCTATAACAGCATTGGTTTCGTTTGCAAAAAGCACACACATTGAGCCCATTATTTACTGTCAACCAGCCCTGTAATCTTTTGGAAAGTTGTGATTCTGGTGTGGTAGTTGACCATTCTGTGCTTCTGCATGAAGGAATGCAATCAGCAACATGCTAGGAGAGCAAGGAAAGTAGCAACAGTCCAGACAGAGCTCTAGGTAACATGATCTCAGTGCAGCCTGGCCCAGCTGGTTGATCAGCCTTAGACACATGGGCCCCATAGACGCTAAAGCGGAACATAACACTTCTGCAGGCTGTCGGAGGGTGTACAGACTCGCTTTACTTGAGGCAAAGTTATTTTCAGACCAAAATACTTGAGCTTCATGTTGCTGATGAAGGATATGGGAGGATCTTTTTGTCCTAGTACTTCATATTAGAAAGGTATATTCTTTCTGGTATAGATATTAACATAATTAACAAGCACTTGATATCAAGTATCAAACTGCACTTCCTCGCCAATTTAAATATGTCCTGTGTAATTTGCATGTAATCATCAACTTCACTGTTTATTGCAGCATAGTTCATTCTCACTTTTCCCTCACAATGTTCAGGTTTGAAGGAGAAATGTGTGGACAGCCTGGTATTTGAAACCCTCATTCCCAAACCCATGATGCAACACTACATCAGTCTGCTACTCAAACACCGGCGTCTCATCCTATCCGGACCAAGCGGGACAGGCAAGACCTACCTTGCTTCCCGGCTGGCTGAGTACCTGGTGGACCGCAGCGCCCGCGAAGTCACCGACAGCATTGTGGTCACTTTCAACATGCACCGCCAGTCATGCAAGGTGACAGAAACTGATGAAGCTGTAAAACAGTGGCTCCTTTGGTGTAATGTTATCAACTTCCTGTTGTCATCCTCTGACCCACTCTCTTTCTATCTTCAGGATCTGCAGCTTTACCTCTCCAACTTGGCCAATCAAATAGATCGGGAAAGCAGCACATCAGAAATCCCACTGGTAGTCATTCTGGATGATATTCACGATCCTCTTTCCATCAGTGAACTTGTCAATGGTGCTCTCACTTGCAAATATCACAAATGGTAATCTTCACATTTGAGAAATCACCCAAAAAATGTTTATGTGAATATTGATTAAACATATTATATATTTTTTTTTATTTAACATGTCATCTGTGTTTATATTCTTCATTATAGTCCTTACATTATCGGTACAAGCAATCAGCCAGTGAAGATGATTGCAAACCATGGCTTACATCTTAGCTTCAGGTTGGTTTTTTTTTCTCCTGTACTGCATCTCAGCAGGATTATCACATAACTAGTTCACAATGTGGCTCACTGACTAGCCCTTTGTCCATTTTGTCATGACTTTTTGCTTGTGCCTTTCATTGTTTTAGGATGGTGACTTTCTCCAACAATGTGGAACCAGCCAATGGCTTCCTAGTGCGATATCTGCACAGGAAGCTGATGGAGTCGGAAGATGAGAAGAATCTGACCAACGAAGACCTGGTTAAGGTGTTAGACTGGGTGCCCAAGCTGTGGTATCACCTTCACACCTTCCTGGAGAAGCACAGCACATCAGACTTCCTCATTGGTATGAAACACTCAGGACAGGACATGACTGTGTTTTTCTCTGTGTCCTCACAATACTTCTGTGCTCCTCCCTTGTGTCCTCAGGTCCATGCTTTTTCCTGTCCTGTCCGGTCACAGTAGATGAGTTTCGATCATGGTTCATTGATCTCTGGAATCACTCTATTATTCCATACCTGCAAGAGGGGGCCAAGGACGGCATCAAGGTTCAAAACAACAGGCTACAATTCGAGAAAACAATCCCTAGTTCGCAGTAGATTTGCAGTAGAAGTGCTGTTGCACTCCCTTTCACAGATGATGTTGCTCTAATTTTACTGTTGTGGTATGTTGTGACACTTAAGGTCCACGGCCAGAAGGCGGTATGGGAGGACCCAGTAGAGTGGGTGAGGGGCACTCTGCCTTGGCCATCTGCCCAGCAGGACCAGGCAAAACTATTCCACCTTCCTCCCCCCAGCATTGGCTCCAGTAGCCCTAGTCAGCCGTGTGAGGAGAGGCCTCACAAGGAGACTCCCCCTAGCTCCATGGAATATGATCCACTGGTGAGCAGTTCATTCATTTTGATGAGGTGTTTTTGTGAGTTTTGTCAGAATTATAAGTTCTGTTATTTGCCTAAAACTGAAATGTACCCTCCTTCTCTTCTCTGTTGTAGATGGCAATGCTTTTGAAACTTCAAGAGGCTGCCAATTACATTGAATCCCCAGACAAAGAAGACCCTAGCCTGCCTAAACTTTGAACACAGAGCTTACACTTAAAACACTTAGCACTTCAAATACATTTTTTTGTCCACTGTACTGTGACAGTGCACATTCAGGAGAAAACGAGCCCTAATAAATGCTTGTAGGGCGATTTAAACCGTCATTCCCATAGTAGGTTAAATCATTTTAATGCTTACAGTATTCACTGTATTCACACATATTGAATGAAAAGCTATATTCTATGACTTTACTTTATTTGACTGGATGACATTCACTTGAGTTCAGATCCCTTTAGCACCATGTTAGCCCTATGTGCTCTTAGATCGGTGCTAATAGATCTACGGAGTTCATCGTCTCAGCACTTAGACTTCAGGTGATTTCTGCAACAACAGTGCATGTGCTCCATCCTGTGTTGTGTTGAAGTGCTTCACTGGGATATGGATCCCCTGTCAGTAGGAGGTGTTCTCAATTAATGGTGACTAATTTTTGGAAAAGAGTATGACAGCAAGAGAGATGCTACTGCTTATTGCAAAGTTCTTTGGTACATATCCACTGTATAAGTCTTCGAAGGCCAAATCTTATACATATGCAATCCTGAACTTTACAGTCCGAGCAGGTGAGACAGATTAAATGCCTTAAGAACAAAGACATTATCACATAAACTTCAGCTGAGTAAACTGGTGCTTTCATAAATATCATCCAACCTAAAAGAGGAAGAAATCACACATTTCTTCAGCTTTCTACATTATTTATTTCAATGAATCATTTTCATTTTTCAGAACAAAAACTGTACAAGATAGAAATACATTGTAAGTGCTAACTTTTGAATGATTATTACATCTTCTCTTAGGGTTTAGAAATTTGAAAATTAAACTTGCTGTCATACTTTTTTGAATGCAACAAAATATTTATTTGGGGATGTGAGTTCATCAGTTTGCTGTTGAATTTTTTCCAAGCACTGAAGTTCAATTAGCTCCTTCATATAAAACAAACAGTGTTACCAATGTTGATATGTATAAATACATATATCAGGTATGAGATACTTAATACACAGGGATAATGTAACATAACACACCCTCTGACTAAGCAGACTGAGATGCCACTATTTGAATCCAATTCAGATTTCTTTGTCTATACGATCTATTGAAGTCTTTCGCCCCATCCCTAGAGTAGTTACTGTATATATATTATGTACATACGACCAGGCTACATCACAGTTATTTTATCTACATTAGTTGGTGCAAAATATAATATACGGAACCAAATACTGTACTTTAACCATGCATATTGACTGTCAAGTAAAGGGTTTAAGTTTAACATATAGTTGAACATATAGAAAACACTTAAATAAGGCAACCGTTTAACAGCATCACTCATCTATTAGGTGCTTTTAAAAGGAGCCTTATCACAAAGCTCCACTGCAAAACACTTTCAACATTGGCTGAGTAGAGTGACTTTAAAGCTACCTATGCCCATTTCATTTGCAACAGTTCATGCACTTCACATACTCAGCCGAATAAATCTGCTTGTCATCGTCATCTAGGTACATATGGTGCTCTTTATCAATGTCCCAAACTGTTGTAGTGTTGGATAAAGGTTAAGTAGACGTTCAGGTTAGGTTAGCAAAGAGTATTGTGTCAGTTGATCAAGAAGTGTGAAATTGATCTGAAAGATGATTCTGGGTATTTTTCTAGGATACGTTGTTGACCAAGTGTTGAAGACATTACGTAGAGGCAGTGAGGTCATGCGAAACTTTGTGTGGTGTCACCCATGTTGATGTCGTACGGCATTCATTATTGAGAGCGTTTTGGGTCCACGACATAGAAACAAATTAAGGAGAGGTAAAAGTGGAAGTCACACTTTAACAAGGTACTTTTGTGTAGATATTCGTAAATAAGCCCTAATGAAGTAAAAGACAGATAAAGCTTACGGTTGTGCAAGTGGTGTCAAAATAATTCATCTGTTCATCCGACACTGTGTCATTGTTTAGAGGCTCAGGCTGAATGGACGTGAACCCTGTAAATGAATGTCACACCATTTGTATGACAGCTAAAAGCGAAAGTGTAACAGTCTCAATGATGTCAGAGCTGCCCATTGCTTCACTATTGCACTGTTTGCATAAAGTTGATAACAAAACTTGAAGCTAATCTGCAGCTCTGATTGGTCACCTTGCAAACTATATATATAAAAAAAAAAGAATGAATGAATTAAATACATTACAGAGAAAAGATGCCAAATGGCCAGCAGGTCTCACCCTGGCTAGATGCTGTTTGAGAACCATAACTGTTATTGTAAATATTTCAGGTATTAGACAGTATTACCACTCTCACCTCCGTTTCTGCAGGTTAACAAAAGCCATCAGCTCGAGCTTCTCATCTCATTCACTTGTTGTGCCTGTTGCTCTGTAGTACTGTAGCTGTGATTTGTGTTCGCTTACTAGTGTATCAGGACTATGCAGCAACTTCTACTGGTGATGGCAATCAGCAAATGTCTGAACTTCACGAGCAAACACAGTATGTTTTCATCTGGTCTGTCTTTGAGTTCTTAATTCTGAAAAAACTGCACCATGGGATCAAAGTGGAAGCTCGTCTGACTAGATGACACTGAGCCTTAAAGAGAGGAGGATTATTTTGGCGTTGCATCGAAGACAGGGTTAATAGTTGGAGTTGAAGGAGTTCAGCTGTTTGAAAGCTGTGTCATGTGTTTTGTCCTCATGAATGACACGAAAAATAACACAAGTGAATTTGCAAATGGTCAAATGACGATAAACAAAAATAAGTAAAGACCAAATTATAAGCCTGAATTAGTTGGCAAGAATTAGCTGTTTACTGTTTGCATAGTTGAGTTTAAGTAGAATTTAAGCAGATAGGAAATTGAATTTCTTAGGCCAATACAAGTTGCTGAATAGTCATATTTTTGCAAAGCTTCTTGTGGACTAAACCAAGATAAAAAAAAAAAATGCTAAGCGATATCTAATGTCACTGACGTGCAAATGTTAAGGGTTTCTAAGTGTTGTAAATGCATGTAAACTTGCTCTGTGATGACGAAGAAAAAATGTTAACATTGATGTGTTGTTTAGGAAAACCATCCTAGATAATGTTTTCCTTTTTAATACTCTGATATTTGATATTTCTTTTTTCTTTTTTTTTTTTCTAAAGAATTGTTTGTAAAACTTAATTTCTCTATTTTGTACAGAGCGTCACTGTAAAGATTGTAAATAGGTCAGCATTCTGGATGCGGCAACAATCATTGAAGAGGGGGGGGGGGAATGATTGAGGGAAAGGTATATTTCTTCAGAGTTGGGTCCAATACACAGATAAGGCATGCTCCCGAAAGCTTTCATCCACCTATCACTGTTTGTTGGAATCAATAAACTACATGTTATATTTATTCTGCTGCTTCTGGTGAGTCAATGGGACAGTGTTGTTGACCTATTAATAGATACTGGGACACTCCAGAAGTCCTTCAAACTACAATGAATCAGATCAGTTTTATATTGAATTCCCCAAATTTAGGATAGGATGTGCTGCTGATGGAAACTAAAGTTAAACAGACCAGGAAAGAAAATAAGCGATGAATTTAAACATGAAATGTTTGAGTATATTAAATGAGTTAAATCATCATTAGAAAAGACTTTTCTTTGGTATTTTGTATATTTGTTTTTGTTTCTGCTGGATTAGGTCGTAGGTCATGTAACAAAAAGAGGTAATGATGTGCAGAGGATGAGTTAGATCTGCGGACTTGGTGGTCTGACTCAGACCTGGTGCTCAATATCTATTACATGACCTTCCTCCGGGGGGGGGGGGGGCGGGGTTTAACCCTGCCCGGCTCTATAAAAGCCTGCCTCCCCCCCAGGAATGATGGCATTGGATTTAGTGTTACGGACTTAACCGCGTTGGGAATAAGCTGCAACCTCCAACATGCCGTCCAAGCCTGCCCCGATCAAGAAGGCGGCCAAGAAGGAACCAGCCAAGAAGGAGGAGAAGGCTCCGGAGCCCGCCCCCGAACCGGCTCCAGAGCCGGTTCCAGAGCCGGCTCCCGAGCCCGTTCCTGCGGAGGCCGCCCCCGCCGAGGAGGCTCCAGCCCCCGCCGAGGAGGCTCCAGCCCCCGCTGAGGGCGAGGCTCCACCTGCCGAGGATGCCGCTGCCGCCCCGCCGGCCGAGGATGCCGCTGCCGCCCCGCCGGCCGAGGATGCCGCTGCCGCCCCGCCGGCCGAAGAGCCCAAAGCCCCCACCCCTCCACCCCCAGCTGGTAGGTCCCTGCGCCGTGTGAGCGCCCCCAGCCTCCAGCCGTCATCCAACTTTAGTTTGTGGGTGAAGCTCTGGTGGATGGACGCTGGATGAGTTGTTAGACCTTCTCCCATAGATAGTTGGTGCAGTTCAGGGTAACCTTTACGCACCATGAAGATGCAGCCGGTGAGAACATGGTGCCCTCTGCTCCGCTCATACAATAAATATAATATCCACTAATAACAGCCTGCACACCCGCCTGCCTGCTGTTGAAGCTGATGACTGATTCGTTTGTAAAAGTCACCTAAAGGCACTGACGCCTCTCGTGCACACTCTGTCTTTCTCCTCCAAAGCTGTGCGATGTTAAAAACCGACATTAGGCTGTTTAACATTTGTGTCAAGGCTGTTTGACTAAGAAAACTACTTTACTATCTCTAATAGTTAAAGTTCATTTTTTAATGATCTCTGATTCATCTCTAACATCTGACATCATCAGCTCCAGCTGATGAAGCTGCCAGTCTTTGGTTTGTTTGTTTTTTTCTCCTAGCTCACTTATTTAATCCTCTCCTTCCCATTCTGATGGCTTTAACCCCTCTTAAAATATTGGAAATGCTTTCAAAATATTCCAAATGTTCTGGAGCTACTGGTCTATTCTAATCTCTAATAACAGCTGCTGCAGAGGAATAAGCAGCTGCTGTGCTGCAGCCCCTGCTGACATGGAAAAGGGCTCATGAGTCGTGTCAGATCTTAATGTTCCAAACAGAGTTCGACTCCTTAACAAACCTTTGAACAGTCTACATCATCATCTGCATGTTGCTTAATGCATATTCCTAACACATAATATTTATTAATAGCTGCTGCCCCTGCAGCTATACAGGAAGTGGCTCCTGATGCAAAACCAGCACATGTTCCTGTTCTCTCTTCTCTTGGATCACAGTCTGTTTCTCTCATTGAGATTGGACAAAAAAAAAAAAAGCCTCTGAGCACTTAAAAATCATTTGACCTCCCACTACAGGAGACGGAGCGCTGGGAAGTTCACATCTATATTATATTTAATGCTGCTGCATCGCTCTGCTCATTACATGCTGCCAAAAGTAACGCAAATGCTTATTCAACATTAGCTGAATCTGCTGAGGCGCCTGCCCCAGAAGAGCCTAAAGCACCCACACCTCCGCCACCCCCACCCAAAGGTAATCCTTGATTTAAAGGAGAGTTTCATCTTAGCGGCCTGATTCTCCTTTAAATCCTTTGTCCTCTTTTCATTACTACAGTCTTACTGTAAAGAACTTCGGCATATTCCCTCGAGAACTCCAACGCTGAACTGATCTCTATGATTTTTTATTTATTTTTTTTTTTGCATATCTGCCTCCTGTATATGTCAGCTGAATAATTTTTCCATTCTCACGGCGTCTGCAGAGCCCACAAGTGCTCCAGTGGATTTGTTCATCGAGGACAAGAACGACACTTCCATCTCCATCATTTGGAGCCAGCCGGAGAACATCGGCCTGTCCGGTCTGGACGGATACACCATCGAAATCTGCAAGGATGGAAGTAAGTGCCGCTCTGCTTCTGGCCAGGTGCTTGTGCATGGATGTGGTCAGATTATTAATACACTGTGTCAAAGAGACCACCTGACCTATGGGTTATTTTTGAAAGCTTTTTATTTCAATAGGCTGATTAATTATATTGAGTGTCACGATACAAACTGGTCACTAAATGTTTAAACGAAATGTTAAATGCACTTGT
Source organism: Remorina albescens (assembly GCA_034769265.1). Lineage (NCBI taxonomy): Eukaryota > Metazoa > Chordata > Actinopteri > Carangiformes > Echeneidae > Remorina > Remorina albescens. The sequence goes on from CM068494.1 coordinate 23,165,605, forward strand.
GACATGTTAAATTGCTGTTTTAATGTGGGTCAGCCATATCGGTTGCAGCTGTCCCTGAACTGTCACTCGCAGAGTTATATCATCAGCTACCTAACTTCTCCCTACAAGGAAAGAGGCATTTCAGGAGCTGCTGTGGTCCCTCTGGAGGTCCTGCTTTTAGACTTACAACCCTAAGCTAATATCAGCCACACCTCCACGTGGGCTTGATTTAGCAGCCAGGGCCGAGCCGTTTACCCACGGAGTAGCAATTTCACATCAAATGCAAAAAATTTAATTTCACCGTAAAGCTGCAAATCAAGCAGCACTTTATGTTTCTCAAGTCTATAATAAATCGAACACTTTCCCTCCCATCCTGCCTGCTCTTTGCTCCTTCTGATCACCTTGTTATTCTTTAATGAAGAACTAAACGGCGTCATCTTAAACTCTGCCATTCTGCATTCATTGTTGTCCAATTTTCCCACTAAGCTGAGGACTGGAAAGCAGTCAACGAGGAGCTGCAGAAATCCTGCCGCTATGTCATTAAGAACCTGACCACAGGGGACCGGCTGAAGATCCGTGTGGTGGCTGTGAATGTCGGCGGCCGCAGCCCCCCCGTCACCCTCCCCGAGCCTGTGCTGGTGAAGGAGGTTGCTGGTAAGAGGTGTTTAGCACTGAACATGTAATGACAGGGTGTAGGATTTCAGCTGGAGAAACCAGCTACTGATTACTAGTTTGTTTACCACTTCATCACACTAAAACTGCTGCGAAATTCAGGATAAAGCCGCATCATAATGAGGACAAGAGCCGTAAAATACAGAAAAGTTAAATAGGATACATAAATATGCACAGAAATACAGCACAGCAGCTTAACAGGCCAGACATTTCAAGTACAAACCTAAAAGGTACTAGTACTACACAAAAATGGGCACAAATAAGTGACACATCAGACCCTAAATTTCATAATAGGGCTTTTTTTTCCCTGCTAATTCTTTAAAATTTAGCAGCCAAAGTTTTGGTGTTAGTTGCAACATGGGTTTAGTCTTATCTAGTCCAAAAAGACGAAACAATTGTAATGGAAAATAGATGTTTCACTCGAAACGTGGCAACTACAGTTTAAGAGGCAAAAGAAAACCCTTCAAAGAAAAAAGTCTTCGAGCGATTGAACTTTTTGGTTAGATTAATCCATCTGTGAAAGATGCTAAAGCAAATATGAGACAAATATTTAACACAGGTCCGGTTTAAGCTTTATAAAATGATTTATGAAGGGGAAAGTGCAGCAGTCAAAGAGAAAACAGCTCGGCAATGTTTTCCCTCTCTGCTGTCCATGTCCTGTTGGCTCAAGCAGCGTTAACGGTATAAAACTATACCCAGTTCGAGTTGTTTAACTGATCTCAGTTTAAGAATCGCTCATTTGTTAAGTAGGTGCTTTAGCTAATATCACTGCTTAGAGTGTCAGTCATAGACATTCAATCTGTGATTAGTTTTAATATACTGGTCAGACTTTAGAAGTAAGAGTTCCATTACTTTGGCTCACTCACAAATCATCATTATGCGTAATGGAGAGTTGGACAGGGAACCTGATCCCTGCAGGACTGGTAGGATCTCAATAATCGTGTCTGTGCTTGCCGTTTTGTGTGTCACTGCAGGCGGTCCACATATAGAAAGAACTTGTGAAATGTTTCTGACAAAATGGCCACAAAGCTTTGGAAAAAATAGCTGGGATGTCCCTGCGATTAACACGGATTTTTCTGTGGAATATTTGGCATTGCCTTGTGATCCCTGGCAGGACTTATGCCAGGGGGGGAGCGGGCGTGTCAGGCTCCTTTCTGTAAAATCGATGGTGACAAGCAGGTGGGGGCCGCGGGTAGTAGAAGGGGTGGAGGGCAAATTCCAGTGTGTCCAGAGAGGGGGTGGCGTTGGAGGGTGATGGATAAGGATCCAGCTTCTTAGGTGACACCCAAATCTCATGACAGTTCCAGAGATTCACTGTTTATTTTGAAACATGCCACAGACTTTACAGGTACAATGTTCTTTAAATCTAATCCTGTCCCCATGGAGTGATAAAACACTTAACCTGGATTATATTTAATCTGATACAGAAACACACTTTACCTAATTACATGTTCTTTTCCTCCTTTTTTAACAACATAAATTCATATCTGAGTTCAACTTTACGAATGCCTGCCGGTAAATGGCAGTGAATTGGTATCGGTCACATTTAACTAGTGCGCTCTGATGTGAGCGGGAGTAACCGAAGCTCAGACTCGTGCGTCATGAGGAGAGGCGATATATACTACAGGATGTCTGCTTTATTTAGAGAGCTGACAAGTGTTCCTCTGCTGGACTCAGCAGCTGGGGCTTCTCGCCAAATCACTTTTACGAATGAGCCCCATCGTGATACATATCATTTCAACATTTCAGTGGCTAACTGTCCTTATGATTTTCTTTTTATGATTTACGGGCTATTTTTAGGTTTTTGCAAGGTAATACAAGGTTGAGGGTGATGAAGGTGAGGTGGGTAGGTGCAATGATGAAGGATTTTATGATTCGACATGGAACATACCAAAACTTGTCATTGCCTGTGATAGACTTTTATAATATAATAATCAACAGTTTTTCTCTCCAGACCGTCCCAAGGTTCGTCTGCCTCGTTTCCTCAGGCAGAGGTACGTCGCTCATGTTGGAGACAAGATCAACCTGACCATCCCCTTCACAGTAAGATGGATCTGACTGCATCCTCTATGCACGTGCACGACGAATAAAACCAGACCGCAGCCTTAAAAGTTTTAATCTGACCACCATCCGACCCTCTGTCACCAGGGTAAACCCAAACCTGTGGTCACCTGGACAAAAAACGGACAGCCTTTGGACACAAAGAGGGTGAACATCCGCAGCACTGAGAGAGACAGCATCCTGTTTATCCGTACATCTGAGAGAGACGACTCTGGAGTGTATGAGATGTGTGTGAAGGTGGATGACTTCGAGGACAAGGCGCCGCTAACTCTTCAAATTGTTGGTGAGAAAAATCTTTGTATCGCACAAGATTGCATTTAAGGCTGAAGTGTTTAATACTACAATCGGTGTGTCTGCTCTCAGAGCTGCCAGGTCCTCCTGCCAGTGTGAAGATTGTGGATACCTGGGGCTTCAACGTCGCTCTGGAGTGGACTGCACCCTCCGACAACGGAAACACAGACATCACAGGTTACACAGTGCAGAAGGCCGACAAGAAGACCGGAGTGAGTTGAGATTAGGGATTTCCCTGAAAATACAGTAAACACAAAACCCCTCAGGATTTTCTGGACTTGGTCCTCATGTCTTTTTTCTGTGTGCGTTCACAGGACTGGTTCACTGTGTTGGAACATTACCACAGACTGAACGCCACCATCTCCGACCTCATCATGGGCAACACCTACAAGTTCAGGGTGTTCGCCGAGAACAAGTGCGGAATGAGTGAGAACGCTGCTCTTACAAAGCAGGAGGCCAAGATCCTGAAGACAGGTACCTCATAGCTTCTACCACTCTTTAAACAACAAGGAAACACAGGAAGAATTCACTGATCACCTTATTTAGTCACTAATCACTCACTCACACTTTGTGAACAATCGATGTCAGTAAATGATATTCAGTATAATATAATCAGTGGACCTAATCTTCCATATGATGGCACAAGATTGTCACAATACAACTGATTTTAAGATTGATCATTCATAATGATGATGATGACAACGAAGCATATTTCTGAGAAATATGTAAAATCGCAGTTGACCGATGACCTAACCCTGCCCATGATTGTCTTGAGTATGTCAGTTGTGGTATTGATTCTTTTCCATTGTGCAGGTATTGACTACAAGCCTCCTGATTACAAAGAGCACGACTTCTGCGAAGCTCCCAAGTTCACCACCTCCCTGAACGACAGAGCCACAACCGTGGGCTACAGCACCAAGCTGCTCTGCTCCGTCAGGGGACACCCCAAAGTACAGTAACTATATTTACCTTCTTCTTTCCTGCCTGACAGACTTAACATCATGCTGTTCACATTAAACCAACACTTGATGGGGTTAAGACTCTTAAACTGTTGGTTTAAGGATTCCCGTGATGGTTTTCCATGTTTCAGTGCAGCAACTACAACTTCAGATTGTTCTAAGTTTCCAAAATCATTGTTAGCCCTGGATTCAGCTTTTCAGCACACCTCTGCTCATAAATTCACAGTTTCAGCTGTTTCAACAAATGAATAGCTCACAGTGGACATGACAATAATTTCACTTCTAAAGTAAGAACATTATAATCACATCGTCAAACTGATGATTTTTATAAAGTTGGCATTCTTGCAATTAGCAGTGAAATGAATGGAAGCCAATGAGAAGTAGGGATCCAATGTAAAAACATGATGGCATGCTTTGAGAAATAGTTGGTGGTTATTGCCTTGGCATGTTGAAATGATTACCATGTATCAATTTCTAACTATTTTGCATGTGTCCACTTAGCTTGCAACACCGCTGGTGCCAACAGACCACGCTACTACTTGTCAGCAGCTTTGTAATCATCCTAAAATGGTGCCTGGACATATTAAGTATTTTTAAACCTCGTCTATCTTCTGTTGCTGTCATTGTGTTTGCTCTGAGCTGCACGATGTTGAAAATCTTCACCTACCCCTGTTAGCCCACTTTCACCTCCTATTTGGACTCATAATCCCTCCGGGGCGGAAACATTAGCATAGATGGTCTTGATGAGAAGGCACGGGAAGAGGAGAAGAGGCTATGAAGGTGACGGGCCAGCAGAACAGCGGGGTCAAATTTGTAACATTCCCCCTGGGGCCCCCAACATGTCAGTGCCATTAAAACTCTCAAACTGGGTGTGCACTGCTTGTCCACTTCAATCAGCTGAGCTTTTCTTGTCAAGTGGCACCAACATAAATAGAAACAACTCCTGCGCTTGTTTATTGATGTGAAGTTTATGTATTATATAATACATAATAAAATAATAATAATAATAATAATTTGTGTTTCTCCAGCCCAAGGTTGAATGGATGAAGAACCAGATGATTATTGGAGATGATCCCAAGTACAGGCAGATCTGCGTCCAGGGTATCTGCTCTCTGGAGATCCGTAAGCCTGGTAACTTTGACGGAGGTGTGTACTCCTGCAGAGCCAAGAACGATCACGGAGAAGCAACTGTCAGCTGCAAACTGGAGGTCAAACGTAAGTTAGGATCTCAAATCGATCAAGATTTTTTGGCCAGTTGATGGCTATAAACATTGCATTAGCTCTTTAGTAGCTTTTGATTTACCAATATTTGAATTTTAAACTCCTAACTTGTCTTTCTGCTTAACAGAGCCAAACGTTGCAGATGCAGATAAGAAATAGGTCAACATTCTCACAATGACAGGTGAGAAATCATTTAATTCATTCATGAGTATTGTCCTTCTCACTATTCTTGCTGAATACTTGATATTTGTTCAGAAATCCAGTATAAATCAATATAAAACGTCAACAACATTAACTGCATTGTTAATGTTGCTTTCGGGGCAGTTTGTAATCATGAATATTTGTAAAATTAATATCGCCAACATTCAACAATTAATCTGGATGTCTTCAATATGTTGATCTATTTGAGTCCTGAGGTGACATCTGCCTTCTCCGTGACTCATTTTCCATACATGGAGGGCACTAAACTTGGAGAAGTGGCCTCTGCCACTGAAAGGGTCCAAGAGGTAGCACCCATAAATTAAATCTGTAATGGCTCCTCGTGTACTTGGTTAGGAGACTTAATCACATTTCCATGACGCAGCAGCAGCAGCAGCCTCCTTTAGGACACAGAGATATAGCATTTTACTAGCAGAAGTCTAAGACTGATCAGTCTAAATATGCAGTCTTTGACAAAATTTCATTTCTGCATCAAACATATTTTTGAAATTTGTAAATGTACTTAAATATGCAGAAACATTGATTGCTTGCCTTTTCTCTCTCTCTCTCTGAATCTGAATCTGGATTTCTCCCATTTCTGTAACTGCAGTTCTGACTCTTTCTTAACACCTGTTGCTATTATATGTTCATCTGTTGCAATCCCAAATTAGGAGCAGAAGGAATGAGGCCTTTGCAGCCTAAGGTGCGTGACAATTTTAGCCAATCTAAAACTGTCCTCCGCAATGACGAAGAAAGAATTCAAAAGTTTATTTCATTTTATTTCTCTGTGCCTACAGGAAGATGCTGGAATCCTGGGAGAACATGTACAGTACACATGGCTGGTGACCACACTGCACAAGGGTTGTTGGCTGTTATCCTAGGATATGATGAACAATTTTTCTCGCTTTATGCATTTTCATTACACTATTAAGTCCATATCCATGTCCACAATCAGCTTTTTCCCCCAACGATACTGTCTAGGGTAACTAAATTATTTCATATTTCATAGTTCACCTCCCTAGTTTATCATCATTTTGACAGTCCAACTAGGTGCGTGCCAAGAAAACCACAACAAGAATTGACTGTTCCTCATAGGAGATCTACATGTAACATCTACGTGTTTATATCAATAAATAACTTAATTTCTGGTTTTGTTTTTTTCAGTGCAGTGTCTGCTATAAAATTAATGCCCAGCAGAAATATGGCAACGTTTCTTTGGAATAGAACTTTTCAATACAGGTAACAATGAAACTGACAAATAAATCAAATTAATATTAAAATACCCCCCCTTTGGTTTTCGAGCTAGACCCTGGAATGGCCGTCAACACTAAAACCGGATCTCGGACCACGTTATGGTTCTTGAAGGGGAACAAAGCTCTGAAATAAAGGGAGGGGACAGCACAAGTCTGTCCTTAAAACTAATCAAATAAATTTTAAAGTCAGTCATAAAATAAATGGGCAGCCAGATTCTGAATGCTGAAAACAGTGATAGGAACAAATATTTTGGACTGAGTTATGAGCCAAGCTGGCTTTTTTTGGGGGGGGGGCTCAGTGTAGGCATAGGAATGATTTCTTACTGAGACAAATATAGAGTGAATTATTGTGGTTCAGGAGGAGGAAATTAAAGCATGGATGAGATTTATTTTTATAATTATACATGTTCATATCAGCCTTATACATATTTAAGAAGCTACTCAATTTCACAGGTTTGTAGTGAGTAATTTCCTAATAACCCCTCATGCCACCTTTAGCTTGTTAACTGGGTTATGTTGGAATATGTCCAGTGAATAATTTCCTATCAACTACAGGAAAATCCGAAGGTGTCAATGCTGATCAGGTCAGTTGAAAATGCTAAAATTGTGGCTATTGACAAGCACAAAACATAAAAATATAAAGAATCGATTTTAGATTTTGAGAATTCATGACTGACAAATGAAAACTGTCCTGAGCTCCTTTAAAGAAAATCCTTTAACTAATAATTAACACCAAATTTGAAATCTAAAAATAAAAGGTACAATAAAAAAAAAAATTGTTGAAAATTGTTGAGAAACTTCTTTTTTTTTTTTTCTTGATGGGCCAAACAGCCCTGAAAGCTTCAGCATTTGCAGATTGATTGAATTACTCTCTGCTACAATTTCAGTCAGCTGCTGAATGTGTGAAAGCATTTTGGCAGCAGACCAGTGACAACCTGGAGACAGCAGCACTATTCATTTGGCTCATATGGACCCAAGAGCACAGTCACAGTATGCCAGGACTTCCATAATAATAATACCAGTCTATAATACTGATCTTGTAGCTATTTTGTCTCGAAGTTACTGGCATAGTGATATGGGGCAGGATGCCAGAGATATCCGGGTTACAGAAACACTTTGGTTCACACAGAGACCGACACATTTAGCTTTGGTCCGCTGTCTCTCTCGGGTTATTTTAGGAAGTGGTTCAGATGGCAAAATGAGCCAACATTTTCTTGGTACAAAAATAAAATAAGGAAATGGAAACAAGAATTAAATATGGAACAAAAACTGTAGTTAATACAATGTCCCCCCCCCCGACACCAGTTGACCCTCTTCCCAGCTCTTGTACAAGAAGATTAATATTTGTATTACTCTTACTGTTTTTACTGGATAGAAACAGAAAGCATGGTAAAAGTTTAATAATGCATGTTGAGTCTGCCAACTCTGCAGTTTAAGCTAAAAAAAAAACTTCACCTGTCTCTTTGAGTGTGGCGTCCTCTAGTGTTACACAGAAGTAACGACATCTGCAGGCTTTTAAAATGGGAGAGTAGAAAGTGCCACATCACATGTAAACTACACTCACAAGTTGCCGCCTTAAAGTAAATAAAATGAGTTTCATTTCAGAGATCAAGGCTGATAAATACAGTGAAATTCCTATTTGATTAATAATCTGTCCTTCTTACTTGCACAGTTTGTATGGTGCAGCTTTAACCCGTGGGCTAGGAGCCATAATGGGTCTCAGGCCTACTTCTGGTTGGTCCCTGGATGCTGACATACTGCAATAGGGTCACGGAGCAGGAGACTTTCTGTCTAATTTAGGTCTCGCAAACCTCCAATGAAAACCATTATAAAATCACTGATGAATAATGTAAGTGCGTATTTGAAATAATGTACCCGACACGTTTGAAGCTTACACTAACTTTTAATGTCGAGATCTGTGTAAACCCGATGTTGATGTGAACTGCACGTCCACTTCACACGTCAGTAACAAGCCGGTTTGGCTTTCCTCTGACTGTATTTTGATGAATTGCCGCATCGTGGGTCAGATGTCATACCTGCTACTTTTAAAGAGGCGATCGCCAACCTTTTTTTTTACGAAAACAATGTATTAAATTAGTGTGAAATTATGTCACAGTGGTGTGGTGACGAACCTAAAGAGAATTTACGGCTCCCTTTGGCTTGGTGGAGACCAAAAACGGAAGTGAAACACGTGAATAGTTAGATTTGCCAAGTGGCCTGAAACGCAATGTCAGCTGAATGAAAGTGAATAACAGATCAACTCAAAATGATTCTTGCGAGTTTAAGTTAAAACAAACTTTTAACCCATGCTAGCATGGCTTTAGATAGCAGCCCTATATTTTCTTTCGGCACCGCAATTAGAATCATATCTTTGGTTCATGGTGACATAGCAACACAATTTCACCGCCGTGGAGTGATTGCCACGGCGTTTGGTACATACACCTGCTCAGGGTTATTCACTTATCCAGTAAAATAGCTCAAGAGATAGTCACTAAATTGTGTAGAGATTCGTGTTTTCCAGAGGATGAACCCTCATGATTTGGCATCAGGTTTAGTCTTGTGGTCTTGAATGAAATAACTCAGAGCTTGTTTTTGAATGGGCTGCCGTTGCAGTTGAATTTGGTACTCAAGAGAAATTAATTTAATGACTAAATACTGGAACAGTACCCCGCTCTGTTTGTATTTACTGATAATTAGCAGACAAATATCGCCTGCTAAACACCACAATGCCAGCGTTGCCATTGTGAGCATATTAGCATGCAGCATTGGCCTGTGCCTGAAGTCACTGCTGGGCCTGAGTTCGTTGTCTTTCATTTTTCTATTATTTGTGTTATGCTTGAGGCCTTTTAGACTCCCTGGTTCACCTTTATGAAACCAGACATACACGGCCACTTCAGGCTACATTTTCCACCTCTATTCCCCATGCTGAATTCTGCTGTTATGACTTGTTGCTCTGAAGTCCGGCACAAGGCAATCACAAAATATCCTCCAGCTGAATAATTGGATCCTATCGAAACTTTTCTCTCTGTGACCCCCCCGCCCCTTGTTTAAGGGAAACAGAGTCAAATAAGCACAGTGGTATGGAAAGTTGATAAAAATGCAGGGTGCTTCAGAGATGCTGCATCTCTGACTCATCTGGTGGTGTTGCTTTAATTGCTGCTAATGCACCGAGCGCTGGCTGGATGCTGCTAAGACAAGGGTACAGCCAAAGGCAACGAAACGGTGTGTCCTCCTTGAAGGGAGCCCAGCTGCTCTCAGAGGGGTTTGGCAACCTTCCCAGGCCGTTTAATAAGTGTAATGGTGAAACTGGCACTCACGCCACGGCCCTGTCATTGCTTTTCATTTACAAATGTTGCACTGCTAAATCACTTGGATAGACTCTCTGAACACACTTTTCATTTGCCCCAGACGTAGGCAGTTAAAGTGGAATGAGGTGGCAATATGGTACCATTTCAGGCTGTCTTTCTCTTTCTTGTTTTCTCCCCACCCGCCCATTCAATGCAGTTTTAAAGAATGTTTAGGTCATATATTATTCTCAAGGTACTCTTAGTCCCACATCTTCACAGTGGAAATATTGAAAAATCAATCAGGCTTTGATTTTGGAGCTATATTTCATTGTGCTTCAGTGGCTGAACTACACGGTGGCTCTCACTAACTATCAGGTATTGTGTAGATTTCCCAGGAGGATCCTGCAGTGGCAGTGTGATGCAGCTCTCTCCAGCTGTCCACCGCACGTAGTCAGGTGGTTCATTGATTTCATTAAAACGGAGGCGCCGAATTGTTGAGAGGAGCTGAAATGAAAAACACCAGTCGAATGTGAATGTTTAACTTCTGAGGTGATCACATCGTTTTTCTTCTTGTGCTTCATCTGACATAAACAACACTGAAATAAATAACCATAGAACATGTGATATATGATGTTGTTGGACAGATTGGTGTGTCTGCAGGTGGTATGAAGCTGCATTAGATGCTTTGTGTCTCCTGCTACTACATACAGCATGACTTCTGCTGGGCTTTTATACTTTTTGTTTCATTAGGCAACTCTGTGATCTCTGTCTGTTCAATGAGGCGGCAGCAGCGATCTGTGTTCCTCCTGCAGCTCATCCAGCCTTCTGCGCTTTTAAATTATTCACCGGTTACATGTAACATGCCTATAAACAAGCAAAGGAGGAACTAGTTGCCATTTTATGCTGCAGCTGCGGAGTCTGCTGGAGCCTCACATCTTCTGCTGCTGGGAAAAACAAAAGAAAACAACAACAACCAAAAAGACACACACATGCACAAACGCACAAGTTCCCATCTGTGTCCTGCCTGCTTGCATACTGCAGCAAAACCAGCCCAAGCAGACTGGTAACCCCCCCACCCCACCCCTCTCTTCCTTTCCTCGTCTCCTTCTGTCCTCACACCTCACTGCACTCAGGTTCCTGCAGCAGGGAGGCACAGCATCTAAAACAAAGCTCAGTGAGAGCCACTGCAGACCGACCACTGACTACCATCTTTATTTCTTCTTTCACCACTCATCAGTTCTTCTGCTTTTGCCCCCCCCCCCACCTCTTTCTCACTGTCTCTTCCTCCTTTTCCTCCTGCGTCTATTTCTCAAAGCTCAGCATTCCCTCTCTGCCTGTGCTGATGGGGGGAGGCAGTGAGGATGGGAGTGATAGAGCAAGAAAAAGAAGGGGGAGGAGCACAGTTGTTAGTGCGCCAGAAAAATGTAACCCCCCCCCACCTTTACCCAATTGATGACAAGGAGGGTTTTTATTGAGTTGCTCCTCAGCCAATGAGCAAACAGTGCCGGGAAATACAGCAGAGGAACTGCACCGGCTCTGATGCTTGTGCTGATTTCAGTCTTAGAACAATGTTAATCTGTGTGAGTGTGTCTTATTTTCTCATGTCCGCCTGATCTGAGTGCTCCACAGCAGCACCTTGTGCCAAAGACAGGTGAAATTGGGACTTGTCAGCACTGGGGTTTTGTTTTTTGTTTTTTGTTTTTTTTCTTGCTATGTCTTTTGAGAGTGGGATGAACCAAAGTGCAGATTAGGATTTTTTTTTTCTTCCTGTCAAAAATATATTTGACCTTGTTTTCTGCTTAGAAGGCAGCACGTCTCTCTTCAAGGTAAGCTGCAATTTTTCTGCCTTTTCTTTCCAGACCAGCATCATCAGTTACTGAGGCTTTGCTGCATGCCAGCTTGTCACAGAGGTACCTAGCCTCATTACACACATCCTGCCTGACTGTGGAAAAAAAAAAAAAAAAAGCTCTGCAGAGAGAGCAAGAGAGAATAAATGGCTCAGGGGTAATTAGAGCAGACAGTGTTAGAGTTTTGCCAGTCGCCTCTCATTTTAATGAAGAGTCTTACAATAATAGCCAATCTCCCAGAGTGGAACTTTTACAGTATGTCGGCAAGTCCTCACGTCTGGTGCGTAGCATCATGTAGTGCTGCAGTATTGTGTTACATAATAAATAAAACGTGTGTGAGTGTAGAACTTGAGACAGGAAATCTCTTCCAACAGTAGTTGAACAACCTTTACATTGGTTTATGGTTTAACCTGGATGTGTAGACAGATGTAAAAGTAAAAGGTTTAGATTTTTTTAGACAAGAAAAGAAATAAATGGAAATGAATTGTTTTGTTTTGGCATGTGAACGATTTTTCCCTCCTTATTTCTTTGCGGCAGCGTTTATTCTCATTTTTTATATATACATATATATATATAATGTCAGTCTTTAGATGGATGATGACAGTCAGCTCATTGTTTCACACTAAAAGCTCCGAGGGAGTGCACACAAAGTCAAATCTGCTGAGCCAGCAAGAGTGAAGGGCCCACATAAGAGTCTGCAGGGCTCACTGTGTCCAGATGCATCAATGGCGTCTCAATAGCAGCTCAGCAGTGCATTTGTACAGTGTCTCCTTGGGCCTTTTCTCTGAATGCTTAATAGGTAGGTCGGTAGTAATTATCCCCGTTCACTGCGATGAAAACATGGATGAAGGCAGCTCTCATTGATGTGCACTGAAATATTACGCATTACGGCCTCCGATGGACGCTGATAAAAAGGGACCACAGCTTGGACGCCCTCACCTTTTCTCCTTGTTTGTCCTGATGGGAATCTACCATGTATCCAATTGATTAATTTAGATTTTCTCATTAATGTCGTTATTAGCCGTAGATCTGGATGATTGGACTATGTTGGTATTTGTGTTCCCGGACTGATCGTGATGCAGCGGTTGATGAGGTCAGGTGATGCGGTGGTTTCTTCAGTCTCAGGGGATGTTATGAGTACATGACTGGGATAGTCCTGAGTGTGCATGTGTGTGCGTGTGCCAGTTGAGGACTTCCTTTTGACATTAGCAGAAGTGAATCAAGGGCTGCATATCTGCAATGTGTCTGTACTAAACACACACATTATCATCCTGACACACACACTCCTGTCCAATGTGCACTTGCCTTGGTGCATTCTGTGTTGCATTAGCTGCTTTACAGGCTTAAAAAGTAGCATCATCCTCAAACAGCAGATAGTACAGAGAACGCGAAGGGAATGTGTGACCTAACAATGCACCTCCACCTTACACAAGTTTCTTTAACGGTTCCATACAAGGGGTTCGGTAGGTAGAGTACGAGAAAGGGGGAAAAAAAACTCAATGAAGCCAGATGAAATAGGACAGAATGCTCGACTGTGACAGAAAAGGAAATGTCATTTTGCACCAAAAACTGTGTTTGCTGAATTTGCATTTAGCTTTACAATGAGAGGATTAGTCACACAGTTTTGCAGGCTGTGCTCAGAGTCTGCTGATTAAGCCAGTGTTACATCTCGTAGATAAAAGTCTATCATTGGGTGTGCCCGTGTGAGAGAATTCTGGTGCTTCCCAGACAAACATATTCCAGCACGGGATTTTTTTCTTTTACATGTATTTATTTATTTTTTGCCAGCATATTGGTGAGGCTGCAGGGATGTTGGCTGTGCCAGGAAGCTATCCTGTTGGGCCAAACTTGGATCCAAAATGATCCTGCGACCAACTAATAACCTTTATGGATTGTCAGGGAACTTGGTAGAGACGTCCAGTGCGACACAAGGATGAGTGCCACTCTGATTTCCCCTCATATGCCTCAGGCAGATAAGAGTTTCCATTCATTCAGTGCAAATGTCAAATTCTAGGGGGACATTTTTGATCAACATATGACCAACAGTCACATTAGTGCTTTTGGATTAAACATCTCAGCAACTATTATTCAGTTTGCTTTGAAACTTGGTGAAGACATTGATGGACCCCCACTTAAAATTAGTCGTAATAAGTTGCAGATCCCCCAAATATTCATTGTAATCATGTCAAAGTTTCGCTGCATCCAATTTCTCGGTTTACGGCCAAATACTCTTAAAACTTTCCCATCAGCCTTTGTGATCAGTGCTAATTCTCTGCAAACTGCTTATTGCCAGTAGCTGAAACAACAGCAGTTAAGAACATATGGCTTTTTTTTTCTTTTTTTTTTTGCTCTCTTAGCAGCAGTTAACATTGCCATTGTTTGCATCGATGTACTCAATGTACTTTTCTGTACTTTTTGCACATTTAACTGTATTGCAAATATAGTTGGAAATTGGTACAGTTGCCCTTTTGTCCAATCCACAATCCATAACCGATAATAACTCATTAAAAATAAACAATACAATGCAACACATATTTCTCATCTGCTGTAATTTTCCTTGAGATGTTTTTGGAACTGGGGGTATAGGTAATTCATTTCTTGGGCCACAATGTCAGGACAAAAACAAGCCGAGATGTCGGGGTACTCTCAGGGGACCTTTGTGATAAAACTGTGGAAGGGCACAGATCAGTGTAAGGAAGTCTGGACTGTTCCCAGAACCATAATGGCCTCAATAATTTTATGAAATGGAAGAAGTCTGGGACCATCAAGGCTCTTACTGGAGATCCCACTGGTCCCCCCAGATGCCTCTTTAGTGACCGGTGCTATTTGAGTGAAAGAAGGAGGCAGCCAAATACAGACATAAAGGTTCCTGAAAAAAAAAATCCTACTCGAGGGTGCAGACAACCCCAGACTGGAGCCACCGTTTCACCTTTCAGCACAACCTGACCTGACCTGAAACAATACTGGAGTGGAAGTCTGCGAATGTCCTTGAGTGGTCCAGACAAAGTCACAGAGCACCTGCGCAGACACCTAAAAGTGGTCACAAAGCCTTCACATCCAATCCCATAGCACTGGAAGTGGATTTTAATGTGCAACGGGATAAAGTGACCAAATTCAGGTGTGCAAAGACTCCCCTAAGAAGACTCAATGCTGCCAGATGGGTTTCTACAAACTCTGGTTAATGACAGAGTTCAGTTTTTGATTTTTAAAAGAGCAATTTTATCCCTTTAGATTTAAATCAACAACATGTGTTGAAACTCGCAGAGCCATTAGCATGATTGCAAACTTATGTTCTTTTATCATTTTTACCCTGCAGTTAAATGTACTCCCTTTTTGTTGTTGTTGTCAGCACACCAGTTTCTGCATTATATCTCCACATTGGCTCAATGATGATTATGCTTTGTAACATTTGCTTGAATCTACCAGTTGGTTTATTCTCTGTTCTACTGATCCTTCCCTGTTCTAGTGATCTACTGTTTGTATGATAATACCTCTACATCATTGACAAAAGTAAAAACAAGTTACTAATCTTACTAAATCCACAGATATTGCAGTGGTCAGTGGTTGCAGTTATCAGGAGGCCTTGCTTCAGCTCGCTTTGAGTTTCTCCATTACAGAGGTGTGTATGCCCTAAGCGCTTCTGATGCTTGATGGTTCATGAAATGGGATTGTGTCGTACTGCAGCCTATAACCGTGACCTCACTAAACTGAGATCGTCTCTCACAGGCTGTCAGATGCATGAGTGTACACGGAGCACAGTGATGATGTTTTCTATTTACGCTCTGTACACGGCGCTGTGTGTGTGTACATCATTACCAGCAGCACTACAGTAGGAGCACACGGTTATGTCAGTTCATGAAAATGGCATGTGATGATGTTTTTGTTCCGAGAGATACTTTGACAGCTAGTGCAGCGACAGCGACGTCAAGTGGGATGTTCTGTAGACTCAGAGATTCAGTGTGAAAGTTGCTGAACCAAAGCCTTTGCCAGTGCTACAGTGTATTTTCTATCCGTTTAATGCCAGCACAACGCTTCTCTGACCGGGAGGACACAGTAAAATAGATTTGTTCTGCGAGAAGTGTAGCAATTCATGACCCAGGTATCGAACCCCTGTTCCTGTGTGTCTATTTGCACCCTGAGCCTGATTTGCTTTCTCATTGTTGGGTTTCTGTGATTAATATTGTAAACAGGATGGCCTACACCTGCTCTACATGAAAAGCGCTGTTTTTTTTTGGTAATATAACTAAAATCCTGACTGTCAAATGTTGGCCTAGACCAAGGAGTTTGGAGACCCATACTGAGGGGTGTGTGTCCATGTGTGTCTGTGTGTGTGGGGGGGGGGGTTCCAGTAATGGCAGAAGGTGATTTACCGAGAAAATATTGCCGTTTGCTGAATTCATGAACACTCAGGGCACAAAGTGTGACCAGTGATGAGACATCCAGTGATGCAGCAAGAAGGACAATCGCAGCAACGGGACACATCAATATTTTTAAAGCATATGTGCAATTATATTTCCACAATGAGAAATGTCCAGCATTTCACCTTTTAACTGCTTGTTTATCTCTTGCTTTATTTACTTGCCTTAAGAACCTGCGCATGACTGCGAGTGACGGTTTCAGGCCGACCTCTGCAGTCTCCAGCAGAGGAATCGATACCTTTCAGCAGATCAATTCTGAGTGCTTCAGGGGTAAATTAATATTTTTAAGTACTACACTGAGCAGCAGCAATCAGTGGGTGAGTTGGTGTGCTCTCAGCATGTATGTGTGTGTTTGGCCGTCCTTTCAAAAGCCAACCTAAGTAAACTGTTGCGTACAGTGTATGTAATCATTTATAGTGATACATCAGTTGTATTGTTGTCGGTGGCGAGTTTTTTAGAGGTAAACTTTGGTTTGGTCTAAAGATCAGTCTCCTTTACAGGCTCGCCAGACGAATCTAAGAGGCTGTGAGGTGATTAATGAGCAAAGACAGAAGAAAAAAACATAAATAACAGTAAATATTTTTAAAAATCAATTTAGATCAAATCTTGATGTTTATCTTGAATATTTGTTTTGATGAATTATTTGATTGTTTACCTTGAACAGTTATTTGAATGAGGATTTTGGAAAGTACTGATCTAATCTATAAGAATGTGGTGTATATCCTAAACTTAATATATATTAATAACCTGACCATCGCTAGCTTTCAGATAACTACAGTGGGCTGAAAAGCTTGACATTTCCCTCTGAAGTGTGGCGGTGAAAGCATAAAGCACAAATACGTGCTGAGATGAGCATTAAGTTGCCATGAAGCTGGCGTCTGACTCTAAAAGGTAACCGGTGGGAGGATGTATAGTGTTCTCCGTTGGATATTCTGGGCCCTGAAGTCTCATCTGACTGAACTCAATGTTTTGATGTGCAGCGGAAATAAATATGAGATATAAAATATAAGATATTTGTGGGTGGATGCACCCTAAAGATCGGTTTGTGAGGATCTGCTGACTAAGGACTTTCTTAATGAGACCAATTTGTCTTCTCCTCACCCGGCTTTTAAACGCTTGACAAATAAGAAAATTTGTTGGGTTACAAAATGGAAGATTCCAGGAGGAGTTCGTTGCTGTTATAGTGGACTGGAGTAACATCCCAAGTTTCTTGATTCCAAATGTGAGCATTTCGATTTTTGTGTGTTTTAATGAAGCGCAGAGAGCTGTAGGAAAATGACTGCTCACTGCTTAATTAGCAAATGTCTGGGATGAAATCTGATGTGAAACGCTTTCACGGCCAGAGGAAAAGAAGAGGAAATGTGAGGAGCTGGTGCAAAGGATTAGATAATTACTTACTGAACTTGTGTCCCTTCTGGCTTCCCTTTACTCAGCGATACTCTGTCATGTTGCCCCAGATCTGTGCAGTTGGGCAACACATCCTTCACTAGTGGGCAGATGCATTCCCTCACTTATCTTTTCTCCCTCTCCTGCCTTTAAATGTGGCCTTCTCCTTTCCACCTGCTCACACCCTGAATACACCAATAACCAGTCACTCAGGCTATTTTCAGCACCGGAGAAAAGTTTGGAGAAGCACATATCCGCATCTTTGTTCGTCATCAGGATGGTCTCAGTCCTCATAGTGTATATAACTGTGTGTGTATTTGGTTTATTTCTGTTCAAGCAGTTTAAGGAAAGCCAGGAAATGTGGAGCTTCAGTGACTGAGAGCAAAATATAACCTCCAAAGAATTTCTCATATAAATAATTGATTGATCAGGCATTCAAAGTGGGAAAAGAATGCTTCCAAGATAGTTACCATGAACTCAAAAGACCCCTGTTAACATGTTTGTGCTTTTCTTTGTGTCACTATAATGAGTCAAAATTTTCATCTATGTGTTGTGCATGTATTAGCGCAAATATATACAAAGATTAGTGCTCTGCACTTTGCAGAAGCTTTTGTAAATGGGTGAAAGGCAGTTTGTCAGTTTGTCTTTTCCTCATGTCTTGAACTGCCTTTCTCAGTTAACTTTGCCAGCAAATAGGAATTAACTGTGGGTGTAATTTTTCTGCAAACACAAGTGAACAAACTCGTGGGGGAAATTTAGAGGGAAGGCGCTATGCAGTTAATTACTGTTAGTTTACCCTTGTGATCAAAATAGTTTTCCACTTGTTTCATGATGTAAGTTGATGGTAATGTCTTGTAGCATGAAGGCGTTTATTACGAGCGTCTGATGGACACTCGTACTATAATGTCCGGACTACGGTGGCATCCCTCCCGTTGTAATTGTGCAGCTACACCTGGATGAGTTCAAAGGTCAGATGGCTGACTCCGAATCAGATGGACATACACATCAAACTGTAAGTTTCATTGCTGGTATTGTTAATTCCCAAATGTACTCTCAGAGCAATTTGGTTCTATCAAAAATGTACATTTCTTTCTTTCTAAAAAAAAATAAATAAATAAAAAAATATCACAAATAATTTGTTTTATTTAAAAAATGCTAAAATTGTGATTTTATTTGGTACTACTCATTTGTGGATTGATAGATATTTGCTCTTGTCAGTGTTTTCGGCACCAGGATAGCATGTGAAGTACAGTACAAGCTCAAGACAGCCTGCAATGCCCACGTCCATGTTACTGCAGGAATGTGCCAGTCAGCGTAATGCTGTGAATCATTTATGTGTTTTTAAAAGAACAACAGAGCTCTGTGCCACATAGGAATCCCCTTTTGATACGAACCAAAAAAAAAAACAAAAACTGATGAGGCCTCTTGGATAAGAGGTAAAAGAGTTCAAAACAAAGTCCAGTTGCCATGCATTTAACTTTTCTTGGAGCATTATGACCTGAAAAACTGAGAACCTTCACAGGCTTCTACAAAATAATGTTTTTATGTGGGAAGACTTTCAGAAAGTAGTCTATCCGGTTCAACAAGAGCTACGTCTCATTCACTTTACTGTCAGGTTTGTTGCTGACGCTGAGGTAGCTAAAAGGAAACCATCATTCTTGTTAGAGCATGGAGTTTGTCTGGTAGCTCCCAAATATTACCTGTGGAGACAGATAGTCAATGTGAGGAAACGCCTGTCCTCTGCTTTTCCTACTAGTACAAGTCAAATTATATGCTGTGAAAAAGAAAAAAAAAAAAATCAACATGAAGCTTTGCATGGTGCTTCAGGCTTAAGGTGATTACCAACATTATTCAAATCCAACTCTCTCCCCTTGGTCGATTTTCCTACACTGGTTATCTTTATAGGGAAGCAGTCAACACAGGGCTGATCTATAAAGAA
Source organism: Remorina albescens (assembly GCA_034769265.1). Lineage (NCBI taxonomy): Eukaryota > Metazoa > Chordata > Actinopteri > Carangiformes > Echeneidae > Remorina > Remorina albescens. The sequence goes on from CM068494.1 coordinate 23,185,116, forward strand.
ATACCGAGACAAACCGCCATTTTCACTCACAAATACTCCCACAGGCACTTTGGAGTAACAAATCGGTATTGTCTGAAGAAGCAGGAGAACCCTGAACCACCGGAGCTTACAATGCAGTGTTTAGTTACATCCTCCCCATATTCAACTTGAAAAGTTCACAGGTTGTTTTGGTTCAGCAGCCGCTCAACATAAACCAAACCAAAAAACATCCACCCGGTGTTCACACAGTCACACAGAAGCACACACGTACATGCATTGTTATCTCGTTGTCCGACTGCTCCGAAACACCCAATCACTGCGGCTGACTAACAGGGCCAACTATGACCATATGGTGCTCTCTGTTTACTGCTGCAGTATTGACTGGCCAGAGTACGCACGCCGTTTTAAGTGTGTTCGCGTGCATGTGTGTGTGTGAGGGAGAGAGACATAGAGGAAGCAGGATGGGAGTCGGAGGAGGGTAGAAAAAAAAAAAAAAGAAAAGATGAAAGCAATGAGGAGCTGAAGAAGTGAGGCATGGCAGGAAGCGGAGGAGGACTGTGAGGAGCTGACTGACTGAAGGCGACCTGCCTTCGAGTTCCGTGTTTCTCTTTTACACCCCTGCATTGCAGCACTCCCTGCAGGAGCTGAGTGAGTGCAGTCTTTTCCACATCCTCTGTGCTGCCTCAGAGGAGACAAATCATCTTGACCAAAATGTCCCAGCACAACTTAGCGCCGGCGCGCATTGGGGCCAGCTGTCCTCTGCATATGCTGGTAGTCTGCCGCTCTGATAGCGGTTGTGTTGTTCTTATCATCGACGTCCCAGCGCAGCACAGTCCTCCAGCCTGACTCAGCCTTCCTGGAGAGGATGACTAGCGGAGAGGGAGGGGAAGTTTTATTCATTCACAGATGCGCTGAGGGGATGAGAAAGCTGGCGATGAGCTGAAATATCCCACAATGCACTGGGACTCCAAGTGAATCACTCCAACTGTAATGTTAAAGCTTTGGTAAATGCTGCAGCTGAGTTCTGACCTTGCACTAAACTGCTGAGTCAAGAAGCAGAGTAGTAATTTATCAAACCAGGTCATGTACATAAACCGGTTTCATCTGGTGAGCACGAAGTAGAAAATCAAAAAGAAATTTGTAATGTTGCAAAATTCTTTTATAAAAAGAAAACTATAAAGGTACTATAAAAAAATACTTTTCAGATTAAAGAGTCGTTAGCAACAAACAGTGGTTTATTTTTATATTCAGCCATTTTAGACGTCATTATAATTCACCTTGAGTTGTGTTTCTTGTCACCAGTTAAATATAAGTCAAATAATTGCTCACTTTTTGCTCTGTTTTGGTTGCAACCAGCTGTTTGTTATTGGTGCTGAGCAGGTAGCTGACAGCAGGGTTTGGCAGTCTATGTCAGCAGCGAGAGTGAAGCTGATAATCAGGTCAGGCGATCAGTCTCTGTAGGTTCATCACTACAAACATTTCATAATTTCATCTGATACATAACAGCGTTAAAGAGAAAGGATTAAAATACTTGTTTTTCATCAGGCTGTATCAATATGCACGCCAAATATATTCATCATTGAAAATTTGAGAGACAGAATAAACTTCATTCATGTGTGGAAAATTGGGTCGTTCCAACAGAGAACAGAAACTGCAGAAGAAAAAAAAAGCAATAAACTTCAGTGAAGAAAAACAACTGGCACTTTCTTCAAAGCTGATAAACACATCAGCACTGCAGGAGTTTCACATTAAGTGAGAAACATTTTAATCTAGCTGCTTTAACAGCAGGAGAAGATCATCTGAAACACAATAATAGTTTCACCATAACTTCAAATCGATTTATGAAAGAAAAGGAAGGAAGCTATTCTGTGATTTTTGACGGGGCAAAGTAAAATTCAATTTCACCTACTATAACGTGGCTATTAGTCTCATAACGGATATGTATTGACTTTTTTTAGACGTAGATTAATGGGTTGCTTGGTTTGGCTCGCTGATTTACATTTTCTCTATTTTTTTCTCCTTGCAATTTATTTCACAATCTACCTCTAAGTGCATTAAGTTGCTCCTCTTGCTGTTGCCAAACGGGCTCCTCTGACGTTGCAGATTTACAGATGTATATTAGCATTATTTGGCTGGACGTGATTACTCACAGTGGAAACTCTCTATTGAGACGCACAAAGCTTCAGTGAGCTCTGAGGGCCCTTTTTACTTTTGGCAAAACAGTCAACCCCGGAGACGTGCAAAGGGGGCCAGCAAAGATTCATCTAATCACCTCAGTTTTACTCTGTTCTGTCAAGTTGTCTTTTTTTTTTTTTTTTTTTTTCACCGTCACTTTCACCGTCTCCCAGTAATTCACGATTTGAGCACATTTCCAGGAATGTCAAAGAGACAAAAGCACAGTCTCGCACAACCAGAGCTAAATAAACAAAAGGCTGTAGACAACACAGATAGTATGTTAAACTAATACTGTGACATTTTTTTTGGGGGGGGGGTGCGTAGCTTTGCTTATTTTAGCTTAGTTTGTGATAGTTTAGCTTATCTTAAAGACTGCAAAGAGCTATTCTGACCCCCAATGCCTGCAAAACTCAGTTACACTTTATCACTGGATCTGCACAAAAACAAAAAAGTCAACTTACTGTTTTATAGGGAATAATGTGACTTCTTACTTCTTCAGCCAGACTTTCGGCAGACTTTTTTTTTTTAATAATCTTTGGAGAAATCCAAACAGACACAAGGGTTGCATCTATCTTTCTAATCTACCTAAGAGTATGCATTTCGCAAAATCTTGTTTCTTTTAAGCGCACCGATATTTAAACCGGTCTCCAGTATTATGGGAAAATGGGGAAGACAAATATCTCTGGGCATTGGTGTTTACAGTCTGCAGTACATTGGTGGATGGAGAAAAAAAAAATGGTCTGTGATGCAGCAGTTTTGTATGAGGTCCCTGCCTCCCTCTGGCAGCAGCAGCTCACTGCACTGTGAATGTGAATGGAAGTGAAAGGAGCTACTTCACAGCAGCAGGCTGAACATGAGCACACAGAGAGGTATTTCCCCAAGGAGAGAGTGCAAGTAAAGAGAGTTTCTGTGGAAAGCCAGGGGAAAGGATTTAATATTGGAATTGAAAAAGGATCAAATATGTACATACGTAACAGCACGGGGGGGTGTGTGTGTGTGGGGGGGGTTGTTTTTATGCATTTGTGTATTTCAAACCAGTTTACATGAATGCAAGGCCAAGCTGTGAGGACTCTTGTTTACATCACCCAGAGTTTCATTAGCAAGCTTAGTGCCCACATCTATATATGTCTGCTTTAACGACGTGGTCACGTGACTGTCGTTGTTGGTTTTAGGTCGGTGTTGTTGGCTGCATATTTTCTTTTACGTTGTAATAGGAGAGGATGCTCTGCAATCTGCTCACTTCCAACCATCACTGACGAGTCTCCTGAGGGACTAATGAAAAAGCAGACACGTTGACCTAATCATTTTCGGTTTCAGTTGCTTGTTCTGAATGGGCCTAACAAGAATGGATCCCTCCAGAGGGTTATAGCACACTTCCTAGATCAATTGCTGGGATCCAATTAAAGGTATGAGCTGAGAGTAATATCATTTGTGGAGCTGATGTGGTAAAAGTCAGCACAGCCTGAAGCGTTCGTCAGCTGTCCTCCTACCTCAGCTACTTCTACCTTGTTGTAATTCACATCTGATCTGTGCAAACATTATCTTCGCCCCCTCCTCCCACACTTCTTCTAGCCACCCAAACCTTTGTGCATATTGATCTTTCACAATTGCCTTCCAATGCTAGACCAAAAGAGTGGCATGCTGCAATCAGTTGTGTGAGTAGCATCTGAAATGAGGTTGAGGTGGTGGTTGGGGGTGGAGGGGGGGCATGAGAGAAAGAGGTAGAGCGTCTGTGTGCAAGAGTACATTGAGGGAGAGACAGAAGGGGAGCAGGGAGGTGTGTGACGGAAGGCTGGAAAATGAGGGACATGGTGAACATTGGAAGAGAAGGAGGAGTGTGAGGAGGAGGAGGGAGGGGGAGGAGGAGGGGTGTAGTGCTGCAGTGGAGAGAAGTGAGAGGAGACTGCAGTCTCTGCTTATGGGAGAGATCAGACTATGGCAGCACAGCTCTGAGGAACTGTAACCCAAACAGTCATTGATATTGGATGGGCCACCTTGTGACGGGGAATACCACATCTGACTGGTGAGTTCTGCTCAGCGTATCTTTTTAATATTTAGGTGCAGTTATGTGACACAGATGTCATCAAACAAAACATACAACTTAGACACAGCTGTCTGATGTGATCTTTTCTGCATTTCCAAACTAATTGTGTGGTAATAAACTAAACCACTGTGACTATATCTGTACCTGAATATCCTTGTGAATCCAGATGGATGTGTCTGAGCCTCTCTCTTTTTTTTTATGTGTGTGTGTGTGTGTGTGTGAGGGTGAGTGATGCTGGCCAGTGATGGGCTGCAGAAATCAGAGGCAGATAAGGACTGAGTGTTAATGGCAGAGGTAAACACTAAGGAGCAGAGGCATGGATGTGTTTCAGTGTATTTGCGTTCAGCTGCCGTCCTCATCACGGAGAAAACATGCTAAGCTGTGGAAGTTGAAGAGTGGAGTCATCTGTGCAGATTTGGACGGCCGGGCTCGTCTTGGATTTTGTGTTTATTCCGGCTCCTGACTTGTCTTGTCAGTGGTCACCAATTTGTATTTTTTGTTTGTTTGTGTTTTCTTTTTTGTTTTGATTTTTTTGGGGGGGCTCTGTTGCATCTAAAACTTTAATTGCATTCGTCATACATCACAGCTTCTCATTGTGCTTCATGCTCAGGCAGTGACTTGACGCTGGCCTTGAGCCAGTAGCTGATCGGATTGGCTGGTCACCTCAGCTATAGGCAGGTAGTGGGCCATTCTAGGATAGCTGATAGACACTATCAGGATTGCTTAGCAACAATGATCTGCTGGCTCACAGCACATGTGCCCGTACTGTACGGTGTGTGAATGGCAGGCATTTAACCGTAAAACCTACAGTGAAAGACACCATGAAATACACATGTTTGAATGAGATACTTATTGATCTGTGGCCTGTGAGTCAATGAAGAGCAGGTGACATCACAACAGCGCTGGCCAGACACTGATAGAGCAAATCTGAAGTCTGCTGGTTCACTTTCATGTCATGATCCATAAATCCTCACACGCACTGAGAGCACGTTCAGACGGAGACGCCTCCACAGCAGGAGATTCACAGGATATCACTCTAATGTGACAGGGAAACTTTTGTGGTTGTGTCTGTGAGAGGCTGCACTTAGTTCTTGTCTTGGCTCATTTAAGCAGTGGATATAAATTGTCTTTTATTTCTTCTTCTTCTTCTTCTTTTTTTTTTTTTTTTTACTTGGGCAGATCATTGTTTTTTAGTGCTTTTAGAGAGAAACAGAAATCCTGAAAGTATGAGCACTGTAGCGATACACACTCAAACCCAGTGTGCTTCATTGTTTATATTCCTATGAGTCTTTTTCATTTCTATCTCACATTTAATTTTTTCTCTTTACTTCACCAGCTACCCCGACAATGTTTCCTCTCTTAACACTCGCAACGGTGATTTTAAAACGGAATCACACTTTATGCTCTATCCGTTCGCTGGGAGGTGTATTCAATTCATGACCTCTCTTGTCTAAACACAGTTTTTACCCTGAAGCAGAAACAAATGAAATAGAGACATTATAGCTGCAGCACAAATAAATGATTGTCAGGTTGCCAGTTTGTCATTATCCTGATGGTGGCGAAGGACATGGAAGCATCAAGGCAGTGTCCGCATCACTGCTGCTCAGCACCGAAAATAATCCCAGAAATGTATCGTCGTGCAGTAAAAATATTCTTGCTGATTGAATTTAAGCCACTAAACCGTGTTCTCGATACCTTTTCTGCTGAAAAAATTGAATGGATGAGCATTGTGAGAAAGATGAACTGTCCCTCTCTGCACCAAAACATGATGTATTGATTCCAGTTCAATCTGATTTGAAATGATGTTACAGTTGTAAAATATTTCCAGTTAACAGCAGCAGATGTTTTTTGTTTTTTTGTTTTTTTTTTCAGTTTAGGGGGGAAAAAGGCCTCATTTAGACCGGTGTATCGATGCCTTCACGCTCATCAGTACATGCTAATGGCGTGCTGGTGTCACCCATAGTCATGCAAAGGGCAGACTGAGAATAAATAATATCATGCTCACTTGAGGCTGGAAGATGGATTGATTTTGTCATCAGTTTGCAGTGGATTGAATTTCCAGAGGATGAAAAAGCCCGAGGCCATCGTAATTGTTTTATTAGTTCGCGATTTGTAAGGAGAATGATATAAAGGCGTTATTATTTAATTTTATTGAATTTTATCACGTTGTTTAATTTATTCTACTTTAGTAATGACTGACCTGCCATTTGTTTGTGAAATGAATTAATAATCCAGTCTCTGAAGCTGCCAATGACTGGAAGGGTAAAAGTTTCCTGATGCCCATCGTAATATCTCAACAAATTCACTTAACATTTAAATGAAAGCAGCAAATCCCAACAACCATTAAACTATGCTGATTTAATTAGCCAATTATCTAATTCATTATTTGTGTCCACCTGTGAAGGAAAAATGAATGATGTCTTTACCCAGCAGTTTAATTTATGGGTCGTTTTTTTTTTGTGTGTGTGTGTGTGTGTGTGTGTTTGTGTTGTTGTTGTTGTTGTTGTTGTTGTTTTTTTATATAAAAACTGCTTCCAAGTAACACGGCAGAAAGTGTGGACTCTAAACAAAAAGTGACAGGAGGCAGGTTCAAACTGAGGACCTTCGTGTTGTGAAGGGATTGTTAAAGCATGAAAACTAGAAGTTTGCTCTACTCTCATATCTGTATGTTCAACATGAAGCTTATCATAAACACTGAACTGACCGAGCTGGGCTCTGGTCTTTTGTATCTGTTTACCAGCTCCAGACAAAAAACCAAGGTGTGAAAATGACGAGGTGTGATTTTACTGCACTCACTTTGAATGTTGTCAGGAAACCGACGCAGGTGGATTTTCTTGTCCTTCGGTAACAGACAGGCGAGATGTTACCTCCCATTTCACTCTATGGAGCCCGCTGAGCCACGTTGAGCTAAGCTAACAGCCCGTATATTTACTACACAGACATGAAAGCAACCTCATCTCTCTCATCTAACCATCTCTTGGAGGAGAGGGAATAAACATATTTCATATTTTTCATACTTTACTGTTGACATTTGAGCCACAGTCTATGTGTTTGATGGAGAACTCCCTCAGTTCTCCAGCAGCTGGAGCAGATCTCAGTGTTCGGTCTTAAGACAGTCAATAAATTCACACATCATCAGCATAATGGATGTGTTAAGTCTCATTTTCAATGACTTCTATATCCTGAGAATTTGGGCTCGCCTACGTAACTGATATCAGTTTAATCCTTCACTGACAAAGCACAGAGCTGATTGCGATCAGCTCTAAGCTGAAAGAGTTTTTGCTTTCAGTGTCTTTGCTTATGTTCCTCCAATTATTTGTCTTAAAGTAAACCCTTCAAACTGTTTGCTGAGTTCAAAACAACATAATCATGGTGAGCAAAAAACTTAGAACTTTTTTGCTGAGTAAATAAAATATTGGTCCAATTTTCTCTCCATCCGCTGCCAATTCTTTAAGGGACTAACTGTTTCAGGACTATATCCTCCTGGTGTAGAATTTGCACATATCAGTTTTAGTGTCCTCACTGTAAAAAACGTTGCATAGATTTTGGCAAAATTTAGAAAAATGCCTGTCACGACCTTCAGCTTCATTCACTGATGTTCCTAATTGGTAATTTGGTGATATCTCTTTCTGTGTGCTCTCTCTTTGTCTCAGGGACGCTGCACCTAGTCTTTGACAATGAAGTTTAACTTGTTCAGAAGGCCACAGCCTGTGGCGCCCGCTGAGCCCACCGGTGCCACCACCGTGACTATGGTTCCCACCACGGTTCTCACCTCCACCTCGCCACCAGAGACCTCTGGCTCCAACAACACAGAGATCAGCAAGAATGACATGTTTGAGGAAATCAAGAGTAAATTCTTGAACGAAATCGATAAAATCCCACGTAAGCAGACCTGCGATGCATTCCCGATGTTATGTGAACAATAACGTTATCAACCTTCAATCTAAATTTTCCCTCTGTTGGTTTGACTTCGACAGTGCCTCAGTGGGCCCTGATTGCCATTGCTGTGGTGGCTGCGTTGCTCATCCTCACTTGCTGCTTCTGCATAATCAAAAAATGCTGCTGCAAGAAGAAGAAGAACAAGAAAGGGAAGAAGGGCAAGGACGGCTTCAACATGAAGAACATGCAGGGCGGCGAGGTATGACGCCTCGTGCTTCCCACATGAAAAGTCAGGATGTTTTGGATGAGGCTTTACCTTCTTCTCTTCTGTTGTGTTACCTCCAATTATTTATTCAAGTTTGACATTTATTGCTGAGCTTTTATTCATTTAAATATGTTTCTAGCTAACCACATTTGATCTTTTACCAGCAGCTCTTTTAGGCCAGGCTGTAGAGGACACAAGGAGAGCGCTCTTCCCCTCCATTTATTTGATGTTGTTGTGGTTGTTTAAATGTGTGACGTATTCCATTGTGGCCGGTGGTGAAAAATGACACACTTTGTTGTGTGGTGGCAAAGAATAAGGAGTACTGTGGGATGGAAAGTTTCCTCTGACAGGTAACAAAAGCTGTTTTTTCTAACCAAAGATAATAGATGGAAGCACGAGAAATGTTGAAAAATAGTGGAAATGAGGTACGGTAAATCAAAGGATACATTTTAGAAAAGCCAGAGACTCATTTGAGGGTTAACTAACTGACATCGTAATAGATCGGCCTGCACTCCAGTGACAGTTAATTAAAGCGATCAATTACTTGTGCCCACAATGTGAATATGAGCTGAAAACAAGTGTGTCATTTCTCATCATAATTGTGGTGGTGCTGACTGCCTCTCTTTTTGTAGTGTGTTTGGTGTCTTGTGAGTTGAATCTCTTCCTCTCTCTGCTCTCCTCCTTTTTTTTTCCGCTTTGTGTTTGTCTTGTGTGTGCCTCGTGTTTCTTGACTGTGGTGGACTCCCGCTCTACGGTAGGTGGATAGCTCACGTTGATGCTCTCTGGCCCCCAGGGCAGAGGGGGGTTTCATGGAATGAAAGTCGTAGCTTCCTTTGCTTTTTCTTTCCTTTTCTTTTCTCCATAGTCCTTCCAAATTTTTCTTTTTCTTTTATAACTTTTGTTATGACAGCTTGAGAATGTAAAAATGGAAAGCTATGATGTGCTCCATAAACCCCAAAGAGGAGAGTCTAACTATCTAACACATTGTTCCTGGGACAATGTAACTGTAACTCACACTCAAGTATTGGACTAAGAGATGATATGCAAGACACTTGTAACACTATTGCTCTATGCATGTGATAAAGGGCATGGTTGGTGGTTTGGGAGACATGGAAACGGTGATGATAATATTGCATGAATAACCAAATATTTGCAAAACTGTCTTTTTGATTTGTAATACTCAAGGAGGAGTTAGAATATGGAGACACCGGATGGCCAGAAAAAGGAAAGACTAGAAACATTTCAATGTCAAGGTCACCTTGACAGCGATGCTTTAATTTAGCGGCAGTAATAACAGGAACAGCAAGACTACATTATTCAAATAGCTGGCTATGCCCTTTAATCCTGAACCATTTATTGCCACAATGGTGAGATGACAAGAGAGGCATTTTTTGGTGCCACATAAATTTAGAGGTGAGAAAAGGCATGCATGTTTAAAAGGTTTTTTGGGGATTTTACAAATATACATATTTTATGGAAATTAAAATGCAAACTTGTGAGAGTAGGGTTTAATGAAACAATAATGGATTTGTAACCAGCTAAAAGTCTTGAGAGCAGTATTTGAAAGCCATCTCCTTGCCCTGAATATTATGTCTTTTCTGCCTTTTATCATTTAATATGCACTGGCATTTGCTGTTGTGAGCTAGTTCCTTGGGGGTTTTCATATAAACATTTACCTCTGTGTTCATTTGGTGACATCAAAGCCTTAAATGAACCCTTTGACAGACAAAACATCTATTGTGATATCTGATTTCATTGGAAAAAGTATTATATTCCCCCCCCTCGTAGTGGAACTAGCATGCAATGCCTCCACTGACTGGCTGTCACTGTACTGCACAAGCATGTCCAAGTAAATGCCGAGTGATCCAAAAAAAATCAAAAAGCACTGAAGACGAAGTGAGCAGAATTATTTGAGAGTATAAACGGGTATTTATGTGCTGCCAATCGCGATTTCACCCCCTTGTAAACAATAAAACCCCTGGTTATTATCACCAGGTGCTGTGCAGGTAAGCAGTAACCTAAACATGTATCTCCCATGTTAAACCTCCTGGAGCTCCAGTGTCTGTGGCATGCTGGCTGTTGTGGGGAGGCCTGTAGTCCGATTCCCGCCCTCCTGACCTTTAACATCGCGTCTCGTTTTGTTACCTTCAAACCGCAGAAACACCAGGACGACGACGATGACGAGGGAGAGACCGGACTGACGGAGGAGGAGAAAGAGGAAGAGGAAAAAGAACAGGAGAAACTGGGGAAGCTGCAATACTCTATAGATTATGACTTTGAGAACACAAAGGTGTGTGGTTGTCACTTGTCCATGTTTTCCCTCTTTTTTAAAGCTCGAAAAGAAATCTATTTCTTTTTCAGAAACAGACAGTTTCTCTCCACGGTGTTGTGGATGTGACAAAATTTTCCACATTGAATTTCAATTGAGTTTTAGAGAGCATTTCCACTATTTACATTTTTTCCAATTGCCTGAAATTCCCCAGTGTTTTAAATATGAAGTTATATAACGCAAAAGCCGAAAACCTTTTCTAAAGTTACCACACAGTGGCATTGAAGAAATATTCAATATGTCCGCACCCAGTCGGGCAAAATGTTTTGTGATCGATTGCACGGCTTAAGTTGTCAGATAATGTTATATAACAAGAAGGAGGCAGTGACCCTGACAGGAATGAAAAATCTTGGATGTTTGCCCGATAAAATTCTGTCTTTACCTCTCCCGTCCTGCCCGTCCTCTCCACACAGCTCACGGTTGGTATCCTTCAAGCCGCAGACCTCATGTCCATGGACTCAGGCGGAACCTCTGATCCCTACGTTAAAGTCCTGCTCCACCCCGATAAGAAGAAGAAATTCGACACCAAAGTGCACAAGAAGACGCTTAACCCCGTCTTCAATGAAACGTTTGTATTCAAGGTAGGTTTCTCACATCTTTTGCGTGTGCAGGGATAAATTACAGTTAGAGAACAGGGGGCAGGAGAGATAATAATAATAATACATTTTATTTGTAGAGTGCTTTTCAACAGGACTCAAAGACGCTTTACAGACAGATAAACAGGCAAAAAGTGCAAAGGCACAAGACGACGTAGATGAAACATTTATAAATGATGGTGAGCAATCATCCTAACCTCCCTGCCTGCATGTCCTTCATACTGTGTGTGTGTTATAGCACTAACTGTGTCTCGTTAGGTTTACCCCGATGTGTGTGTGTGTGTGTACTCGGTGGCCTGTGCAGCCTACATGCTGCTTTTCCCTGCTCTGGCTAATAAGGTCCACAGAGATTTTGCAAGTGGCTCTGGGTCATGCTGGAAGTTCTGCCATGAAAAAAAAAGTCCTATTTCACAGAATACCTCAGACTCTTAGACTCTCAGACGGAGCCACAGAGCCACAGCCATGTTAATAGCCAAAGTCATTATTTCCATGTCCACATTTATTTGATATACTCCCTTTTTTTTTTTTTATTTGTTTGGACCGGTAGTCTGCAAAGGATGGTGGTTTATAGAAATGCCATCAACTTCATTTAAGTTTTAGTGTGCTATCTCTTCTAAAATGCTTATTAGATGATAGAAGCTGAGCTAATATTAGGAAATTAAATTTATCTTATCGAACTTCAATTCCTGCTTAAATGTTGGGTCTTTATTTAGATGATATGTATTTAACATCAACTTTCTTTTTCTTTAATGCTACCTTCTACTTTTATTCAAGATTTAATCCTCTTTAACAAATAATAAAAAAGTCAGTGGCTCATTATTAGTGTAGTGTTACTTGTGTAACAATGGGTCAATTTAACAGAGCACCCCCGGCAAGAAACATTATTGGGTTTGGTATTAATCTGTCCTCTTCAGCTCTGCAGTATTCATTTAATGATACATTTGTGTCAGTACAGTCAGGATCTGTTTATACTGAGTAAAGTTAAATCAGTGTTGTATCACTGCTTTCTTTACCCAAACTAGGTCAGTTTTTAACATGTTGGTGCTCAGTCTTTTTAACCATTTTTGAAAAAGGACATCACAAGATAAAACGACATAATCAGCACAATGTTTGTTGATCAGGTGCCCTACGAGGAACTTGGTGGCAAGACACTGGTGATGTCCGTTTACGATTACGACCGATTTTCCAAACACGATGTCATTGGAGAGGTGAAGATTCCCATGAACACCATTGACCTTGGACGGCCAATTGAGGAGTGGCGTGACTTGGAAAGTGCTGACCAAGAGGAGGTGCTGTTATCTTTCAACTTTTCAACTTTAGAATAAAAGGATAATTCTGGTTCTTTATTTTTGTCAATGTCAACATATCCCGTGAAAAGACCAAAAGGAAAAAGACTCATCTCCTTACATGTCCTTCTTGCCTCCATACAAACAAACAGTATTTGCGTACCGAAAGCCTGATTGAGTCTATTCCCCCGTGCTCAAAGCCTAGGTGCTGTTCAAATAGCATGAAAAACGCTGCAGTCAGCCACACTACTCCACGAGCTGGCCAGGTCCCTCATTATGATGACAGTGTGTGCTGCAGTTTGTACTGAGGCGATCCAACACAGCATCCTGCTGCTGCAAAAACACAAGAGTGTATCAATCATCATCTGAAAATGGTCTTCAGATTTTTTTTTTTTTACACAAATCTGATTGTCTGTCCGCTAAGGTATGACACTAAGATATTTTATACATATATTTCATACAGAATATTTGTCATTAATCCATACAAGGCCGTTTCTGAGTGAGTATATTTAGAGTGATGCCACGTGGACAAGATGAATGAAATTGATGATAGAGAGCAGCTAGAAGCTGGGAAAGTTTGCATTAAGCCATGTGTTGGTGTCTCATGAGCATCTGTGCTTGTCATTTCTGTCTCTTCTCTCTGTGCTGACTGCTCAGCCTGAGAAACTGGGAGATATCTGCATCTCCCTTCGCTACGTCCCCACCGCTGGGAAACTCACTGTCTGTATCCTGGAGGCAAAGAACCTGAAGAAGATGGATGCCTGTGGATTATCTGGTAGAAACAAGCCTTAATCACTTCAAAGTTAGAGCTGTTGTAGACAGAATATATGTTTTTTTATCGAAGGGGAGTCTATATAACTGAATTGTTCAGCATGACATAAATATCACGATTAGATCTTGTCGTTATGGTCTTGATCGCTGATTGTATCGATGCCTTTCACAGATCCCTATGTGAAGATCCAACTGCTGCAGGGGGGTAAGCGTCTGAAGAAAAAGAAGACTACAGTGAAGAAGAACACCTTGAACCCATATTACAATGAATCCTTCAGCTTTGAAATCCCTCTAGAACAGATGCAGGTACATACAAGTAAAACCTGATCTTTAATATTTGAATAGAATAAATCTGTGCCTACATCAATCTGCGTTCACATTTTAATGAATGTGATGACTCAAAAAATCAAAGAATCTCTCTCATTCCTTACTTAGAAAATCTTGGTGGCGGTCACAGTGTTTGATTATGACAAGATTGGTAAGAACGACGCCATTGGCAAGATCTTCGTGGGCAGCAAGGCGACCGGCTTAGGTCTGAAGCACTGGTCTGACATGCTGGCCAATCCACGCCGCCCCATTGCCCAGTGGCATCCATTGCAACCCGAGGAGGATATCGATGGTCAGCTGGCGTCTTTGGCTGCAAAGAAGTAACATGCTACACCAACCAGCTAATGCACTAACTCAGAAATCCTACCCCCCCACCTACTTTGCATGAAACCCATGACTTAACACATGACAAACTTGTCATGGAACCTGCTCAGCAAAAAAGAGACATCATAGAATATCTGCTCATTCATGGTTAAGTCATAAAAAAAAACAAAACCCTATTTTTAAACATCACATTTCACACATTAGCGTATGCTGAGAAGAGTGGCGTTGAGTTACCGAGTGACTGGTTCATGAATGATCGACTTTTAGGTCTTTCTTTCATTTGAAGAAACTTAGAAACTGATTCTTAGGGTGCTGATATTGAGTGAAAGTCTTGGTGAAGACAATACTGGAAATAAAGCTTTAGTTTAGCTAATAGAGCATGCTTTACTTACCTCCCCACTGCTCTGAGTACACTCTGCCCAGTATTGTATCTTGCTAATAAGTGTGCTATAACTTGCAATAGGAAGTGCTATAGTGTTGGGTTATTTCCTGCTCAGAGCCTGTTTAAGTCTATTCATCCAAAAAGATTTAATTGGGAACGAACAAGGCCGAGGTCACAGAACGCAGCGATCCATGTTGTAATATGTCTTTAGGAAAAATTTGTCTTCTTTTTATCAGCTACACATGAGAAGGAGATGCACACAGTCCCTTAGTATAAAGTATGACAGGGATGGCACAGTTATCTGATCTTTACGGCTTGTTTTGTGTTGCCATCCAGGCGCCCGCTATGCATTTAGGGTTAACACATTTGTGTGTCTTCAGACAGATTTTATGGAGGCCAGGAATACAAGGGTGCCTTTCCTGACATGACGCTTTGAGAAATCCAACAGGCTTCATCATTTATTTTAGAATGGGGGGGGGCAGCTGTTTACAGAGGGATTATCATTCAAAAGTAGTCAGGGACACTGTGAATGTGCCATCTAAAATCTGTCTTGAGCTGTGTTGACCACTTGGATGTAAAATTTTACTTCCCCTTGTAGCAAGAAAAAGGTAAGAAGGCTTACCAATGACGTTCAAAACGATTATGACAATGCTTTTGAATTCCACTGTTGCTTCTGACAAACGGTGCCATCAATCGTGTTTTATTTTGATATCCATTAAACTGATTATATGTCTTTTTTTTTTTTGGACAAATGTTGTGGTTTACCCAACATATTTTAGCCCGCCTAAATACTTAGATGAAACAAGGTGAAGGTTTCTGTCAAAGACAAGATGTTTTTATAGAGAACTGAATTTAAAATGTAAGCTGTAACTGCACTTTTTAGGAGAGCGTGAACTACTGGTTTGTAAAATCTCAACACAGCAACTGCGCCGTTAAACAGATAAGACAATATACACATCCAGGACCATTTGCTTGAACCAAATAGAGCTGCAGAATCAAGCATGTCTCATACCTACCTACCTACCAACCATACAGTGTTTCATGTAGTTTGGATCATTCACTCATTAGCTTTGTAAACCTGGAGCCAAACATGGTGGTGGTAAAGCGTCATCACAGGCTTACTGTATTGATTTGAAGAGAGATGGGGGGCAAAAAAAAAAAAAAAAAAGGCCACAACTCTTCTGAGCAACTGAATACCTCATTGTGACATTTAAAAACCGTATTTATAGGAGTAGTAGCGGATTCGAAAATTCCAGTAGACGATTTCTACTTGTGCACCTTGATCATCGCGCAGCATTGTGTTTTGCAGAATCAAACACACTTTAGCCGAACACCGAAATTCCAGGTCGAGAAACAAAAAAGAAAGAACTACACAGTGAACAGAAAAGTAAAAAAAAAAAAAAAAATCAGCACACCATTTTTCATGACATGTCAAGACTGAAATAGGTGACTTTTGTCATCACACCTGGTTGTAATGATTGAAAATTTAACCAAACCTTCTGAAAAAAAGACTTCTTTGTATGAAGAAAGAAGTACGTGGCTGGGTGTCTCTGAAGGCAACCTGTTGTAGAGATTTTGTATTGTCAGTCACATAATATATCATTTGGATGAAAGGAACGTGCTCAGTGTGTTTCAATTTTAGTGGAAACATGGGAACTCTTTGAATTTACATAAGTTGGGAATACCTGGACATTTATACAAGCAGGAAATACAGGGAAAGAATTTGGTTTTCAAAATAAGACATTTCATTTCTAAACGTTCAGTGGTGTTTACATTTCAGCATTAAGCATTTAGTACTTGTTAAATGTCAGAAATAGGTGTTCAGTTACTCATCCAATGCTAATTTTCAAAGCCTTTCTATGCTTCTGCGTTATCACCAGAGATGAAAATGACGCTAAAGAAAGGTAAACAGCAGCACACCGATTGGGCCGTCCACAGTACTTCTTCTCCCTCCTGTTGTTAACATTATGCATTGCGCAGATTTGTGAATAGGCTACAGCATGTATTTACAAGATGATGTAAATAGCCGCATGTTTTAAAGAGGAACCATAATTATATTGTGTATGTGTGTTTGTGTTCTGTGTCATTTTTGATAATAAAACAGAGTAAAAAAAACAGAATGCAGTGACTGCAAAGTGTATGTATTTTTGCTGATTGGGACTGGATGTGTGTCTGAATAATTCATGTCAGTGTTCACGGGCACCTTTAATGCCTGGATTTAAAGCAGGGTTGCTTTCTGTATCACATGTGGAAATCCACTCCGTCTGCCATAATACTGCATGACTCTAATTTTCTGTCATTGTTTGTACGTGTCCTCTGTGCTTAGTCCAGTGTAACAGTATGTTTGGGCTACAAGTCATGTGATTATTGTTCACTTCCGCTTGCACTTGTTATAATCTCCAGTACGTCTTATAGTTGCCGACCAGTAAATTGTATATAGTTCAAAAAAAGGAGAACATTTGCTGGCTCCTTAATTTTCTATCTCAGTGTACCGTAAGTGTTTCCTTCATTTAGGCCTGCCAGATGGGTGTTGAGTCTTAGTTAATCAAAAGTAAATGATACAGTGGACAATTAAAATGGCTTGTAGCCCTTTTTTCTTTCGAACTTGATTAAACTGTACCTCCTCATCTTATTGCTATTCAAATAAATCTGCTCTCATGTGTCCGATCATACGTGAGAACTCGGCTATTTCCATATGAAACTAACCAAACTTCATTTTTTATTTTATTCTATCCTCTTCATTGCTTTACTAAGTTGAATGTCATCACTGCATTGTTGATGCAGCCCTCTTAAGTAGCTCCAGCCAGATGATTGAGAAATTAATTATCTTCATTATCAATGCCCCATTATGAGTGAACATGCAGTTTAACTGATGGATTGCAATGAGATGAGTCGGTGATGCGTCACCTGTGCATGTTCTGAGATATCGATGCTGTATCTGCCATGACATCTCTGATGTGGGGGTTTGTTTTCTCTGTCTGGTTCATTTCGAGTCAGTGCCATTCACTATTAGGCAAAGAGTAATATAGTTAATTTGCAACATTCAGTGTGTAAAGATGAACACTCTCTCAGTCGTCATGACAGTCCATCTGTTAAAAGGTAGCTATGTCTCAAGGTGTTCATGGTGTTTAGAGGAAGAAATTCTTGGCACGTTTACTGCGTTGTTAGTTTGTAGAAGATTCATTTCCACAAAGTAGCTTCAGATCAAAGCCCATATCTTACTGTGAAGAAGACCTGCATCACATCCTTTTATACAATGTGTGTTACGTCATCCTTTCCTCGGGGTCATTTAGTATCCTCACTCCCATTAGATATCTCTGAATGAATCTAATCTACAATCTCAATTTGCTTATTTGTGTATTTTCAATAGGACCAATTGAGCTTGTCTTTGTTCATTGTCGTTCAGTTAATGAACTTTAGGAGTTAGTCACCTTTTCTGCAGTGCAGGCAACAAAATCTCTGTCTTCCTGGGTCTTACAAGCTGTCTCGAGCACAGAACCGACCCATTCAGTGCAGAACAAACATTCGCAATGCAATACTGCCAAATCTGCTGCTTCAGTAACGGCTCCCCTTTAGTCACAATCCTCCTACGTGAACATAGCCATGATACAGAGCATCCAAAGAGATGATTGTCATTCTGTCCGTTCACCCACCGAGCAACGTAGACAAGGGAACAGCTTGAACTTGACTTTCGTTTTTTTTTTTTTTTTGTCTTGTTGTAGAGGTGTGTCAATAGTTGTGCCTTTTTGTGAACTGCATGATTTATTTCCATACAAAAATCCATGTTTTCCAGCCAAAGGGGGAAACAAAAAGACCAAAAAACTTGTGCCCCTTTTATCACTCTGTGTAGAAGTGAAGTACTCAAGGGAACTAAAATATGGGTTATGGTCAGGACATATCTGTGTGTTGTCAAAATGTAATCATAGGAAATAAAGGCATTTTAAGTAGCCTTGTCCTGTGTGGTATGTAAATACAATCGGAGGATGCTTTTCCACTTCTGGCCAGTTGGTGGCATCAAATACAGCACAAGGCAAAAGTGACTGCCAACATGTTATCCCCCGCTTCTCTGATGCAATGAGAAATCCTCAGAGGGACCGATTTGGATGTTTCAATGAAGTTGGTGTTGCTCTCAGTTCAGTTGAGTCATATAGATCCCATTTTGTGCATCTCTAAAACAAAAATGTCCAAAGACACAACAAATAAATTTAATGGCTAATCTAATAAAGATAAGATGCATTGAAAGCAATATTTTACTTTGGCAGTGGTCCTATTAATGGATGATTGCAAATGGGACTCATTAAATTTTCTGATCATGAAGATAGATGAAAGCCAAAATGGCGTTTGTAAAGCATAAATCATACAAAAACATCAACACAACACAACACAAGTCATTATCACGATGAAATGAGGGCAAAATTCTGATTGCATTTTTTATTCCTATGCTATATAATCACTGAGATGCTTTTCATTTTTGGGGTGTTTTTTTTTTTTTATCATTATCAGCAGATTTTTACCAAGTGCTCATTACATGTGGAATAGATTTTTTATTTATGTTTTTGTAAACAACTTTTCTTTGTTCTTATCCCTTTTAGTTTAACCTTAATAGCTAAACTGTAAATTCTAGTGATAAGGATGATGCGAAGTGATCAAACGCTACACTGACCCTGAGGTGAGTTTGTTTTTATCAATACTTCCTTTTAAAAGAAGAGAGCCAAAGTGACAGTGAGCTGATTACACACTGATTGATATTTTGCACGCTCTGCAATGATTTTGTTTAACGTTGGTGGGAAGGAGGCATTTTTCTTTTTCTGTGGACACATTTCATACAGCTGATTGTTTTCTACATTTCAGGTTTGGAGGTAAAGCCTGTTGCTGGTGACATTGTACTTCAAGGTAAAAGTCTTAAATCAAAGATGACACTCCAACATCTCTGAGAAACACCGCTCATCCATCATGCACAGTCCCTGGTAGCTCAGAGTGAGCTGGGTTTTCAAGGTCTGCATATGGGGCAGACCACATATTACAGTTTCCATGGCAATACCTCCTTGACCATACCTGCAATATTTCTTCCTATTACGTATGCAGGGATGGTCTTGATAAGATTATGTAGGTTTATGAATGGTTTGTTCCCGGGTAATTTGTACATATAAAGACAAAGTACAGTAACACACAACAACTGACTATGGTGGCATTTCCCTTTATGTTAAAATATATGGAATATAAAGTATAGTCTAACATTTAATTTAATGTTTTTTTTCTGTTCGTAAACATGTCTCCCCCCCCCCCCCCCCTTTTTTTTTTAAGATACAGCAGATTTACAGAGACTTTTACAAACGATGTGGAATGTTTCCGAATTGGCTGAAAACTATGTGCATACAATCTTTTTGAGGATGTTGCACACACAGTATCAATACATCCCTTTTTGTCCTTCCCGTGTCCTGCATCACTTGGATAGTTTAGTGATGACACGGATTAAAGCTCCATTTTCGTCCTTCAATCTCTGGTTCTCCATCTTAAGTTCTGCTTTTGCCTGAAAAGATAGCATGATATTACTGAAGTCGGAGCGCAGAGAAAAAATTATATTCTGGTCGTAAACTGGTCTCATCATCCTGAGTGGAACATGCATCGTCTCGCAGAAACTGAATTATTGCCACAAGCTTATTTTATACTTTATAATATTACAATTACTATAAAAAATACTCTAGAGGGGTTTTCCTTTCAGCTTCCATCACAAGATCGATTACACGATACAGAGGAAGGTCAGGATGCTTGACTACTGCTTTACAACACAAACTACAGCCATTAGAGCAACACAGATAAAGACATACCATTTTGACATTGTGGTGTTAAATTTAAATTCGCAGAGGCACCTGATTACATGCCTCTTTTATTACTTTAAGAGACGTTTTCATTCCCCTGCCCAGAGCTGTAATCAATTCGATACAGATTAATCTGGGCAATTTATTATAATAAAACAAATACAATGACATTTCACCGAAACACATTCATACACAGTTTTGTCCCTGAGCATTCACTGACACACAGACACAATTGGACCAGACTCGCTCATTTAAACTGACATAACAGTGCTGCCCTGTGTTGAGCATCTATTTTCAGGCCATGTTTGTTTAGAGCTCTCATTCACCGATAACAAGAGGTTTTTGTTCGTGACCTCTTGGGCATAACACAGCAGATATTCGTGGTTGTTAGACTGTAGATGAATCGTGATGGCTCACTCACTGGAGTGTCAAAGTGCTCATGCATTCCACATCCACCAGAGCATAATGGTGACAAATGATGTCACCCAAAACTACTGTAGCTGGAGCAGCTAACACCGTGGCACCAGGTCACACAGACATTAGGCACTGTTCAATTTGCCTGATTGTCGTTTTGCTCAAAGGAGCTTTCTACTGAGTCAAAGCTCCTCCTGTATTTGTGAATTATTCATATTTTTAAATTAAAATGATCCCGTACCTTCAGCTGCTCCTCCATATCAGTTATTTTCTTTTTAAGAGTCCAACTTTCCTACAAGGGAGAACATGCAGTTAGGATGATTAAGGTAGATAAATAAGGATGAATTAAGACAATGTAACTGAGAGCATTTTGACATGACTGCACTTGTGAGTTTGTACCTTTTTTTCTACTTCCAGCATGTTGGAGCCACAGTCTCCTGCTCTCCCCTTCTGCAGCAATGAAAGGTTATTACAAAAAAGGTGTTGAATCTGTCTCATTTTGGGTCTCACAAGCGTCTGATATAAGATATCCAATATACCTGCAGTCACAGAACCTATTAATGGGAAATTATTCCCAAAATTCAGACTTGAGACCTGACAGCAATAACATCACAGTTTCTTTGTATAGCCGCCATCCTTCATGTCAAATTTCTTTCGGATTACATTATTACCTGAAATCTCAAATGGATATTTGGAAGACTTGTGTGATGATGACAGAAACCGGAGGGGCTTTTAGTTGCTTTTTCAGCTGCCTTTTCCTCCATGAGCCTGAGTTGGACCCATCAACTGTTGTTTACAGTGTGTGCAGTGCAGTACCTGAGCTCTCTGCAGCTGGTCCTGAATCATGACAAGTTCCTGTTTACTTGTTTCCAGCCTGGATTTGAGCCTTTGATTGGTGGCCAATGCCTTTTCATACATCTGAAAAATATTTGCTGGTTAGGATTTTTAAAGAGGTGTTTGATTGTTTTTTAGAGCAAACACATTTAGATAACAGCTTTTTTTTTTTCATACAACATGCGGTAGAAATTGATTAAATATCTAAACAATAGTTTGGCATCAAGTTCACATACTGTACATACTTTTTCATTTAGATTTTAAATGTCAGTATGGCAGTAAATATTTACGACTTTGTTACCATGCTAGCATTAACATTGTGCTCACTGTGCCTTGGTATGCATGACTGATAAATAAATTCTTAATTCTTAAAGTAAATGGAGAAATTGCCTAAAAGAGAATTATTAACATATTTTTGGGAGGGCAAATTTGATACTTTAGACAAACTGCTTAAAGTCTGTTATTCACAGAAAGCAAACATTTCTGAAGGCTATAATTATTTTCACTAGATAATGTACATAAAGTAAAGACTCTTCCAGTGAGTTGTGAAGTTATTTTCGTTTGGTTAGGTTTTACCTGAGCACCTAATGGGCTGGTGAAGTGGCACCAACAGACCCTCAACAACAGTCACTAGAAATTTTGTGCAACAACAGTCAAGCTGCATCGCCTGCCTTTTTGTAGTCATTGTTTGCTGTCTCTTCTTCTGCCTTTTTCCTCGCAGACAATCTGTTCTCCCTCCGTAAGAAGTACGATTCAGCGTGGTTCGTTGCTTTATCTTGGTGAACATCAGATGACCCAGATGAGCTCATCCTGAAAACATAAGGGAAGTGTCACTGTCACGAGGATTCAGCACACAGGTTTGTGGCTCGGGTCCATCACCAACAATTTATTTGTACGTATCACTTGTGTGAATAAAACAGGAGGAAGCTTACCGGGATAGTCGCTCAAGCTGAAAGAGAGGAGACATGTTTTAGAGTTGGATATCATCTGACTAAAATTAAAAAAATATATATAAATAAGTGATTATGATATATAGATTTCTAAAGATATTTCTAATTATTTAAATATTTCAACAGTTGTTAACACCAATCAAAACAAATAAAACAAGCACAAGCTTATTAATGCATAAATACTGACATCAGACAGCTTGACTTAATTTACCCGACAGGCTATTTGTCCATGACATGAGATTTATTGTATACAGTGTAAGAGTGAATCCACAAAAGAGGTTGTATTTTGTATCATGTTATTCATGTGGGATATATTTCATTACATGTACAATATCAACATTCATCAGCATGACCAAAATCTCTTGGGCTTTAGTGATATGTTTTTTTTTCAGTCTTCCAAGAAACGGTTTATGGCCATCTGTAGCACCAGGTCAAGTCAAAGCAGGAGAGAGGAAATGATTCCTTAAATAAACTGACAGGCACAGATAGCTAAACACATCCAAAAAAGGTCATAGCTCTGGCAGTGGCCTTCACTCTTTGTTCATTATTGTGTTTTACAGTTGGAGGGGTTATAAACTATGTGTGCTGATAGATGTTCAAGCATCATTTCAAACTTTGCCAGTTTGAAGTGCATTTAAAGTCAATTAGAGAGGCCATCATCAGGAGTAGCTCAACATCGGGGCCCAAAAATAACAATTTGGTATTGTAATTTTTATCCACCAGAAATCCCCCACCTTATTTTCCTAAACCCAAAACTTAACCATAGCCGCTAATTAGAGTATGAGATCACAGAGGTGTGTACAGTGATCCAGTGTTCTGTGCGTCCATATAGAGGGCAAATAAGGTCATTTATTGTTTCACTTGAAAAATATTTAATTGACAAATATCATTGAAAATTGGAAGTACATCTCCTTCAAGCAGGAAACTAAACACACATTGAAAGCCACCATAAAAGTGCATGTCAGTGCCATGGGGTTATGGTTGGAAGACAACAATTTCAGGTTAAAGTGATTTTGATGAATGTAACACAAACCTTAACCTCACCGGGCATGAACCTATCATTTAGTGCCAACATCAACCTATCATCTATGTCAGCAGATGCTCATTTCTGTTCCAGTGTTGACGTCACGGATGTTGACTTCATGATTAGCTTAGGTGGCTTGTCTGGTTGTGAAGTAGATGCATCACTCTAAAAACAAACCAAAGGTTTGATCTACACTTCAAGGTATGCTCAGGTCCTCAGACATGCCAGCAGAGAGGCTTTGGGATGGAATTATCAGTCTCATGGTTGATCGATTAACCGTTTTTCTCCAGATTTAAATGTCCTAACAAACAATTGATTGCCATGAAATGTGGTACAAACATTCCACTGACAGATTTTTATCTGGTGCTATAGGCAGGTTATGTTTAAATATCTTCATTAATTGGAACAAATACCTGAATAAGTTATGAAAATCCCATCAGCCCCGTTGTACTGGTGATACGATGAGGTGGGATCGGTGATTATTACCAAACTAACTGCTAAACGATGATGACGAACACGCTAAATATAGTCTCAACATTTGGCGTAATAGTTAGTTTTGTTATTTTGAATATGTTGGCATGCTGATGTTAGCATTTAGCTCAAAGTGTTATACCTTAGGACCTCACTGAGCCACACTGAGCTATTAGCATGGCGATTGATTTGCTGCTATAACACCTTCCAGCAACAAGCCAATAAAAAAAAACTTTAAATAAGAAACAGAAAAGGCTTTGAGAAAAGATTAGAGCCTTAGATAGAAATCACAGCATTGTTTTTCACTATCTGAACCTGAAGCCATTATTTCCATCCTTAATTGTGTTTCGATTCTAAGAAATGTTGATGCATAATTTAACTTTGGTTAAGTATTATATCCATCACTGCAAAAAAAATTTATAAATCTGTATGTACTTCCTCATAAGAGGTTTTTTTTCCCTGCGATAATTGGTTATAATTAATTTTACTG
Source organism: Remorina albescens (assembly GCA_034769265.1). Taxonomy (NCBI): domain Eukaryota; kingdom Metazoa; phylum Chordata; class Actinopteri; order Carangiformes; family Echeneidae; genus Remorina; species Remorina albescens. The sequence continues at coordinate 23,209,475 of CM068494.1, forward strand.
GATTACTTACACATGCCATTCCATCCATAAAGATGGATGGCGTATCAGATGAATTGAATGAAAACGCAGACAAGTACTTGAGCAGTTAGAAGTCTAACAAAGAGACAGCCATTGGATTCCTGTAAAGAAGAATCTGGGCTTTAAGTTACAGCCACTATGTGTAAACACGGTGATATGTCTCTGCTGAGACATTTACAAGATCTCTGGAGCTTCACCAGACTCTGATGTCAGCTCCTTTAAGCCTCTCTCTGGACACTTGGGTATGCTTGGTCTATGGTCATTAATGATGTACAGTATGCAGACTTGGAAAACACTCTGGTTTAGATTAAGGGACATTACATATAAACAGATGGTGGCAGAAAAGTGGGCCTTTGTGATTTTGTACCACGTATGTGAGCCTCTCAGTCACTGAGATGTCCTCCAGTCCTTCTTGTCCCAGGGGGGAACGTTTTGTCCTCTGACCAGCTATTCCCAAATGGAAAATGTGAGCTTCCCTTAGGACTAGCAGAGATAAACATCCATAAATACTGTGTCTGAGGTTCCCACAAGCCAGTCCTTAGCCCTCTCTTCCTCCTTCTCTGTTCTATGTCATCCTGTCTTTCACCCCTGCTTTCTCTCTCTCTCTCTCTCTCTCTCTCTCTCTCTCTCCTTCCTCTCTTCCTGTCTCCCTCGTTGTCTCACCCACTGATGTCCTCCATTTATCTTACCCAAGTCAATTCCTGGGTTACATAAACAGATGAGACTCACTGCTCATTACAGCTTTGCCTTTAAAATTTAGTTTCTTCTTGTTCATGTATGTAAACATGCAATTTTTGTTGCACAGTCACAGGATGTGCGTTACCAGAGGCCTTTGGAAGCATATAAAAATGTCAGGAGATAAAGAACTTAACATTCTGGAGATGTTTCATGTGACCTCAAGGTCAAAAAAAAAACCAAACAAAAAAAACCCTTTATCATTCAGAACAGTATGTTTAGTGCACTATTTCATAAATAATACTGTGACAAAAGGCAAATTCTGCAATTATTTGCTGAAGTTTGGCAATTATAGTAGCTACAAATAAATAATGAATAACTCATAAAACAGTTTCCTAGCCTTCCTAGCATAACACCGCTGATACCATGAAGTACTTTAAAGTTGATTATAAGAAGACATCAAGAATCAATATCATGCAAGGCAGCCAAAAGTCATGAATATATTCACCTGTCCTTTTGTTGACCATGCTGGCTAAAGCGTGAGTAAATATTTAAAAATATATGACATGTTCAAAGATTCTCTGGCAAATATCATCAGTACAAACACACAGAAATAACTTTGTGGCTGTGACAGATCTGTTTGACAGTGACTGAATGTTAGTGTTTGCATTATGTCAACTCCGGCATTTCCTCTCAGTAAACAGGCACGAAAAGGGTGAAGAGAGTCCGGCCCTTACCCTCAGGCTCTTTGTGGTGGCAGTGGAAGAAGTTGGAGAAGAGTCAGAGAGTGTCCTTCCACAGTGCAGCTGATCTTTGCTGTGAGAAAAAAGAGATGACATCGCTCCTGAGCTGCTACAAGCCACCGCATGCAGCTGCAATGAGGACCAAAGTACTGAACCTCTGAAAAGTCAAAACACCTCCTCTGAAACAAAAAAGCTCCAAATTTGAAAATTAATTTATCAGCCACTGATGTGAAATAGAGATGTGTTTGCTTCTTCAGGCAAAGTTAGAGGCTCAAGTGTTACCTTCATGTGATGGTGAGACATAGCATATCTAATGAGAGTGAAAGAATAGCACAAGTGTGAGAGCTGTGGAGGAGTTGGTGGGACCAGGGAAGGAGGCGGGCTGTAGTGTGTGCGTTTATGGACACAAGGATTTGACAGCTGTATTGTTCTCAAGGGCTCTAAAAGGGGTTTGGCAAGTTCAGCAAAAATGTAAAATGTAAATCATCATTAGTCACATTGATGGAGCTTTTGTGAAACTGATAATTCTCTGCATGATTTGATTTTTTCGGTCTCAATACATGCACAAGATAGTATATATAGTTCAGCCCCCCCCCCCCCCCCCCCCCCCTTTTTTTTAAACAAAACAAAACAGCAGCTATTCAACATTTCATGAAACTTCTTCATTAAAACAGAAGGTGACAGAGGGTGCATCTGAAAGCAGAAGTAAATTTTAAAAAAGTCCAACAAACAGTTATTGTACAGACATGTGGGGTTGTATTCGGCTGAGATAAGAGTATGTAAAAACATCATATTGCTCAAATCTATGAATATACTGCAGCTTTTTGATCTGTTGGACTTGATCAAGCTTTGGCCAGCCTGTGTTGACATTTAAGGGCTTACATACCTTTCTGGATATGTTCCCTGACATAGTTGCAGGTTTAAATAGGACATTTGTTGACAATTTATTCCCCAAAAAAGAAATCTAATGAGAAGGATGCCAGGAATTACTTGCTGCACTTTACTTTCTCTGTTATTAATGCTAATGGAAAGTGACAAATATTTGTTAAGAATGAAAAAAAAAAAAAAATCATAATGAGGGCAGAACCCGTCTTGAAAAATCCAAATGCTGGAAAGCTTCCTAAATGTTAGTTGTCTCAGGTGCTTCATTTCATATCGCTCTTTTCCGTTCGTCTAATTATTTCCAGTCTGAGTCGGGGCTGGCTGTCAGGCAAAGTCTAATATGTGCAGCACTTCATCAGCTGTAGCCCAACCAATCCAATTAAATTGGAAAAATTATTTCTTTACTTTTCTATTCCTGCAGTGTTACATCATAGTTTGTTCTCCTAACAATCACTCCATGGTGTATTTTTCAGAGATTTGTTAATGTTCCTGTTGAATCTGTATGACCTTTGAGATATTTTAATGATTTTTTGAGCCAATGCTAATATGTGCCACTAGATTTAAACACTAATATGACAAAGGAATTGTGTAATACAAGCCAGTTATACCTACCAAGTGGTTTGGTAATGCACATAATCCCCAAGACCGTTGTTCCCATCAGGCTTGTCATGCTTTGCTTTACTTGTTATGTCCTGAGAATTTAATGTACCATAATTACTCCAACCCTCAAATTAAGTTAGTTGCCAGACTAAATAGTTTTACCTTTGTTCACACACCACACTTGTCTTTTAAATGCATCCTGCCCACCCATGAGTCTGTTCATGAAAAATAAACGAGGAGTGCTTGTAGCTGCTTTAAAGCAGTGTCGGTTCAGACTCGGGGGGGGGGTCACAGAGGAGTGAATATAGACTTTCTCAATATGAAAAGGCTAAAGGTTAAAGGATGTTATATCTACATGTACAACATTTCCCCCTTTTTTGCTTTGTTGAAATGAAAAGAAAAAAAAAATCGTCAAAATCAGATCACTGTTGTGCTATAATACCCTTACCCTTTTTATTGCATTTGCAGCTGGTCCTTCATCATTATGGCAGCAAACAGGCGCCATCTCCTGGTAGAAAATAGTCCTTTAAGATTTTCACAGAATAAATTTATGGGATAAGGAGACTGTTATGTACCAGTGGACTCACATGCGCAGCACACAATAATAAGTATACAATGGGCAGCACTAGCAGGAAGTGTTTGATTACTTCAAACTTTAAGTACAGTCTTATTTTCACACATCATGCTTTAGTACTCTTTAGTATTTAGTATTCTTGTCAAGACTAAATAGCTCAAAATAATCAGTTTCATCCAAAAATGTGTTCATAAATCAATTTTTGATCCAAATGTCATGGCCAATTTTACCACGTTATTCATCTCACAACTTTCCTTTCACTAAGCTGCTGCTCTGACAGACACTCATATCTCTAGTTATTTCCAAGCAAGTCCCATGAAGCCCCTCTGTTTATTTTCTATCTTTTCAATCAATCCCTTTATATTTCATTCAGATGAATAAAATTTAACTAACTTTGAATGTTGAAATTATGCATGTTGAAAGGAGCTAAGAAGTAGAAAAGTTATATATGGTTGGAATCTGACGATAGATCTTTATTTAATAAGGATCAGCATAAAACAGTACAAGTACAGAGAAAATGTATATTTTTAATGATAATACTGACACATACATCAGTCAACCCCACCAATTTATAAATCAAAAATATTTAGCTTCATGGAAAACCGGATCCCGTACTGTATATAAAAGACTTTTAAATCACAGGGATGTAAACTACAGAATATACTGCTGGATTGTGATTTTCTCATCTTTAGTTTTTATCCATGAAGATCTCACAAACTCAGCTCATTCAGCTCAGAGGATTGCCCCCCCCCCCCCCCACAAAAGCATCCAATGGCTCAACACGCTCATCAATTCTGCAGCATGCACGATACACATTTCCAGCCGGTGCTGAGCTGGAGCTCAAAATCGTGACTACTGTCTCTTTCACAGTGTTGAATTCATCTCTGTAGTATTCGAACAGAGAATGAAGAGTTGTGATAGATGACGAGACCTGCTGGATCTCAGCATATCTTTTGTCCATCTCTTTACAGAGAACCCAAACAGTGGAGGTCAGCTTTCTTCAGCTTCTCTGATGCATCCAGGGCCATTTCAACTCTCTGGTCAGCCTTACTGAGCCTCTTCAAGTGCAAAGATCCTCTCCTCCACACCGAGTCTGCAGCAGTCTAGAAAGCGAATTAAGTTATTTGGCTGCGTGGTTTCAAATCTGGGTACATGTTTGATTTCTGTTCGTCTAAACTGTCATATTCTCAAAGCAGAAATTAGGGCAGATCATATGTCAACCATGAGATTATACAGACCCGTCAACTGTCAGAGATTATTTTGAATATTGTTTATATACTACATGTGTTGGCTATTTGCTGTTAATGCTTTTGGGTGTATTAGTAGGCAATGTTAAAAATAGCCCAGAGGTTTCTTTATATTAGTTTTATGGATGTCTACAATGTGACTTGTTCTTTTCGCAGAAGAATTGGTGGTTCAGTGGTAGAATTCTCTCCTGCCATGTGGGAGGCCCAAGTTTGATTCCCAGCCAACGCACAGGTTTTCTTATGTTTCTTCTGGGAATAAGTAAATATACACATCTACCTGTTATTTAGGGATAGATGTTAGGACGAATTTACATATTACTTTAACTTGTTAATGGCCATATGAACTCATTAGAGACAAGATTTTAAGCTATTATTTCTGCAAATAGCTTCAGAGTAGATCCCTTATAACATATTTTCATGATGACTATAACAAAATGTATTGGTGGCTTGCTGCTGTATTTGTTGACATTTCTTCTCTGTGTGTGTCCATTAGTGGGCAGCTTCCGTCCGTTTGAAATGTCACTCAGCCTCGGATTTTCAAAATATTACTGACCAATATTTCCACTCATATTACGAAATTAATGGCACAAACTTCACGACTTTAGACTAATTGTTCTCATTTTTCTGAGACCATTTCTTTTTTCTTTTTACCCATCAGACCTACTTATTTACTAAAAGCAAGGAGAGCAGTGCTGTTATTTTGAAATCACATTACGCAACTTCCGTGCTAGCAGCCAGCAGTTGTATTTTATATATTAATTTAAAAATGCCTGGTGAACTACGGCGGTCAGTGAAAGTAGGTTTTAATTTAGATTAATAAGTACACGATTATAATAAAAAAATATATATTAAAACGTAATTGTCTTATCGGCACCCCGTCCCCTCTAGTGACGTCATCATCAAGCTCACCTGTGCGCCCGTGTACATCACCTGCTGCAGGTCTGCGGTTTCCTTCTGAACTTCTGCTGAAGACTCGGACGTCTGGTTGAGGTGTTGTCGCTGTGTTGTCCCAAAATGGAGGAAGTGACTGATTGAAATGAATGAACAACAGACCTTGAGAAACAGAGGAAGGTATTTTTTCCCGTCTTCATGGCTGCAACTCTGGATCAGCTCAGGTATGACACTGTCCACAACACTTTTTTTCTTTTTTTTGGGGGGGCATACTGTTTAAATGATACTACTTTCTAAAATGTTCACTTGTGATTAATCAATGTCATCTGTCTGTAAAACTGTGAAAGTGCTAAAACGGTGTCCTCACTTACACCCTTTTTTGCTCAACCACCTGCAAACATTTTAGCAAAACTTTAAAGATGTTTAGTTTAGCATAATATAATACAGTTTTGTGGCAGATCGGTGTCCTGGGTCAGCTACAGTCACCCATTTTAGAGGTTTCTGTTCAAAACTGATGTATTGGTGGTATACAATAAAACAGATCTTGCCCATAATGGTCCCTTAAAAGTAAAGATTCTGCATTCATAAGTTTTCATGTAATAGTAAATTGTTAGCTGGAAGTCGTAGGTGACTAGTCTTCCGTGGATCTGTACGCCTCCTCAGGGGAGCAGTAAATGATGGAGGGCACTGGAAGTCCAAGCGTTTTGTCTCTGGCACGCTCACTTTGAACTTTACTGAAGCTCAAAGAAAGCAGAGAGGCTTTACAGACATTTGCAGCTGTGGCCTTGGAAGAGAGACTTTCTCTGAACAGACATAAGAATTGGAGGGTCTCAGTCCTGACATGATGGCAGCGACAGGTGCATGTCATTTTTTTAGCAAACACCTTGAGGTAATGCAACTGAACTTAAATATTGAGGAGCCACTGTCAGCCCCTTAAAGTTGAAAGCTCTTCATTCTGGGGTCTAGTTAATCTGTGATTGTGTTGCTGGTGCACGAAACAAGGAAGGATGCTTTAAAAAAAATGTATTGATCAGTTTATTGGCGACAGAGTACAGTAAACAAAGTGTGGGACATGGAAAAAAAAAAGATTTAATCAACACTTCACTATAAAACATCAAAAGTATTGCTCTGTGTATTTGTGCACAGTATGTCAAGGTATTTTGCAGACAGCCTGAACAAAACATCCTTGAGAGCTTGCCATTACTCCTCTGTGGCTTCAGGCTGACACGGTGTCTTCTATCCCTCCAAATCTGGACCTTTTGTCCTTCTCCTTTTTATTATCTCATGCTACATACAGAATGAGACCACCCAGTCCATCCAGGAGCTCTGGCGCAACCCTATTGTGTTACCTCGTTCAGTGATGGTGACTTGAATACAGGTTTTTGCTTCAAATTACTGGACTTATCAAACAGTTATGGGGATAGTTTCTGACTGATTTTCTGTCTGTTTACTAATTGATGACTAAAACGATTGTTGCAGCTCTGACTGGACCTGTATATTTATAAGATGCATACTGTGGATTAAACACTAGGATATTTCTCTCTCTGAAATGCAAAAGAGAGTTGAAGTAAAAAGAAAGTAAAAGCTCCCACAGAAGTCAACACACATATTCCAGGTCCCTTAATACTGTACTTGTAGGATGCACTGAAGATTTACTAATTTACTTCCCACTTCTGGTGATACTTCTCATGCCAAGCACCTCATGAAGCTGGCTCATAAACCAGATTCCCTGGGACTGACTGTCTGGCAATTGGCAAACCGCTGATGGGAACAAAGCATCCACAGAGTCTGTCTTACATAGTGCTCCAGAAGAAGCCCACAATCAAACCACAAAGTTGCTGAACCTACATATTTAATTATCTTAACCTACTTCCTGTTTACTCTTTCAAAAACATAATAAAACCTCAAGAGAATTACATGGGTGTGTAGTAATTGATAATCTGCAACCTTTACAGTAAAAGTAATTCGTAGTCATTGGTATGCATGTATAAATTAAATGTATATTATATTGGCACCTACTCATCAAAGCTTTACTCAGTGACACTGGTAGCTGACTTAAATAAATGGCCATGCAGAAAAACATCAATTTTATATTTTAAGTGTTGAAACCATGAAAAAAAAAACAACAGTTTTTTTTTTTTTTTTTTTAAATGGTATCACATTATTAAATTTGGGATTTTCTTTTCCATCCATAGGACCACCTGTTCAGCTGGAGGCAGGCTGATGATGTATGGGCAAAATGTAGTTTCATTATTAATAAAACTATTTTAAAATGTTAAAATAATGGAGCATCACACTGTGAAGCAAATTCTTTTAAAACATTGTAAACTTCTGTCCGGCCGGTGCTGCTTGTCTTCACTCTGCAAAGAAACACACGTTCAAGTTTGTTTCACCAACATACTGCTCATTTAAAATTTCTGATAAATTTACTTTTATTTGAACTTATTAATGTAAGAGTCGTACATTTTGTACATTACCTCTGACATTCAGTGCCATTGAGCACTCGGCTCTCCCCAGTTTGTTCTCAATGACAACTTTGTACTCCCCATTGTCTCTGGCTCCCACTCTTAGAATGAGCAAAGAGCAGACTCCACAGACATTGGTGATGTTGTAGTTGGTGTTTGTGTTCAGGCTGATGTTGTTGTAGTACCACGTCACACGTGGAGCAGGATCGCCCTTAACTGCGCAACTCATGTGGCACTCATAGCCTTGTGGCGCTGTACGCCTCCTCAGGGGGACAGTAAACGATGGCGGGCACTGGAAGTCCAAGCGTTTTGTCTCCGGCATGCTCACTTTGAACTTTACTGAAGCACAAAGAAAGCAGAGAAGCTTTATAGACATTTGCAGCTGTGGCCTTGGAAGACGACTTTCTCTAAACAGACATAAGAATTCAGTGGCGGCTCTCAGTCCTGACATGGTCCAGTCAAACCACAGTTCCCAAGTCAATGCAATCTCTGTTTGAATGTTAATTTCCTTTGTCTCTCCTAAAAAGATGTTTTTAGATACTAAGCCTGGATGTTTCAGTCTTTTCTCTGCTTTGATTTTGACCATTCATTTTGTCCCCTCTTGTGACTCCCACATCTTCCTTAAAGTGTAATATGAAATTTTTAGAGTGTGTCTTTTAAAAAATTAAGGAGCCTTGTCTAGACAGGTAGAATGAGCTGTACACTGTTGAGCAGGATTATGACTTGGTGTTGAATCTTTGCATTATTGAAAATTTAGATTTTTCTCACCTGTGGATCTTCTGGTAGCTCACAAACCATCAAAGTAAAGATAAAAACCATGACCAGTGCTGTGCTGGGGATAACGTAAATTACTCCACAAACCTTTTTCCTTTTCGGTTCCAAAAACAGGAGGCTCTGATGGCGGCGACAGGCCCATGTCGTTTTTAGCAAACACCCTGAAGTAATACTCCCGTCCAGGCAAAATATTGACAACTGTGAACTTATTGTTGAAGAGGTTGTCAGCCACTGTCCTCCATGTGCGTTTGAAGGAATCCCGTTTGGATACCATGTAGTGTAACCTGTCATCCCTCTTCTCATCTGGAGAGGGAGACCAGGACAGAGTCACCGTTCCTGGGATGTTCTGATCCAGCTCCACTGGTCCTGGAGGCTTGGGGTCATCTATAATCAGATTTACATATGGAAATATAGATCACTCCCACATAACAGCGTTACAGGAGTTACTTTAGATTGTAGTATGATTATAGAAAAAATCTAGAATAATTAATGGAATTTTTTTCATAATAACAAAAGCATTGTTCGCTGATGGAAGGATGGCTACTTTGATTTAATTATTTCACTTTTTTATTAAAACTGAGTTTACCATGTAACCCACCTCAGTTTCTCTACGGTATAAATGTATTTCAGTCCTCCATTTGCATAAAGTAAATTCAGCTGGCACTTACTGGGCTGGTTATTGTGATTGATGGGAGCATTTAATAATGTCAATAAGTGTAATGTTACCCAAGTTTTACCTGTAACTCTGATTTCAACATTGAAGCTCTCCTGTCCTGCCAGATTCTTGACAGTAATGGTGTAGATGCCGGAGTCGGTCCGTTCAGATGTGGGGATTAACAGCTGTGAGCCTTTTTCTGAGTTGGTCACGGTTACATGTTTAAGCAAAGGAATACCATCTTTTAACCAAGAAATGTCCGGTAGGGGGGAGGCCTGTCGAGGTCAAGGGGAATATCTGATTGGTACAATGTTCTTTAAACACTCAGACAATGGAATATATTCTCAGCTGGATCTGGTAGGAAGAAAAATGTCAGGCATAGTACCTCATAATTGATGGTCAGACGGACTGTATTTCCAGATTTCACCACCACAAACGTCTTCATATTGCGATCTTTAAATTTTGGTTTCACTGCGAATGGAAAATTTCCAGTTCTGTTAGAAGCCTTGTGTTCATACAATTAACGGATTTTCATTGTTGGGTTTAGAAAATTAATCTTATTTTCATTTTCTGAATTTTTAAATACTCCCTGCTGCCATATAGATTATGAGAAGATTATAACGTGTGTAAACACACAATATCCACTCACTTAGTATATCCAGAATAACTTTTGGTGTTTGTTGTAATTCATTGTGCTCTGGGTGCACCACCTATCTAATCTATCTAATACCTATCTAATACCACATGCCTCTTACTGGAACCTTCCCGTCTTTTTACCACAGCGTTGCTTATCCACACAAACGGCCTGTATCACTGAAGTGTATAATGCTCCTTTAGTTAATACAACAATAAAAAAGAAAGTTACTTTGCCTCCATTTCAGTGTTGTTTTGATGTTGTAAGATGCCCTTAAATTGTTCTGGTTGCCGAAAGCTTCACCTGATCATCAGTGTTTTGTTCAAACTGGGTTTTCCAGAGCTGCGTAACAGCTGTAGAGTTTTTGTAGAAGATTTTACATTATTGGAAAATTGAAGCAAGGCTCTGATACAGGTTGTCTTATTTTGTGTGTTTTTGTTGTTGTTGTTTCAATACAAAAGGGTGCACAAAGAAGATGTATTTTAGAAGGAAAACCAAATATTTTCAGTGATTTTACACCGTTACAGAATATAATTTTACCAGCTAATTTAAACTGTGAAAATTTTTCATTCATTAAACTTTTAAGAAACCATCAAGCACTTAATTTCAATTTTAAATCTTCTTACCAGGAGGGGGCATGGCAATGATGTAATTGTCAAAGCCCTGAGGTTCTCCATCTCCTCCATAATTGGTGGCAATTACTCTCACCCAGTATGTGGCCATTGCCCTCAAACCCAGTACGGTGAAAGAAGTTGGAGTAATTGGGTTGGCATTACAGCGGATCCACTCAAGGTTTTCTATTGGTCTGATCTCCACGTAATAGCCTTGGGCTTCATCCTCTACCCCTTTCACTTCTTTAGGCTTAGTCCAAGCCAGTGAAAATGTAGTGTAGTTGGAGGATGTTAATTTCAGGTCTGTGACTTTGCCGGGAGGTTCTGAAATTACAGTAAAGTGAATTTCTATGACACAAAGAGCTACAGACAGCATTAGGAGTTAGCGCAATTTATTTTAATTAATCATCATGATTAATTGAGAAAAAGGCAGTGAAATATAAGAAATCAGTGTGATTGGCTTACTCATTGGATCCCTTGCAATTACTGTGTCACAGGGAATACTGGGGTCTCCAGCACCAGACAGGTTAATGGCAGCCACTCTAAATTCATATGCTGCCCCTTCAAAGACGTCTTTGACTGCATACTTTGTAGCTGTGGAAAAGGAACGGTAGTTACCATCTCACTTCAATTCGAAGCAAACATTCATTCTCATGCTATAGCCAACTGCAGTCCATTTGTGCACATTAGCATGGGAATAGGGAACTGCAGGCCAGAATAAACACTGTAGAAATATTATTTTACCTTTTTCAAAAATCTCTTTCTTTTTTTTTTCCAACCTTAGTGTTCTGACATGACTTTGTAGCTTCACTGGAGTTGAAACTTAAGTTCAGACAAACTGCTCAGCACAACTGTCCATATAAACTGAAGGTTGCAGAAATAAGCAGAGCATAAGCAGCACACAGTCAGGTTCTAAATTAAACCTGAGAAACATGTGGAGACACTTGATGGAAAAGCCCCCCATTATGGGCCTGATTGAGTCATTGAATGGTTTGGTGGGATGGAAATGATACTCATATGATAAGACCTACAGTCACCTGATCTCAACCGAGCTGAACATTTTTAGGAGAGTTCAGTCGGTGGCTTTTGTCTCATCGAGGCGCTGTGCAGAATTTTCACTTGTGTTAACGCTGCCTGATCTTGTGTCCTCAGAAGTGCACAGAAATAACCCATGGAAGTCAGGAGAGGAACTAAATAAAACTGCTTTCCAAAATATTGAAAGGTGCTGATTGGCTCTAATGACTGACATAATGAACATCCACAGCAGAGATTTGTCTTCAGTTTTTACAGTTTAGAGCTGCTAATCTTGTTGCCTAATTAAATATCATCAATGATAAATTCATTCAGCTGTAATATTATGTCCACACAGGTTTCATGTTTAACTGCAGAAAATATTATTCTACATCTGCTCGCAGTTTATTCAAAGCATTAATTATAGTTGCATGCACACGGATAAGCAGTTCAGCATATGCTCTTATTCAGAGCAGCCCCTCCTACTGTATGTTCTTATCAATGCACATTCCTGCAAATCCCCAGAGTGACAAACCTGTAATTGGCCCTCCCTGGTTTACAAGGCTCCAGTAATTAGTGCCTTTCTTGTTCTTTTCCAAATTGTATCCCACTATTTTAGTTCCACCAGTGTCACATGGAGGACTCCAGGACAGATTGATGCAGTCTTTAAAAGCGCTGGTCACTTTTGGAGCTGCTGGGGCTCCCGGATAACCTGCGTTAGACACATGACATTCTGTCATTGCTTATGTCGCTTTGTGTGTGTTACCTCCAATATTAACTGGGCAAAACGCCTGTTCACCTGTATCCGCCAAGGAAAGTGAAAGCCAAAATATGATTGGCCAAATATTGAGCTGGAAATTAGTTGCAATTAGTTATTTTTTCACATTAGACCCTGCCTCTCCTGTTTGTCTATGTTCTCAGTCAGAAGGAAAATAAAAATGTATTAAAACAGTTCAAACTACGCTCGGACTAAAGGCTTACGTAGTACACCGGCAGGTATGTCCTCAGTCTGCAGGTAGTCACTGATGCCTTCTGCGTTCTTTGCTCTGATGCGGTAGCAGTATCTTCTTCCAGGGTCCACATCTGAATCTTTATATGTTGGGTTGCTGCCAGAGATATTGCCGAGATCTGACCATTTATTGCGCCCTACTTGCTGGCGTTCTATCATGTAGTTTGAGATTGGACAGCCACCGTTGTCTTTAGGCGGCTTCCATTTGAACTCAACAGATGTTACAGCGCTTTCCATAATGTCCACAGGTCCCTGTGGTGGTGTTGGTTTGTCTGTTGACCAAATGAGAACGAATCAGGTTGTGTTGTTGGAACCAAAAAGTGTTATCTCTGTACATGCAGTACTTTGTTGTATAGCTGCAAACTTCTCAGATGTACTTTTACTTTTTTCTAAACTACTTACCCAGCACAATGAGTTTGGAAAGTTTCTCTATTGTACCGAATTCATTTTTGATTTTGATTTTGACTTCCCCACCGTCTTTCCTTTGGCACTTATTGAGACGTAGTTGGCTCTCAGTAGATGATTTTTCAATTTTGACATTGAGGCCAGGCAAAAGCTCGTCGTCATCCTTGTACCACTGTATAGTCATCGGGGCACCACCTGAGAATGGCAGCTTCCATTCTGCATTTTCATTTGCTTTTATGATGACTGGCTTTGTGAATTTTCCAAGAGCATCGCTGTCAATTTTTGGTGGGTCTTGGTGCAGAGAGAAAATAGATTTTCATCAAAAATTGAGCCCTTTTTGAACCATTGCAAATGAACCAAATCATACCACACCAAAAAAATAAATTTGAATCTGACCTTCAATATTAAGTGTTGCTTGTGATTTACGGCCTTCAGATTCAAAGCAGTACTCCGCTGCATCGTCTTCTTTGCAGCAATCAATTATCAATCTGTGACAGGCTCCATCTTTGATAATTGTTACTCCTTCCCCATTGGTTAGCTTGTCAGGTAAAAACATTCAATGTTAATTAGACTGTTTGATATATTAAAGTATGCAATCCGGTATATAACATTTAAAATGATTGAAATTGAATTGTAAAATAGCTTTTAGTAGTTCTCTGTAGCTCACCTACCAGCTTCCCATTTTTATACCACCGTCCCTCAGAGGTGTCGCTGCTTAGCTTGCAAGACAACTCTGCCTTCTCACCAACGTTGGCAACAGTATCTGACAGCCCACTGACAAACTGAACCCCCAGCTCTGCAAACAGAGGAAAAGAAATTGTGAAATCATAAAAACGACTGTGCGTTCCATTTGGCTGTATGACACGTATGCTAAATAAAATTTTTACATTGGGGTTTACAAAATATATTGCCTGTGGGAAGGGGGAAATGTATTGAAGTTGCAACTCTATTATATTGCATGTGCATGGGCTGTTTTCTCTCCCTGTTGGGCCAAAACCATTATCCATTACTATCATCAAATGAAATCTGTGGCCTGAAATACAAATTTCCATTTTATTAGGACCCTAAACATTGTTGTTCGATTTCAATTGCCACCAAAATCTACTGTAATTGAAACTACTTGGTTTTTCTGGGGCTAGAAAGGTTTAATGACTTATGGCTTTGATGAGATATGTTTTTCATTTAAACTACATTGTCTGTATTTGAATGTAATACCACATCTAATTATGAATAAAATGAAAAACCAAAATGCAATTACTCTGAAGTAGTTGGGTTTATGATACAGAATTAAAAGTAATCCAAGTAGCGGCAAAGACACTTTAAAGAGCAGTGGGATGAAAACTGTAACATGAATGTCATCTCTGTAATCATTCAGTCTTTACCTATAACAGTGTCTGGGACCAAAGGGCCATTTCGTGCTCGCTTCTTCTTCTTATTTGCATCATCCTCATTATTTTGATCGTCTCCATCTCCCAGGAGATTCTTATTTTTGTCTTTTCGATCGCCTTCGACGCCATCAGAGCTGTCACCAGATCCATCACCGAAACCGCCACCAGACCCAGTCCCAGACCTGTCTCCAAAACCGTGACCAGACCCATCACCAGATTCATGACCAGATCCATCCCCAGGCCTGTTGTCTCCGTCCCCGTGTGCAGCTCTAGTTGCTGCGTCTGCCGCCACCTTCTCAGCCTGTGCTCGTCTGGCTGCCTCCAGGTCGTCTTTCTCTCTTTGTAGTTTCGCCTGTTGTTCCAGTGCTAGTTTAGTCAAATCGTCCTGATCCCCAGTTGTCGTGCCCTTACGGCCTTTGCTTTTATTTGGATCAGCTGAATTAGGGCCAACACAAGGACACAAGAAGAATAAGAAAATATCCCAGACCTAATACTGTATATGTCAATAAGAAAAAAGGTCCCACCTTTGACTGTGAGAGAAGCACTGCTGGAAGTGATCCCAGCAATGGCATAATATGCTCCGTTATCTGCGATTTCACAGTCTTTGACTCTTAAGGTGTGAGTAAGTTTGTCCTCAGAGACGGTGATGTCATATTTGTCCCCGTGTTCAAGCGAAAAATCCTGTTTTGACCATGTAATCCTGTTGAGGGGTGTTGACAGGACACACTCAAAGGTAGCGTCTTCACTTTCAGTCACCTTCACATCCTTTATTTTGGATGTGAACTCCACCGCAGGCACTGAGGAAGGAGAGAGCCCGTTATTCTGACTGACTTCTGATTCATAAATACTGTAAGCTTTGTGTTGTCCTGCTGCTAATTGCGAAAACAATCATCAAGTTTTATGACAAGTGCAGTAGTTGCTATGTTAGATGCCTTGCCTTGAAAGTCAGTGGAAAATACATTTGCATCCTCAACATCAACCTGGTAAAATCCAGCATCTTCTTGCTGAGGGTCTTTGATGCTGAAAACATACTTTGACCCAGTTTTCTCTAGGCTGTGCTTTGAATTTTCCTTATCCCCAAACGGTACCAATGTCCCATCCTTTTGAGAGAGAGAGAGACACAGTCACATATTATATTTGTTTTTTCGCTGTTATGTTACTTTGATTATTTTGGGAGGCATTTTAACCCACCTTGTATAAGTTAATTGCACTGTTTGGATCATGTAGTGTCATGTCGAGGCTGAATTCAGCTCTTCCGTTTGGTTTTACTTCAATTTGTTTGGCATTTTCCACCTTCTCTACGACCTGTAGGAGAGAAACAAGAGTGTTTCTTTGAGTTTCACTGCTGACGTTGTAACATTTTATAGTGGGTGGGCCTGTACAGATCATTGGATACTTACTTGTTAATATTCACTAGGATGTTTAGCTCTGGGACAAACTAGCACCCATGCACAGGATGGAGAATGTCCAATGTTGAAAAAACTTTTTGTGTTTTCAAGATTAACACAGAGTGCCCTGAAAAGGTGTTTTTGTTTGTTTTTTTCAGGCCTGCCGTAGTTTTATCTTTTCTTCTACTACACTTTTTTACAGGACCCTCTGACATTACCCATCATTGTGTGGGTAGTCAAATGCATAAAGAATTCATCTGCAGTGGTTACAAACTGCCTATTTTACCTTTGCCTGCTCATCTTCTCTTTCCTTCTTCAGCTGGTTGAGTCTCTTCAGCATCCAGCGAAAGTCAGTGATGCCAAATTCCATGCAGATTTTTTCATAATCTTTCTTTGACGCACTGAGAAGCAGTTCCCAGAGCCTAGGATCGATTTCTCCTTCCTTCTGTGGTGGCAGTTGCTTTTTTCTGGTGACAACAACACTGAAACAGAGTGATGTGTTTTAGGGAATACGCAATCAACACAACGGAATTTTAACTTGAATTAGCTTTTCTTTTTCTGTAAATAGTTTTTGGGCATTTTTTTTCCCCTTTATTCTGAAACATGCAGGGAGGAAGAGGCACGAAAGTCGGAGGGGACATTCAGATAAGGACCGCTGGTCAGATCTTACTCACGTTTTCTTAAGCATCGACCTGAAATCTTGTGGTCCTGTTGCATTTCCTGAATGAAAGAAGTGACTGAAATTGAAATCGTCCAATAATTCCGCTATCATATTTATTCAAACTCTGTCCGCAGTTCAGTTTCGTTAAAAATTTAAACCCTCAAATGTGAAATACATTTATAATCGGACTTTAATAGGATCACATTTACTGGTTTTCCATAGTTAAATGTTAATTCAAGTAAAAACAGAAAAAAAAAAATTCCACAAAGTAACTTTATATTTAGATATATTTTATATTAAGAGAAGACGGAAGTCATGAGGTTAAGTTCATACCTGCTTGGCTTTTCTTTTTGTAGCCACCTGAAAGAAACCAAATTAGTAGTTGGAGCTGCAACATACTAGTTTGATTTAATTCACCCCTTATATTTTGCTTTATAAATTTGTCTCTTACCTTCAATAACATTGAGGGTTGAATTGCACAAAGCCCTTCCGTATTCATTGGTGACCAAGCACCTGTATGTGTCAGCTTGCTCTGGTCTTACATGGAGTATCTGTGTAAAACAATATTGTAATTTGAAGGCTGCGCTTCCAGCACTGAGGATAAACCTCTGTGTAAGTGCTTGACTTTGGTTAACCTCGTTAAATTAAAATTCAGTGCAGAAACTGTGAGTTGTGATGTGTTTGTTTTTATGAGAGGTGGGGCAATTTATGCAAGTACGCTTTTTTTTACCTCTAAAATGTGCTCCCGGGTTCTTCCATCATATCTTGTCTTGTACTTTTCTGGGTCATTAACGTCGCCCTTGTCACGCTCCCAGGTGACAGTGGGTGCTGGCTCTCCACTAACCATGGCTTTGAAAAATGCTCTTTTACCTAAAAAAGGAAGAAAAAAAAAGAACCAGGTGTGAATATTTTTGTGCTGTTTGTTTAAATCACAGTTTTACAAAATTTTCTTTACCTTCTTGAACAGTTGTAGACATCGGCTTCCGGATGAAGTCAGGTGTTGACTTGCCTACAGGCAGTTGCTCAACATGTTGAGTGATCATTACTCCAGGAACTCTGGACCGTTTTTTGATAGCCACTGTTTGGAGCAGAAAATTATATTTTAACGACCTCATAAATTTAACCAAAGACTCCAGGGAACACAAAAGCGGATATCATGAATGCTGTATATTTAATGAGGTTATTTAAAAAAAAAATGAAATGAGGAAAAAAATAAAAAGTTCGCTGAATGAAATCATGAAATTTGATATGGCTAAAAATATCCCAGCAAATTCACTTTGTCTTGACAGATGTCTTAAGAGTCACTGGAGTAAATATATTTCCATTTCAATCCATCCTGCAACATTTTAAAAATGGCTAAAGCCTGTGAAATAAACGGTTATGGTTTCCGTAGAGGGTCATTGTTGACGTCTTCAAAGTGGAAGTGCTTTTGCTTTTAATTGCAGTTACAACAGAATTTCACAAGAGGTCAATATTTCCTTTCTTTCAACCACCGCAGCGACTCCATCATGCTCTGTAATGTAAGGAACTTAAGGGTAAAGGATTGAGAATTATGTTATATTTTGCATTGGATAATAGATCTGTCTAAATACATGTCTTAAAAATGCAAGCACGAATTGTTTTCTCAATTAATATATATTCCTATGCATGTTTGGCGAGTGCACAGCTTTTGTTACATTTTAGCAGCAGCTCTGCAGTTGCAAGGACATTTACAAAAGGTCAGGCTGTGAATATATCTTTAATATGTAAATTGTGTGAAGAGAAAGTTTCCTTAAAT
Source organism: Remorina albescens (assembly GCA_034769265.1). Taxonomy (NCBI): domain Eukaryota; kingdom Metazoa; phylum Chordata; class Actinopteri; order Carangiformes; family Echeneidae; genus Remorina; species Remorina albescens. The sequence continues at coordinate 23,227,883 of CM068494.1, forward strand.
ATGGTCTGAGAAGTTTCTCTGACACTTTGAGAAAAGGCTGGAACGAATGTAATGTAAGTGTAACGTGAAGTTTTTTCCTTTTGGTCTATAGAGAGATGGGTGACACATTTTTTTTACAGCCTTTTCTAAAGTTTCAACTGTAGAGTGACTCACTAGACAACACAAGTTCACTCAACAGCTGCTGATATCATAAACTCAAACCCACCATCTGTTACTCTGCTTCTATTACTGTTTTTTCCTGTACGAGCTTCATGGCTCATTATGACACAGAGCTGCTTCAGTCACTTTGGGACATTAACAAACATTTAACATCACTTCCTTACTACCTCACACATATAAATCAAACATCAAATTACCAAACTGCTGTGTGTATGATTGTGTCTTCAAGGTCATAACGGCATGCACACATTAAACCATTTGGCATTTGTAGGAATTATTAAGACGTTCGATTTTTTTCGAAGACAATTTCTCAGAATTTGGTCGGTCATTGGGCACACACAAGCTGTTTTTCATTGCAATGACGCAATTTGAACAGCCTGATACATCTACCCTCAAGTTGATCTATTGCAGTAGATCGAAATTTGAAATTTGAATGAAGCCATATGTAGCTCCTGAAGCTGGATATCGAAAACCGTTTTACTGGGCCAGTCTTTCAAAATGGGTTAATCTTTTTAGTTGTGCAAGTAGAGCTGTCGTTTAATTTACTAGAAGCCTGAAGACAGGTCGTCTAGAGGGCAGTGAAATATGTTGAGTGACAGACATTTTCTGGCCTCTTCTTGGGGCACATCTATATGATTTCATTAAATTTAAGTTATTCTGCTGACATTTTGTAATCTATGCTTTTGCTCACATAAACATGACAAAAAACACAAGCTGGGGTTGGAAGCACATCTATTCTTGCGCCCTTCATTGGTAAATCTCGATCAGGCCTTTTAGACATCTGCTGCTTGTTCTGTGCTGACAGGTGAAATGGTAGAGCGCATCAAGATGTTTAGAGGAAACATCAGAGAGACTGAGCGGCAGTTTGTTGTGCACCAAAGTCAGCGCGTAGAAGATGTTTCAGAAATGTTAGTGTACTTACTTATTCATGCTGTTTTGTGGGCTGTAACTGGTCGTGACTGTGCTAATGCAAACTCTTGCTCTTTATACTGAGTAAGTTGTGGCGATAGAAAGATGGTTGGACTCAGCGGAAACAGACTCCGTCACACGTTTGAGCCTCAGTCAGAAAAGGACTCTGAGGAGTGTTATGACTCAAAATCAGGAACTAGCAGACAGGCTGGTGGTGTTAGCACATTTTTGTTTATGTTGCTTGTTAGATTAAGACTGCAGTGTTTGTCCTAATGTAATCCCTGGATGTGCGTACTAATAAGGTTTTGGGTTAATTTTGCTTGGCCACCTGTCGTCAAAAGTCGACAGGATTGGTTCCTCAGGTATGTGACATGTGAAACCTTGGCTGTTTGAAACATCGGTTCACTGCAGTTCCATGGTGGCCTTGGGTTGAGCGTTTATTCCTCTCATCAAATATGTTGTATTATATGAAAAACACCATGTGGACATGTTAACGTGGTTAGAAACTATACTTCTAATTATTTCTATTCTAATCAATCTCTCAGTTCAGTTCAACGCTTCAAACTACAAGTTCAAAAGTAAATTTGGAGTTAAATTTGTACATCTTTGATGGTGAAAATCCAAATATAACATTATTATAGTTATCAATGTCGAATTAAAGACCAAGCTGTTTATTGGTTTACATGTGATTTTACAGGTGAACCAAATAAATATGAGTGTTCTGCCAACAAACTTCAATTTTTCTGATGTCTTAGCTTTACCTCATAGTCACAAAACTCACAGGACACATTGATTTAGTGATGGAAAAAAAAAGGGGGGGTGGGGGGTGAAAACCACATTCTTATTTCAGTGGCATGAAATTAAAATACTTTGACAATGTGCGAATGCATCTAAAACGTGAAGTTTAAGATGAAAATCAGATTTTCCTGTCTCTGTAGTGAAGCATTTGCACAGACCTTCAGTCATCTCAAGTGGTGGTTTACTTTATCACTCTATGTGAATAACTTTAATATTACTCTTTCTTCATTTCCTTGCAGCTGTACTCCAGTTATGGGGGTCATGAATTGAATATTCATCAGACTGTATTTACTATTTCTCAAGGGGTTGGTTTACACTCTTGTATCGTTTGCAGGCACGTTTCTTGTAGCATTGTTCTTCAAGCACAGATTCACACATAATCCAAGTCTAGTAGGACTGCAGTTAGTTATTTGTTCCTGCATACCACTCATGTAGGATTTGGACACCGGCAGAATTGAGGACACCTTCAGTGAGATTTTGTTGGCTGTATAAAACTGATAGTCTGATCATAAACCACTCTGAGCCACCAACACTAGGCTTCAGAACAAGTGTGAGTGGTTTCCAGTTAAAGTGTATCTTGTCGGTATAATGAAATGTGCGGCACTCCTTGTCCTTCATATATGTCCATGGTGCACTTCCATCCACTTAGAGTGCAAAAACAATGAAGTTGAAATGTTTTAAGGGAGGTTCTTAAACACACATAATTACTGGGTTTTCTTAATTTTTTTTTTTTTCTCCTTTGTTGCAATCATATTTCACACACTCTCCGAAACTGCTTCTGTTGGCAGATCGTCTTCATTAAAAAAAAAAACCCCCAAAACTCCAGATGGATAAAATGTGCAGCCAGCTTCCTTTTCAATGCCCTTCAATATATACGTATTTATTTATTAGGTGTTGATATACAACATTGTCAGCACTGTTTGAGTTATTCCCAAGTTGATGCTACAAATCAGTGTACAAATAAAAAAAAAAAAAAGCCCACACTTTACTTACCTTTGGCATTTTGGTTGTGGTTGGTGTTTAAACTCATTGCAGTGATATCGATTGGTTGTTTATACAAGAATGTGATCTCTGTGCAGCTGAAACGCAAAGAACAACTGTCAGGGCTGTGTGATATATATTTTTTTGCAGCTTTGCTTCTAAAAAGCTATTTAAGCTTAATCATTTTCAGATATCTCCACAGAGGTAGTTAGATAGTTTAGCTTCATATGTGATGTGGCCTCTGTACCTCCTCTACAGAAAATTATATATAATTCACTGTGAGATCCCTCCACAGTCCCATATAGTCATCACATGACTCAACTTCTTTAGGTGTAACCCTCACTTAAATGCTTGGGTGATGAGAAGCTGGGAAACCAAAAAATGGGGTCAGAAAAGGTTGAGAGACCCTTCCCTGGATCTTCTCCTCAAGTATCACCTATGTCTCTGAATGACATCAACCCATGAAAGCGGGGATGCCATGACTCCTGTTTGGCCCACGGAGGAGGTGGCTGGAGACATGCTGGGACACCGTACTATACATGGGGAATGTGAAATCCCACCTAATGGCTGACTGCCCAACTGCCTGGGGAGTCAAGTGGCAGACATTTTACTGCTCATGGTCCAAAGATAGACAGGAGCAGAATGTCTTTTGTATCAAATTGTTAAGCCAATGCACATATCTGTAAATCTCTTTAGTGCCACAAATCCTCCAAGCTTATGGACAGCAAATTGATTTTCAGTAGGTGTCTGGTTGATAACAACCAGCAAAATACAGAGAAGGCAAACTCTGTTATCAAACTGATTATCCTGAGCACTCAAATGCACTATTTTGTGTTTGGTTAAGGTGAAAGACCATTAACTGTCTACTAAATCAACTAATCTGAAAAAAAAAAAAAAGGCAACAAAAAACAAAATAAAGATCCACAATTTGTTTTAACTGAGCCCTCAAGCTGACGATGACTTTGACCTACTGAATGTGGGAAATATTAGGTCCAAAACCAGTTGATGGCAATGATGGAAAAACTGTTAATGTGGGATTTTTTTTTTCTCCTGTTTGAGTTAGTTGAGTGAATTTCTTGGTATCTGCCGAATTGCATGGTTTTTAATTAAACAAAAGTGGGTGGCATATCAAGATTATTGCCATAAGGCTTTTTAAGTGGACTTTTCATTTTAATACATGACACATAAAATGAAAATGTGGAAAAGAATATCTGACCTTGAACATCTCCAAGTTATAAAAAAGGGCTCCAGCTAAATCCCCTGTTAGTCATGGAAAGCCAGTGGGGAGAGTAATACTCCTAACTGAAATGTAATGTTGAAATCTATCATATCACAATTGCAGCATTGTCTCAGGAACAACATCCAAAATTTTCTATGGCGTTAAGTCCCTGGGTAGCTTAATAAAAAAACAAAAAACAAAAAAACAAACAAAAAAAAAAACAGTTTTCAGGTATCAATGCGTAAATTCTGCTACTGTGTCACAAACCATTAATGTATTGAATAGTTTTTTTTTGTTTTGTTTTGTTTTTTTTGGATACAGCACTCTTTCAATAATTTCAACACCTCTATTTAAATAAATACTTACATTCAGAAATCTACCAAACACTCATACTGCTGATTTTGTTGAAGAAAAATTGGCAAATCAGTCCATCAAACATTCTCAGAGTTGAGTTTATGGGAGCCACCAATTTTTCTCACTTTAAAGGTTTGCGTCTCTGAGGAAGTGATGTATTTCTCTTGTCCTTAATAATCTTACAATAGTAACACTTTACGTAGCCGTGTGGACCCGCTGTATCATCCCTTTTTTGTTCTTTGTTATTTGATTAATTCGTTGAGAGATGGGACATAAGGCGAATAAAAAAAAAAAGAAAAAAAGAAGAAGATCTGACTTACTTCCAATTCGTTGTCATCAGCTGCGCGTCCTCAGCTTGTACACTCTCCCTGGCCGATATTTCGAAGGCGACACCCCTTTATGTTTGGTGATAAAATTTTGGAGTTCATAAAAACCCATACATGGCCGAAATGTATTTGGTCAAAATTCATAATGCAGCTGTGGTGAGGGGCGACGGTTCATCTTACCCATCCCAATGAAAGCGATCACTTTGCAGCTGGTACTGGAAATACATTATGACTGTTCATTTAATCTGCTATCAGACACATCCAGTCACCAGTTTCCTGCCATTGCTGTCGACAATATAAAAACAGCAGCAGTGTCGTATATTGTTGCACTCTGTAAAATGTAAATAATACTGTTAAGAGTTTCGTAAAATATGTCAACTATTAATTGTATTAGTGATGGCTCTTACTTTTTCAGATGTTTATGGTTGAGGCTTTTTGATTTTGTGGATTCACAATAACCATGTGCAGCAATTTCTGACATGCGTGAGTCAAAGCATCTAACCTTCAGCTTTTGATTGGCAACTTCATAAGGTCTCTAGTAATACGATCACTCTACTGTGGACTTTATTGGACAATAAATATTAACATGAGTCATTTTATTCTGTAAAATAATCTCTGGTTGATATAAATGAATTGGCGCTTCCAATTAGCCTCCAAAAGTATCAGCGGAAATTCTCGCAGCATGCCTGTGGTTTTTGAAGAGTCACGTAGGGTTGCTGATGGCATTATAAAAAGATGGTTGCTCATGATGATGGCAGTGCGTTGTACTAAATGTACTGAACATGATTTCGGGTTCACATTGTCAGAGGTTAAACAAGCACGATTTGCCCAGACAGTTTGAATGGTCACCTTGACCTCATAAAAACGACTGTGCATAACTGTGAGAGAGGCCTGATGACACGAGTGGAGAATAAACATGCATGTCGCCCTCTGACCCGGCAGAGCTCATGAGATAAGCAAGTACAATTACTACAGAACTCAGTGTTATCGGAAGAGCGTTGCTGCTTTACTTCACTCGAATCGGTAGTTGTAACATCAACAAGCATACTGGCAATGAGTTTAGTGAGGAGGTCGGATCTCCCAGCAGAGCATGGCCTTGATTTGTGTTGGTCTGGGCATTTCAGTATAATATATTAAATATGAATGTGTGTGCGAGTCTGTCTTTGAGATCTATACACAGTGTCGTAAAAGTCAGATCTCTTCCTTTAATGGTTATTTATTTGACAGTAAATGTTAAAAGGATTCATTTCCAGCTAAGGATCCCTTTTTATAGACAATTTACTGGGAGCTCAGTCGGATATATATGGAAAAGCAATGAAAATAACACCTAATCATAAATGCCTAATGTAGTACTGCTGTATGTGTGGTGTCATGCACTCAGATATTGGAGCCATGTGCTGCTGGAAACATCTGTTGCATGAATGATGGCTACTGAGTTTCTTTCTGTTAAGTTAGTGAATTGTATTTGGTAAAAATGAATCCACTGACTAAATGACTTAAAGAAGCACATTACACAGATGTCCCTTTTTTTTTATTCTTGATTTATTGCAGTTGAGAACATTTTAATTTTCACTAGTTTTAACCATTTTGCTTTACAGTAAAGCATACTTCAGCTTCCCAGTAAACTACAGCACTCCACTTCCTTATTCTTCATTATATCTAAGTCCCCAAAGTGAAAAGTTGCAGAACCCTTCCTCCTATTTTAATCTGTTGAGAAAAAGCAGAAAGAAAAATAATCATTGTAGGCATACATTATAGTATGTGCTCGTTTATTTAAAAAAAGTAAAATAAATAAAAGTCAAATCTCACCTCTAACAATGAGTTTAGTAGAACACTCAGCTTTGCCGAAAGAGTTTACTGCTACTACCTTGTATTCACCGCTGTCCTTTGGCCGGACTCTGATGATATACATAGAGCACACCCCAAACGAGTTGGTGAGGTAGTAGTTGTTGTCCGAGTTGATGCACACGTCGTCCAGGTACCACGATACTGTGGGCGTTGGGCATCCTCGAACGGCGCACGTCATGAAAAGTTGGTAACCTTTGGGTGGCGTGTGGACTTTCAGAGGCACCAAGATGGATGGAGGCCTCTCAAAGCAGACCTCTGTCGAAATGGCTCCATTTGTCATTTGAACTTAAATGGAAAAACCGAAGAACATGTTCATTTATTTTCTAGATGGTGATGGTGTTTATATCAAGAAGAATCCAAAAAATATTTAGGATGTTCATTTGTACTGCTCAGATTTCACACAGCAGGTTAAAGCTAACACTCACTGAGTTGATCATAAATGAATGGGTCACATTTGAGCAGAGCTACCTATCGATTACTAAGAAATGGGGAATTCTGATGTCCATAAATTTGACGCACTCGCCCATGATGCCCGTCTTCTATGACCAATTATAACTGAAGAACACCTGCTTGGCAACGCACCTCTGTTGCTGTTGGCTCCCCATGTAGGTGACTGAGATGGATCTGAGAGGCCCACATCGTTCTTGGCATAAATCCGGAAGTGATACTCTATCCCTGGAAGAATATTGATGGCTGTGTATGTGTTGGTGAACAGACGGTCTCCGACGGTCTTCCACACCCTGTTGTTGGAGTCGCATTGAGACACCACATAGTACAGGCGGTCATCGAGCTCCTGGTCTGGGGAGGGGGCCCATGACACCACCACTTTGCCTTCAACTGTTTGCTCCAACTCCACTGGCCCTGGAGTTTTGGGTTCATCTGGCAACAAGTCCAATATGATGCAGATTACTTTCACTAAAAAAGGAAGGAATCTGTTTCTCAAACTTTAGTTGTGTTTTCTGCTTTTTTTGGGAGTAATTAATTAATCCATTAATTTGTTTTCTTAAGTAATCTTATCATACTTTGGAGGCATTTTAGTCCTGTGAGTTTTTTATTTATTCTTTTATTTTTTAGAATCAGGATTGCATCTTAATTTAACAGCTGCTCTACGTTAATCGCATCCTATTAAAAAAAGAATTATGTTTCTCATGCTGTTCAGAAATGTTCAAGGTTAATTAAGGTTTCACATTGCCTCCAGTGCATTTGGGTGTTATTGGCATTTAATTGATAAATTACCGCCTATCTCCTGTTGTCCAGTGTTAATGCAGCTGAGGTTCCCTAACCAGACAAACATATTGCAATTTAATTAATTCCTCATTTTTAACAGATGAATTCCCCCTTTGAGGATCTGATTGTTGCATGTGGGTAATAGTAACACAACATTAATGGCACCAACAATTTTCAGTACAAATAATAATTTTTTTTGCATTAATTTTTGCATCACTTGTCCTTACCTGCGACTCTAACCTCAATGTCAAATGAAGCTTCACCCACAGAGTTTTTGGCTTTGATTGTGTAGATGGCTGAATCTGAGCGCTTTGATGACGGAATAACAAGCTGAGACATTCCCTCAGTATTGATGACGTTAATCCATGGAGATATTGGCTCATCATCTTTCAGCCAGGTGATCTGAGGAGGAGGTTCAGCCTGGAGATATGAAAATCAGATAAATCAGATAAACTCTGAGGTGTACGCAGTCATGTCACTCTGAAATGCGACATGACATGACTGCAATGAGGGTATGAAATCCAACGTATGGGAAAGAATTTGAAAGATTGATTTTTTAGATTTAGACCTAGAAAGAATGACTGCAAACCAGGTTTGAGTCTGACTCATACCTCATAGGAAATTTTGACTCTAGCAGAATTCCCCGCTCTGACAACAACAAAGTCCTCTGGGTCTTTGAAATGAGGTCTCACTAAATGGAAAACACAGGAAACAAACAACGTGTGGCTATAGCAATAAATGAAATCAATAATATGCACGAAAAGTGTACTGAATACTTACTGTTGGGATTTTTTGCGCAAACCATTTCAGATGGAGGGCTGGGATCTCCAGGTCCTGACTCATTGATCGCTGCAACCCTGAACTCGTACTCTGCTCCCTCAGTAATGTCTTTAGCTGCATATTTCACATCTAGACATAAGATCAATGAAAAAGCAGGGAAATGTCAGGAAAAAAAACCCAAATTTTCTTTTTATCCACATATACTGTAACGGTGTATTGTTGTTTTCCGACAAACCCTCAATTGGTTCATTAAGTGCGTTCAGGGCGATCCACTGATGTGTGTCCTTCTTTCGTTTCTCCACTTGATAACCGATGATCGGGACTCCTCTGTCGTTTTCCGGAGGCGTCCAGGTCAAATTGATGCAGTTCTTAGAGGCACTCACCACTTTTGGGGCACCAGGAGGACCGGAGAGTACTAAGGAACGACAAGTGCTCTGATCAGTTGAGAAGCTCATTATTTATAATTAAGAAATAAATAAAGTCAAGGAATAAATCTGCAACGTATTTCTGCAATATATTGCAAACAATTCCTCTTGGAGATAGAACATCTATTGTAATAATGATAAAAGAGGGGCTTTCTACTGCAGCTATGTACTGTAGCATTGATGATGACCAGTTTGAAACAACTGAGAAAAAAAAAAAAAAAACCTATCCAAAGCCATTTTCATTTATTACAACCTGAGGGAGATTAACATGCTTTTGCTGAGGAGTGCTAAATGAGTTTTTTTTTTTTTTTTTTTTTTGTGCTCACTCATTATGCCAGCCATAATGCTATCAGCTGTCTCTAGGGCGTCGCTGACACCCTCGGCGTTTTCTGCATAGATGCGGTAGTTGTATTTCTTTCCATGAGTCACATTCCTGTCTCTGAAGGAGGTCCGGTCAGCTGAGACATCTCCGAGCTTTGTCCACAGAGCCTGTCCCGCATGCTGTCGCTCAATGATATAGTTGGTGACAGCTGAGCCGCCGTCATCTTTGGGAGGGTTCCATTTGATCTCAATTATAGATGAGCTGGTTTCAACAGTCTCCACTGGACCCTCTGGTGGGCCTGGGCGATCTGTTTGGGGGGAAAAAAAAACAAAAAACCCTTGTGAGATTTTAAGTGTAGTAACACAATGATGAAGCCTAGCACGGTGTAAGTGTCTTTGTGTTTCAAACTTATTAGATTCCTCTTTTCTTTTTTTTACCAAGCACAATAAGCTGAGATGTGGCCTCCACAGCCCCAAATGGGTTTTTGAGTTGTATCTTTATTTCTCCTGTGTCTGTCCGCAGGCAGTCTCTGAGCAGCAGCCGGCTGTGATTGGGCTCCCTCACGATCTTTACGCCCCCTCCATCTTTGATCTCAGCACCATCCTTTAACCAGCTGACCACCAAAGACTCCTGGGGAGCAAAGGGCATCTTGAAAGCAGCGTTCTGCCCCACTCTGACCATCACAGGTTTTGAGAATTTGTGAAGGTCGTCCGGGTCAAATTCAGGTATGTCTAAAAAAAACAAAAAAAACAAAAACCCCACACAAAGTGTAATTCAGTGCAATATAGAGAAGCACTCTCCTCATTTCAAAGTTGTCGTGCAATAAGAGGAAATAGATTTTACCTCCAACAGTGACCTTTCCTTGTGTATTTAGTTCTCCTGATGAAAAACGGTAAAGCCCAGAGTCATCGTCTCTGCAGCTTTTAATTGTCAGTGTGTGAGAAGTTCCCTCTTTGGTTATGTTGATTCCAGGACCTGAGTTTAACTAGTAATTATAAAGGGGAAAGTAGGTTTATACATTTTTTTTTTTTAATAGCCTTACAAAATCCAAAAGGAAATCTAAAGCAGTCATAATGTTGCACTTAGTTGCTTCTAAGTGTGACTTCAATTTGCAAATTGTGAAAGTTGGACATTTAACTGTAGATGTTTATAGACTGTACCTGCTCTCCGTCTTTGAACCAGGAGCCTTCACGGTCCACATTCATCCTCACATTCAATTCGGCCGGGTTTTCACGTAGAACATAAACATTGGAGAGTCCACTGGTAATTCCAGGCTCTGGGCAACAATAGAAAAACAGAGTAACTCCACTTTGCATGTTCATCGTTGCAGTTTCCAGTTGAGGATGACTGTGCGCATATATTAAAGAAGAATGAGTGAATTATTGACGCACATGCTTCTTATTTCTACTTATTAAAATCTATATTGAACTAAAGTAGTTGCATTGTTCTTCAAGACCAATGGTTTCCTGTGAACAATGTCGAAGTTATTTTGCATAAAAAAAAAAAAAAGTCATACTTTGTGCTTAGTGATAGTTTCACTACTTTTCAAGGCGTTGTGCAGGCTCCACATCATCTAATAACTAATAGAATGCATGACTTCCACACTACATCAGTGTTATCTGCTTAGAAATTTTACGTTAGACAGAAATGACAACATAAAGCAAGTTAACTACATCAAAAGCAATTACAGTCACAAGCTGCATAATGTAAAGCTGCTTATGTATGTAAACTGGGCTGAAGATATAACAGAAAGCCGATAATCTCACAACATGAACATGAACACATTTGTTCGGTGTAGGTCTTTGGTTCAGTAGTATGTTAAGTGTGGTAAGAATGAAACTGATGTTATTTCATACCTTCCCATTAATGTATTGGTATTTGACTGAAAGAGAAACTATGGTGAATTTGCAGGATTAAGATGTTACAGAGAACAGAATAATTTCTTGAGACTCTACAAAGAAATTATTCAAATAAATTGTTAATTTTAAAGCTCTAAAGCAAACAAAAAGTTATTCTTTTGGTCTATGATTAGTCTTGTGATAATGCAGCAAATAACTGCCGTACCACCTCCTGCATCTGCATGTGGTTGACCGCTGGCGTCCCCGGCTGAGTGAATGACAGCAATGACAACAGTCAGTCCTTAAAACTTGATTCAGGGAATCACCCCCTCAATTTTCTACTTTTCCACTTTTGTCTCTCTTACCGCTTTTCGAATCTTCAGCTGCTGGTGAAGTTTTGTCTGAAAGACCTATCAGTGATTTCAGACAGCATGAGAACATTTTAGATTTTTTTTTTTTTAAATTGTTGGAATAAGCAATACTTAGCATTTGAATAATCAGATGTTTTGAAGGCTGTCAAAGTGTGAGAACATTTTCTGGTTCGTTCTGTAGCAATTTGCTGACATTACTCTCCTGTCAGTCGCCTCTAACGCCATAGTCTGATTTGATGTGCATAAAAATGGGCTAAAACATGTAAAAGCACTGGTCTGGTTGTGAGGGCAGTAATCAGTGTCCTCTAAATTACTAGTTGCTACACTTGTCAAGGTTTTTTTGTTTCAATATACAACCTTTTTTCCAGCATTTTCAGTAAGACGACATGACCCAACCACAAAAACTGACATTTTGACAAATCAATCAATGAAGTACCATTACAAAATATCAGACCATAAAGAGGCAGCCAATCATGTAATGAGCTGACAACACAAGACGACTTGAAATTAATGTCAAAACATTACACAGACCTCAACAACAACAACACTTTCATCAGAGAAAACAAACCACTGAAGACATTATATGCCAAACGACTGTCATATTCAAATTTAGCTGCACCCAAAAAGATTGAAGCTTCTTACCATCGCTCACTTTCTCCACAACCGGTGGAGCCGCCGCCGCTGCTGACTGGTTTGCTGTTGCTGTGAACCATCAAAAGTATCAACATTTTACCATTACATATAAATAGATGCAAAAAAGATTCCCATTAATATACATCAATAAAATGTCAAAAAAAATTGTACAGAGTGTCTCTCATAATTCCCCACAGCCCAAGGTGATGTCTTCAAATGTCAGATTTTTTTTTTATTAACCTTCATGCTTGTCTAAGAAAAGTGTGTATAATCCTCAAAGGGAACATGTGGAAACATTTGGCATATTTGTTTAGCTAAGATGAATGATTGTTTGACTTGATTTTCCACGTGGTTTCCTATTAACCGATCAACTAGTTGTTGTAATATAACTAATAAATTATTTATAGACGTTTCTCTGAGAGAAAAATAGGAGCTAAAATAGATTCAATACGAACATAGTAACGTGAAAAAGGAAACCCTAAATAACCAATGACGTAAATACAGAAATATCCAAGTCAGGAATTACAATTCTGTACAGTTCTGCTAATCAAATCAGTATCAGTGGACCTTTTGTGTCCTACATGACTTTGTTTATGAATTCATCTCCAGGTTTTATAAACCTTACAGTCGGTGATCTTACTTGGTTTTGGGTGTTTCTGTGCCGGAGCTGCAGATGGCGCTTTAGGGGGTGCAGGAGCTGAGGGGGTTCCAGTTGGCGCTGCAGAGGGTTCAGGTAGAGGAGCAGCTGCAGCAGCTTCTTTAGCTGCTTTAATTTGTTCTTTTCTTTCTTCTCTTTCCTTATCTAATTTTGCTGTCTGCTCCTGGGCAACTTTCTCCAAGTCTACTCCAGATCCCCCTGCCCGGGTTGTTTTCCTTGCTGATTTTTTGCCCTTTTGTGCGTTTTTGTCAGCTGATTTGAATAAAATAAGATGTAAAAATGTCACATTGTGCCATAAAGAGTAACGATAATTGAAATGTTCACTACTCCAAATATTCCACTACGAGTTATTTTCCAGTATTGATTATTATTATTCGTTTGTATTTTGATGGGGTAAATCTTACCTTCAACGACAAGCCATGCATTGCAGGATTTTATGCCTGCACAGGCAGAGTAAATTCCTTTGTCTACCACCGTGCAGTCTTTGACCACCAGCCTGTGAATGAGCTTGTCCTCTGAGACCTCAATATCATATTTATCCCCTTGTTCCAGTGGCAAGTTTTTTCCAAACCACAAAATCTTAGAAAAGGGATTCGACAGGACACACTCAAACACGGCATCTTCTCTCTCCATTGCCTTCACTTCCTGAATTTTGACCAGGAAATCCACCATGGGGACTGAAAAATAACAAGCAATGAATTTAGCTTACATTTGTTTGCTAAATCTTTATGGATGAAGATAATTAAAACACAACTTGCACCGTTTCATTCAATGAATATGTTGACTTATCCGTCAAAGGCTTATCCTCTATTTTTCTTTGCTATGATTAAACCTACAACGATGTCATGTGTGCGAGTGTAAAACTCACTTCTAAAATCAGTGGAAAACATATTCACATCCTCTACATCCAGCTGGTACAGTCCAGCATCCTCAGGCAGAAGGTCCCTCAAACTAAAAATATACTTCTTCCCCACTTGTTTCAGACTGTGCTTCATCTTATCTCCCAGCTCCTTTGTATAAGGAATCATTTCGCCGTCCTGCGGAGAAATATTCACTTTAATTTCCTCATGGGATAGTTTATATTTGAATGATGGCTACTGATTTCTTTGGGTAACTCCCAAAATGCATCATTATGTAGAGGCTGCCAAAAGAATAATTTTTTTTTCACGCTAACCTTGTATAGAAAGACCCTGCTGCTTGGGTCCAGAAGGTCCATGTCGATCTCAAAGGATGCAGTCCCATCTGCATTGACCTGAATATGTTTCAGGTTGGACAGGCTTTTGACAAACTGGGACAAGAACAGAATGAGAAATTATCAACAGTTAATGGTGGCAGAAAAATCTTCGGTTAGTACAAGTAGCTTATTCAATAATGATCCAAGTGTGCATATTCAAGGTCATGTCACATTATCAGAATAAAAGCATACAAAAATTAAACTTCAGTCATCCAAATCTCTTACTGCAGCTTGTTCTTCCTCCCTTTCCTTCTTCATTTCATTCAGTTTCTTGAGCATCCAACGAAAGTCAGTAACGCCAAACTCTGAACAGATTCTCTCATAGTCTTTTTTATCAGCGCTAAGTAAGAGCTCCCAAAATTTTGGATCGATCTCCCCGTCTTTTTTCTCAGGCTGCTCAGATTTGGGACGAATTTTACTAGAAATTCAAATTGGGTCAGTCAGTTAATCTGTTTTTCAGAGGACATCACAAAATCAGTAATTCAAGCCCACCTTTTCCTTTTTAGTACACTCTTAAAGTCCCCATCAGGGGCATCTGATGCTTGTTGCTGGGCTCTGTCCTTTTTGTAGCCGACTGAAAGCAGACATGGGATGTAATTAAACATCATACAGTGACTGCTGAGTGGTGCTGAGCATTGCAATGAGTGTAATACACTCGAGGGTAGAAGCAGAATTATCACATTTGAATTCAAGTACACTTTATTGAAAGTAGATTTGGGGGAATGCTTCACTTGTACTAATTTGTGATCTGCTGAAAAAAGCAAGCAGCCTTACCTTCAATAACATTCAGCACAACTGTGACCATGGCTTGACCAAATTCATTTGTGACAAAGCATTTATACGTATCAGCTTGATCTGGCATAACATTCGGCATCTGAAAGATATATATAATGAAGAAAGTTTTAAGTTTTATATATATATATATATATATATATATATATATATATATATATATATATATATATATATATATGGCCTTTCTGGCTAGATTAGATAGGATAACTTCAAGGGTGAAAAGAAATTGTGGAGTTTTGAAGCAAATGAGACCAGCTGGAACCAAACCAGCATCACTGACACAGACCTTCTAGCCTCCTGTTTATTGGATGTGCACTTTACTCAGAGCCACTAGTGCCTCTGGATTTATTTATGTATTTATTTTTTCAAACCTCTAACCAGGGCTTACCAGGTTGTGATTTTTCTTCCTTTCCACATTATCTGAGCTATTTCACAATCTTTCCTTGTACCTCAGGTAACTCTAGATGCATTCAGTTCAAGCATCGGGTTCAAGTACCCGTCTTTGGAAATCAATGCCAAGAAGAAGCGAGTGAACTGTAATAGAAATAGATAGGTACTTCTGACATGTTGCACCTGATAGACAGAGCAGTTTGATTGAAATCCAGCAGACTAGTTACAGGCTGATAGGAAGATGGCCTCCTCATGTGTAACTCCATGCCTTTTTATTTGACATTTTCAGCCTGAAACAGCAGTGAGTTGGTGGGATCTGCTGTCCAGCCCATTTGATGAAACTGACTTTTGGTTTAAGTGCATTTTATTTGGGACATGTTAAAGCCCCTTATTGTACAAATTGTAACTGGCAAAGCAAGCCAGTGAAATCCGAATGACCTTCATGTTACCAAATCTGTCTCTCTTCTCTTTCTATTTATATATTTTCCTCTGCGCTATTTCTATAGTTCCTTTACAATGTGGCATGATGCTGCATAGTACCACTGTGATATGATAGCCCGTATCACTTGCCTCAAATGTATGCTCATTGGAAGTGGGATCATATTTGGCCTGGTATCTTGATGTATCCGAGACGTCTCCATTATTTCTGCTCCATGTTACTGTTGGCTTCGGGTCTCCAGTGACAATAGCTTTAAAAAAAGCAAATTTTCCTGCGAGGGGGAAAAAAAAAACAGCAACAAAAAAGCCACACTAAGGTCATCTCTTATTCTTAAAGCATGAACATTTTCTTGTAAAAATTTGTAGCAACATACACTATGTTAATACCCTTCTCTCATTGCAGACCTTGGTTTTAAATCAAAGTCAGTGAATGTTTAATTTTATCTGACTGACACAAGAGTCATTGTGTTGAATGGCAGCTCTCTGCAGCCGCTTGCTTTGCACAAGAGTCATGGTTCTAATCCATTATGCAGAATCATATAAATTCTACCTGGGAACATTTTGTAATATTTATGTGTAAAATTATTATTTTACTGACAGCCCTACCTTCTTGGATGGTCAAAGCAATTGGCTTGCGGGTGAAGTCTGGGTGGCTTTTTCCCTCTGGCAAAGTCTCAATAAACTGTGTAATCATCACCCCAGGGACCTTAGATTTTTTCCTGATCCCCACTGTGGGCAGTGGAAAGGGAAGTCAGCAACAATACATTTTACTCTTGAACAGAGAAATATCAAATCAACACTCGTGGTTACCATGCTGTGGCTCATTCTAACGCATGACGTATGAGAACATATAATATTAGTCACTTTATCATCATTTAGATCTGGACAGTACAAATGTGGCTCCACAGGATTTTTTCACGTCATAGTATATTTAGATTTCAATAACATTTTTCTTTTATTATCTTTCTCAGGCATCCGTGCCTGAAATTCAGCCTAAGAACAGATTTGTACTGATGCACCTACATATCTATGTGCAATGTATGCACATGTAAAGTTTATTGATAAATTCTTCATGCCTTCTCCTGCAGTAGGGAGGGAAAAACCTCAGCTCAGAGGCTTCTCTGTTGCCTCCTAAGCCTGCTTTCTTTACCATCGTATTTCTCTGCATCAGGGCCTGATGAGGCACATGTTAAAGAGCATATGCAGCACATGTCAGCATTGGATTCTGGATTACATTAAAATCATTTCACTGGAAAGTGGAAAATGAAATACAGAAAAAGCATTTTTGGTGTGCTATGAACAGCTGCATAGTACGAGTTGGCAGTCGAAACTGAAATCACATCAATGATGGTTAAATAATGTAATATGTTTGGAAATTCTGTAAACAATGTCATCCGTATCAGGTTGCAGCAGTATATAATGATGTGTTGTGTAATTTATGCACAACACAAATGTGTGTTAAAAATACTTGGTTCTTGTGCTCATGCTTGTATGAAAATGTAAAGTTTATGAGCTCCTTTTAACATAGAATAGAGTATGTGTTGGCGCTGTGGTATAAATTTAAGATTGGACTTTTTAAAATTTTTTTTAATAAAATCTATTTAAATTATATGACAGTCAAAGTCTGAAATTGTCATTCTCTTAATTCTGTTAGACTCTGATCTGGAAATGTTATCTTATTACTTTTTCTTTGCCTACCAAGATAAATGGAAATCCAAAGAATAAGAACGTCAACTTAATCCAAAATTCCTAAATCGACAGAGTACCCAAGTAGGTTACTACAAGTAATGAAATTGTGGTACATATTATGGCAGAACAAAAAAACAAATTAAATTAAAGGTTCCTTTTAGAAATGAATTTTGTAAAATCCACCAAGTTACTTTCAATTCCCCCCCTGCAGGGTCGGGTAAGAGGTTTTATTTGGTATCTTGTCACCTCTGTGTTGCTAATGGATCTTCAGACTTTGAAGTAATAAAAACCATAATAAACACCACACACTAGCTTGTGATTGGATGTTCTTCTTTGATGCCTTCTGCAGAAAATAAGATCACTTTTCAGTTCTCACCTTGGCCAGTGGCAGTCCCACCTGTCACTTTTGATCTTCTTAACATTGTAGATCCTTCGATACCTGGATGGATTTAGCAAGAACTGAAATAGATAATGGAGGGCAGTTAAGTTCAGTAGTTGCGGCTCTCCTGATGTAATCAAATGGCAGGAAAGACTTTTTATTCTTCCAGGAAACAATTAATAATCCATTAGCTTTCAAGTATGATGAAAAAGACTGTTTCTTAAGGATTCAGTTAAGCTTAGGTCTAAGTCTGAGAGGAATGCACTCATGGCAAGAAAGTAACTTCTGAGAAGTTTTGTGAGGTGTGATTTGATTCTGCTTTGGCAGCTTCTTTATTGGATTGTGTAAGGGCTGTTCCCTCTTCCAGTATCAGCATTTTAATTTTATGCTGCATTATTCTGGAGATGATATAAATTTACCCACCTCCTTGAGTAGTGCTAAGATTAGTTAAATTTGTATTAATTATTGTGATTTGGATAATCCCAACCTCCTGGAGCGACTGAATACTTGAACACAGTAGATCATTCAGATTAAGTGTAGCTTTGCCAAAACATGTGCAAAAGTAAATGTAAAAAAGATAGATGATAATAATAATAAAAAAATCTACCAAACATTAAATTTGATTCTCAAATGCAGACACTCAGTAATGTTGTAAAAGACATATAAACATGATCATCTGTGGCTGCATGCCATGCAACTGCCTGCTGTACACTGCGGGTTATCACATTCCCTAAAAATAAAATCCTCTTAAATTTAGACCCAGAGTGTTGAATTTCAACCACATGATATAATTTCTTACCAGCCTTAAACTACCATTATTCAAGAGTTTTTGTTGTCTTTCTAAGCTTCAACACGCTGGCTCAATGTTCAACTGATTACATGCTTATAAATTAACTTTTTTTTTTTTTAATGATCTGTCAGTTCCATTTCTGCCACGGATCTCTGCCTGTACACAGCAATCTTTTATTACCCACATGGTTACTAAATTTAGAATGACAAATGTCACTTAACTGAAATGACACTGGATGGAGCATTAATTGTAATGGATTCCGTGTTGCTCTGGCTTCTGGGGGTTTGCAGAAATGTCACTGTTTGTTTAAAAAGCCAGCTACATGCTTGGCATAATAATAATAATAATAATAATAATAATAATAATAACTTTGAATGACTGAGGTATCTAATTGATCTGCTTCCATTCTATATCTGCTTGATCCCCCTCGATTATAACTCTGTTTGAGACACAAACCTGTCAGTTAAACCAATATCAGTAACATTCATAGTTTTTTTTTTTTTATTTTTTTATCAGTGCTGATTAAACATGCTGTTGTCTAAAATTACATGGGAATACTATGAATTAAGTCTTTAGTACAGCCTACTGTCAAATTTAGATATTTGCTTTACACTCGCTGAGCCCTTCCCAGTACTTTGAATTCATCATCGGCAGCATAGTCACATTCTGAGTACAAACATGACTTCTAAGTCAGTTATGAATTTGTTATACTCCGGTAACCTATGCTGGAACTTATGGGGAAAAAAAATAAAATAAATAAGAATTTGCAAGTTGTTTTTTTTTTTTATGAGAAATTTGTTTGACTGCAAGAATAAATACAATGCATATTTGTGAGTAGCATTAATTGTAAAATAAAACTAGCCACCAACAGGCTGTTTCCATAAAGTCGAATGCTATGTGAGCACAACTGTCAAGCTGTCATTCAATATAGCAAACCTCCCGAAACAATAGAGATGGAAAATAATAATAAAAAAAAAAAGAACTTTGGGTTACATTATCTTTACTAATTCTAAATTAAAGGTTAATTTGTTAGTTTGAATATCAGTTCTGTGGTAAAGATGAGTGACAGCATTGCCTTAGGCTGGAATACATTTTCTGGTAAAAGCACAAATTTCCTGTTTTTTTTTTTTTTTTTTTCCTTGCACTGTTTGTGGTCTTAGGTGTTTGGTTTAGAGCTTTAGTTTGGAGAAGCTCATCTTTCAAAAATATTGATTCTTGTCTGAACCACACAGAATCATGTAACATATTTGTAACTAATTCATTGAAAATCAATTAATGCAATTTGGGGGCCAAAAGTGAGACATTTTTCGGGAAAAGTAAATCAAAAAGAAATTAAACTAGAGAAAATTCCTGCTGCAGCTCTTTCCTCCAGAACTATTTCATATCACGAGGTCAGTAGGAACTATAACTCAAATCACTGGTCAGTGTTGGCTGCATTAGACTGTTCCCAACCGGTCCAGACTATTTGAGGTGTCTGCACATGCACACTTGTGTTAATGCATGACTGGATCGTGGATTGCTTGATGATCCTGCAGAGTTCTGAGTTTCTGCTCTAATGGCAGAGCAGGCTGTAAAAGTAGAGGAGTCACTGTAGGTTGTGAAGCACGTTACACCTCAAGGTAAACATGCAGACACATTCTCACTGGCTGAGTCGACGGCTGAATGACCAACTGACTTGCTATCTGATTACATTCCCTTTAGCTCTATGCAGGGTTGATAAGCTATTACTTCCTGCTGTTAGGTAGCATTAAGCCGTTTTATTGCTAAATATGGCATTGAAGCTACCAAACTGTGCAGTAGATTTTAAATATAGTGTTATAGTTTTGCGATGTCCTCACCGTGGAAGAAGTTAAGGATTTTGATAGGCACTGAAAATACATAGTTTCATTGTGGTCAGTTAATTGAACAAGCTGTAACGGGTACAAAAATGTTACCCAAACTGAATTTGAATTATTTCTTTTTCAAATCGAAACGAAATTTACAGCTTGAATTTAAATTTGTCACTGTTCTTCTTTGTTTCTTTAATTAGCCTGACTGAACAATACTGTGCGATTTAGCAACATAATTGAAAGTTCTACAATACTGTTGCAAAGCTGTTTGTGTCGTAGGGAAAGATTTGTCAGATGTTTAGCTACTCATAGTCTCTCTTATGTATTTACATAAAACAGATATCACACGATGAAGGCGCGTGATATTCTAGGGTGTCGATGCTCCACGGCTGTTGGAAGATGAGAAAAGTGGTCGGTCATGTGATAGGTCACATGCCACATAAAACTAGCAGCATCTCATCTCAAACATCTTAATATGCTTGTAAATCAACTGCTGACATGATGAGTGACCCATGCTACAGTGACTTGCTATCTCGATCCACCTCAGTCTGAGGTTAAAGAAAAGATCTGTAATTGATTATTGTCACATCCCAACTATTGATAAGTCGTACTCTCAATGCACTGAGTTGGTTTGTTAACACAGCAAAAAGCAGAAAGACCTAAATCGTCTTATGTTCTTCAGCAGTAACTATTATTTTACAGCAAAATGTCACGGCTAAATATGCTGTAACTATACTTGGGGCTAAATATGATGAGCACTCCCACTGATTATAAAAGTGCATGCAATCACTGTTGGCTCTAAAATGCAGATTGCACAAATGTCACAATATTGTTGTGAATACACATTAAAGCTTCACTTTCACACTTTTACTTTCACTTCACACTTTTAAAAACCTCTTCTGTGTACTTGGCTTCTGACAGTGTCCATACTAACTGCCTCATAGCTGTGAGAGATGTTTTTTATGGCTTTCATGTGACCAGTGCTGAAATCCAGCACGGGACAGTATTTGCAGAGGCTGGAAGTATCATAAAAGTGATTAAAAGGCAGACACGACAAAGGGCGTGTTGGGAAAGCAGGTGTCTATCTACGGCGTTAACATTGATGCTGTTCATGGGCAGTAGCTGAGTGGCACTTTTTCTTAATTTGGTGGTTACATCCTCTCCCTGAGTCGTAGACAGATCTTATGGCTTTCAGTGAATAGATGAAGCAGAAACTGGATAGTGATTTTAAAACTCAGAGCTAAGAGTAACAAAAATAAGCTTCTACATTTTTTAAAATCTATTTCTCTTTTCTTTTTTTTCTTTTTTTAAGAGCTGTCAGATGACTAAAAATTTCGAAGAAGTCTTCGGAAAACTCACCTTGGTAGTGATCTTTAAGAATGCACGCACGGAGGAGATGGTCACATCAACTTCAGGTTTTAATTTAAACAGCTTTTATAAGTGTCCTTAGTGAATACAGTATATGCATCTTCTATACTAAAGAAAACTGTACAGGGAACTTAAAGACTTCTACTTCAACACACATAAGCGTAAAAATTATAGCAGCAGAACTGGTCATAAAATGGATGTGAATAGCTGGAAAAACGACATCCTGCACTGTTTCACATCACCAAAGAAGGCAGCTTATTTGTGTTTATAGGCAAACACTTTAGGCACATTAACTCAACTCGCCCTGGACTTCATGTTAAGAATGAATTAGTTGGGATTAGTTTGGTGTTAAACACTACAATCATCTCACCTCCATCTAAGCCTAGTGCTGTATGTCATATGAATGATGGACTTACCTCAGTACTCCTGTGATCCTTTTGAGTGGTTCTGCTTCCCTGTCTGATATTTGAGTGTTGCCTCCCTGCTCCACAAGCTATTAAATCCTTACAGGAATGCCAATGACTCTGCGACAAGCACCCACGTTGTCAGACGTGGTGCCTGCCAAGAAAGGGGATTGCTTTTTTGTTTTTTGGCATAAATCACAGCCTCAAGCAGGCTGGGGTGACCATTACTGTGGCTTCTTGTTTTTAAAAAATGCATGAGCTTCTTCAGGAAGTGTAGGCTAACCAAGATGGATTTCCTGTCTGTCTTTTTTAATTTTATTTAAAAAATTTTTTAATTTTTAATGAATGTTGTCCATTAGGATGTGTGTATCTGTGTGACATTTCATTTTTAAGTTGGCAGTGTTTCCTCCTTTCGGTCGGTATCCTCAACCTTTGGTCTTATCATTTACAATTTTTGCTGCCTGAATTTTGGCCTACACACTTGAAATCGGGTACGTTGTGTGTTTCACATTTGTTACCCTTTGTTGTGCTAGTCAGTGTCGCTGTAGTTGGACTGCAGAACTGAAAGTAAGAAGAAATCTGAAGTCAGAGCTTCATGTTGACAACCAAGTATGCTCGTGTTGACACTCCTATGAAATTATGAGAACGATAAAACATGGCATTAATGTTTAGATATACTAATGACGCCTATTGACACCAACTAAAAATACAGTGTGTTTATTGGGGGTCTCTGAGTGGTCTTGAATAGCAACTGTAAAAATTGTAATTGGTTACCAGTGTGAGCGTAGGATCCTTACAGAAGTGCTTAATCTCATAAACTGTCCTTTTGATCACAGACTTATTAGAAATGAGATATTTAGATTACGGATCTAACATAACATACAGATATATTTAATCAGCAACATGCCTGACCTAATTCAATATACATTTTACCCTTTGCTTTTGACCTATCCTGTGAAATACTGTACAGAAAGAATATCACTTGGTGAACTTTCTCTCCTAATAATAAAGCAAAAGAAAACAATTCGCTGACGTGGCGGCCAATAAGTCATGAAGGCCAAACTGCTGTAGGGCAGCCTCATATTTATTTTGGGGCGTCTCAACATCATTAGCTTGACCAAATGGTTTTAAATAATCCTAGGAAAAATAGCGTAAAGATGACGGGTATGACGTCAGCGGCAGCACATCAGTCTATGAAGACAATGCTCTTTTGGCTTTTCAATGTAAATCTGCTTCAGTCGACATTAATTAAAAAAACATATGAGGTTGGGTTGGCGCTTCCCTGAGGAGTTATAGTTGTGTCTCTTTCTGATAAGGTTTTGCTTCAATTCGTCTGGCAAGCTTAAATTTCTTTGTCGCAGGTTGGATTCACATGTAACCTGATTTATACACACATTATAACGTTGAGCACAGTAAAAGCAATCATCTCATTATGCTCAATCCTTCAACATCCAATAGCAGATAATTTGACACAGATGCACCAACTGAATGAGAAAATGAATAAATGTTAAAAAATTCTTAAGTCGTTGGTTAACAATGACGTTTGCTTTTACTTCTCTCTGACAGAAAAAATGCTTTTAAAGAATGTACTGAGTATCTTTTGCGCACATCTTCAGGGCTTGTACTTAAATGTCAGGAATAATTCAGATTCTTCATGGAGTCAAGAACAGAGCTATGCTCAGAGTGAGCATGATTGGGTTTTTTTTTTTGTTGTTGTTTTTTTTTTTTTTTTTGTGTGTGTGTGGATATTTCGAGCAGTGTCGTAAAAGTGGCTCTTCTGACACAGGAATTATGACCTTGCTCAGGGACGGGAAGCTGATATGAAAGACTTGATGTTCTTGAAGGCATTTATGGCAAAGGGTCACTGAAGTCAGGAGCTTTGAATTCTGCCATGCAAAACAATGATGGAAAAAACTTCCATTAAGTAATCCCATACAAAATATACAAATGTCTGCAGGCTTTTGGAC
This sequence comes from Remorina albescens, assembly GCA_034769265.1. Taxonomy (NCBI): domain Eukaryota; kingdom Metazoa; phylum Chordata; class Actinopteri; order Carangiformes; family Echeneidae; genus Remorina; species Remorina albescens. The sequence continues at coordinate 23,252,014 of CM068494.1, forward strand.
TTTTTCTTATTTCTTATTTCCACTGTTCACATTGCATTGATCCAATATAACACTCATAATTAAATTTCACAGAAAAGGCTGGAAATGGCTGGCTAAGTATTTTAAACATCTACAGCATCCATATGTTTTTCTTTTTCTTTTCTTGGGGGAGGGGTGCAAAAGAATAAAGTGTCTTATAATTCATCAAATTAAAGGAAACCTCAATACTATATTGGCTTATGTATACTGTTGTTCTGAGTATCACTACAGTTTAAACACTGTTGGCATGTGGTGAGAGGATTTTAAATGTCAAAGCCCGTAGTAAACTCCCAGTAAAGAGTTGTGTCACTAATAACAGGATCTCATGTGCTTCTGATAATATTAGTGTGTCCCCAGACTTTACACGGGAAGATGTGCAGTTGTTTGCAAGGTCGCACTTGGTCATGCACATGAAATATTATCATTTATGACTGTCTATAATAGCCTCTGAAAGTGTGCAAACACATGCTCGCAGTAAAAGAGGAATTTCAACCCATGTGACAGTTGGCAAAGCGGAAGCATATGGAAGCTCAAAAACGAAAGGCACAATAAATGCCTCGCTGCATCGTGTGACTTTGTGCTAAACTGACAGAGTGCACCAAACATGCCACGTCATGGACAAATCCAGGTTAAATATAGGCAACAAATATGCTTAGTTAATTTATCACTTCAAAATGTCCAATTCTCCTGTGCATTGTCAACATAATACCATTTGAAATTTGTGCATAGTGCACCGAGCATGGGTTTAAGGTCTTACATGATTGTGCCTGAATGGAACAATTAATATAGATGGGGACAAGGCTACTGTATGGATCTGTGTATTCACATCTTGGAACACAGAAAGGACGTGGAAAGGACGCTTTTTTTTTTTTTTAATAGCCAGGCTGCATGTTAACATGCTCAAACATCCTTATAAGATCATGGTAATGATAGTCTGTCAGTCTCACCCGTTTATACAAACTGAAATATCCAAATGTGGATGATTTATCTTGAAATGTGGTGAACACATTCTCAGCGGATGCATGCTTTTAATTTGGTGATTGCCAAATTTTTAATCCAACATAACCTTCAGGTCATTTTTCTTTTTTCAAAATTCTAATTAAAATCACTCAGAAACAGAAACTCTGAGTTTTCTGTGGAACCAACATGGTCAGCATTTCAATTAGTCCAATCAACGACATTGCTGAACAGCTTCAGCTGCACTTTATGTTAACTGGTTAAACTCTGGAAAACCTGGTAAACATTGACTTTAAAATATCTGCATCTGAGTAGCAGTATTATGAGCCTGATCACACACTAACAGCTTGCTCATCTCTGTAATAAGACACTGTACTTTTAGTTTCACAGATTGACTTTATTTACATTTTGGCGCAGTTATTAATAATTCCAACACAAAACATAGACACGCTGTTCTAATTTCATTTCAGTTTTTCATGAGATACTAACTTCAGAAGCTGCATTAAATATGTCGGGGAAAAGGGTCAATAAATAAACATGGTTGAGTCTAAGAGTTGCATATCACAAAAGTTGAATCGCAGACGTCCTTCCTCAAAGTCCACTTTGCATGCATTAGATAAATTTAAATATATATAAGAGTTTCTCCTTTCTTTTTCTGTTTCAGCCATTATTTTCTCTACCACAGTCTATTTAAAGAAATCAATAGAAACATTCACAAATGCATCGAACCATCAATCAGATAACATGTTTCAATATGAGATAACCTCCACTGGCCATGCATTGTGATTGCACAGGCTAATTCAGGAGTTTGGGGCGAGAGCGTCATCCTAATCTGGAGGAGGAAGCGAAAAAGAAGAGAGTTGTTAATGCAAAGAAACGGAGGATGAGAAGATACTGTGTACCGCAGCGTTTTTACCTTTAACAACAAGTTTAGTTGAACACTCCACCCTGCCCAGAGGGTTTTCTGCCACGACTGTGTATTCTCCGCTGTCCTTGGCCCCAACTTTGAGTATAACCATTGAGCAGACCCCACACGTATTGGTGATGTAGTAGTTAGTGTTGGTGTTGAGGCTGATGTTATTTCTGTACCAGGTAACGGATGGTCGGGGGTTTCCTGTCACCGCGCAGCTCATGTAGCACTCGTAGCTTTCTGGGCTGTTGCGCAGCTTTAGTGGTACAGAAAACGATGGGGGCGTATCAAAACTGCAGCCCTTAGAGGCAGGAAGAGTCAAAGAAAATGTCTCTGGAATGATAAATAACAGGAAGAGAAAGGTTAAAAAAGGTGTAATACAAACTGACGAATACATTTTTCATTTCAGTCATCTTTTGAATGTCGGCTTATTAATTTATCGTCCTTCAAAGGAAGCACATTAACTGTGCTATGAAATTGTCACTCTAATTATGCACAGCAACGTGAGCTTTAACTACCCACTACTGTTAACATCTAACCTGTAAAATGAAATTATTCACCATCATATGAAAAAGAAAAGCAGCAAACCCTCACATTTTAGAAGCCGGAGCCAATTTCTTCTACTAATTGAAATAAGGAATTAATTTACATTTAATTAATTTTTATGATAATTGGTATTGTTTGCATTTATACTTGTCTGCATGTCTTTAGAGCTGGATTGATGTCTCTAACTTAAACCTGCCTTTCTTTCTCTTCACTTCCCAGGTAGCTGAATCAGAGGGTTTGGACATCCCCATGTCATTCTTGGCGTACACCCGGAACTGATACTGCCTTCCAGGCATGATATTGATGGCTGTGAACTTGTTGTTGAAGAGATGGTCTGCCACGGTTTGCCAAGTACGTTTAACGGAATCACGCTTGGTGATCATATAATGCAGCCTGTCGTCTTTCTTTTCATCTGGAGAAGGGGTCCAGGAGACAGTTACGGTTCCCGACACATTTTCATCCAGCTCCACTGGACCTGGAGGTTTGGGGTCATCTAGAAACAGGTAGGAAATGGAAACCATTTTTTGTATCGAGTATAGTATAGTGTATGAACATGAAGGTAATGCGAAGACCACAACTCATTATTTTTGGTCTAGCTTTGTCCAACAGTTGTTCAGTTCCTAACCATTTGAAAGGTTTTGCCTGTAGTATTTCAGAAAAGCACTAATTATGTCGCTAGTCACTCATTTTGTTTGTTTGTCAGTGTTCAAAAATATTCAGTGTGTAATTATATGAATAAGAAGCAGAAAATATTAACATTTAAGAGGCTGGAAGCTGAAACTGTTGACTGACTTTAGTCTTTAAGCAGTTTAAAGCAGTTTAATTGCTTGAAGTGTGTCATAGGATTTTTTTTCTTTTCCCACCATTCTGCCATTACCTTTGGTGAAAGTGGACTCCACTTTTATTTAATAAGGAGAATCATTACCTGTGATTCTTATCTCAACGCTGGATGTGTCTTGACCTACAATGTTCTTCACAATGATGGTGTAGATCCCGGTGTCGTGGCGTTCTGACGAGGGGATCATTAGCTGGGACGATGTGTCTGAGTTGCTAATTGTTACATGCTTGCCTACAGGCATACCATCTTTGAGCCATGTAATAGTTGGTATCGGAGAAGCCTGTCAAGAATAAGAGGTACCACTTTATAGAGCAGCCCAAAAGTTTCCAATGTGTCTCTTTTGACAGGATGTTAAATAAAGCAGTTTATTCTCACATGAATTAAAAAAACTGAACCTGAAAGTTAAAGTTGACTCGAGCAGTGTTTCCAGCTCTCATTACCATGAAGTTCTTCATTTTTCTGTCAGTGAATTGAGGTCTCACTGTAACAACGTAGGAAGAATTTTAGGCAAAGTTATTAAGAAAAGCAATTTAATGGGGCAGAATTGATCAAATTCTGACTGTAGGTGGTTAATTTCTCACCTGGTGGAGGCATTGCAATGATGTAGTTGTCCAACTCTTGTGGCTCACCATCTCCTCCCTCATTGGTGGCTACAACTCTTACCCAGTACATGGCCATAGACTTCAAACCCACAATTGTGTACGAGTTCATAATGATAGCACTGGAGTTAGAGCGGCTCCATTCGGGGTTTTCTGCCGGTCTGAGCTCCACAAAGTACCCTTTAGCCTCATCTTGGACCCCTTCCTCCTCGGTGGGTTTGCTCCAGCTCAGAGATAACGTGGTGTAAGTGGAGTCTGTCACCTTCAGGTCGATAACTTTACCGGGGGGTTCTGAATGATTGAGACCAGTTGCAATATCAGCAATTAAGCAACAAGGCAATAACAGTTTAGATTATTTGGGCTGAGTGAGTCTCACTTACTCTTTGGATCTCTTGCAATTACAAATTCAGAGGGAGGACTTGGCTCTCCAGCACCAGAAATATTGATGGCTGATACACGGAACTCGTACTCGATGCCTTCAACAACATCCTTGACGGCATACTTTTTCTCTGTTGGCATGCACATAGCAAGCATTTATAAAAAAAACAACAACAACAACAACAAAAAAACATTGTCCTTACTTCAGTAGTAGATGATAGCAGTCAGGTTTCACTCTAACTAATAAAAAACAAACATTGTAAGCATTTCACTGAATGGTTCCACTTTACCTCTAATGGGCTCATCGGGTGGATTAACAAGCCCCCACAGATTGCTGCCATTCTTGCGCTTCTCCACATTGTATCCCAAAAGATTGGTTCCTCCGGTATTAGAAGGTGCAGACCAAGCAAGATTGATACAGTCTTTGAAAGCGCTGACAATTTTTGGTGTAGAAGGAGGCCCAGGATAAGCTAAAGGGGAGAAAAAATAAGGACAGGGGTCATACAAAGCTATTCAGACAGCACACTCTGTACTTCAGGCTTCTAAAAAGCCTCACCCTTCGTTCCCGCCTGAATGTCGTCTGTCTCCATCATTTCGCTGATGCCTTGGTCGGTTTCAGCCATGATGTGGTAACAGTACTTCCTGCCATGATCCACATCAGTGTCCCTGTATTTAGGCTCTGGGCCAATCTTGCCTAATTTCTTCCAGCTGTTTCGACCAATTTGCTGACGCTCCAGGATGTAGTCAGTAATGGGAGAACCTCCATTGTTTTTGGGAGGTCTCCATTTGAACTCGATGCAAGTAGATGAACTTTCAGTGATATCCACAGGCCCCAGTGGTGGAGTTGGTTTATCTGCAGAAAGGCAAAAGAATAACAGCCATGCTCATACAAATGTCTTCGATCACAGTAGATATTAAAACATGCAATTCTTAAGACGTACAAACCTAATACAATAAGCTGTGTAATGGCTTCGATTGTTCCACATTCGTTTTTAATCTTAATCTTAATTTCTCCTGAGGTTTTGCGTTGGCACTTGGTTAGCAGCAGCCGACTATGTGTAGAAGACTTCTCAATCTTGATATGACTGTCCTCCATCAGCTCTTCGCCTTCATTGTACCACTGTATCTTCATGGGTTCCCGGCCAACAAAGGACAGCTTGAAGGCTGCATCTTTGCCGGTTTTAATTATCACAGGTTTTGCGAACTCGGTTAGGTCGTCGGGATTAATCCTCGGAGGATCTAGTCCAAAAAACAAACCAGACATCTTTCAAAACTGAGGCTTTCAATAGGTGACCTGAAAAGATTGTTGTCATTTATATTTTCTCAGTGGCTCTCCTTTTTGTTTTGTTTGAGTTTGAGTATGTCAACTAAATATCTGATAACAGTACCTGCAACATTTAACACAGCTTCTGTTTTACGGCCGTCCGCTTCACACCGGTACTTCCCAGCATCGTCTTCTTTGCAGTTTTTGATGATTAGTTTACGGTGCAGCCCATCTTTAACAATACAGATGTCGTCTGTAGCTGTTATCTGAAATGAACACATACATACTTTCAAATCTCAGATGGTTAAAGGTGGAAGTTATCGCACTATCAGCTCTTACAGTAGGTTTCTCACCTCTTTCCCATCTTTGTACCACAGCGCATCACATTCCTCTTTGCTCAGTTTGCAGACCAATTCGGCATCGGTGCCAATGATGGCCGTTAGATCTGACAGTCCACCGGTGAAGTAAACTCCAGGGTCTACAGGAAATACAACCTTACTGTTAACTTGGAAGAGAAATCTCTTCACATCATATCAGTACTGATCAGCAATTACTATGTTCTGGAGCATCTCACCGATGACTGTGTCAGGGACAAGTGGACCTGTCCTCACTTTCTTTCCCTTCTCCTGAACAGGTTCCTCTTCTTCAACGTCACCGTCCTTTGCTTCTGCCTTCTGCTTGCTTGGCTCTGATGATGTGGACGTAGCTGATTCGGACACTGCGTCCTCCTCCACATATTCTTCCTCCTCTTCTTGCCCAACATCAGCAGATTCTCCTGTTTTGTCTGAACCTTCTCCTGCTTCTCCCTTTGCCTCTGTCTTTACTTTTGCTTTTGCCTTTGGCTTTGCTTTAGCTTTGGCTTTGGCTTTGGGTTCGGCTTCTTTACTAGCTTTGGCTTCGGCTTCTTCTCTAGCTTTGGCTTCGGCTTCTTCTCTAGCTTTAGCTTCGGCTTCTTCTTTCTCAGCAGCAGCTAAAGCCGCTGCAGCTTCTGCTTCGGCCTTTGCCCTGGCTATCATATCCCCTCTCTCTTTCTGTACCATAGCATTTTGTTCTTGAGCGATCTGCAGAAGATTGGCTCCGCCACCACCTGCTCGGGTTGCTTTACGAGTTTTCTTTTTTCCACGCGAGTTTGGATCATTGTCGGCTAATAAAAAAACAGAGAATCTAAATGTTTTCATATATTTATGAGTATAGTAGTGATAGTCATTAAGTCATCAATCATTTTGTGTTGAATACTGCTAAAACATTTTTAAAAATTTTAATATTTAAACAGTACCTTCCACTATAAGCCAGGCGCTGCAGGATTTAAGTCCAGCCACAGCTGAATAAATCCCTTTGTCCAAAGGCATACAGTCCTTGACCACCAATGTGTGAATCAGCATGTCCTCTGACACAAGGATGTCATATTTGTCTCCTTGTTCCAATGTGACGTTCTTGCCCATCCAAGTGATCTTTGTCAGTGGCTGGGAAAGGACACAATCAAACACAGCGTCTTCTCTTTCTTCCGCTGTCACATCTTGAATCTTGACCAAGAAGTCTACAGGGGGAACTAGATAAAACACAAAATTACAGCGTAGGTGGACATTTTGATGTTTTCGATCACAGGACACGGAGGATAATTCTACAACGTTAGGTCTACATAATTAATCTTATGCATCATCTTACGTTTGAAGTCAGTTGAGAAAATCTTAACTCCATCAACCTCCACTTGGTATAATCCGGCATCCTCGGCATTAAGGCCGTTGATGCTAAACACAAACTTCCTCCCCACCTGCTTCAATCCATGTTTAACCTCTGTGTCACAATCGAAGGGAATCATAACTCCGTCCTGTTCAAATATAAATAGACGCAAATGTAGTTGCAACATGAAGCATTTATGACATTGTACCGTATTTGTGTGGCAGAATCTGTATTTAATGCTGTTATTAATCAATCAATGTTATTAATCATCTGACATCAAAACATCTCACCTTATATAAGAAGATTTTGCTCATCGGGTCTCTGAGAGACATTTCAAGTTCAAACTCAGCACTGTCAGTACTTTTCAGTTCAATGGGCTTTAGGTTGCAAATTCTTTCAACAACCTGCAATCAATTCGAACAAATATATAACTATTATTATTCTAGATGTGAGGCTGTTTGGTACTTTCTGTTAACTTGAAGATGAATCTGCAGCTCAAACTGCAAACACACCTTTTCCTGTTGTTGCTCCCTTTCTAACTTCTTCTCATTTAATTTTTTCAGCATCCAACGAAAATCAGTAACACCGTACTCCGCACATACACTCTCATAATCCTTCTTGTCCAAACTCATCAACAGTTCCCAAAACCTGTCATCAATTTCCCGTTTTTCCACTTCTTTGGGCTCCATGTCAACCCTCCAAAAACAAAACAAATGTTCATCACTTTAAAGCAATAACCAGATGTCACACACCATATATGTATCGCTGAAAAAAATTAAATAAAAATACATTTCCTAAATTCACAGTATTACTTACGCAGTCTTTAAGGTCTTTTTGAAATCCTCAGGTAGTTCTCTGATGGCTACGACACAATCACAATTTCAATTCAAGGCACGATTGAGGTTGCATTATTACAAAAATTCACAACAGACTGTGTACCTGTTCGTGATTCTTGCATAGCTCTGTTCTTTTTATAACCAACTAAAACAGAAGAAAATTAAGTGAAGTGAAACAAATGTAATTTGAAAAAAAAAAAAAGTGTTTTCATTTAAAATACCGAGGCTCTCACCTTCAATGACATTTAGAGTGGCAGTTACAATTGCTTTTCCATATTCATTTTCAGCAAAACACTTGTAGGTGTCAGCTTGATCCCCCGAAACGTCAGGCATCTATCAGTCAGTTCAAGATTATTTACAATTCTACAAAAGCAGGATTCATTCCAATTGATTCATTGATTCATCGATTTTAGCTTCGCACTCTCACTTCTCACCTGGAGCTGGTGTTCACCAGAACTTGCGTCGTAGACTGTTTTGTACCTCTCCTCATCAATTTCTCCTTCATTTCTTAGCCAGCGCACTGTTGGTGCTGGTTTGCCAACAACTATTGCTCTGAAGATAGCCAGTTTTCCTACGGAAAGGGCGCCAAGAAGGTTTTGTTTAAGAATCGATCAGAGCAAATTAACTTGTGTACAATGTGACTCGAGGTCGCATTCTGCTTTACCTTCTTGAATCGTCAGAGCAATTGGTTTCCGATTGAAATCTGGCGTGGTCATGCCTTCGGGGAGTTGTTCCACATATTGGGTGATCATAACTCCGGGCACCCTGGACCTTTTTTTGATCCTCACTGTCATTAAATAAGATAATATTACATTAATTATGAAGAACTTGAAAAATAATTCTGTTAAATCAAATAGCCTTGATAAACTACACATTGTAGGACAAATGTACGCAAGTTGTTTTCACTTAATTACTTTTTTTGATAGTAATGTACATTTAAAATGAGGTTTTCCAGCTCTTTGTTCACTTACCTTGGCCTGGAGCAGTTGGCTCATCATCCTTGGATTTACGTATCTTAAACATCTTGACAACAGCTTCTCTGTTGATGTAAAGCACCATTACAATGCACTTTTAAAACACTTTAAAATGAAGACGTTACTGTTTAGTTTCCATATGTACCATTTTTATTGGTCCTCACTTTGGCATTTGCTGGACTGATTTGCTCTCATGTCGATGCAGTTTATGTTTGGAGTTCAGTATAATCTTGAGTTAATGGCAAGACTTGACTGCTGTTAAGAGCTACAAGAATTCAAATCTGAATCTGCCGTGGATTTCGCTTGCCAGAGTGCCAAAGATCTTGTAAAATGGTGAGACAATTAAGTTTTAACGGGATGCAGTTTGTTCCTCCCAAAATAATGATATTGTGGCGTCGATTTTATTGTAGGAAGTAACTGTTAAACAAAGCAACTGTATCTACATTTCAGGCAAACGGTGTGAGGATTCACGAGCGGGTAATTCTATCTGTACCAAAAGTGGAAGAATTCCTGTGATCACAAAATACTTGACATTCCCCGTGTCGACTCCTGATAGTGACCAGCACAATTTCACAGTTAGTAGGTCACGTACCTCACGGAGTAGCTGCCTGGAGATGTAACATTAGTCATAGCCATCTTTGTACATAGGTGTTTATCTGTGTTTAGTTTTCAGGAGGTGTAAGTGAAAAATTTGTCACCACACGGACATATTATCCTGTGGGTGGTTAAAATGTATTTTCTTTTTCTCTATGTTTGCACCTATGTCACTATCAAAGGTTGTAATAATGAATAAAATCATCTTTTCATTAGCGCATAACTAACCTTTGAAGAAGTACATAGTTTCATACTGTACTGCTTCTTAGCTTGGATAGTTGGAATTTCTCATTCTGAAATCCTGCCTCTGTCGCAAAGTTCTCACTTATGGTGGGATTTGTTGGGACTTTATAAAAAGTTTGGCCAAGACTCGCTCTTTGTAGAGTGCTGTTAGGTTCTGCCGGTGTATGAATAAATTTGATTTGATTTTAATTAAATTAAATAAAAGAAATAATATAATTTTATCATATTGTTTAGGGACATAACATCATATTTAAAAAAAAAAAGAAGTTTTAATTTAACAGGTAAGATCTTAATTCGATTAATTATCATATATTTATCTCCATATGTGATGTAAAAAATCTTGAATTACAAAGTTTAAAGAAATGTTGAATCTAAATTTAATTTGTATGATGTCATTAGTCCTGAATGGAGCCTTTAGTTTTTGGATTAAACTTGATAGCCCATTAAACTGCTCTTGAAATTTGATTTAGATAAGATTAAAGATTTAATACTTAATTTCCATATCAAGATGTTGATTGGATTTTGTCTAGGTGACACTGAACAAGTATAAAACTGATAGTAGGAAAAATCCAGCCATAACATTTCTAATGAATCTAAATGATGCTAAGTTCTGTCACTTGATGAAGCATCTGCCGGTTTAACACTTGTAATGCTTGGTTTACTGCTGTGAAGCTATATTTGTCTGAGTGAAAAAATAGCTTTGCCAAGGGTGTTATAAGTGAAATGATTTATGAATAAGTTGGCAGGTTGCTGTCTTAAATTTCTCAGCTCCGCTTGATAGCAGAGCATATAATGGTACTTTGTAATTTTGGTGTGATTAAAGGTACAGTCAGTTGTGATTTAAAAACTTATATAACCCTTAGAAAAGAAGTGAAAGGCTAACTCAAAACACAAATACAATTGTCTTTTTTTTTTTCTTTTTTTTTTTTAGTTTGAGCATCAGCTACTACCACTGTGTTGTCTTGCAAATGCACCGTTTTTTCATTACCATTGATCAGTTTAAATGAGTTCTGCTTTTTATTTATTTATTTATTTTTTAACATATATGACACTATGACACTATTCCAGCTCTGCCTCATCAGTTCATCTCTTTTAGAGAAAAGTGGATTCATTTCAGTTGCTGGAATCCTGTCGTATAATTTATTAGATCTTGCTACAATTTTCAAGAGAATGTTCAAATACATTAACATGCAAGCTGCCGTCAAATAAGCACGTAGAATATATCTACTTTTATAGATACACAGAATCATGTATGTAATAACTTAAAACATAACATAAAAAGGATTTTGATTAATTTATCCAAACATTTGTTAATATTTAGAAAATTTGCCCAGTATGGAGATCGATGGATATCTACTTACTATTTGCTCAAGTAAAATGCTTTTCCCTGTTGCTTGGTGCCAGCCAGTTTCCAGCTGACTCTTGAGTGTGGGCTCTGTCTTTTGAGAGGCAATAAAGTCTTTCTGGGATACTCGGAGAGCAACCTAACCCATTGCTTTTTCAGTGTGGCTCTCAGGGATAGGTTTACTGACGTGCACTTTGGCCCTAAAGTGCTATAGGTTCTTGAAAAGGGGGCACCAGAGAAAATGCAGCTGTGAAACTCCCTAAACCCTCCCTCCAAACTAGAATTTAAACTCCTGTGCTGGACCCGGGAAGCTTTTGGCTGCTCCTATTAAAAGGGAAAGTCTTGTGGGAAGTGAAATAGAAGTGCTCCCTCTCCATTAGCTTAATTGTACATGTAGGCTGTCTGATCCTCATCTCATCATTTAATAAGGTAAGTGTCAATTAAATTTATATACATATATATATTTTGTGAAGTTTTTAGATTGGTTTGTTGTGTGTTTAGAAAGGTCAGAATTATTGAAACGTCATTTTCAAGCACTGAAAGTCTTGACAATTTACATGGACATTCTTATTTATTCTGATCGTCTTTTGGATGTATCAGACAAAAAGAAAAAACAAAAATGAGCCTCATCCTGAGCATAATAAGCCCCAGTTAGCTTTTAATACTAAAGGAGATCAGAAATAAGTTAACATTTATTTGAGCATTGAAATAAGCACATTTTGAAACTAAGAGTCGTCATCCTCCACGAGTCAGACATGTTTAAGCCTGTGGTGCAACTGTTGACCCTCTCTTCTTCAGTGACTCTAAACTTGGACATATGCCTGACCCCACAGAAAATATGCCCAGAGACGTAATACAAGAAGAGTGAACATAAATTATTCACATAAACCTGCAAGGAAGTGAGCAAGTGATATGATTTCTGATACTTGCCATTTCTAGACTTGGAACAGTGTTAAAATATGTGGCAAAGTCTATCATACTTTTTACACGATGATTGTAATTTTTCTTTCTATAAATTTTTGAAATACAAGCCTATTTGTATTTTCTCTCAAGTGTCATGCAACCTAAAAATTCCATATCACCAAAGCAGTATTACATATTTATTTACACCAAAACCAAACATTTTCTTACGCGTGACATTCTAAAACAAGCAATCAAAAAAAATATAAATTTTTCACTCGTTCGAGCCCCAGTCACAAAAAAATATGATTGCAGAATATGACAATAAAGGTAAAACCTGCATCTAAAATTTAATTGAACAACATAGTTGTATTAGCAGAGGCAAACACATTTAAATGCCACTTTTAAAATTAGTTAAAGCACTGCTACGCACTGACCTTTATTCTTATTATATTGTTTGCCATGCATTTTGTTATAGTTAAAATATCAAGATTGCACTTTGTTATTTCAAGCTTTAATTTTATTGAGCTTGCCCATTTAAAATCAAAACGAACAACAACTTTGTGGCTTTTATTTTTCGCCGACAATTGTATTCATCAGACCTTAAACTTTGAACAGCCAACAATCGCTCTACAACTGACTGAGCTGGATCAACTCTAAAGACTCAGGACATGGGATCCGTAAATCATTAAAAACACTCTAGAGCATCATCTTCGACGTGTTCATGTTCATTTATTCTGGGGGGAAAAAAGGAGAAAGATCATTTCAATTAGTCTCATATTTCACAGAAACTGTCACTGTATAAATGTCAATAAAGAAGTGCATTGCGTTTAAGATTTACCTCTGACTGTCAGTTTAGTGGAGCACTCTACCCGTCCAATCGGGTTTTCTGCAACAACCTTATACTCCCCGGTGTCTTTGGATCCAACCCTCAATATGAGCAGAGAGCACACTCCACAGGTGTTGGAGATGTAGTAGTTGGTGTTGGTATTCAGACTGATATTATTGCGGAGCCATGTCACATGAGGTGTTGGGTCTCCTTTTATAGCACAGCTCATGTAGCATTCGTACCCCTGAGGAGCAGTGTGCATCTTCAGCGGGACAAGGAACCTTGGAGGACACTGCAGATTGCAGGGCTTTGACTCTGGCATATGCACAGTGAACTTTTCTGGAAGAAAATAGAGCCTGATGTCAGTCAGTGCTACATGGAAATACAGAGAAACAGTGGAATCTGCTCAGAGTTTCTCATACTGGTGGTGATAACTTGCTATTTTATATGCTAATATAAGATGTGAAGATTACCAATGTGAACTTTTCTGGAAGAAAATAGAGCCTGATGTCAGTCAGTGCTACATGGAAATACAGAGAAATACAGAGCCCTTCTTACTCTGGTTTGCTTTGATTGAAAATATAGTAAAAATGCAAATTACTGAACAGATAGACTTTGCTGTTTGATAAGTTGACAGATTTGTGGTTGTTTTAACCCCAAAATATGTCCCTGTATTTGTACTGACTTAAGATGCAGATGGAAAAAATACTTGATGTTTGTTTGGACCTCCACAAATCATATGGAAACAAGTCTGAACAGTGGAACACTTATGGAATTGTGTATTTATGACCATTGTGATGTTTTATTGTTGTCATGATAGAAGCTGTGAATTAAGGGGAAAAAAGGCTTAGTGCTTAGAAAAGGAGATACATGCTTTATATGTAAATGTAGGAAAAATACAAGCATTATTGAAATGTGTCTTTCATATAGACGTACCTTTTTTGGCAGAAATCAGCCACTTTGGTGATTCGGAGGGTTTAGATGAGCCCATGTCATTCTTTGCATAGACTCTGAATTTGTATTCTCGACCCGGCATGATGTTGCAGACGGTGAATCTGTTGTTGAAGATGAGATCTGCAACAGTGTGCCATGTTCTTTTCTTTGAATCCCGCTTAGTAACCATGTAGTGCAGCCTGTCGTCACGTTTCTCGTCTGGAGATGGGGTCCATGAAACAGTCACTGTTCCAGGCACGTTTTCATCAAGCTCCACAGGACCAGGCGGCTTGGGTTCATCTGGAGTTCAAATACAAGCATGAGTGGTTTTTCTTTTTGGTTGCTGCGTTTGGAATAGGAGTAATTTTTTTTATACAAGAAACATGTACAGTACTTCTCCAAACTCACCCGTGACTCTAATTTCAATGCTGAATGTTTCCTGGCCAACAATGTTCTTGACAATGATGGTGTAGATTCCAGTGTCTGTGCGCTCAGAAGAGGGAATCAGAAGCTGGGATGTCCCCTCTGTGTTGCTGACGGTCACTTTTTTAGACACTGGTGCTCCATCTTTCAGCCAGATGATCTCAGGCCAAGGGGAGGCCTACGAGGAATATAATTTTGTCCCAAGATGAGCATACTGGATATTCACCATCATGGATATAAGTAATTTTAATTATTCCCTGAATTACCTTGAAATTGATGTTGAATCGTGCAGAGTTTCCTGCTCTCACCACCATGAAACTTTTGATTTTTGTGTCCGTAAAGTGTGGCCTCACTGCATGAACAGCAAAATGATAGTGACTTACACTTATTGAAAACTTTCATTTGTGCTGTGCATTTCACTTGGACATGATTTGTTACTGTAAATGTAGCTACACCATAAAATCAGGCTAATGTTATCCCGATCCTGACCCCTTGTTGGGTTTTCAGGAGTAGTTTAAAGTAATCATCACTACATACCCATACCAATGTTCATGTGAACACCAAAGTATTTAAGGAAATTCTTACCAGGAGGGGGCATAGCGATTATGTAATTATCCAGCTCCTGTGGCTTTCCCTCTCCTCCGTCATTGGTGGCAATGACTCTCACCCAGTACATGGCCATTGACTTCAAGCCTTTCACTGTGTAGGTGGTCATTGTTATTGCATTTGAATTACAGCGATCCCATTCTGTGTCTTCTGCAGGCCTGATTTCCACGAAATAACCTTTGGCTTCATCCTCAACCCCTTCGATGTCTTTGGGTTTGGCCCAAGACAGGGACAGGGTCGTGCAGGAGGAATCGGTCACTTTAAAGTCAATGACTTTACCCGGCGGTTCTGTAACACACGATTCATAGTGAGCGTTGAAGTTCGCAGCGTGTATGAAGCATCAGGGTGATAAAATAATATTTCTCCATGTCCACTTACTTTTAGGGTCTCTGGCAAACACAAACTCAGATGGTGAACTGAATTCACCGGCTCCAGAGTTATTGATTGCAGATACGCGGAATTCGTACTCTATACCTTCAATCACATCTTTGACAGCGTATTCCTTACCTGTATGTGACACAAACAAACACGACTGATACATGGTAGGATAAATCATCACACCCTTACAGGCTGTTATATGACCCAACAGTAATAATGCATGAGCAATAGAGTAACCTCTGATCATCTCTTCGTGCGGGTTGACCTGGCCCCACAGGTTGCTGCCTCTCTTGCGTTTCTCAAGGTTGTAACCCAGAATGTTTGTTCCTCCAGTGTCGCAAGGAGGCGACCAGGAGATGTTGATGCAGTCCTTGAAGGCGCTTATGACCTTAGGAGCTGATGGAGGTCCAGGGTATGCTGCGTACAGAAAGAATTTGGATCTGTAATCATTCATCACTCCAAAATCGTCAGTAAGTCGGGATTTTCTCACATATTGTGGAAGAACTGATCTTCAAAAGTTGGATTGCTACTGCAGCTTCATTACATGTTGCGGCTTCAATATATGCTTTCCTGATATTTTGACTCTCTGAATTAAGTGGCACAGCTAAATACATACACTTATTTCCAGGGCATGGTTGGTGCAGGTAGAATGGTTAGCTCAGAGCAAAAGCGCACTAATAGCAGCAATTCCTTCAAACTTGACTTTTTGCCACTTCAGTGTTGGTGTGACTGCATCTTTTCTTACAAGGATTATTTTTAAGGCGGCACATCCTGATCTTTTTTAAAACTGAGTTTACCTTTTGTGCCAGCTTGAATGTCTTCGGTTTCCATCAGCTCACTGGTGCCCATTGAAGTCTCCACTCTGATGCGATAGCAGTACCTCCTGCCATGATCTACGTCAGTGTCCTTGTATTTTGCCTCAGGACCGATTGGCCCTAATTTCTTCCAGGTGTTGCGGCCAACTTGTTGTCGTTCGAGGATGTAGTTTCCTATCTTGCAGCCACCGCTGTCTTTTGGGGGTCTCCACTTGAATTCGATTGCGCAAGAGGAAGCCTCGACAATCTCCAGAGGTCCAATTGGAGGAGTAGGTTTATCTGTCCAAAAAGTATACAGAACAATAACAAATTACTTGTGCAAATCAAAAATGCGTGTATAATAGAGTTTGGCTATGTCTTTCCTATACATACCCAACACAACAAGCTGACTGAGGGCTTCAATGGTGCCGAACTCATTTTTGAGTTTGATCTTGATTTCACCGCTGTCTTTGCGCTGCAGCTTGGTCAGAAGCAGGCGGCTGTACCCATCTGAGTGCTCCAACTTGATATTTGAATCATCTGAGAGTTCTTCACCGTCAAGGTACCACTGAACTTTAATAGGTTCCCGTCCAATATAGGGGACTTTGAATGTTGCTTTCTGTCCTTTTTTCACAGTTACAGGAGTTTTAAATGCCTCCAGTTCCTCAGGCTCAAATCTGGGTGGATCTACAACCATTGGTAAAACATACAGATGTTTTAAATGGAGTCATGCTGTATGCAGCACTCTGCACCCTGAAAGCAAGGAAATAGTTCTTGTTAGGAAGACTTTTTACCTTCAACAACAATCATGGCTTCCGTTTTCCGCCCATCCGCCTCAAATTTATATTTCCCGGCAAATTCCTCTGTAACTTTGTGAATTTTCAGCCTGTGGAAAGTTCCGTCTTTTGAAATAGTTATACCCTCAGATGATGTAATCTGAAAGGGAAAAACACACACATGGTACTGCAGCACAGCAAATGTACAATCTCATCTAAAATTGACTAAATAGATGATTACCACCAGAAGCTTCTTAGTCATTTCGTTACAATAGCACCATTTAGACCCAGGATTTACCTCCTGTCCATCTTTGTACCAGATTCCCTGACAATCTTCACTGCTCACTTTACACTCCAGCTCTGCTGCTTCTCCAGTAATGGCTTTGCAGTCAGAAAGCCCAGCGTGAAAGTGAACTCCTGGGTCTGAGGATTTATCAACAAGTAAGTTAGTGAATGCCCACGTTCTGCAGTTGCACCTTGCATCCACGCACAATTTGCTTTTCAGTTTGTTTCAAGTTTTTGTAATTGCAGATGTACAATTACAAGGAATTCATGCATCCATGTATGGATGGATGCATGGTTTACACACTAGTGTGCATAGAAACTTACCTCACATTTTAAGCAATTGTCACAGTTTTGTGTCCTGTTTCTGCATTTCTGTTGAAATGTATTTTATTAGTTTCCCATAAAATACATTTTTTGAAATGTATATTTGGTATCAGGAAACATATTTGAAGCCTGCATAATCCAAAATATGAAAGGGACGTAAGAAGAGTGTATATTTTAAAATCAAGAGATCTTTCTGGTTTTTGCGTAGCTTGATTGTCTTGATTTGCAGTGCTCTTCTTTAAATCTTAACACAGCTCATAAGAACGTCATCACCACGGTGCTCTTGGTTGGTCAGCAGAGGAAACGATCATTCCTTCTTTTGATGTGAATTCAGTCTTCGGCTGTAGAACGCAGTCATCCTCCAAAGTCAGCGCAGATTGTCTTCATCTTGAAATGATGATGAACAAGAGTGTATCTACACACAGTTGTGTGTCAAGAAGAAGACTCTGCAGTTGGTCATTAAAATGATTAACCTCAATGCACTGACTCATCCTGAATTATCATTTAAAAAGGCAAGCAAGATTGTTAACACAGATGCACACAGCACGGACACACTTAAACATTATTCACACACGAACATACATACACAAAGCCTCAACACAATACATAAGAGACAACGCTGGAGACAAATAAGGAATAAATTGCCTGCTGATTTCCTACCAGTAGGTCGAGGATCAATTAATTCAAACGTCACTCTTCTGTTCTCTGCAAAACATAAAACTACAATAGGTTTTGGGTTGTTGTTTTTTTTTTGTTGTTGTTTTTTTTTCCCCCACTATTATTACAACTGAGGAAATAATCACACAATGTGCTAAAGACAAAAAACCATTAGTGCATCAGAGTTGATTAGCATTTTCTAAGGGCACGCTCAAGGTTAAAATCCACTCTTACTGAACTGACTGATCATTTTAAGAGGCCATTTAAACAATTACAAATCAAATGTAGCGTTCTGCTTGCTGGCCACACACTTCCTCTGTTAACCCTCAAACCCCTGAAAAAGTCATTTGCTCATCAAATGACTTTGTTCAGTGACAGTGCTTCCCATGCAGCAGTTAATGCACCACCCGTATTCTTACCACTAACTGTCTCCTCGATCAGTGGGCCTTGTCGTGCATGGCCTGAACGTTTGTCAGCTGCAGATGGCTCACCGCCGCCTGCACCCTCACCATTTCCAGCAGATTCATCACTGCCTGCTGCTGGCCCCGTGCCATTATCACCACCGGCACCACTTGCTTCTGTCTTTTGTTTTTCAGTTTTAAGGGATATCAACGTAACAACCATCAATCCAATCTTTCTCAATTTTTGTTGGATTGCCTTACAAAAGCTATAAAACAAAAAACAACAACAAAAAAACAGTGACAATGACAGTTTAAGTGTCAACGCAGCAACAGAAATAACAAAACATAAACTTCAGTGCTGAAGAAGAGGGTGATGGAAAAGGCGATCTCAAACCCACTCTTCAAAATCTGTTAAATTATGGAGCCAATATAAAGTATCACTGTAAATGTAAGGGGTTTGTTGATTTATAAATTTTTTTTTTTGTTTATTGTTTACTTTTTTTTTTTTTTTTTTTTTTTACTTTGTACAGTGATGTAAAGTAAACTAATATGAATGACAAGTGCTGACTCTGTCATGGCTTTCATTTCATTAGTATCCAAGCTTGTATGATTCATTAAAAGATCGTTTAGTGTTTCTATTCTCAGGAAACATTAAACCTTAAAACCACCTTTTATGTTTTCGGGAGGTTTTTCTCTTGTTTGTGACTCGCTTTTTCCATCTCCACAACAAACGTGTACATCACTTAAACAAAACAGAAGAAGACAAACATGTCTCCGAACAGCAGACAGATTCCACACAAAACATAAATGCAGACAAAGATCACCACAAAGGGGTTAATACAAGAGGATACAGAATTTAGTATGGCATGTACATGTTATACTAAAGTCTGTTTCTCACAAGAGACCCACAAACAAATGTGTCAAGATGTAGATGTGTGAAGTGTTTTTTATTCATCAATGAAGTAATTAGTTGATACTTAAATACCTGTTGGACTGAAAACCCTTTCAGCAACTAACCCGCTTCTAAACAAAGGCTCTAGAACTGAAATGGATTTCAGGAATGGATTGAAATATTAATAATAATAATAATAATAATAATAAACCAGATGCATAGTCTAACATATCCTGGAGTTTGGTCACTGAGGCTTGAGGAATTTCTTTTAAAATTGTCCTGGGTAATATGGAGCTTTGGGCTAAGTGTACTAAAAGCGGAGCAGTGTAGATTTTTGTAAAATGTCAGTCGTTAATTTTGGTTGGTGTTATATAAATTTATTAATAATGCAGCTGCATCTAAGTTAGGATGTTTATTTCCTACTGTTAAAGTCATTTTCATGACTTTAACTGTCAATAAAACGTCTACAACATGCATCCTCTGACATCTCTTACCACCGACTGGTTCTTCAACCTCCGCAAGTTTCTTTTTAGCTCGTTTTCCTTTTTTTCCAGATTTTTCATCTTGCTGATTTGTGGTTTCCTCGTCATTATTATCCCCTATTAGTAATAATAAATAGCAGCTTTATACAGAATGTCACACATGACATAATTACAAATCTAATTATTTGTTATGATATTAGTGCTGACTTCATAAGAACTTGACTTTAATTTAAATGTACTGGACATCTTTCAGCTTCCTGCTCTGAGAAAAATTATCAACATTTGCTTTGAAAATTTCTTTACGAACTCTTGATAAGACGTGTTTACTGAGGGTTATGTGTATTGTAATTTATATTACAATTGCAAACAAAAGGGAGAAGCTAATATAAATCAAAATGTAAACCGTAACAAACAAAACATGAAGCAGACTGTCAAAACCCGATCAATGATAATTATCATATAATTATCATCAAATTAAATGTTTCTTATTTGCTCTTGGATATGTCGCATGAATAACATTAGCGAAAGCATAAAATTTATGAAACACTTAAGCATCGCATCAAAGAGCATAGAAACAATAAGAACAGATACAGCAAAACATGAACTGTGACTCAGAAGAAGAGGATCGTGGAAAAGGTGATATCCAGCTCGCTATTCTGAATTATTGTAATTGTAGTGCCATCATGAAATTGATTATTTTGCTCTCCAATTTAGATTTATTACAATGATACTTCTTTCAAACTGAAGTAATCTGTCACTTTTTCCAATTTTGCACCCTCCACACAACAAATGTGGACACGAATTTAACAAGATATTGAACCACATGAAAAGAAACATTTCTACAAACAGCAGGCGTTTTACACACCAAACACAAATTCAGACAAATGTCTATAATTATCTCTGTAATGGACCGATAAAGGAGTTTAGCGTGGCAAATAGAAGCTAAACTAGTGTAATTTTCACAAGAAGCACAAATTTGAACATCTAAAGGTGTAGATTTGTAAAATTGAGTTTTATTAATCGACATTGGCTACGCTAATTTAGCAGATAATGGACTTAATACCCAGGTTTTCAAATATATTTGCAAATATTTCTAAAAGTATCTAGAAAAATAACACTGAAACGTGCTACAGTTTTGGATATCCTGGTAAAGCGAGTTTGGTCACTGAGCCTCGACAAGTTAGTTTTTTTTTTTTTTTCTGTGCTAACAGAGCTTTCATCTGATTAAGCAGAGCAGTGAATAGCCTGGTAAACTGTAAATGCAGCTGCATCTATCATGGCAAGAAAACTATGCGGCTCCTTTGGAATGACCCACTTTTTCTGCATTGATTGGTCATTAAATGTGATCAGATCTTCATCTCAAGTCACAAATGCTGATAAACAGTGTTGTCATACCAATGTAGTGCAAATCATTATAATCTGTGTCTGCATTGATCCGAGACACACAGAGATTCAGTGCGCTGGCCGTAAAAATGAATGAACCCGCAGATTTGATAACTTGTCCGTAACTTTAAACTTGCAGTAATATAGAACTGCTTCCACTCAGTTATATGTTCAAGGCTGACAGGTTGGAAAAAGTCATTCCACCACGTCTCTATAGGTTGAAGACATCTGACTCAGACTGGGCCAGTTTTAAAAGCTGGAATATTTTGTTTACGTTGACCCTCCATTACCAACTTTCTACCGAGCATCAACAGTCTGCTTTATGCCGGTGGCCTAAAATCACAGAACCTATTTATATTTAGTTATCTTAAATGTGGACTGATGAATATCTCGACTCACTGAAATGATTCTGCAACCTTTTCAGCTTTATGCTAATCCAAGATTTTTAAGATTCGGTCTTC
Source organism: Remorina albescens (assembly GCA_034769265.1). NCBI lineage: Eukaryota > Metazoa > Chordata > Actinopteri > Carangiformes > Echeneidae > Remorina > Remorina albescens. The sequence continues at coordinate 23,273,720 of CM068494.1, forward strand.
TTGGATCTCTTGTGAGGTGCAGATGTAGATTGAACACAAAAAACTCAAAATGTTTGAGTTTCTCATATAAATCATATGACACGCACCTCCGGCCTTGTGTCACTGATTCAACTCCGGGCTTTTCCAACTTATATTTTCAACAGAACAATACAACGATTTGTGTGCACTTGGGTAAATAACTTGTGTTTCTTCCTAATTATATGGAGATCTGATCATATTGTAAGACACATTTAATCGAGAGGTAATTCCAAACTTCTTGCCACTATTAAGGGCCGTCCACACCAAGAACTATAACTATAACGATAAAATGCCAGCATCCACACCAATGAACGATATTGTTGTGTTGCTAGGTTACGCCAAGCACACTGAGTGCTCGGCGCAACGGTCAGCAGTGGAGCACAGATTTATTTATTCCAAGGGTGCGCCCGATTCCGTCCCAGATGTCCCTCTTCTTGGTGGCATCTTTATACAGTCCGTCATTCTTGTCATACGGAGCTGGATTTTTTTTTGTACCTCAATGATAAGCCTCTCTCCTACGTCGTCCGCCATGTTGAATGAGTGTGTCAGTGACGTGATGTGAAGAACGTCTCGACCTGTCATTCCTGATGGATTTTGATTTGCTGTCAGTGTTTTTATCGTTCATCAAATCGCTTTGAAAGTGATCCGAATGATATCGTCCACCACTATCGTTGTCGTTGTAGTGTGGACGCTGCCATCCACTTGAGTTAAAAACGATTTTTAGAACTATATATTTATACTTATAGTTATACTTCTTGGTGTGGACGGCCCTTTACTAAGGAATTGTTTAGAACTTTCTACAGTTGTGACGTCAAAGTCATTTTCATTTCCAAATGACTTTAATGGTCAATAAAACGTCTACGACATGCATCCTCTGGCATCGCTTACCATCCACTGGTTCTTCAACCTCCACAAGTTTCTTTTTGGAACGTTTTCCTTTTTTCCCAGATTTTTCCCCTTGTTGATTTGCACTTTCCTCATCATTATTATCTCCTATTAGTAATAGTAAATAGCAGCTTTATACAGAATGTAAAGCATGACAAACGAGATTTACTTAAAGAAACGTTGATTCTAAAGTTAATGTACAGGACATCTTTCAGCTGCCTGCGTGCACGAGATATTTTCTCTTCAAAATCTTCATCGAATATTCATTTTCTGTGGATTTATTTTATATTAAGAGACTCATAGTAATGAATCTTTAAGCTCGCAGTAAAGAATTGTAAATAAAATCGAGAGAACAATAAACTGCAGACAAAAGTGAAAAGTGAAGACATTTCTTACCGATCACTGTATCTGGGACAAGTTGACCATCTTTCACACGTCTCCTGTGTTTTCCTTTTGCACCACCTGCACCACCAGCTCCTCCCTCTCCTCCTCCTGCTCCTCCTTCTCCTTCAAATTCTTCACCATAATCTTCAAAGGAGTCATAGTCCTCTTCTCCCAAACCTTCTCTGCCACCAACTCCTGCAGCTCCTCCACCAGCCCCACCAAGTCCTCCAGCTCCTCCACCGGGGCCTCCAACTCCTGCAGCTCCTCCACCAGCCCCACCAAGTCCTCCAGCTCCTCCACCGGGCCCTCCAACTCCTGCAGCTCCTCCACCAGCCCCACCAACTCCTCCAGCTCCACCAACTCCTCCAGCTCCTCCACCAACCCCTCCAACTCCTGCAGCTCCTCCACCAGCCCCACCAAGTCCTCCAGCCCCACCAACTCCACCAACTCCTCCAGCTCCTCCACCAACCCCTCCAACTCCTGCAACTCCTCCACCAGTCCCACCAGGTCCTCCAGCTCCACCAACTCCTCCAACTCCTCCCCCGACCCCTCCAACTCCTGCAGCTCCTCCACCAGCCCCACCAAGTCCTCCAGCTCCACCTCTACCCCCTCCAACTCCTCCAGCTCCTCCACCGGCCCCTCCTACACCTCCAGCTCCTCCTCCATGTCCACCAACTCCTCCAGCTCCTACACTGGCCCCTCCCACACCTCCAGGTCCTCCAGCTCCTCCACCGGCCCCTCCAACACCTCCAGGTCCACCAATTCCTCCAGCTCCTCCTCCAGGTCCACCAACTCCTCCAGCTCCTCCACCGGCACCTCCAACTCCTCCAGCTCCTCCAGCGCTGCCGGCAGCTGCACTCTTTGCCTTTGCAGCATCTTTAGCGGCCTCCTTAGCAGCAGCTTGGGCCTCAGTCGCTTGCTTTCTTGCTGCTTCTGCAGCTTCTCTCTCTCCTTGAGCTTTCTTGGCATTTTTCAGCTTTTCTTCCATTTCTCTCTCACATCTTTCCTGCTGTTCTTTAGCTATTTTCAGCAGCTCTTCGTCATTGCAAGCTCCAGCCATAGTAGTCTTGCGAACTGCCTTCTTGCCCTTGTTGGCAGGATCTTTGCCAACTACAGAAGAGAATATGTCAAATGAGTTTAAATTTGCATCTCAATGTTAAGTTCGGAATTGAACAATTATTTGGTGAAAAATATCAAGATATTCGGTATTTACGTATACCCCGAAAATAAAATGATCTTCTCACCTTCAACTACAAGCCAGGCGTTGCAGGACTTGATTCCTGCCACAGCAGCATAGATACCAGTATCCAAAGGCAGACAGTCCCGCACGATCAACTTGTGGATAAGTTTATCCTCAGAAACAATTATTTCATGTTTCTCACTGTTGGTGAGTGGGGTAGATTTACCAAACCATTTGACCTCATTCATAGGTGCAGTCAGGACACATTGAAACATGGCGTCCTCTCTTTCTTCCGCTTTGACCTCTTGTATTTTGACAGCAAAGTCAACTTCAGGTACTGCAGGATGTCAAACAGAAGCGTATATGAATACTGTTTGGTTTTTTCGCCTGTCATTTTAATGTTCCAAACGCTGCTCTGGTCAGGGTCACACTTTCATTAAATCATTAATAAATTTAATATCAAAAGAGAAAAAGGATTAGGGTGGGCTATAATATATTGGTAATAACTGGAAACTCAGTAATTTCATCTTAATAACTCGATCAAAAACTTGCCTTTAAAATCTGTTGAAAATACATTGACGCCTTCAACATCCACTGAATAGAGCCCGGCATCTTCTTTGCCAAGTTTTTTAATCGTGAAAATATATTTCTTGCCAACTTGTTTCAAACTGTGCTTCAATTCCTCGCCTTCTTCTTTACAGAAGGGAACCATGACACCATCCTGCAGAATTTAGGGACATTTCTGTTCGGATAGCAGATCATTAAGAAAAAACACAACAGCAAAAACAACACTGAAGTGAAGAGGATGTTTCACCTTATACAGGAAAATTTTGCTGGAAGGATCCTTCAGGTCCATGTCCAACTCAATTGTAGCATAGTCATCACAGGTGACCTCAATAGGTTTCAGTGTAGTGATGTGTGACACAAACTGCAAAAAAAAAAAACCCCAGCGAATATAAACATTTAATTATGAAAAATAAAAGTTGTATGTGAGTCTGTCTGTACATTTTAAGCACCAACAACACGCTGTGATTAGAAGAGACGTTAAAACAGTTTTCATGAAGACTAACGGGATGAAGGATTCAGTGGAAGGCCACGTACCTCTGCAATGTCCTCCTCTCTCTCTTTCTTCATTTCGTTGAGTCTCTTCAGCATGCCTCGGAAGTCTGTGATGCCATATTCAGCACAGATCCGCTCATAGTCTTTCTTATCTGCACTGAGAAGAATTTCCCAGACCTTCTCTTCATCATTCATTACCTTTTCCTCACGTGTCCCATCAGGATTTCTGCAGTAAGAGATTTCTAACTTTAGTAAACTCTTTGGGGAGCAAATGTTCTGATAATGTGTCAAAATAACGGCAAGCGGTTGGGTTTCCTTGTTTGACTCACCGTTTTTTAAGCCTTTTTCTGAAGTCTATGATATCTGAGGAACCATAAAGAGAAGGTACATAACTGAATGACATTGTAAATCATAGATGACAATTTATTTCTTAGTTGTGGAACTTTTTCTTGTGCAATTCTTTGTCCCATTTCCAAGTTATTTTTGATATAATTCAATTTACTTTTGAGCTTATGTGATAAGTCTGGTCATATTCTGTACTTGTTATTGTCAATATGCTCTTCTGATAGGAAAAATTAGCTGTTCTTTTTAGCACTAAATCGTCATCTAAGGTCACTTACATGCCTCATTGGTTCATTTGGCCCAGACTACAGAGAAAAATGATGTATGGTTCCCCACAGTGTATTATTCTCTATCTCTCAATACTGTTAGACTTCGGCAGCCTGTCTGTGAAACTCAGCCTAAAGGCCATTCATTACTTAAGTTGAAAAAAGTGGGTCCCAAAAAAAAAAAGGAGTTTCAATTTCGAAAAAGTTTTGGTATTTTGCGACAAAGAACTGGGCCACAAATGTTACCCAAGTAAACACTTTTTTTTTTTTTTTTTTTTTTTTTTTTACTGCACATCTGTTAAAACATTTTGGAATCAGATGAGTAAGTATAACAGCAGCACAGTGTATCTGGGACTTCCCCATAATGAACCACAACGCTTTGTTGGTGTTCATGAGAAAAATAAGGAATATCTAAAGACTTAGCCGTCCAATTTATTCATCTAACTGATAATCCACAGTCTTCTTTAGTGAATCAAATCGAATTTTGACCTGATTGAAAAGCAGATTTGGGCGGTAACAATTTTTGGCATTATTGTGAAGTCACAGTATTTCAATAGTGATAATGTTGCTCCTTTTCAGAATTAAATATTCTTTCTGTGGCGAATATCTTGCATTGATGACAGCATGAAAGTGGCATCCGCACAAGCCACATTTTCCTGAATACATCTGTTGACATTTCTGTTGTCTCAAATAAAACTGTGAATCATCATGTGATGAAAGATGCAACGCTGTAGAAGCTCTTCCATATGATGTGACCTCATATCACGTAACATCCTGATGGCTGATGACTCATACAGGGGACGAATAAAATTTAGACACACAAACTTGAGATAACTTGACAGAAAGACGACAGGTGGGTGCTGTAATTTATTGTTGGGCCCTTACCAAACAAATTTGTGGACATTTATTTGTAGAACGAGGCATCTGTAGCAGCAGAGACACGTTTTACCTTTATCAAAACCCTGCAGCTCCTGCTTGACTGACAGCTATATGAATCACTCAGCACTGAGTCGGCATAAAGTTGGTTCAATTAAAAATAGATAGATTAATAAAGTAACTTCCAGAGCAGTGACACACATTTGCCGTGTTGGTTTAACTTAAGCTGGCATCACTTTTCTGGGGGTCACTTCATTGCAGTGAAGCTTCTTTTAATGCAGAGTAACTGTAAGTTGAGCGCACTGAGCTACAGTTCCCAGATGCAATGAAGTGACAGATTAAACATTGCATTGAGCTGTCGCCTCAGCTTTATTCAAACCTGAGGAGGCCGTAATATGTGACATTTTGATCTCTGTTTTTCTGAGTTTTCAGTCGATTCCTAAGAGAGTCATTAATGTCTCAGCAGACAGTGTCATTGGACTGACGTGACAGATTCGCCCTGACAGGCCGATTTTTCCCAACAAATCCAAGTAATGAATAAAATGACACGAAAATATATGGGCTAAGTTGTAGAAACATTTCAAATATTGATTGGTTATATAAAAAACATCAACCTGCTCTGTCATTTCTAAAAAAAAAAAAAATGTAGTTATGAATGTGTTGCTAGTTTATCTGCTATTGGGTGTTCTTTGTGTCAGGAACAAAGACGGAATATACTACCTCAACTTTATATATCGTAAAGACTGATGCTTCAAATTCGATGCCACTCAAAATGGATTTGAACTCTCACCTTCCGCTTGTATCTTTTGAAATTCCTTGGTCTTAGAGAATCCAACTGTAACAAACAAACAATAGCTTTCATTTTCATGACCTGTTTTTCAAAATTCAAGTATGCCACACTCTTAAGATGATAAATAATGCATATATGTTCTTACAATCATCGGATTCAAAGGACCCTACCTGCAATAACATTCAAGACAACAGTGCAAACAGCCTTTCCATATTCATTTGTTGCGAAACACTTGTAGGTGTCAGCATCCTCTGGTGAAACCTTAGGAAACTGGGAGATGACAACGGCATTAACACAGAGGCATATTTACTATCACTGAAAGTAGAAAGCATGTATGGCCAGTCGTCTTCATTTCTACCTCATACTGTTACCGTACCTCAATGGTATGTTCGTGAGATGCCTCATCATACTTTTGCAGGCAGATGTCAGGGTGGTAAATAATTTCCCCGTTTGCTCTGCTCCATGTCACAGTGGGGTTGGGAGTGCCCACAACTATGGCTTTAAAGACTGCCAATTTACCTGGAATAGGAGAAATGGGGAAAAAAAACCCCAATCCTTTTCAGTGTCACTTGTCGTCTCCCACATGCAAATGATCAAATCGAATGCTTTTGTTTAACATTTTAAATGACCAGGGATCTCTTTTAACAGCTTGGTGTGTATGTGCCTGATTTTAGAATTACTTTTTTAAAAATGTATCTTAGGGAGTGTTTTTATCACAGATCTTGGGAAGATGATGGTAAAGAGAGGAAGTGAATGCATGTGAAGCAATGGCAGTTCACATCCCTGCGATTTATTGACAGCTCTAGTGAAAAACAATATAGATTTTTATTTTAATTTTTTCCCCATGACAGAGTCTTAGAATTGAGAAATTCTAAGGTCAAAAAGGATTGAAGACGGCTTTCTGTGTTTTTCTTGGAGGAATTTTAAGACGTACCCTCCTGAATAGTCAGAGCGATGGGCTTGCGAGTGAAATCTGGAGTTGTCATTCCCTCCGGAAGTTCCTCCGTAAACTGCGTTATCATGACGCCGGGCACTTTGGACCTCTTTTTGATGCCTAAATCACATGAAAAGATATTATAAACGAGAAAACTATAAAGAATTGAGAATACTATACATATATATTTATAATCATTATAAGAACAGTCAACCAAATGTGTGTTCAGATCTTCCATACTTATACAGCGTATTCATGTAAACAGGAAAGCAGCAACGACTTATTTTGAACAACCATCCTCAAATCAGCAAACAGAATAACTACAATATATTTGAACAAAAAGGGCTTTTAGGAAAGCTTTAGTTAAACCCTGGATGACTGATACAAGTCTAAAACCCAGACAGGTTGCCCAGTAAACATTTAGCAGTGTAAACACAAACAAACAAACATACATACATGTCAGTGTTCAATCTGAAGGAAGCAACTTCTTTTGGAATAAAAAGGTGAACTCAGTCCAGTGGTTATATTTAGATGAATTTAGTCCTTTTCCCAATATTTTTTTCCCAACATATTTTAAGAGACTTTTCTGTATAAACTGAGGGAAATGAATGGAGGGATAACGGAAGCAAGTGCAAATATTTTGAGCCAAATTAGCATGATTCTCTCTGGCACCTCCAGTCTGACCCTGCCAGAGGGTTGGTGTTCTTGCTGTTGTGTTGGTCTTTTTGTAAAAAGACAGGCACAAGTGAGTTTTTACATTCCCACCTACGCTGCATCTCCTGGGTTTGAATTGGCATTACATTCTCACGGCAAAGTTAACATTGGAGCTCTCCCTCTGGATTAAGGATGTGCATAACAAGCAACACTGTAAAAACAACAGTGAGGTCAGAAGTCTAAGAGCTTCCCACAGGGACTGTGACTCTGCAATATATGCATTAAGAGAGTGTTGCAGTTGTGTAAAACAAGGTTTTATGTACAACTTTGTTCTACACAAAAGTGTGTTAGAATACTTGCCTAAATTGTATGTAATGATGGGCTTTGGACTCTCCATCTTCTTGGGCCTTTTTGGTATTAGTAGTGAGTGTTTATTATATTTTATTTTAAACATGCACATTGAGTGATGACCTAATCAGTTAATAGTCAATCTGATTGTAAATTCAGTGTTTATGTGAGTAGAGACACCGTTAAAACAGAATATAAAACAATTCATATTCACAGTTGAATTCATTGTCCATTTCACTTTGCTATGACACAGCTAACATGAATACAGCTTGTCAGGTAAAGTACAGAGTTGTTCATTTTCAGTGAAACATTAAATGAATGGCAAAATAACAGAAATCTGTTGAAAAACATAAGTAATTAATAGATGGTAATGAACCTCAATCAGAATTTTCCCCATTTCTGAGACACAAAGGAGAAACAAGCCAAATATAAAAGCTTCAATCTTTATCCATTGTTTCCACATCTTCTTTGAAAATTTTTGTCAGTCAATGTCGGAAGTTTGCTTGTAATTACCTTTTTTTTTTTTTTTAAGAAGCCTCACATATCAGTATGATCCTGAGGGCTGACGTAGAATTGATTAAACCTCTTATGCTAATGTTTTACATATTATTCTTACTTTTAAGCACAGTTCAGTCTAATTTTGTGATACTTGAAAGGGGAAAAATTGCCCAGAAGTGTGTGTGTGTGTGTGTGAGCCCCCACAGGCCCATCCTCATAACAATGATGTGGGTTCAGCTCAGCTCTCTTGCCCTGAGATATTTAAAATGTGTCTTCAGACTAAGCAGTCCATGCAGGTCTAATTAGCTCTTCTGCAAAAGTCTCATTTGATGACCAATATTAACTAACCCACCGCAATCTCAAGGGGGGAGGGGGGTGGGTCCAAGAATCCCTGGCCTTTAAATATTTTCACTTAGCACGAAAGACCTGTAACAAGCAGAATATTAACTATAGAATACAGAGTTTATGAAGTAAGCATGGTGGCCCAACATTATTGCAGTCCGAAGCACATCGCTTGTGGCAGGTGCTACTGAACAGCACACACGGTATGTTGCAGAGCACTGATAACGTCACACTGATGTTACAGCTGTCAACAAGCTGAATGGTCACACTGGAGGACTGCATGGATGACACGGACATTATTAGAAGCAATATGTTTGGAGGTATTGATCAGCCTATTAAGAAAAACAGCAATTAAGACTGCATGTTTAAGCAAGGCATTGATTTTATGGGTCAGTCAGCAGATGGTATTTTTTTCATGGAGTATCATTGGCATAAATTCAAGATTCAAGATCTTGCATGAAGTACGGGCTGTGTACGAATGCATTACCACTTTCGAAAAGACCTTGACAGACGTCAGATGGCTTGGGAGCACAGGGCTCTTATCATATTTCTGGCACAGTTGCACAGGAGACAGTTCACTTATAATCACTTAAAAAATCACTTATATTTTAAATACCCTGCGTTATATTGGTTTTCCTTTACTTTATGGCTAGTTGACTCCTTTTATTGCAGCTCAGAATCATGTTGATAAATGGATCGTTAGAGAGTTCTTGTTCACTGAAAAGCAGTGATTGAAATTGTGCCGTTCATCAGAAATGAAATGAAAGTGAACGCCAAATGAAAGTTGTGGATTGTTTTTTGTTGTTGTTTTTAATGTGCTCCAATACTTTCTATTGATTCACTGTATTTATGCCATATGTAACTCTAGAAATCCATCGTTGACTGGTGCAGAAATAAACTCTTGGTATTTGTATTCTGACGTCACACGCTTGTATCCGCAAAGACACACAACAGAAAAACTGAATAACATCTTGCACTCGAGTGCTGAGCTTTCATCATTTTCGTTTCATTTCGCTTTTTAGGTTTGTGTTTTTCTCATTTCCTGTCTTTTATGTCTTCGAAAGCACTTTGAAATGCCTTTGTGTGTGAAAAGGGCTTTCCAAATATATTTGGCTTGCTGGTTAAATAAATTAATGTATGATTAGTAGAACATTCAGAAGGTTTCAAAACCTGCTGACTCTCCAGCACTGTTGTTCCTGGGCGACGCTGTGGGTTCTTCTCATCGCTGCAGCTTTAGCCAGTTCCCATTGTTGGCTGTTCAGATTTTCGCCGTAACTCTGCAGTTTTCTGCTGCTCGGCTGTTCCAGTTTGTCGCTGGAGAGCACATTCAGAAAGTAATAACTAAACCCCCGTTTTTTATGTTTCACGATTAAAAGAGTCTGCATGAGGTAATGTGTATAAAATTTAGATTCTGTGTCTGCTCCGGACTTCTTTGGTCACTTCAATTAGATGAAAAGATAACAACGTTTTCCATTGAGTCGAAGAGAACAATGAATTTCCTTCACCGTCATTTTATATGGGAGCTGGGATTTTATTAAGCAGGTCCGAAACCTCAGAGCTTTGCACGCAATTGTGAATATTTGTCACAGTGTTACAAGAAATGAAAATGCTAGGGAGAGCTGCGTGGGGCTTAAGGGCTTCCAGAGGTCACGGGTGTCATTCCAGCTGATTAACTCCAGACCTCAATATCATGTATTAACTTTGCAGATCATGGTTCAATGAGACCTGCTTTGAACTGCGAGGATCATAGAAATTGTAATTTTGTATTTGTGGCAGTCATGGATGTCCCAGTGAAGGAAAGGAGAGCTGAAAATATCAAAGGAGCACAGAAAGGGGAACTTAAAGCGGTTTTCCCTTGATGGTGTTTGTGGTATAAAAATAAAACCTCCAAAATTATTTGCTTATAATCTCTTTACTAAGACAAAGTCATGCTCTTAGCGGTTCATAGGTATTAACTTGAATTTATTAGTTAATCATGTTTAAGCTGAAGATTTTTTTTTAGGCGACACTGGGGTGACCAGTCAAATTAATTCAATTTTTCTGGCCAACCCTTGGACATATTCCTGTAGGGCAACTCCACTAATTGAGACTGAACTGTGCCAACATACTGTGCAGGACTAATCATCACGTGGACATGAGTTTAAAAAGTGGCATTTTCTTTTTAGAAACATGACAATCAACCGCGGTGCCCTCCAGCAACAGTCTGCAGTCAGTATTCATATGGTGGTTGTTTGAAAATGTCACAATAAGATGCATCTGTTGTGACACTGAAAGCTGCCTCATCCATTTGGATGACACCTTTCAAGGGGTGATGAAGGTCACGCCACACATGCAACTCACCCAACATGGAGTCATGCACTTGCAGAAGTTGAATCGTTCGTGAACTTTGAATTCTGTTTTCGCTCGCATACCTTTGTCGTCTGGGTGAACTCCCTCAGAACCGCCGACTTAACACGCAACGTGACAGTAGGAGAGGGAACAGGACAGGTAAATTTTAATCCTGACAAAAGCACCATGGCAGATTGGAACTTCGACAGGATTATGGACACGTAATATACGTACGTACACATAACAACCACAAGATACATGGTATGACCCATTGATAGGAAGCACAAACACAGACACGACTAGGGCAGAACAAAAACTTCAGACACACATCACATAACAACAAAAAATGTTAGTCTGAGACAAAATATAATACAGCAGGTTAGCAATATAGTTATTGCCTTTTCAAGCTCGGCTCAGGCATTTCTTCATGGCTGACATCTCAGGATGATTCCTGTGCAGTGCTTGAGAGAAAATATGTGCAGATACTTTGGACAATAGCAGTTTGTGGGAAAATGATTTCAATTATGCCTCCATTTCGTCTTCTATCAGACAAAGACAGGAGTCCTCTTCGATTGTTGCAGCTGCTTCTAACGGTCCTGCACGAGGAGCTTGTTGTTCATCTTGTTTGTGTCATCTATGTCTCATTATTGTTCTCCAGACGGACTGGGATGATTCTTTGTCTTGGCATGTTTTGTTTTGTGTGTTTGTTTTTTTTTTTTTTTTTTTAAGTCTTCACGAGATTAAATTTGCTTTCTTTCAGTGATTCCTTTATTCTTTCCTTTATTTCCGTCTTCTGAGGTCACTCATTTGACCAACGTCGTCGTGTTTACATCCTTTGGAAGCAGAGGTTGATGACAATGTTGCCAGTGCTGCATTCAAACTTGCTGCTGTTGTTTTGTTTTTTTTTTCCGACAGCCAAAAACAATATTCTTGCACTTTGAGGAAAAAAAAAAAAAAAAATCTCTGTTGTTGAGTTTTCTTGGCATCATAAATAACATTATACTGTGCTGTAATTTCTGACGAATCATAAGTACTATTTTGACTTCTTTCCTCTTGGGTGAGGAAAACTCTCCAGTACTTATCTCATTTCCTCTCAGCAGAAAATGGTCCGCACTCAGTTTGATTCTCTTTCACATTTCTTGGTTTTCTGCCTCTTCACAATAGATGCCTTTTCCACACAACACACTGACCTGATGTAATCTCTGACATGGATGTCTTCACAGGTTGTGTCTCTGTCTTGAAGCTTGTTTTTTTGTTTTCTTTTCCTTCAATGCCACATGAATTTTTTCACATAAAGATTAGACGGGAAATGAGCTCTGTTTAATATTATTCCTCAGAGACGAGGAAATTTCAGGTGGAGAAAGCTGCAATACCAACCCCTCGACAGAGTTAACAATAGGGGGCGTCCATCATTTTGCACTTACCTGCCTGCCCAGCGGCAGTTTGATCGGTCACCTTTGACCTCTTCCACATGTTGCCGTCCTGTGGAGCTCTGCTGATTCACAAGGCTCTGCTGCAAAGAGAAAGATGACCAAAGAGGAAATATTTAGTAGAGAAAACTTGCATGGCTTTAAGACAAATCAGTGATGTGGACTATGGAGGTGTCAAGTCATGTTTTTTTTTTTTTTTACTTTTGGATGAGCCACGCTTTTAATTTATTCTCTTTTTGAATATTTGAACAGGCACCACTGAAATACTCTGAAAAACCTTTTGGAGGAAATTCAGCATGTGGAAAATGCTCCAAGATTAAGATGCAGTGCCAGTGCTCCTCTTGACCAGTGCAGTTGCTTCAATCAGTCAGTGAGAGGCAGCAACCCAGTGGCATTTACAGAGACTGTGGGCCTTAATGTGCGAAGCGATTCCATCTCAGGAATCTTTTCCAGGCACGTGATAAATAACCGAGGAACTTGTTGAAGCCTTAAATAAATAGGGTGAAGAGCTACTCTCAGTTTTAAAATGAATGTCCTCACTACTGTAGCCCTGATTTATTGTGGTGCAAAAAAAAAAAAAAAAAAAAAAAGTAACATTGAGTAGAAATGCCACATTTTCTTTTACCCCATTCACTTGCAGTAGAATAGGGGCATGACAAAATTACCCTTTGATTGAAACAGGCCTCTGTGTAAGGCGCAGTACAAAAAGATGCATAATATTTTTCCAATGGAATCAAATTTTCGCCCTGAAATCTGAGGACGAAACGTTTGTTGAAGATATCTGAAGAGATGAACATAAACCTCACAGATGTAACGGGACACAGTGGAGGATCACGAGTGACTCTTACGGCACTTATTTAACTGTCTCTGTGTGAGTCGCTGTTATGAAAGGTCGCATGCATGACTTAATGCCATTACTATATTTTGTTCTTGTAAAATTTGACCTAATGGCTTTCAGGTTTAGAGGTCTTAAACCTCTCATTGGGCCAGGGCTTCGAGTAGGAGTGGTTATACTGTAGACGCGCAATTAATATTATTGATTTTATTACTTTGCAGTTGAAAGGATTTCTGATATTGTTGGTATCATGAGGTGAGTCCTGCTTGACTCCAGCATGAAAATCTTTGTGATTATTTGATAACATGCAAATTGGTGTTGACAGTGTGTTTGTTTGTTGTTCAAGTTGCCCCAAATACTTAAAAATACGTACTTAAATACCAGGAATGAGTGAATTATTGGGGATATTATAGTTAATATAAGAAGAGTCTCTCTCTCTCTCTAAATTAACTTAAAAAATGCACAAAAACAGAATGGCCTTATTTTGAGCTTGTTTTGCATGAAATCTCATACTTCTTTGAGTTGTTTTATCTTTACCACCGGCTGTAAAACATATCCTGAGTTGAAGCTTTAGCCGTGTATGTTTTCTTTTTCATGTGTTCAAACAGCATGTGCACTCCGGCTGCTCCTATAAACCTTTGAAGCCTCCGATGTCCTGATTTCACATTTTTTTAGTCAATTCAAAATGTTCAGGACTAAATCAGATACAATTTTTTAGGGGAATGTCAGGGGATTGTTCATAGGAGAGAGTTTGAAAAAATATACCATCATGGCCCCTATATAATCCCCAAAAATTGAAATGTTTCAGTGAGTTTTGTTTAACTTGGATCGCAGATTTACCAAAATACTGATGGCTAAATATTTCCTACCACATTTGAACTGTTCAGCTTTGTCCCGATGTCGCACTGAAAATAAAACCTGTCATCTTGGAAATTAAGTGTTATATTTTTAGTCGTACACATGCTCAGGCATATGTTCAGAAAGGAAAGGTTCTGGGCTCCAGCAGCGGTCTTGGCTCCCGGTGTGCCTGGAGAGTGAACTACACAACACATATGGTAAAGGCAAAACAGCCTGCAACAGGAGACATTTTGGCAGGAGACCCTTTGCGTTAAAGGAAACCTACTACTCTTCCCTCCCACTTGATAGATTGCTGTTTTGTGATTCCTTATCTGTCTGTGTCAAACCGTGTGATGTTTGACTGTAATTTCATCTTTGCATGTCTGCAACACCACATCCTTTGACATCATTTAAACTTGGCCTCTTGCCTTAAGACACCAATGGAGTTCTTTCAAGTTCCACAAAAAAAAAAAAAAAAGAAAGAAAACAGGCACTGAAGATGCCCCGTGGCAACTATCTCTGTTCTAGTTGTACGTGCCATGTCTGACTGATTGAATCCCCTCCAGCACAGATGACTGCACCACTGACCAAGTTTTAGCTTCTTGCATGTCCCTAACTGCATTTCTCCACACCACTCGACACTGAGTACAATCAAGTGTTAAAGACAAAAAGTGCCATCAGCTCACACCGAACCAAAGCCTGAAGACAAAGCCCTTTGGTGTCAAATGAGCGCTAATGGTGCTATTTGAACTTCACCCATTTGTCCAATTGCTGGAACGGAAGTGACAAGTTCATGTCTGTGATGTTCAAAGCATGTATCAAATGCCTCAACTTCAACTTGTTATGTACGGCAGTGGGTTTTAACCAGCTATTGCTACTTTTGCATTCTTTTCTTTCTTTATTAACTGTGTCCTTCTGATCTATGATGCGTAATTGCATTGAAGATTATTGCTTTGTGCGAAAATACGTTTAGCATGGGCACAATATAAAATAAATGTACACAGGAACAACAACTATAGTGTGAGCAATATCGAGCACAAACCTGTGTGCTTCTTTGGTCTAAAAAAAGGCTTGTTTTTCTGCCAGAGCACAACCCACTCCTTCCATGCAAGTGTCTGAATTTCAGGCTCCATATTGATTTGATACCACTGTCTAAAGTTAGTCATCAGGCCGCAACCTCACAGCTCTGACCTTACAGCTATGATCCAGCTGCCCACATTTAAATCCAGCATCCAAACTGAGAAGCTTGCATGCCTGGCTAACAGGATTTCATGCACCAACACCAAATCTGTGTCTGCTCTGTGTAATTGAATCCTGCTCAGTGTTTAATGTATATCTAATTATTAATATAGTGACACACTCTGTAAATTCAGCAACTGAAATTAGACAGCACGTAAAGTTCTTTTTACCATAACTCTTTTTATGACTTTTAAGTACAGTACATTCAGCTCCATGTTGTAAAATAGAAGTCTGTCCTCATTACACATATGCAAATATAATTTAGGTTCCTTTTTTTCTGCAGTTATTTGTGCTCCCGCTCACCAAGGGCTGACGCACTCCCCTGATGCAAATGTTTGACAGTGCGAGTTGTGTATATCCTAAAGTACGTTCGCAGGAGCTGACTTGCAAGGAATGGGCCAATTGTAATCCACTTTTCTCTTCCAGCTTTCATTTTGAGGGCCACCTACCTGCTCACAGTCCCCAGCACTCTCAGCTCTGTCCCTTGTCTGGTCACGCTGTGCTGCCTCCTAATTTTTTTCCAATGTAATAGATCCGTCCAGCCGTGTGCGAGTTGCCGCTTGATGTTCCTCTACTGCCTTAGAGCCAGTGACTGCCAAAAGCTGTTGTGGCTTTTTTGTATTCGTGGTGACTCCAAAGACATTGGAGGTTGAGTGGGCGGTGTAGCAGGAGGGCACCGTGGAAGGGTGGGTCAAAGAGCAGGTTAAGTACCTCTTTGAGAAATATTTGTTCCCATAAACCAAATCTATGATGACGATGAAGTTTATGTCAACAAGCTTGCAGTACACAACCTTAAGACTTAAATATGTTGTGAGTAAAGAGTGCTGTAGATTTTTAACGTGCTTTGAAGGTTAAATGTCCTTATGTCCCTTAACTCTACCTCATGAATTACTCTTGAACGGTTTTTTGATGAAAATAAAGACTAAGAGCAACCAAACTTGTGTCGTTGTGTATTTCCCAGACACACTTTAGGAGAATCATTTTAAATACACGTGGTGCAGCATTTCAGGCAGTAAACACAAGATGAATGGTCCACCTGATTGATTCAGGCCATGTTTATTACAAAGAAATGATGATCAACATCAAACCTGTCTAAACATTGTCACTAAAAAGAACATTTTTTGTGTGCAAGGTTTTGAAATTATATTCAGGAGATGCAACGCATACTTGACAAACTGGACATACAATTACCATCCTCTCAACTGTAATTAATAAAATTAGGAATTTCAGACATTAGACAACATTGATTTGACTGAGCTGGAAAGAGAATAATTGACAGTGCTGATGTTTATTCAATGAAATTTGACATCCAAGGCAAATTGTTGTCCCAAAGGCAGAGGTATGCAGGTAGTCATGACGGACGCACTAGAACTGAGGTTTCGAAATTCAAGCCTGCAGCCTTTGATGCTTTTGTCTCTTTTCTTTTAGCGGTCTTCAATTGCATGTCATACTGTATTATTTTAAGACACAGTGTAAATGTTTCCAGCCTCCACCCATGTCGGATTAAACTGGGAGGTGAAGTGTAAAGTGCATCACATTGTGTCCCTCTCCCTTGACTTGCCAAACATTATTGAGCTGCCACAATTTTATGTCCATGTGAAACCTGATCAAGACGATCTACAAGTGTTAACAACTTTAACAATAACATCCCAGAAATACTCACACAGCAGAAGATGCTAGGGAATAAAAGCACCAACTGACGTACGAAGATAACCACGTTTATTAATAAATGGAAAATAAAGCGGTGCGTATAATTACAGTTTATCTGGTTCATTCGTTTTATCTGAATTTGAACTTCAATTTCCATCAGTATGTTTGGGTTGGGTTCAGGAAATTTATGGCAGACCTCCCTCTGAAATGTGTTTTTATTTGACCGCATGCCAGTCATCCTATCTGCCCAGATCTCTCTTAACCTGACAGTCAAACAGGTGAACTTTGCCTCCAACAAACAACAACCACAAAGCTGTCAAACATGAAGAAATATAGCTTTGGGTATCCATTTCCAGCAGATGGTTTTAAGTCTGTGACTATTTACGTCACGTCTACAATATCATGTTGGTAAAACCAGTGCCTTTGTGCTCTATTAATTAAAAGGAAAACTTTATTTAATTAATTATTTATTTATTTATTTTTTGGTGGGTGTCCGTTCCTGGAGATCGGGTTCAGCTACTCACAAAAGATCTCACATGAAAGCTCGGCGTCTGATAAAGTATTAAGTGAGCAGCTTACACACTTTCTGTGTCATCCAGTCATAAGCACTTAATGCTTAAACATACATACATGCATTTTCGCCAGCCTACTTGTTCACGTATATGGAAAGATGAAACCACAGGCATCTTCTGGTTTACTGAATGCCAGCTGGTCAGGTTGTGGCCTGGGAGGGGGTTGATGAAGAGAGCAAAGACTGTCCCACACTATATTTGGATGACTGTGATGTGGCGAACCACAATGCGCATTAATGTCGCTAACGGTTAGTGTTAATGTGACGAGAGAGATGCGGAAAATTATTTAGTGGGTCATTGACATATGACTTTATTGTAATCTCATTGATCACAACATTATAATATTATATACATAAAATATAAATGGATATGAAACATACAATATAAATACAGATATGATCATACATTCATTAAAAATTAATAAAATAATGAATAGACAAGTGCTTTATTTTTTATTACTCCTATATGATGTTATAGATATGCATCATAAATACCAGAGTATAGTATAGTTGCAATAAGATTAATGCATGTTCATTTTAAATCCATACATAAACAGACACAATGGTAAAACTCAGCCCTTACCTGTTGATTTCTACCACTCCTCCTGGCCTTCTTCTTAAGATACTCAAAATCAGCAAATCCTGTGCCAAGTTCCAGCTCATCACCGTTGAGGGATACTGTTGTCGCACATAATCTAAGGTCAAGTTTCAATTTTGAAAATACGTACTGTTGCATAATGAAAACTAACATGCTTGTCCATTTCTCCCTCGGTGTTACTGGCTTCCTCGTGCTCCAGCTGTGTATTGCGGACTAAAGCTCGCAGGTACACGAGTATAGTCATCACTTAGTATTCTCCAAATTCCTTGACCTACATGCCATCTGGCTCCTTCCTACTGTCTGCATCTGTTTCTAATGATCTGTCTCATAATTCACACTCCACCTCTTCTGGCTCCCTGTTGCCTCCCTTCCACTTCATTTACCATACATATCTACCTGTTCTCTGATATTCGAGGCCTTCCTCTGAG
This sequence comes from Remorina albescens, assembly GCA_034769265.1. Lineage (NCBI taxonomy): Eukaryota > Metazoa > Chordata > Actinopteri > Carangiformes > Echeneidae > Remorina > Remorina albescens. The sequence continues at coordinate 23,292,212 of CM068494.1, forward strand.
TCATCTCCTCCAGGCAATGTCTTATCTCACTCTTTCATTTTGAGCCATCTCAGTCATTCTGGTATTTTAATGCTTCATTACTGCCAGACCGACAGTGTATTTAAGATTTGCCTGTGAAGTATTCTTTGGTTTGTTGGTTTGTGTCTTTCAGCCAATGTAGACTTGAAGCTGCTTTGCTTAAAGAAATATAATTGCTGGTAAATGGCAGTAAAATTGGGTTTATTTTGCACTAAAAGCAGACAGACTGCAAAGGTTAATTCTTCCCATGCAAAAGTGCAGACCACAAGCTCTCCAGCTCTGGTGTCTGCGGCTGTACTATTTTTATCTGGTTAATTTTAATAGTGTCCGATTCAGAGAGACATTTTCATCAGCTGTGGATAATGTTTTGGAGCTACGGGCAGTGCACCATGTGATCGGGGAAAGGTAATGCCCGCAATCCTTGTAAGAGGCGAGCGGCTGTTGAGGTCACACCAAGTATCTGATTTATTGCTCTACTAGCTTTGCAATGCTGATACACCCCAGTCAGAGATCCGCCCACAGCAGCAATATATGTATCTGGAGATATTTTTGTTCCCTTTTGGTTGTAAAGGTATTTGTAGAAATGAAAGGCTGTGTTAGTTCTGCTCTTTTTCCACCGTGCATTTCCTGAGTTCATGCTATGAATTTTCAGCTGTGCGCAGGCCTGCAAGGGAGTTTCCTTTTCTCTTAAGTGCCCTAAACATGACATTCTCTACTTAGGCTGCACACACAAAATCTTCTCCAGAAACTGTCAGGTGCTCTATTTTTCAAGCCCAAAGGTAACCTTTTATCTCTGTTGGCAGTTGTCACCATGTGCTGTTGAAATCTGGCTCATTCCCGACCTCTGAACCAGGATGTTCAAATAAATAAAAGCTCTCCACACTTTCCACTTCCTTAAAGTGCACACATATCCAAGCAGTGAGCTAGAGGAGGCAGCTAAACTTCTGACTTTACCTCTAGAGTAATTGAATGGCTGTTTTTCACACCTCTCTGACTCTAAAGTGGCATTCATCATGTCCCCGTCATGGACTCAACAGGGTGGAAAACTCAATTTTGGCTGACTTATACTTTCAAAGGAATACTTTACTGAAAATGTACTGGAAGACATTGACTGGAGTCATCCTCTTAGTGAAATGCTTATCACACTCAGAAAACCTGCGGTTTGATGTGAATCATGTGAAAGCAATGGACTATACATGTGTATTACCTCCACCCAAGTGTCAGTAAAACACACAATCTCAGCAAGTTAGACTTATGGTATTAAAATGGTAACCTTAACGCACCTCAGTTGGAGTTGTCAACTTGAAATTCCACTATCACTGTGATAGGTGATTCAGTGAAGAACATGAGGTAGAAGAACTCACCTCGGTGTAAATTTACTCCATAACAAGTCAGACCACAAGTAAAAGTTACTATCATAAAATCGTATTCATAGCAAAAGTATATGAAGGGCTGTTGTGTTCTTACAATATATAAGATATTATATTTAAAATTGCATAAACATGTAAGCAGCGTTTTGAGATGTTATTTTAAATTTCAGTTCATCGTATGCTGATGCGTAATAGCGCTGAAATCTATCAGCACTATTACATTGCGGCAGTAAAGCAGAAGTGCAAAGTAGCAGAATATGTGAATACTTGTGTAGACAACAACTTCCTGTACCGTCTACCTTTTCTTGTGGGGATCTCCTGTCATTTGCATGGCTTCCAGCTTCCATGATAAATATTATCTATACATGCATCTTTAGCTTTAATGTTTGTCTGAAGTTATTGAAGTTGCTACTATTATACCCATCTGGTACAGCAACTTGGGAAGAAACAACCCGATTCAAGTGGTCAGTGCAGCTGCGTCCTGCTCAGGAAAGGCAGAATTAATTCTCATAAAATTATGAGTTTCAAGATTTAACTAAACGTGCAAATTTTATGTTCATGTAATGTTTATCCAATGACTGTATTAACTGACCTGAAAAAAAAAAAGTAATTTAAATTTCACACATACATATTTTGTGTGCGTGTTTAACTTTGGAGCTATAACATTACTTTATCTTTTATCTGCACAGTTAAATAAAAATTAACAGTTTCTTTTACTCTGATGAGGACACAAGTGTGTGCAGTACAGACCCAGTCGTCTCCGGCTGTACGGCTCTGGCATGGAGCAGTTAACAGATGGCTGAACAGACGTATGCGGTGCTTTGATATGAGAGATGATACCATCTATATACATGGTAATTGACAATTTAGCAGGAATGTCAAATGGTCACATCCTGGCAAGTCTCCACTGCAGTAGTGGGAGCTTGTGTCAACCTGTCAACACAGCACAGTGAGCTAAATTGGATTTTCACAGGGCTCTTAGCTCAACGATGAAGTTGAACACAGTCAAAATTAGGTATTCATTAGGTGGATCTAAGCAAGGTTATGGTAATTAGATGTTCCTTAAAAGAGCAGTGGCTGTGTTGGTGCGCTTTTAAAAAGGGATCCAGATGCTTTTTCAGTTTATAGGTGACCTCCGTGGATGTTTATGAGCAGAAATATAGATCAGTTCAACAAGCAGGGTACGTAGATTTGACCTCTTCTTACATGTCAGGATTTTAGTCCTAAACAGGACTGAAGTCAGTATAAAAGCCGTTTAACTGCCTGAATGATGTGGAGGCCTCAGTTATTTTGTTGATCCCCGAGTACTTTTTATTCCACACCGCCTCTTTCAATGACCTTGGTTATTAAAGTTGGATGTTGACTGGTTCAATAGATTTTTATTCATTTGTTTATTTTTCCTGGCAGCACGGCGGCATAGTGGTTAGTGCTGATGCCCCACAATAAGAAGGTCGCAGCTGCGGTTCCCCGGTGTGAGTGTGAGTGGTTGTTTGTCTCTGTCTGTCTCTGTGTGTTGGCCCTGTGATGGACTGGCGACCTGTCCACAGACTACCCCGCCCTCACACAATGTGAGCCCCGTGACCCGGAAACGGATAAGCGGTTGAAGATGAATGAATGTTTCCATTAGATTTTACAAGTGTGATTTGTTGGGATTCTTCAAGGTCTGCCAGCCCGCTTGAGTCACGATCGGAGTCTGTTTTAGCTTATAGAGCATCAGGGTCGAGGTCAGCGTGGACTCTTTGGAATTCTCTCTCCATCATGTGGTTTGGTTAACTGAGATGTCTCTATTTCCAGACAAGAAACAACCCATTCCTAATTTCTTCTCACCATTATGGGGAAAACAAAAAGAAAGTTCTGCCTTAAACTTTGGGGATTGTCCCCGCCCATCTGTCATTTCCCGCTCCTTTTTTCTCGCACTTTTACCATCTGATCCACTGACATTCAACCTTCCCTTTGCCCGTCTCTCCTCTTGACAGAGGAGCTGTGACTCAAAGCTGTCCCTGTCATGCAACACTGGGGACACTCATAAAGGTGCCACCTGTTGCTGGTTCATGCCGGGACGCTTAACTTGGAATACTGCAAACTTGGCACCACTCGTCCCCCCCAACACCCCCCACCCCCCACCCCTGCCACCCTGGTGTCCTGTTACTGGTGACATGTGTGCAATTAATGCTGCTCAATCCACACTTAACAGAAGGACGAAATTATGTGGAAAACCTCTCGGATGGCTCCTCACTGCTAACAATTTCAGGTGTCAATCCAACAGTGGGCAGATATTCCAACTGCTACACCACAGATTGTATTTAGATCTGAATTAATAGCAACACATATATAACATCTTTCTCTTTTGTAATAATTCCAGCACCAACATGGGCTTTTAAATATGTATATGTATATTAAACACGCAGTTGTACAAGAAATTATAAAGCTTTTTAATGTTTGTCATCATCATGCAGATAATTCTGCTGGACAAAATTCTGATCATGAGCTGATGTCAACAATTGTCGTGTCAGATTCCCTTCTTGTGGTGGCTGTGCGAAGTATTATTTGAGACAGACAGGAACAGAGGCAGGAGCAGCACAATGGTGTTTTTAGTGTTGTTTTTAGGACTCAAACACGGGAGACTACTGTTTGTTTCTAGTTTCATACTCTCAAGCAGACCACAATGACTGTGACCTTAAATAACCTCAGCTGAACAGGCTGAGCTGCTTTTTAACTTGACCAGCCAGACATTTTCATCCCTTTGCCATGAACGGTTTAGCAGATAAACAAAATGTCATGAACCTTGTAATTGTTTCCAACGATGCATTTTTTTTCCTGATCGGGGTGTAAAACCTGAAGATATTTGTGTCAGACAGTTCATTTTGTCATCTAGATTGTAAGACTTGCCGCCAACAAATATATGATGAAGATCAATTTACAGAAGTGGCAAGTTAAAAAAAAAAGGAGCAAAATATATTGACAATATATTGACATATATTGAAATCTTAAATAACTGGGGGAGGAGGAATAATCACTTGCACATTGAGGAGCACAAATGAAATCAGCACTTTGACAGCTTCAACTGAAGAATGTCATCGTAATTATTACTTATTCACTGCATGCTTGAAGAAGCAAAGCGTGTACATCCATGATATTTCTGCTCCCCCCCCGTCCACATTATCATCAGCCCACTCTTCAGCTTTGTCTTAAAGGATAAACTGTTGTTGTAGTGATTTAGTGGTATAATGTTTTGGCTCAGTAAACTTAATGGGAATATTTGCAATTAGATTCAGCTAAATTAGTTTACAAAAGCCTTTTTTGCGAAGGAGAAACCTGTTTTGTGTGTGAAAGCGAGTAAGGAGTTTGTTTTTCACAGCTGTTGTGGAGTAATTATAATTATCTCAAGTAATTTTCTAAGTAGAAAATATGTTTGTAAATTGAACGAGCTCTAAAACAGCTCACCCCATTTTCATGTTTGTGACAAATTTGCCAGGTTTACAACATGTAATTGATCTGGAATTCTGTGCTGGAGTGCACGTGAAACCTTAAACTCAAGATCTTCTGGCTAACTTTAATTGTCAGCTTTGTTTTCCAGCATGGATGATAATTGCGGCACACTTGGTCGTAATTATAGTTCTGAGATCCACTGACACAAAAAAGCTAGCCACATGAGCCTTTCCAGTGAAAAGCTACCATCCTACTCTTTATTTATGCCAACACGTTCTTTAGCAATTAATCAAACAGCTGTGCTGCAGAGACCCGTGACTCACAGTCACTATCATAAGATTTGAGCTACACTCAGCTAAAGTAAAATGAAGACTCCTTTTAGGTTATGACAAAATGCTTTTATGAGCTTCTACCAGTTTTCAGATCTACCATACCTTCTTGGTGAACTTCCAACTCTATCTGATGGTGTTTGCTGAGAAGAATTAATTTCATTTATTTTTATCATTTGAAATCCCAAAGTCAAAAATTAACCTATAGTCTCAACAGCGAAACATTTCAAATGTGTAGTTTGAAGAATGATATGATATGGAGACTTCATCATGGTCCTGTAATGACTCATTTACTGTAATGCTCTTCTGACTGAACTCCCCAAAAGGAGCATGAAACAGCTAGAGTTTTAACCAGAACAAAGAGATCAGAGCTCATTACACCAGTTTTAAAATCTTTACTTACTCATTTAGCTTTTATGCTGCAAACAGGTGGAACAAACTGCCAGTGGAAGTTAAATCAGCACCAAATGTTGATACTTTTAAATCCAGGTTGAAAACATTTCTTTTCTCATGTGCTTATGCATGAAACCTGCACTGTACTTCTCTTACCTGCTGCATATTCGCTTAATCATTTTAATTTAATTATTTCATAGAAATCAACTTGCCTTGCTTAGCCCTGTTAGACATTCATCCTGCTTTGGTCACATGTATCTTAAAGGAATAGTGACCCAGATTTTAACTCTGCTGCTTGTGTAGAAATCCAGGATCCAAGAAGTAACCGCATCCCACTTGGAATTATCCCGGCACCTTACCTCATAAAAAATCTACAGTAAATAGTTTTTAGTAAAGTGTACTCCTCTACAAAATGTTCACATTTATCCGCCACAATCAATCTTACACATTCGAAAAGAGTTGTTGGAACTAATTACCCCCCATGCTGCAATTATTCTTCATCTTTTTATAATTAATTTTTCTCCACTAACGGGCAATTTCCAAACATTCAGTTCTTAAGTGTTTAATCTCGTAACATCTTGATGAATTTTTTTTAATCGTTAGCTTGAATTGCTTGACTGTAAGTTTCCCTCTGTCCTCCTCTACCCAGCAGATGATGGATGATTCACACGTCCAAAGCATCTGACCCATTTCAACCTGACTCCTCTGCAACAGTAAACAGGCGTGCCTTTCAGCATTTGAGCTGCTTGCACATTTTTGCGTGGCTCCATTTTCCTGGAGATTTAGTTTTTTGGGGGTTTTTTTGTTCATTTTGCTGCCACGGTGTCTAAAGTTTTCCATTTAAAGTGATAAACCTCAACATTTCCTTTAAGAGATCAACACTGATCTATTTTCAAATGGAAGATGTCATCCGGTCAACGTCCAGTTCACTTTCACATGTGCCGTCAGCTGCCTCTAATGGAAGACCCTCTTGCACAAAAGATGATCATGAGCAAATTTCTCTCAGAGGGAGGAAGATTTTTAATCAATATTAGTTGCCAGACAAAGTAAAGAGGGCCAAGCAGACTCCAAAACTTCATCAATAGGAAATCAATGGAAAAAGAAGTCAAAGGATGCAGTCAAAATAATCTCTCTCAAACCACTTTCTGTTTCCTGTTAAATTCAGACATAAATAGGCTATAAAGGTTTGACTCTTCTTTGTGACCCTTTTTTAATGGATATTTCCGCATTTATGTGGCTCAGCTGCTGCAAAACACAAGTGTCCATCCTCTCGTTTACTTCCACCTGCTCTCATCCTGGCTGACTTCTAAATACTTCCAGGTCATTTCACCCAGTTCGACACCTTCCTGAGCAAAAGAAGACTTTTCGACTTCAGCCACGTCTGAAAAGATCAAAAAGTTTTCTGCTGCTGCAGGACTATTTTTATGATGATCTAATTCTCCTACAAACTGTACAACAACAGATCCCCGAATTAAAACCTACTGATACACCCAAACAGGCTAGATGCTATGTACGTTGGCAGCTAAAGCTGTGGTAAATGTTTTGGTTTTGTGTGTGTGTGTGTGTGTTTGTGTATTACTGCTGTTTAATATTTGTTTATTTCCGTTATGTAATGGGGATTTAAAAAAACTTCTCAAGTCAATTTTAGAGTAACTGCCAAAGAAAAATGCAATTTGTCTTGAATGAAAAGGAAAGCGGCCCTGTGTTTCAAGCCAGAATGTCACACTAAAGAAGTCACACTTGCAACTTCTATTTTAAATTGTCCCTGTAAATTAGTCTCCACGAATATACAATATACCCATAACATGACACATTCATGCACTTATGGAAAAGGCAAGAAGAAATGTGTTTTCTCATGAAACAATGCTGTTAATTAATTGTTTGTTGTTGTTAATGATGAATTCACTGGCATGATTTACCAAAAGAAACAGTCCTGAACGGTCATGCAGTTTGGTAACTAGGTCATTTTTTAAATTTAAGAATGTGAGTCAGGAGGAACTGAAGACGACCCCTTTCTCACTGGAGAAGCATTCATCACCTCATCCGTCTCACACTTAAAGAAACGACGATCAAAGCTGTTGAAGCAATCGAGCAGAACGGTACTCATTCAGTGATGCATAGAAAGCAACGTAATTGCTTAGCTTTTATTCCAAATCCTGAAGTTGGTACCGTGGATTAATGTTTGTTTAAGGAAGAAACTGACTTGAACCTGCACAGTCACAGTCTGTCAGCACCAGGTGCAGGCCAGAGTCATGTTCTCGGGTCTTTAGTCTGTGTGTGTGTGTGTGTGTGTGTGTGTGGCCTTCAGGGTTTAAAATAGTTCCTGCTGAGCAGCAGTGAAAAACCACATAGATCACATTTCTTCTTGGTGTTAGAAGAAGCACAGAACATGCAGGTCCGTATGAAACAAGATGGGAGGTTTCCTGTTGAAACTGGATCATTTAAGCTCCTCTTTACATCCAGTGAGGCTGTCACCTCACAGAGTGACAATCTTTACTCAATTCCCTGACAAGAACGTCAGTGCGCTGTTGATACTGTGTCGGGTGTTGCCACTAGATGTCATTGTTAGACTTTATTGTGTTGCACTGCCCTCTAAAGACAAGCTTGCCTCATAGCAGGAGAGGAATGAAGTCATGGAGTACTCAGGAGCACACTAGTCAGAATTTATTGACCTTAAATTGCAGTGCAGTTTGGAGACTGGGCTCCCATGGTGTTGATGCATTTGGTGTGACCATGAAGTATTGATTGCATTATGAAATTCACTTAGATGATAAGTGGTGTCTTGGAATATGTATTTTCATAAACAGAAAGACCTCAATTTCTTAATGACCATCCACTTCTTATTGCAGTTGCTTTGCCTTTTTCATGTCACCCTAAACATTTCTTGTGTGAATAACATACCAGAGGTGGCATTAAATGACAATTTGTTATTAATGTTTGAATGGAATGAAAAATATGGTAATTACCAGCTGTCACGCAGAGCTGTTTTTTGTCTTCATGATAAAACTAAATTAATAACCACAGGGCATCGACGCTACACTTAACTAGATAAAAAAAAAAAAGTAAATAAATAAATAAAACAGAAATTGGAGATATATATTTCAGTATTTTTTTTTATTTTTATTTTTTTATTTAACAACACCAGTTATCCCAACCATCTCTGCAGTGATTAGGACTTAGAAAAACTGCTGGAGAGACAACATTTTGAAGCCAGAAAAGGTCTTTAAAGGTACTCATACGTAGCCATAGATTCGCCTCACTGTGATCGGACAGCGGGATGATTCATGATCACATCATAAACTATCAAACATTATACTTCTCAGCAGATAAACTTGTGGTTTTCCGAAGAAAAAGATTTGTATCACACGTCAAAGCAGCGAGCGATGAATAGAAATACTCCTCCTCACCGAAGACAACATTGTCATGAATTTTTACTGCTGGTAAATATCCATGTCTGTATGGAACAACGATATTTATCGTTGAGAAAATGTCACTTGCACAACAAATATTTATATATATCAAAAACGTCTTTGAATATAAACTGCATTTTAAATATGCAAGTATTTTATTTTATATATAGAACTATGTAGTCAGCGTTACGCAACATTGGGACAAGGAAATGACTGGAACATCCATTTTTCAAATACTTTGGGCCAAACGTTGGCATTTATTTACTCAACCTTCATAACTGGCCAAGCCGGGCACATTATGTCACTCAAAAAGATCAAGACCTGCTCATGACCAGACTGAGGCCATAAAGTCCCCAAAGCAGGCAAGAAATGAAGCTGGTGGAGGCCACAACTGAGGCAGAGAGAATACCCAGCACCAATTAATGACTATCCTCATCAGAAAAAATTAAAAATTCTTCTTCAGCAATGATTTCATTGCTCCAAATGGAGAATTAGTACTGCCAGCTGTTCATCTTAGTGATCTCCCTAATAGCTGCGGTTGAGATTTGAGATATTGGATGGACATGCTTAAATTAACATTTGTTCTTTTTTTTTTTTTTTTCAGAATTTATAGAAATGATAACCAAATGAGTGTTTGGTATGTTCTCTTGTGGAAAAAGGTGATTAAATTGAAGTCACGTTATTTATGAATAGCCACTAAAGGGTGGAACTTTTTGTTGATGGCACAGTAATGGCTGCCGGCTTCTGTGCACTCCTCATATCTTAGAGAACAAAAAAAAAAAAAAAAATCTAAACATTATGTCATGTTTTTGTCATTTTACCTTGTTGGCTTGTCTGATACCCAACATGTCTGACTACCACTACGACTACCACAGACCTCCTTATGTTCACGTCAAAGCATTTTTTATATATATATCACAGCTGACCCCAAGTACCAACAAACAAGCCCAGGCAAAGCAGCAATTCATCATGTGATGCTTGGCTGTTATATATCTTTCTGTCTTGGTCACCATAACTCTTCCTTATAGTAGCCGTTTGAGCACTGCAGTGTTACCAGGGACAGGAGCGATAACTCTGGTGTAATAATGGACCTCAGTGCAGCCACGATGATAGACGAGCTCCCCCTTGTAGGAATACTGTATATTCTTAATAAGACACACTTCTTTAATAAAGGTGCCTTCATGTTGGAAGTCTTATGTGAGGGAATACTCAGGAGGCTGAAATCCCCCTCACACCTCATGTACATGTTTGAGTTCCCAAAGGACGTCACTATGCAGAGTAATTTCTTGTCCAATAGTGCTGGAGAAGAGGTGGACGGATCTGGGCCCATTTTCGCTCTGCCGGTTGGTTCAACGCACTAAAATATTTGGAAGCTTTCACAATGAAATATTTTAGCTGTTCATGGTGCCCAGAGAGATTATTTATTCATTTATTTATTTTCTGGAGCTATTTTGTAAAACCTTCATTGGTCGCCGACCACCATCGGTGATCCATTGACTCGTCCTTTTGTGCCGACCATGAGGTTGACATCGGGGGTTTTTGAGTGAGATGTCTTGACAACAGTGAAATAAATTACCATAAAATTTGGTATGGATATTAATAATCCCAAGATTAGGGACAAAAGTTTGGTCTGACATTATTTCTAAAACCATCATGAGATCAGCATTTTAATTTCTCCAGTAATTTGGTTTCAAGGCCACATTACTGCAAAACTATCACCTTCTCGTCGACATCATTCTGTTTGCGGTATCCTTCTATCATTTTTGAAATCTAAAGGACTTTACTCAGAGGGAACAGGGCATTTATTAGTTTTTAAAATTTCCAAGATTACATTTTTCCTGTTGTTGCCTTTTTTTTTTTGAACCGCCTGCATCAAACAACCTTATGGTCATCATTTAGGATAATACCTTCAAGTCCCAATCTTAGGCTTTGCTTAGTACTTAGTGCCACATCTCTGCTTGTAGCTGATGAGCTGTCTGATAAGCCTCAAGAAAATAGCCCTGTGAGATAGTTTCCCATCTCCGCCTCTGGCAATGGATCAGGCGAAGGAAAGGGCACTTGGAATCTGAATGAGAAATCAGATAGCCTCGTGTTACTTCACCTGTGGGCCCCATCAAGGAATTCAGGCACGCAAGTCATCTTTTGATTGCATGTAATTGTAGACAACCTGCTGTAAGGCTCGATGACTGTACAGCACAGCAGCTCAGCGTGGACATTTACTCTGGAAAGAGCTCAAAAGCGCTTTTTCTGCAACCAGTCAAGAACTCAATCTCATCGTGGACTTCCACAGAGAAAGTCTCATTTTTCTCTGTAGTGTGATCGATTACTGTTTGAGAGAGACTGTTTGCGGAAGAATTAGAAAGGAAGAAAGAAAATACACAGAAGTTGTGTTTTATACAGGGACAAATTGCTCATTTAATGCTTTCTGTTGTCTGAGCTGTTGCTGACCTTGGAAACAGCCAATAAAGAAGGACAATCAACCAGGTTTGTGCAGTCTATCACCTTTCATCATAACAACCATTCATCCCTAGTCTGGCCGAGATAACTCCAAAACTTCCCTCAGTGGGAAAAAAAAAGGCATAAGTAAAATGGATGTAAGGAATTGCAATAAGTCTGCGAATGGGGAAAAAAAGTGTGCAGCTTACGTTTTAGTTATTGGAGTACATTAAACATACATTTCAGCTGTAATAGTTTATATCCATGTGTATTGGGTGAGAATAGCTTAGGATGACAAGCTCAGCCTCAAGGTTGAAGGGTAAGAAGCCACTATATTACATTATTGTAGACAGCAGTGAAAAGGTGATCTCTTCAGCCTCCTGAGTGTATCTTTAATAATAAAAAAAAATCTTCCCCTAAAACCAGGATGATTCCAATGGATGATTCCCGCTCAAAAAGTAGCTCCAACTTGTCACTCAGCAGTGAAAGCGATTGCACTGCTTTACACCTAGTCAGTGTAAAAGGAAGGCATTAGATTCCTCCAGTTTCCACCCTTTCATTATTTCTCCTTTATATTACCTTGTTATCGGTGTGTAGGCATCATGTTACGCGTCTGAAGTGCATGCACTTACACTAAGTGTTTTTTTTTTATGCTCTCTCATCCTTGATGTTTAGCTCTGACACACTTATGGTACCCATATGTACAACAAGACTTTTTTTTTTTTTTTTCAGTCTGCAATGATTCCTCCTGTTCATATTGACCATTAGGAGATCCCTCCCTGTGAGCAGCGACCAAGTCAGCAGTCTTCTCTTCTGAGCAGAAATATATCGCAGCATAACAGCAAAAGTTTATGTGAGGCTGCAGCCATTTGGGTTTGAGAAAAAAAAATTGGGGGGAAATTTTTTTTTCTCCCAAAGTTAGACTTTTTAGTGCAAAATTTCCTTTTTTGTGTTACCCTCCGCCGCAGCTCAGCGAGGAAACACAAAGATGAGATTCTGTCCTAAAAATAACCTCAGAAGAGATCCGCCTCATTTGATTAACTCAGACTGGTGAAGCCTCATATTAACTTCACATAAAGCTTGGATTACATTTGTGCACGGAACAATAACTGTGGATTTTATTCCCCATCTCTTCCACTGCACGGAGAGCCAGAAATAGCTGTACATAACCGTACATATGAGCATTTGAGAATTATTTCAAGAGATATTATGATCCTGTCCTTTATTTGTTCTTGCATATCCCGCGTAATGAATTTATTCTGTACAATAACAATGCCTTACGCTCACTCCTGTGTTTTGTCTCCATCAAACAATCAAGCTCAGACTCACTGGTTATGCACTATGCCAATCTACGGTCGTCTCATCCGCTGGATGGCTGTGTAAGTAAAGTAAAACATGATGTTCTTCCACAAAGCCAGAGCATGAACCCTTCATTTATGTAGCTTGTCACACTTGTCACAAACTTTCCGGGCAGACTTTTTTTTAAACAGTCACAATGATTTCCTCTATCACTTAGCATTTTTCAGAGCATTTTTGAGCTCTTCATCTTCTCCTTGCTTGACAGACGATTCAGTCCCTGCTGTGTTTCTGTAGTCAACATTGGGAAACTCTTACGACACTTACAGAGGGGTTTTTTTTTTCTTTTTTTTTTTAAACATGGCAAGGAATTTATTTTCTCTCTGGCAGTAAAACAAATTGCATGAGCTATCAGAACATCCTGCTGCTTGAACTGGGGAAATGAAACAGTTAGTCAGGCAGACTAGATGTAAAAAGACATACAGTGCACACACTGGAAGAGACACACCAGCTTCGACTATTTCCATTCAAAAACGTCTACATTGTCCTCAATATACATTTGTCTAGTCCTCGATACGTGCTAAGGCTGCATCCTTTTAAAGTTGTTTGCAGAATTTTATAGTTCTTCTATGCATATGTTCACAATACATAGATATGTAAGAAAAAATAATGAATAAGAGAAAAGAAGATTGGATTTACCATGTCAGTATATGTCAGGTGAAAAGAAAAATTTTAAAACATCAGTTTATTATTGATGTTTTGCCTTTCTATAATAATAATAATAATAATAATATATATATAGATCAGTGAGGTTGGACCTCAAATAAAAGAGAAGTTCAAAAAGAATGTCTACAAAACACCAGGGCTTTGAGAAATTAGGTCTCTTTTAAAATGTTGCTGATTCATTTCACATAATTTAAATGTCATTATTTGATTTAATTTAGTACCACAGTTTTTATTTTTAACAAAATAAACGCTCAGTGTCATTAATTACCATCACAGTTATGGGATGGCAATTAATGAGGCAAGTTTATTTCTCAATAAGGTTTGTTTTTTTTTTCTCTTTTTTTTCTGCATTGTCGTTTTACAGAACAAAGCAAATAAAATCACCCATGGGATCTCACTGCCTCAGCTACCACCGTGTGCTGCATCCAAGGGTAATTTGACAGTATTACTCATTTGCTTCACACACCTATGTCTGTAGATTATGATTCATGAGTCCATCTGATGAGGTTAATCCATTTCACTGTGCGGGCAAAATGGAGGCGAACCTGCTTCGTGTGCTGTTTGTTTCCTCGACAGTTCCTTCAGTCATTTGAAAAAGATGAAAGCAGTTTTTTTCAGCTTCAAGGAATCATAATTGTGCTAAAACAAAAGCAGCAGGGAGGCTCTCCAAAGAGCTGACAGGCAGCGCAGTGAATTACCTGCAGGCTATTAAAGTGATATATTCCACCCAAAAACCTACAGTATCTTTTGGGTATGAAACATTCTGTAGGCCTGAGAGGTAGCTGTGAAAGTGTTTCACTTTGCTTTTTCGTGGGGAACAGAGAGCTGTGGTCAGCTTAAAAGTTTCACCAGAATCAAAATAGAAACTTCTCAAAACAGAGCAGCAGCATAATCCACTTCTCCACCTTCCGTATGTGTTCTTGCTCACATTTATGAACTATATTCAGAATACTGCAGTCTGAGTCCTCACACACAAGCCCGCAGAGCTCACAAGCAGGTGTGAGTGTTCGCTTGTGCTTCGGTGGATCGGTTCACTACATGTGCTGGAGGCAGAACTGAGCTGTGTGAGTGACCTCTGACCTCACATGTGCCTCCACTTGCTTAGCACTGTGAGTATAACCCATTCACCTTCAAGTGCCCATCATGTAGCAATAGAGTTCACAGCGGAGTACACATAAAAACTTGACCGTGTTTTTCCGCTGAACGTTTGCTTTGTTTCAAACTGGCTCCTCGTTATTTTTGGTTTGTCGGTGGGTTGTGTGGTGCACAAGCACAATATCATCAACACCACAACATCAGCTAATTGCTACCCTGTAGACTTATGTGCATATTAGATGAGTCTGCACCTCATGATTTACATCCAGAGCCAATGCAAGCGATTTTGTGTTTATTAAGACTTCATGCTAGAGACTGGCGTCTGACCATTTACAGATTCACCTCTGGCTGTTTGGTTATTGCACCTTAACCAGGGTTTTTGTTGCCCATACATACCTGAGGACAATGATCGTTCCCAAACCAGAATCCGCTTGTAGTTATCATGTGTAAATGAAAAATATTCTAGTTAAATATTCGTGTTTTTAATGCAAAATTGAAACGCTGAATAAAAGCCATAGGTCGTATCCTTGTCTGGCAGCATATTAGGAAAAATTATGCCATGCCTTAATTTCAGTGGACATGAAGGTTGCAACATTTTTGAATTAATTCAAATCAAATCAATTCAGAAATAATTTTTTCTGAAAAATGCCCATCAGGACAGATCCACGGAGCCCAACAAGATGCCTTGAGGCAAATAAATTTTTTGTTCGTCTAATGGTCAATTATGGTCAATCATTTTCGCACTATTTTGTATTATGATTAAGTGGTGCATATTCACAAACCTGCTGAAACAGCGTGAGCATGGAACTTTAGGGAACTGTAGAGATTTGGGGCCCAGGGCCGTAACTTGGCTGTGCCTTTTTTCCGTTTGAGCATGTTCCATTACATGCCTGCTGCCTGTCAGATGGTCAGGACCATTCAGTGGAAACTAACTACTGGATTTAGCTTCGTGTAATCCAGCTTGTTATTGTGGTGATGATGAACATGTTCATCCTCACTACATTCAACTCCACAAAAACAGGACGAAAGGTTGAAATAGTCCGAGACAAAGACCGCTGATTCCGTAATTTGTTTCCAGACGTAGCTTGTTTCCACATGGATAATGACTAATTTGTAATCTATAACCTCTAATTGCACAGTGATGATGCTTTCAGACTACTGGCTGTACTCCACGCCTGGTTTTATTTATTCTCAATACGTGTTGCACAGGAGCCTTGCACAAAGTTTATCACATATCCTTGTTTGTTTTAGTTGGATGGTCAGACATGTCAGATCCCAGCAGATAGCGAGCAAATTGGAAAGGCAGACAGATGCAGGAAGGAAAAAAGGGAAGAACTCCAGGAAACCAGGAATGAAGAACATTTATTGTATTTGGCCTGACAACAGACACTTCTGTGCCCTCTCGACACATATTCTCTGCACTAGCTTTTGAGCAGGTCTATTTGAGGTAACATCTATTGGCAGAGCAATTCTCCAACAGAAAATAAACAGACCGAGTGTCTGGAGAACATGTGTACGTTGTCACCCCGTATAAGCGTGAATGGATTAAGATGTAATGATTTTCTATACTTGTCTAAGTTTTCACACGGACTGTATGCATTTCCTGTCAAATTTCTTTGGCTTTAAGAGAACCTGTTCTGACTTGTTCCACAGTCTTCTGAAATATTTCTCTGCTTATGGGAAGCTTAATGCAAACAATATCATGAACAAGATACAATAAAGTAATATTTTAATCTTCTTGTCTTTTCTTCTGTTTCGCTCTACTACAGTTTTGTAGTAGTTCACCGCAGAACTACAGTGAGGAGACATTTAGCCTAGCTTAGCTTAAAAAAAGCTACTTGCATTGAAAAAAGAGCTGGATAAAAAGTTTCAATATATAACTCCCACGTTTTTTATTTTTAATTTTAATTTTTTACCTGTTCAAGACAAAAATATTCATAACGATTCAGTGGCAAAAAACAAAACAAAACAAAAGACGTAAAGCCTTTGGAATTACTTTGTTTTCATCAATTGTTGTAAAATCAGTTTTTCATCAAAATCAAGAATATCGCCAAACAGAACGTGCTTAAGCAAATGCTGCACAATGTTAATCATTAACGTGATAATGCATCACACCCATCAGATACAGTATGGTGGCGGAAAAGATGAGTGAACGGTTGGACTAACCCCAACCCTTTGGCTGCAGTAACCTCAACCAAGCGCTTCCATATTCTAAGATACATTTCAATATAAATTCAAGTAATTCTGGGGGGGCGCTGTATCTTTGTATTGAATGCCAAAGTGTTGGTTGGTGTTTTTTTTTGACAAAGCTAGGCTAAACCACTTACTTTCCATCGCGAGCACATTACGCAGACATGAATGCTCCCAATCTTCTAATCTAAATAGTAGTCAGTCTCTATCGACCACTGGGAAGGTGCGTCGGGACTTGTGGTTTAGGATTCCCCAAACAAATCATCCTAATCCCTCAGACACTATAAAGATGGTAGTTGATAATTAGGAGGCTTAAATATGTCACTTTTATGAGTGTTGTGTTTGGCTCTGCTGTTGAAGTGTTATGCTCAGCATAGAAACCAGACTGCGTTGTCTTTTTCCTCACAATTAATTGGCGCATCAGGAAGGACAGGTGTGGTTAAGATTTTGATGAAAAGTACATTGCCATTATGAGTCTGTCCAATTCTTCCACAGAGGAGTTCTCATTTTTGCTCAGCACCTCTGCTTATTGCCTCATTAGCTGTTTGTATTGCTTTTGATTAGTGCAGCATATCTAGTTTCGTAAAGCATTATCTTTGAGCTGCAATTCTTGGTATTTTGTGTCATATTCCTTCCTACATGAGAAGAAATAGAAATGCCGATGCCTTTTTATTTATTGTGGCTGTGATCATAAGAACACAATGCGAAGCCTCGAGGCGACACATGAAGTGAGCGGAGAGGGGGGACTCCTTGAGTCGGTGTGCGCGGATCAGGAGTTAAAATTCAGAGCAATTATCTTGGATGAGGTTTGATGGCGGCTCCTTATCAGTCCTTCTACTTCAGAGGGACTTTGTGACTAATAGCATTTGCCACAAACATACTTTTTGGTTTGCATTTGGAGACTGTGTTCTGCAACAGTGGTGAATTTAAAACTTACCTTGAGGCAAAAAGCAGTAGTGTCATTGCTTCCTTATTGCACAGGTGGGTGTGTGAGTGGGGGGGGTACAAAATAGATTGTTATTCCCAGCAGCTGTATCAGCTTCAGGTTTGACTCTTGCATTTAGTTTTTCCAGTGTGTTGTGTATCGGATCCATTAGAAACAGGGCTTTGCTAATGAGGGGAGGACATGAAACCACAGGCCACCGCAGGAGTGTTGGGAGACTGATTATACAAAGAAAATCATACACTCAAATCCTAAAAGTGGAGTTTATAGTTGAAAGGCTGTAACTGCGCCATGTTAGCTTGAATTAGAATTTGAAAAATAAAAAAGGAGGATTTAGTTTTTTGAGTTTTCTGAGCATAAAGATTCAAAGCAAAACTTAAAGGAATTCAGATCTCCTATTTCTGCTTTCTATTCTGGGATTTCTTTTGGTTGATCTAAATCTCTAAACATGGACAGTACTTATGTAAACTGGAGCATGATCTCCAACTTTCTTATTTCATTTAGTGAATTTATGTGTTTCATTTGCTTAGAGGCTTTTTCCATATTCAGCTTAAATTTAGCAACGATTCTGTAACTTATATGGCCAATGAGTCCCAGTTTTGCTACTCTTTGATAAATTGAAATAAGTACATTTTTGATTATGATGTCAGGAGTTTGGGGGGATGAACCAAACTGAGCATTAAGCTCACTACTAATATTTCAAACCTTAGATTAAACTGTCTATTTCAATTTTTACCAATCATTTCAAAAATGGATTTTATTCTCACAAACCCACTCATGTACACAGTCAGAAGCACGGTCAAAAAACTTTTACATGTCCTGACAAACAGAGACAGAATATGATTCAAATGTCCATGTCCAAATGAATTATGTATAAAATCATTTTAAGTGGAGCTTAGAGCTTAGTTACAACAGTTTCCTATTGCAGAAAATATGTGGACTTGATATTCATCTCACTCGAATGGCGAACAGCCCGATCCATCCTGTGGAACTGTAGCGTCTGTCATAGAAAGTGAAGCTCAAGGAGATAAACATTACACAGTACCTTACCAGTCACTATAGTTTAGCCAACCTGCCACGCCAGAGAAGCATATTTTGTCTTTCAGATGGGAATAAAGCGTAATGAACATAATCGAAACAACTGCTGCCCATATTTGTTAATGGCCACAATTAGGAGGCGTGTGATGATAGGGGGACTACATTAAGAAAAAGGAACAGTTCCTTCATCTGCATTTTCTGCTCTTTGTGTAAATATATTCCAGTTTTCCAACCTCTCCGTGACAAGACAGCGTTTTCTGCTTGTAACAGTGGACTGCTTTTTCAGCCTATGCATCGCATTTACCTACAGAGTCATCCACAGTGACACAGTGGCTCGCAATAAATCATGATTTTTAACAGCTTCCGGGCTTGAAGTCACCTCTATCTAGACCTGACCCAGTTCTTAGCAAAGTCCACAAGAACTGAGTTGTTATATAGTCCCTCATGGGACGGGACAAATGTGGAGTACTCATTGTGCACTTTGTCTTCTCATTAGTTACACATATGATGCAGTCACCATTCTCATTTTCTATTTTGACTTACATCTTGCTTTGTTATTGGGCCGAGAAAGCATAATAGCACAAAAAAATGTCTACATCTTAGAAAGTTCCTGTTTACGTTGACTGAAATTATGGCAAAATAAAATATATAGTCTTAACTCAAAGCAGTGCAGTGGCCATGAATGCTGATTAAAAGCTCTGCAAGAATACTATTTTATACAGTTGATACAAAAATCTCAACTCTCAACTCGATTTAGTAGCTGGAGCTTTCAGTTATATCAAAAGTTGCCCGGTTGTCTATGAACTGTAGATGTTACAATTTCACAAAGGTTTCACATAGTTTGGGCCCCAGAAAGAAACAAAATGTCCAACAATCCCTAGCCACTGTTCAAGCTGTTTTACTTTGTGATAGCAGAGACCCCCTCCGGACATGTTTCAGACGTAAAAATGACAGTTGACTGTAATTAGTAGTAACGTTATTTACTGCAATATTCACCTGCTCTGTAATTTTGCATTCAGCCCTTCAGACAGTTCCACCTATTTACGTATTTACGCTGCACCCCGGCAACATAGCATTAACTCATTCTGTGCTCCAATGAAAAACAATTCATTTAGCGAGACCAAAAAAAAAAAAAAAAAACAGCGAAATAAACGCTCTTTTATCACACATTTTTCATGCATGCATAAAAATGAATTAAACACAGCACTGTGTCTTGTATTTCACTGTTAAATTTTGGTGTAATTGGATTTAATTTAGGCATTACCTACTTCGACTAGATAATTTAGGCTGCCACATTTGTTTAAAGGGAAAATTCCTCCAGCTTCTGGGCAGCACGGAACAGCAGAACTGCTAATCAACACTAGTGCTTCAACTATTTCTCCACCTGGACGTTTTCGGTTTCCGTTTGTCGACTTGGAGTAACAGCTCTACTCCTTCTACCAGCTGCTGATGTTCTCACTTGCTTAGCAGAAGAAGGAGATGTAGCAAAGTAATGAGAGGTGTCCTGTGAGATTCCAGCCACAAAGCAAAAAAAAAAAAAAAGTCAGCAGCTTTATCCTTTGTTTTAAACGTGCGTGGTGATACAGTTGTTTATTTAATGTTTCAAATAAGTGTGTTTCTCTAACATATTAATAACATCTTTGTGTGTGTGTGTATAGATGCGACTATTTCTAAGGCAGATTGAAATACTGGATGACAACAGTTGTAATAATTGCATTAGTGTTGGTCTCTGAAGCATGTCAAAAAGGCTTATTTGAGATTTAAGAGATGGGCACTAAAATCCAGGTCAAGGAGAGCGGCACCTTTCTGTTTCTATTTCGTATTCGAGTAACACTGCGCACTTCTGCAGTTTTATTTATAGTACTTGTTCTGTCAGGAGCATTTTTACACCATGAGTGAGAGGTTTTGAAATATCAGCAGTGAGTATGTATGAGTATGACCGTAAAGGTCTCATAACATAACAGTAACAGTGTTGTGTTTTATTGTGCAGTGGTGGAACAATTCAAAAAAACATGTTTTGTCTTTTTGTATTTGGCCTAGAATGTGAAATAAATCCCCTAGTTATTAAATTATACATTAAGTTAACCACAAAACGTCAAAGTATATCACAATCCACTTTTGTTTGGCCTTAAAGGCATTAGATAAAAGTTTCTACAGTTCACTGCAGCTATTTGTGCCAAATTTTATTCAAATCCATCACCAAAATCCTCCCGAGAGTTCATCCTATGGGGAGCGAAGACTTCAGCACAAAAATTCATGGCAGGCAGTCAAAAAGTTGTTAGGATATTTGAGTTTGGCCCAAAGAGTTTGGCTGATTGATTGAGGCTTCTATCCTGAGAGCTGTGACATTGGTGCAGATAAAAACAAACAAACAAACAAACAACAAAAAAAAAACAAACCACTCAAGATATTGTGTATGTTATGTATCAGAAAACTACATCCCAAATTTTAATGAGAAAATGCAGCATGCATAGAAATACCCCAAAAAGATGAATGGCAGTTCAGAAAAAAAAAAAAAAAAAAAGTTAGATAATATGTGAATATGAACATTAAGCATCACCAAAACGGAGTAAATCATTCATTAAAGGAATAACACGTTAATGCTGATTTGTTTTGAATACTTGAAGTGAAACAGCCCCCCAACAGAGCAACCATACATCATAATGCATTAAAGGTCGGCAGAGCTTAAAGGGAAAGAGTGAAATGGTGCACAGCCAATGAAAGCAATATTGGCAGTGACTAAGAGAGACCTTGGCTGTGGTCAACTAGGCTCTGTATTCAACTGTCACAGTCTTTCGCAGTCCTTGTTAGGATGGCCTAGATTCATTGTAAAGGCTTTACCCACCACCTCACACTTGTGTTTTTCTCCCCCCTCCCTGAGGGGAAACGTGTTTCCCAAGAGTCTGTCTTTAACCTGGAGGATCACTATATACAGGCCTTGTCTGTTCCCCTCCTTCCCTGGGGTTCAGTTACAAACAGTCAGGCTGATCACTGACTGTGTTCTGCAGTTGTTTAAAAAAAAAAGAAAACAAAGCCGTGAGCATCAGACACCATAATGATATCTTTATCTGCCTTGGATGAAAGTTACATAACTCCTAATCAGCTTTATCAGTAAAGTGAAAGAGGTTATAATTGAAGCACACAGAGGAACAAGTGTCTCAACAGAGAGAAAAATGTGGCAGACATTCTAAAATAGATGCACATATCGCAAAAAAAACCAAAACATTTGTTCAAGATTCTTCTACAAAATATACCAGTCACAAAAAAAAAGAACTTCTGTAATTTAGGATAATTTTTTTATAGTTCAGAAAAAACTCAATTGTTTAGAGAATTTGATTTCAGTCAAAAATATCAGCCAAAAACTTGAAGTAATTCTTATTTATTTATTTATTTGATGAATTGCTGTTGGTCTACCAGTATCAGTTTCTTTCTTGTTCCAAAAATATTATGTACTGTAACCTAAATAAATTTGTGTTGTCATGTGTCCCACAGACATAAAAGAGAAAGTATTAATAAACAAACTCGGATGTTCAGATTGAATAGGTTTCGGTATCTTGATGGAATTTTTAGACATTATGGTGGTTTGTTGTTATATTGGTGTAACTAAAGTAACATTATAAAATCACATATTGTGATAATTCTTACCTTTCATATTGGTAGTGTATGATTATAATATGGGCGTATGATTGTGCAACATAAGTGGACACTTCTTAACTCGCCTTTGACTCAGGTAGCAGTGTCCTGTCACAAGTGGAGTAAACAGAACTATTAAATTGTCACAGTGATGAGTAACAATAATGTTTCTTTTTTGCTTACATAATTGCTTAATACTAATTACAAAAAAAAACAACAAAAAAAAAAACGATAGGCGGTGGGAAAAGGATCTGAATCATATTTATCTAAATATTTGGCAGTTTTTGTCCCCTCACCATTTTTTACAACTGCAATGATTCGCGTTTTTTTTTTTTTTTTTTACATTCCTATCAATGTGATAAAATGAATTTTGGGATTATCCAATCTGAAATTCCTTCTTTTGCATCTTTAATTCATACTGATAAAAAAAAAAAAAAAAAAATAGAACAAATGGAAGTGTAGAAATATATATAGAAACGAGGATGTGCAGAAAGGAAGTCAAATGTGCTGGTTACGGTGTCAAACGCACAAAAACATGCATCTTTGTGTCATGTTATAGTAGAATGTAACAGCCGTACTGAAAGGATGGAAACCAAGTGTTTAGATATATATATATTTTCTCGAGTCACTTGAGGCATGTGATTTATTTATTCCTGTTTGGTTTTTTTTCCTATAGGGAGGTAACCCTCCAACCTTTTGCATTAACGCACACAACTATGAGAACATTATTCCTCGGATTGTGTAATAACTGCAGGATAGTCATGAGCTTCTGTTTCCTAGCAACATCGCGTATGCACTGTGTATAAGCTACAGTAGCATGTCTCTGATCATCAGTCACCATCAAAGACACAAGGTGAATAAAACTTTGTGGTTGGTTTACAAATGTGATGTTATGATCCTTTAAAGACAAACCTGTTTCCATGAGAACTGTCACGCTTTTTAATTGATTCCTCTAAGATGCAGCCGTATTTCTTTCTGACAGGACTACTATACCTTTGCGCCTACAGTATATATATATATATGTCATAGTACATTCAGAGCCACTTTGTCCCTTCGGGCTTGCTTGTGTTTTTGTCCACAGTGAATTATAGAGCCTCTGTCTCTTATGTTGAAAAATCTCATCTCAAAGAGTGGCCTTTGTTTTGTTTTGTTTATTTATTTATTTTTTTTACAGCAAAGCATCCGCTGTCAGTTTTGAGGCTGTTTATGATTGTGTACGGTTGCATTTTCTGTACAGTTGAGAAAAGCCCAGTTAAAGGACCCGTGAGAGAAAACATCACTGCACTGATTCTGACAATACTGCTGTACTCACATGTGCCCATTCTGTCACCGGAGGGCAGTTGTATTGTACAGGGCGTCCATAAAGTCTCTTTACAACTTAAAAAAAAATTGATTACAAAAGCAAATGAACAGACAAATATGTGGAAATTATTACAAAATGAGGAATAGATATTGAAGTTTTTTTTTTTCTGGCTTCATTTAATACACCTGTACATGGGCACCATTAGTTGCGCTCAAGACGGTACTCGATTTCTTTGGCTTGAGTGCCGGTAAGAGTTGCACTTTGTAAGTGTACAATCGCAAGTTCTTGTCTTAGATGATCGATGTTTTCCTCCGATGTTCTTGGTCGTCCACTCCTCTCTTTATCTAACACTGTCCCTGTCTCCATAGATTTTCTTGTGCCACGCAGAAATTGACGGACGTGATGGTGGATGTCTTCCACACTTAGTTCTGTAGTTTCGCTGAGTCTACTCGCTGACTCTACTCTAAATACACAAATGGCAATGTGATTAAAAACTTTGATGACCACAGAGTACATACAACAAATCAAATCAAGATATCTCATCAATTGCCTTTGTAATAATTTTTTTTAAATTGTAAAGAAACTTTATGGACACCCTGTATTATCATCAGCTTCACAGGGGGAAGGACTGCACCGAGTGGATATATGTTTTATCTGCACAGCTATTCATGCTTGCGCAAGGATTTTCTTCAGCGTTACAGCTGGAGATAGCTTTGACTGACTTCCCCATCCGCGGCAATCAGATACACTTTAAATGGTTAATGAAATGAGATTAGTTTTTTGATGACTAAAACCAAATTAAATTACTTTCTGAAAGTTTTCCGGCAAGAAAAGACAGCTAGCATTCACACTTTTTAGGGACTTTGACATGGCTCAATTGTCTTAGGAAAGTGCTCCAGACCATTTCAAGAACATTTGAAAGGATTAATAACTGTGCCGTGATCCATTGTGTGTGTGATGGGTTTTGTGAATGCTCATTTTAATATATCTCACTGCTTTGTGAGCATTATTTGAATTAATTTACTCCGCTAATCTGAAGCAGCTGTCATTGTCACTGGGATCTTGTGACGATGAAAGGGGTCTTCTCTCAGGAGTAATGCCTTTCTTCTGTATTTTCAGATCTGCTTTCACACCCTAAGAATACTGTGATGGAGTTGCACGTGTACAGTGTCATTAGTTTAAAGAAGTCATTTAGCTTGTGTGGATAAACCCCTTAACCTCCGTCTAAGCATCTGTATCTCTCTATCTACAATTACACAGTTGAGTAGATCGCATTGAACCTCTCGATAGTCACGTAATTAGCACTGCCCACGGAAATTTGTTCCTAAATGTATTTCACCATTAGGCTGCCAAACCATATCGCAAGTTGTCGCAAGTAATTCTCGTGTCTATTTTAAATTGTTGGCTCTCACGCTGGCATCGAAGCTAAGCGAGGCCAGCTGTTGGAGAAATGACACAATGTTGTCTGCCTGGGTTTTCTGGGGGGGTCATTAGTTACAGTAGCTGAAGTCTAAAGGAAACCAGAGCTGAGATGCCCAGTGAGAAATGGGATGCACAAAATAAAACGACGGAAGCTCTACAAATTTTAGAAACAAAACAAAAATAATATATTTTAAAAGTCAAATATGGCCTCTTGGCCATAAAAGCAAGACCCCCGAGATTGAAAGTTTGTGTCTCCCCATGGCTATTGTGTATTGTTCTTGTTTTATGTCAAAAGCATCCATCATGTATGTTTCTCTTTAATGTTGTCCATGTTCACTCATATTGAACGTGTTACAGGTTTACGCTGTATATGTTACTAACAGGATTACGTCGTGTTCACCTCCCGGGCCAGATAGCAAAGCCCAGTACAGTATACTGTAAACATCGCTATAATGTTGATGTGTTGAAGTGCCATTTCAACTATACGTAGTTGAGCACCAGTTCTCTATGCTAGACACTAAACATGTGATTGTTATGTTTACAATATTCTTAGCTACTCCATCTGTGTTGCCTGCTGCCGGGACGGTGGTTATATTTTGCGCAGCATCAAAACAGTGAGAGGTTACCGTGTCCTCAACTCACTAGAGGAGCTTAAAGTCGCACATATCAGAGATGATGACTTATCTTCAACACGGAGAAAGTAGAATGTAACAGCTGAGAAAGTATGCTGGTGAAGCTGATGATTGTTTCGCGTTAATTTCAACCTGTGCGGCTCTTATCCAAGTGTTATTTATGAATGATATATTGATAGTAAGATTTTGTTAACTCAGCACCTCATATCAGAGACCTGCAGCATCTCACATATAAATTTAGGTTTTTTTTCCAGGAGTGCAGATATAGGTGAGCTGGAAAATCTTGCTGAGCCTGGAACTTTGTGTTCTGTTTTTTCGGAGATTTAACTGTGCTATGATACTATTTTCTAACAGTAATAATTTAGGTAATACTAATTTGATAACTTTAATGCATTATTTCTTATTCTACTGTCGTCTTTATTACTGTGAAAGGAGTGACACAAGACATTTCTGAATTTGTTCAAAGGAAAACAACAAGAAAAGCCTCGTAGTCTAACCAGACTAAATACTGCAGAGACCGCATTCTGTTGGTGCCGTGTGAAGATGGTCTGCCTATTGCAGTAATCTAGTACTTGTAGTATGCACTTAGCACTTATACATGCAACAACTGTTATTTCTGAGCCTTTTGTATGCTGGAATCACAGTATCAGGGAGGCGGGGAGAAAATAATAGATCCTGAGAGCTTGCCACATGCAGAGGCCTTCAATTCAAGTAGCAGCTCACCATTCATGTCCAATAATTTCATGTTTCCCTCCACCAATTCCCCATCGTTCCAGTACTATTATCAAAGCTATTGTGGCAACATAGCATTCAGAGGACAGCAGCCATTGTCTTTATTTATTTTTTTTTTCTTTACGGCTGACAAACTTGTTTTAATCTGTATCATTTCCTTACAACAGGAAACACACATACGCTTACACAGAAATGCTGCCAATCATATAGATGAGGATAAAATAAGTCTGCTAATGCATCATCGCAGTTTTTAGTCAAGCAACATACTGTACAAGACATGTACTGACAGTAATAGCCTCTTAGGAGATATTCTCTCTTTTTTTTTTTTTGTTTTGCAACAACGGGATCAAATCAATTAGCAGATTAACTCGTACAAGAAACCGTTTTGATTGTCCAAAATAGACATAAACCTGAAGACTGACACTAATGACACTGAAGTTTTAAAACATTTTTAATAGAAATAAAATTTTGTATCAAAAAAGAAAAAGAAAAAACTAAACAAAAAACTAAACATGCTTCACACACTTCATTAGGTTTCATGAGGTTTTACAAATACATAGCCAGATAGCCAGGCACTGTATCTTTTTGCACATTTTCCCCAATGTTAGGATATGTCAGGACAGAAAGCAGACATCATCAATCTATTTAATAACATACATCAACTTGCCATGTAATTTTGGTCAGCACTCACATTTTATTCTGCAACACAAATGGTGTTGAAAGTAATACAGAGGGAGGCATGAAAAGCAGCATTGAATTCACAACACAAATGACCCCACAATGTTTTCCCCAAGACATTAGAGGGCTTTTATACTGCACAAAGCCAACTATTAATCTGTTCAGCGAGCTGGGGGGGGTGATGGATAGAGATATCGCATACTTTCGCAATTAGATTTTCATTTGTTGAAAAGCCTTCCAACTTCCTGACCCTCTCCTCTGTATCATGAAAGGGCCCGAGGAGGACATGTATACTAATGAATTTTCTCAGTGGCTGGCCCATTACGGATGTCACCTTCAGGGCATTACGCACGATCCTCTCAAGGCCATACTCCATCTTAATTCCCCTCCTAATTGATCTGTACAACTAAGCTTTACCCTTACATCACGTGTGATCAAGAGAGTAGCTGGTGGCAGTGATGGGAGGATCATCCTGGATGACAGCTTACAATAAGATCTCCTGGCTGAAATACGGTTTATTTCAACCAGGAGCCGCAGATTCAAAGCACATACAGGTTTGTGGAGTGCAGTGGCAGTCTTGGGCTAGCTGGTAATACAAATCATGGCCCCACTTAAGCACAGATAAACAATCACTCACTAGACCTTCACCATTTGAGAACAGTTTTTTAAAACGTACAACAGGCTCAGGCCCAAACAATTGTTAACAACGCTGCAACAGAGTTTAAACGCATTCCAAAGATTTTTTTTTATTTTCTTCTTGTTATTACTATTATTATTTTTTTTTAACAACACAACACAGGATGTTGAAACTGGCATGCTAAAAAATCAGCAGAGACCATCTTATATGTGTAGTCATTCTTATTAAGTCAGTGGAAACCTGGAAGAGGAAATAAAAATACATGGTACAGATTTGCTGTATTGTTGAGATGATCACCGTTTCCAGTCATTTGATTCATGTAGACAGGTTTAGAAATAAAAAAAAAAAAAGATAAATAAACATAAACCCTTTTTAGGAATTCATAAACCATGTTTTCATGCCTTTTTGGTGTTGATCAATCCATTGTAATGCCTGTAGGATTTTAAAATTCGTTACAGTTTGCAAAACCAACAGATGACATGAAGGACACCTGATCATATTCTTGACTTGAGTTCGGTTTCAGTCGGCACTGCAGGATGACAGAAGGTCTTTAATAGAGGGCATAGCTGAAATGTAAACACTCAAAAGGAAAGTTCCATCATTCAATCTCCGGCCTCTGCCATGCAAGTATTTTTCATTTTTCTTTTTTCTGTGTGTGTGTCTGTGTGTGTGTGTGTATTCTTGTGAGGCAGACAGAAGATGGAACCTTATAATTGTACTGTTATCTGTTCCGGTCCCGTGTTTTGTTGTCCATCCCGGCTCCTCTTTGTGATCTCCTCCTTGCCATGTCATGTCTTTGGGCAATGCCTCTGTGAGCCCCACCCTGAACAATGACCAAAATCCATTTTTATTTTTTTGTGGGTTTTTTTTTATTTAATTTTTTTATTTTTCTTGCCAGCTGTGTGAAATTCCACTGTTTGTTTTCTTCTCCCTCCGTCTTGGTGGAAATCCTGAATTACGATAAGAACCTCTGTCCCTTAGATTGCATGGTTGCTGTAGCTGATGTAGGTCTGCTTTGTTGGGAAACCTGAAAGGGAACAATGAGAGGGGGAGACTGAGCATCAAACGAAGGTAAGGTGAACTATTGTTAACTATGAGATGAGGAGGACTAGGTTATGTTGGCATTTCTGTTTGGCCGTTTTCCTAGTTGGTGTATGGATACATAGGTGAATAGTTTTACTGCCATAGTGGAGCATAGAAGACGTGTTAAAAATGCCTCCGCTCTGTTTGCTATATTTTGCATTCAATATCCTGTATTAACCTCCAGCAGATGGAGGTTTCAGTAAAGCCCACTGCCCCCCGCCCGAACTCCACCCCCACCCCATCAACCTCTTTTTCCCTTAAGCTATCAGGCCTAAACTTTCCAGTTGTCTCCCCAGACCATGTTAGCCGATTCGCTGTGGTGGAGCAGATAAATCCTGACATATCGCCACCAGATCTCAGCAGCTGTGTGAGCTGGCCTAGACAGGAATTTTTCAATTTCATCAAGCCATACATCCACACCAGCCATGACAATGACAAATGGCGCTTATTCAAATAGCCATGTACTGTGCAGGCCCTGTAAACGGTAACCTCATCAGGATAAATTGCTGCTGGCTATCAATTCTGCGTCTTTGCCTTCTCACCGCTTATTGTAACCAAAGGCCCTATTAACCCTCCACAGAGGCTTAAAGGGAAGATTGGAATTAATGCTGCACTGTGTAAGTATTCTGATGGGCCACACAACAGCGGGTCGTCGTTACAACAGTGCATTGTTATGCAGTTTGTATTGATTTTTGCTTTAGTGTTAACGGTAAATGCATCTGCGCTTTCATTCTTCTGTGAGAGGTAAGACTTCTAGCTACTGTTGTCATGAAGAGCGAGGAGTAAACACAGCTTTAAGAAATGTGACAATAGGCTCGAATTCTTGTTAGCGCAGGCCAGGCGGAGAGAATGTGTCTCCATGGACAGACATGACCGATTCCAACTTTTCCCTGCCAGAGATGAGCAGAAGAAAAGCGTTAGACACATTCCTGCATTCTTGGTGCCAAGATTTATTTTTTGCTCCCCCCCTTTTTAAATTGACATCGATATCAATCCTCGTGAGATGCAAGTGCTTGAGAAAGCTGCCATTTGGCTACAACTTTATTGAGCTCTTGGTTATGATTATTCCAATAAATTGATTAAATATAGCCTGTCAATAAAAAGGCGATTCTTACATGGTTGTATCAACAATTCCAAAATATATCAAATTTAAATAAATAACAATGATTTAAAAAGTACATTATGGTACATCTGAAGGGTTTTGTGCAAATGAATGTTTGGCTTCTTAAATGATTTAAATCAGGATATAAAGATTATTCAGGTCATTCTCTAATACTAGCTCAGCTTCTTATTGTATTATTGATTTGTTTTCAGAATTTTTTAGCAATATTGGAACTCAGAGTTTTGTAAAGAGTGTAACTTAACCAATAAGTTGATTAACACGAAATTGAAACCACACTCTTTTGATCAGAAAGTCACATTTTAGTCATAAATGTGCTTCTAGCTCGTTAAATTTGAGTATTTTATGAGTATTTTGCAGTTTGAACTGGTCACCGGAACAAGGAACAGTTTTACATCTGTATAGTACACATAGCTACCTGTCCATCAAATACAATGCTGCAGCCAGCAGCTAATTACCTTAGCAAAATGATTAGAAGACACCTAGCCAAGCTCACCACAACAAAACAATTAACACATCATCTTACAGGTGTGGTGACGACAACTTGTGCTCAGCTACAGTATCTCGCGGAACAGATGCTGAGCTGTCAGCAGAGAGTTGAGGAAGTTACCTCTGCAAACCAAGAAACAGTCCACAGTAACGTGAGCTGAGTCTGAGATACGTGACTTTGATTTGTGGCTGAATTATCATAAACTTAACTGACCACTGGTTTAAACGTTGCTTGGATAAAAACAGTGAGAGTAATTGAAGAGAGAAAGGGGGGCACATTTTGATCATGTGATTCACATTACATTGACAATTTTATCCAATTTTTTCTAATAATGATTTCTAGTGTAAATTTGTGGAAGGCCCTATATATCTTACATTAGGCCAGAAGTGAGGGGAATTTATGACATTTTTAGAACTGCTGAGAGATTATTTTAAACACATTTAACATTAAAAGGCCACTGAGAAAATCAGTATCCCCCAAAAGCAATATCTGAAGGTTTTACAGGTGTCAAGTAGTCGCGTTGTTCAACTGCAAAATATGTTGACAACCGCAATTCCATCCCTTGAACATTTCACCTCCCGGCATACACAATTCAGAGACCGGCGATATTTCCTCTAACCAACAGCTGGCCCCCCCCCGTACAGTAGCACATCCACTGGGTTCACTGAAGTATTAAATAATATCCTACACAGCTGTTATTTGGTAATTATTCTTTTTTTACTCCGCTTCCCATCTCTGCATTAGTTTTGATTTGATTTACAAACATTAATAGGACGAAGCATGCCCGTAAAGGAAAAAAGACAAATACAACAACAACAAAACACTAATGGTGTTTTCTTCAGTGGCATTCGTGCTCTTACTTTGCGTTTCGAGGCTTTCGCACAGCTCGGTCTTGGCCTCTCCGTTGGGTCTGAGTCCGGCCTTGGGGTTAAATTTGTTGGACATGGTGGCGGCGGTAACGACGGCCTTGAGGCTGCGTGTGCGCTTGGGTACGTTTTGCTCCGGATGGAACAGCACCACGTAGACCTTGGGCATGTACAGCAACCCGAGGGACACCGAAGCGCTCAGGCTCACCGAGATGGTCAGCGTGGTCGTTTGGATGTACATCTGCAAGAAGAAAACACCAACATATGCACAACACAAACAGTTTAGCCTTTTTTGTCGCAGGGTGTCAGAGATTTTTCTAAATGGGTAGTGGCCCGTACAATACGAGCGACATTTGCTGTGTATCATTCTAATTAGAGCAGCCAATGACCCGTTCATTGGCCAAGCTGTTGTTGAAGTAGTTTCTGCCGGGTCGAATAAAGCCCTCAAAACTATCTAATGCAAGTATCGTGATAAAGATTATTTTAAATCAGCATCTCATCTGCTTTTTACAGCTGGCCTGTCGAACCAGCCAAGGCCACCTTGTTTGTTTAATTTTCTGCCATAGTAGTTTTAATATGGCCATCATGTCAGCCAGGACAGCGATTTGTTAACACCAGTCAACAGGATCCTGTTCTGACTCATAACAAGCAGGCGATAAAAGAGAAACAAGCTCATGAAAATTTTACACGCAGTCAAATCCTCCGAATCATCGGGGAGGGCAACACTGACTCATTCTCACTCATTCCGTTTTAATTGTTTGCAAAGCTGGGGCAAATTAATGAGTCGTTTTCAGGGATGTGTTAAACAAAAAAATAAATAAATTAAATGAAAGCTTGTGTAATTTCTATACGTTGTGCAATGTTGTGACCGCTTGACCGACCATCCGAGAGAAATGAACTTGGTTGTTAGAGAAGTTTTAATGTAACGACACTTCAGACTGGAATGCATCCAAACCACAGCGGTCCAAACCTTCTGCAGATGGGCTAACAAGGTGTATGTGGGTGGGTTCAGCCAAAATATAAAGGGCAAAAGTTCAGATATTTTACCAGACATCAGCCTTTTTCTCCCCCACTACCTCAAAAGAAACTCAAACTCTTGCCTTGTTATAAAACTAATATGCTGCATTCCTGTCATATTGTTCACACCATTATTAGAGAGCGGCAATTTCTTACAACTATGTTTCCAAAGAGAGTACAATCAACTGGCAGTTATATTCCAATGAAATGTAACACGAACAATCAAAATGACTTGATTTAAAGACACATTTGTTCGTACGTGGTTGTAATTTGTTTACAAACCTTTCAAATTCAGTGCATAAGATTGTATAATAAGTTCAATTATTCATGCATTCAATCTTTGTTTGAATCTGAAAGGATCATCGGGGGTAGAGGCAAAACAGAATAAATACAATCAATAATTAACAAGAAAGCAAGCAGAACACTGTTAAATAAACACAATCAAAGGCGAAGTAGTTCCAGTACACATTGATCGATACATACAATTTTGTTTAGTTTTAATGCAAGTTGTTCTCACAAAAAAATTTGTTAGATGATAATTTTGGGGCTAGTGTATTTGGGAAGAGATGTTTAATGGTAAGTTACTGTTTTGGTGTTAATGAATGAACAGAACACAAGGTCTTACTGTTAGAGATGCACAGCCAGCTTTTTCACACAAGCTGATGACTCCCAGGTTGGAGTGAACTGGCCAGTGGAAGCTGGTGTGTCTTTAGACAACATTATCCAGGACAAACAACAACAGCCGCTTCGTTTACCTGCTAATGCTGAGCTCTGTGAAATTAAAGTATCAAAACTATGAAAAACATAAGCAATAAAACTTTGATGTGATATTTAAACTTGAGGTTTGGGACCAAACAGATTCCACCCCATTTATAGTCGTAACTATCAAAAAATTGGAACACCATGCAGGAGAATAACCTCCATTTGACGCACGCAATATATATTCATGCAAAAAGAACCTGTTTGCACAAAACTGCTGTCCAGAAATTCGAGCAACAATTATTTTTATTAATGAATCAATGTTGCTGATTATTTTTCTTAGTTTTTTTAATCTTTTTGCAGTTAATTAATGATCAAAAATTCATCATTCAAGATTGTCTGTTGTTTGATAAACAGTCCAAGGACTTGATCCTGACATAATTGATCATGATCAAATCATTCATTACCTGACTAATTGCTTCAACTTTGATTTGATCAGTAGGCAACAAATTCAAACTGCTCTGCAGATTGATGTTCAAGCGTCTACTGGGAATTTGCATAAAACATCACTAAAGTTTATCCCTCCCCCCCCCCACCTTCTCTCACTGCCTCAAGGAGAAACTATTTTTGTTTGTTTTTTTACTTTAAATGGCATTTAATAACCCATACTTCAATTTCCCGTCCTCTTAAGGCAGTTTATTAAAAAGTTAAGAAATATTATATCCTACAAGAAAAAAACAAAACAAAACAAAAACCTAACAGCTGCATGTATGTTATTTTCTCTATAGAATGCGACAGGAAGATTTTCAATATAAAACAGTGCTGCAGGCGAGAGAAACAAGTGGTTGTACTGTAGGATTGGCAAAAAGTGCTGTATTGTTTTTCTTTCGCCACCACGAAGAGAGATTTATAACCAGACTAACAGCTGAGCTAGCAAATTGGAATAAAGTATTTTGTCATGATCTAAAAATGAATTCAAACCTGCTCTTATTCTTACACTTTGTACTTTCAAGTGTAAATATTTTATACAAGACTAGCTTTAAAGTAGCATCTTTTGACTTGATGAGTTTTCATCTACTGAGTGTCCTTCAGTAGACGCTTGCCGGTTTTTCATCAGAGGAAAAGTAACATTTAACTCCCAAGAAGTGACCTCCGTTTAAATATCTTGTTTGTCTTTATTATTTGTGACTCTCTACAGCGTTTTCCCTCCAGAGAGGCTGCATCTCATCTCAGCCAGCCCTGCGACTGAGTGCCTCCTGGAGGGAAGGATGGAAGAATGGAGGCAGTATGATGGAGCGACAGCTGTGGCGGTCCCCCCCCACCCCACCCCCACAGCTGTGGGAGCTGTAACCAGTGAACTGCTCTGGACTCGGTTCACTGCTGCCTCGGGGACAGACTGTTGAGCTCGTGCTGCTACTTGCATAAACAGAGTATAAAAATCTCAGCAGCCTTACACCCAAGTTATCATCTTTGATGTCATCAAAGCAAATCTGTGTGCTCCTGCTACAAGTGCTGAGTCGATAAAGACAGAGCTGTTAAAAGCTTCAAGATATCAAATAAATATTTTTCTTTACAAAGTTTATGTCTATCTATAGTCTACGATTGATGTAAAATTTAACTGATGAAATGTATAGAAGGCCTGCTCCAGTATCTTTGCCTTTCCAACTGGAAAGCAAGAAATGCTGTGACTTAACTTTCAACAAAAACAAAAATTCATCAACTAATTTACCGTCTCGTCTGCAAGCCAGCAGTCAAAATATTCAACACAATTTCCCAAGGTCATATTCTCAAAAGTCTTTTTATGGGATTAATTATTCAAAACACAAGAAATCATTTCCCACAAAAAGCAGCTAATTCACACGTTAAGTATTCCTGAAGTAAAAGTTGGCAATCAATTCATGTTCATGTAGTTTATTAATGAAGCTTTTTCGTATTACCTCAAATTTTTACTTTTGTTCGCACCAGTAGTTCAGTAAACTACAGACAGATTAAATAACACAGCAAAATTATGAAGCATTGATTTAACTGAATTAAATAGTTAAACTTTCCCACTCTTCCACATAACACCAAATGGAAATCTTCCCAAAAATAGTTGTGCTAAAATGTGCTTTGACATTGAAAAAAATCTTATTCTACACAACCAAATGGTCTAAAAATATCATTTAGCACATCAATAATATTTTCGAAATATGTTTAAAAGTAATAAACAAATACTTTGGACCAAGATCCTTCAAATCTGTTTTTCAGACATTTTACTGGAGGAAGAAAATTGCCAGCATTTTTAATTGGACAAACTATCCAACAGGCATGCTATTTGTGTGCTGCCGTTTTCTTGTTTATTAACTAATAAACACAGATCCTGATGCATTTACAAAAATATGATCCTGGTCTGACTCAAATTCTAAAATCAATTGAATCAAATCTTTCTTAGAAACTGCAAACATGGTGCCACTGATTTAAAATAAAATAAATAAAACAGCTCGCATTGCACTGCCGCATTGGGCTACAATGCACACAGATGTAAGTTTAATGGAGTCCTGCTTTCAGTATCAGACCAACTCCAAAGTTCAATCCATAAATTTGCTTTCTCCTAACGGCAGCTCACCTGAGCGTGCACTGACCAAAGCTCATAAAAGTGTGTAGCTGTATATCTTACAATCCTTCCATTGCATCAGCAGATCTTGCCCGAGGCAAATCCTAACACAGAGGAACTATGGTAGCATTAATGTCTGAGAGAGATGGAGGGAAACCAGAGCGGATCTATGTGTACATATGTGATGCGAGGAGTTCGAGAGGGGGAAAAAAAAAAAAAAAAAATTCTGCATCCCATCACCGCCTACAGAGAGTAAAACACAACTGAGTGAGTCAGTGATAAGATTAATCTGAGGGTTAATAAATGTAACCAGATTCTATTTTCAACTAGAGAGCTCCTGCCTCAGGAGGCGAACTACCAAATTCATTTAAACTGCATAATTCCCATTTTACATCAAGCTACCGGGGTTATTTCACAGTATGCTATAGAAACATACAGCAGAGGGGCTTGCTGCATGAGAATTCCCCATAATTGCAGTCTAATTAAGCTAATAAACAAATAGAAGCCTTAGGGGACACAACAGTATAGCTTCATGGGAGGATGTTGTTTACAAAGATCACAATCCTTTGGCCTAGATTAGGCTTCACAGCCTGTTCTGGCATTATTGGTGCACCCAGAAGTCAATAGCCGAGACCCGGAGGGCCCACTGTGCTGTAGGCCTAATGAACGCAACAACTGCTCTCCAAAGATCAAGACGTTGCGCTGCTCCCTGCACTCTGTAGCATCAATCTTCATTATGTATGATTGGGCCTGCGGGTCATTACTGTGAATAATGCCGGTTATCTTTGCACTTAAAGAAGACAAAGAAAGAGAAGGAAGGACAGAAGGGTTGGGGTGTGTGGGGGGGTAACAGGTAGCGGGGATGAGCAACCCCAAGCACACACTGTCAAGAAGACACTCCCGTCTGACATCTGATCTCGTTAAACTTCCTGCGACTCCCGCTCTTCGTGCTTCTAGTGCACTAACAGCAGTTTTTGTTGTTGAGTTGACAGTGCCAATAGTGTGATGGAGACTTGGTGGAGAAATAAACAACAGCACTCCATTCATCAGTCCATTCATGCACCGTAATGGCAGAACCCTCTTTGTGTGGGCTGACTGAAACTGAATTGAGTCTTTTGTGCTGACGCCTCATTCCCATGCATGCCATTGTCCGAAGTTCCTCTTTATTCCCTGGTTTTCAGAGACAGACACTGTTTTAGACTGTTTCTCCAGGTAAGCAGGTGTCACCTCTTTTTCTGTAGCCAGTACACAGTTTGGTGATCGCGCTTTACAGATAGACCAGATGTCCCTGTTTAAATGATAGAGAGCGCCTCCCATGACATACGTTACATTTTTCCCCGGCACCAGATGACAAATAAATGACTGGAGCTTGTAACGCAGAGGCAGCGGCCTGCTGCAAACCGGTGATGAGAGCATAGGCAGCTAGATAAGGTAAATCAAGACCAGGAGGAAGTGGAGCATTAAATTGCTCTGAGAGCTGTGTCATTGTGGGCTGTCAGGCTTTGTGGGGCCTGTCATTTACAGTATGACGATTATGAGGTGTTTTTGCTTTTGACATGTTAATTCCCTAAACAAGAACATTGTTTATGTAACAGCTCACAGAATCAGTCACAACGTTTGTTTTCTTCCATATTAAGTCGAGCAGAGCCAGGCGACATTAGCCAAGACCAAATGAAATGACAAAACATGTTGTTTGTTACTGTCCCTTCAGGGTGACAAACAAAATTTAAAAATTGTAAATAAATAAATAAAATCACTGTTGGAAAACTGAATCGGTCTTAAGATGTGACGAGGCGTCGGTTAAGGATTGGTTAAGCTCGAGACAAGTCTGAAGACAAGCTGACAGTGAAAGTCCCTGAGGAAGAAAACACGACTGTTAATACCAACTTGTACGTGCTCCTCTAGACTTTAGGAGGACTTTAGTCAGGAAAAGGACATGAATCACACAACTGAGGAAATCTACTACACAACACACTGACCAGCTGTTTAGTAAACAACCAGCTTTGAGCTCTGGCGGTGGATGACCCCATAAATCCCATCCATCACATGTTCTTGTCCAGCAAAGAGACAGCACACAGCAGCCAGCACTGTTCACGTGAACAGAAATTTGTGCAGGATAGAGAAGAAATAAATAAATTTACTGACACGTCTCCTCTTGGTGACACATATTGTTCTTACTGGTGTGATAATATGATCCTGTTTAATCAGCTCAAATCTGACTTCATCGGCTGATGGGCAGCACCAGAATCAGATCCCCTCAGGTCACCCTCAGCAGTCGCACTACTGTACCATCAAATATAAGTACAAACACAACTTGTTCAGGTTAGTGGGGATGTTTGTCATTGCAGTTACAATAAAAACCATTTGATTACAGTTAAAAATTTTAAAAAGCGACTCAGGTGGCGTTTAAAAGAAATCAAAACCGGCATTCGGTAGAAAACCACAAACAAACAGCAGTCTCTCTTCTGTGTTACATGTTATTGTTCCACTTGTACTTTTTGTGGGTTTGTAATAGCATCATACCTTGCTTTTCTCTATTTCACAGAATTGCTAACCGGCATATCAACTTCAACTACAGGAAACAGTTATTTTCTATGTTTGAAAGGGATTCATGAAAAAAAGAAATAAGTATTGAAAGTTGCTGTTAATTGCAGCCCTTCCCTACATCATCCTTTGTTCCTGACGGACTACAGTCATAATTTATTTTTTCCTTACAGAGTTTTGCCACTTAAATGTAAGAAAATGTCATCTGAGGATTTGAAGAAGTGGGAAGACTTTTTGTTAAAGTCTACAATAACAAAGATGCTGCATGGTCTGAGCAGACTAAACCATATTAATGTGAGAAGTTTCTCTGAACGCAGGAAAAGCCTTTCGGTTATGTATTTATTACGATTATCCTCTCTAAAATGAAAAGACAGAAAAAAAATAATAAATTAATAAATTATAAAACGTGGAACATTTCCCTAAAGTGAAATTTCCCTTTTGTGTTCCATTTCATGTCGTACCTTTGCTCAGGGCAATGGTAGAAGTTTTCTAAACGATAGAAGTGGAACTATCTCCCAGCCATTATGTGTACAGTCCTACAGGAAATAATAATTAATGAGTGATTCATATTTGGAGCGAGAAAGTGAGCCAAGAAGTTTTCCTTGGGTTTGTAAATTGAATTCGTCTAAGGTATGGAAGGAGACGAAGAAACAAAAAGACTTTACGTACCCTTCAAAGATTTTTTTTTTTTTTCACTTCTATTTTACTATTCAAAGCCATGTTAGCTAATGGATTACCTCATCCTCCAAAAAAGCTGTTCAATCTCTCTGTGATTGTATAATTCTCTTTCATCTTCAGAGAGGAGATGGAATGATTAAATAAAGAGCATGCTGATATCCACGGCTGCTGTTGACATATGACTTAAGATGTGCAACACTCGCATTAAAACATAATATGGGCTTTGCACTTGGACTGCCTTTTCTTTACCGTGCGTACTAAGTGGATGATTATCAAGAACGTATAGTGATGATAGTTGAAATTTCAGTACATTTTTCGGAATATATTTCTGTAAATGAAGCGTAAATCAAGCCGTTTCCATCAGGACGCAGCAGAGTGCTCATTGTTTTCCACACACAGAAGCTGTTACTCAATTTTACTGTGAATTTATGTGCTGTGAGACGGCCAATATGCAGATTCACAGCAGTTTGTGCTTCGTGGTGTCACACGACATGCTGCAGCACGTGAAAAATATGTTGTTGTATTACTGGCCACATACGTCATTATTAAGGCGATGCAATTGGCTGCAGTCATATGCAGATTATCTGCAATGCTGTAGAGTGCAGAAATTATTTTTGGGCTGCTGAATGTGATACAATGCACACAGACTGTCTCTCAAGAATGTTGTTCCACAAAGGTAACTATCACAGCCAGTTTTCTGGGCCAGCATTTTGATGCATTGTTTTGTTTAATCCCAAAGGGAAGGGGGGGAGGTAAGGATTAATTTGTTGCATCTGTCAGACGCATTCTGGCACCGCTGATAGTGTCCATGCCAGTATGAGGCTTTTCCCTCTTGTCCTCTCTTGTAGCCACTGAACCCCTTTTGTTAAACTGCCAAAAGACCTCTTTCAACTAAATCTACACATTTCTAATGTATGATTTTTGTATCCCTTTGGCTTTGGACACAGAGTGTCTCCTCTGTACATGCGTTCCAAGCCCTTTCGGATCCCCTCTTGACCCGTACCTTCCCAGCACTCTGACTGGATGCGATCCAGCGCCATGGTTCATGAGGTCAGGCACATTGATTTGACACGGGAACACAACCATCTGTCTGTCTGAACGCTCTGTCCTCACTTGGTAGAGTGTTAGTATTTTCCCAATCAGAGACATCAGCATGTTGTTGCTCCAACTGCTGAGCTTTCTTTACTTCATTTCTAAAAATGCTGCCGTCGTAAAACAAAAGAATTGAATGTTTGCACTTCATATGGCATTTTCAGATTGATGAACAACGGTCTCTAAAAAGCCATGGGCAGAAGTGGAAGTAATTAAAACTTTTGGAGTAGTGACACCACAATAAATAATACTCCATTACAAGGAGAAATCCAGCACTGAAATTTTCACAGAGATAAAAATATCGAATTATTAACAGTAAAATGCATTTATGCACTTGCTATCAAAAGAAAATATATTTGATTTTACCATGATTGTATTCTGTATGCATACACACAGTAAGTAGCATTTCTAACGTAGCGGCCTGATATAATTTTGCCGAGTTGTTTACAAAGAACTTATAAGACAAATGTGAGATGTTGAGAATTTATCAACCAGATTGTAAGGAAGAACATTTTCAGGCAACCTGCAACCACATTCCTTCCACTGTTGTTAACACACACACACACACACACACACACACACACACCAGGAAGGCAGAAAACGAGTGTTTTCACCGACTAAAATGAATCAGACATTATTTGTTGATCATATGTTTTGTTCGTCATCTGCAAAGTAGGCAGCAACTACTGATATCTGACTAAGTATAGGAGTATAAACTAGCAGGCAATGACAATTCTTCAGCAGCTAGTACTTCAGGAATCGCTCTCTGCATTTTCACCACTGCTGCTGTGTAATGGTTTGGGTTTTTTTTTGTTGTTAAAATCACTGTCAAGATACTCATCTGCAAACACACTCCTACAACACTGAAAATGAGTTCAAAACAACCCTAGTGGAAATAATAAAGCAAAGACATAAACAGGGGAATTAAAAAGCCAAGTGAAAAGATCTGACTTTAAAGTAGCTTCTGCAAAGCTGTGAAGATTTGTAAAACCCTTGAAGTATTGCCATAAATTAGACAAATGAAGAGCAGAAAAACAAACTGCGCTCCAGCGACAGTGTTTGGGAGC
Source organism: Remorina albescens (assembly GCA_034769265.1). Classification (NCBI taxonomy): domain Eukaryota; kingdom Metazoa; phylum Chordata; class Actinopteri; order Carangiformes; family Echeneidae; genus Remorina; species Remorina albescens. The sequence continues at coordinate 23,333,171 of CM068494.1, forward strand.
TTACCTTTTCTGTGGACTGCGATGTGCCAAAGAAGATTGGGATGAATGCAAGCCAAATAATACAGGTGGTGTACATGGTAAAGCCGATGGGTTTGGCCTCGTTGAACGTCTCCGGCACCCCTCTGGTTTTAATGGCGTAGACTGTACAGGTGACCATGAGCAGCATGCTGTAGCCCAGCAGGCAGATCAGAGACAGGTCAGAGATGTCACACTTGAGCACCCCACGTGCCAGAATCGGGTTAGACGTCCTCTGGTCCTCATAGTCAATAATGGCTTTGGAGGGATCTACGCCGAACCATATGCACACGCCGAGCAGCTGCACCGAGGCTAAGGTGAATGTGATGACGAGCTGGGAGGCCGGGGAGATGAATCTAGGTGCGCTAACGGACATGGTGCCCTGCTCAAAGATGCGGTAAATACGATTGGTTTTGGTCAACAGAGCAGCGTAACTGATGCTCATCCCCAGACCCAGGAAGATCCGGCGCAGGGAGCAGATTCCTACATCGGGAGTTGAAATCATCAGGAACGTCGTGGCGTAACAGAGGAAGATGCCGGTCAGCAGCACGTAGCTCAACTCTCGGCCAGATGCTTTCACAATGGGCGTGTCGTTGTGGCGAATGAACGTGACCACCACAAACAAAGTGGCCATGATGCCCACGACTGCAATAAGCACCGGGATGACTGCCCAGGGAGAGCTCCACTCCAGCTTCACAATGGGGATTGGAACGCAGCCCGTGTGATTTTCATTGGGTCGCAAGTCAAAGCGACACATCTTACACGTGTAGGTGTCCGCCTGGTACTGATACCCGTCGCACCGTTCGCAATGCCAACAGCAGGGGATTCCTTTCACGATCTTCTTGCGCTCACCAGGCTGACAGGGCTGGCTGCAGATTGAGGAAGGGATCTGACGGACACCGCCGGGCCACTGCATCGAACAGACCTGCGAGGGTGGCGGTGAGACAAGGGATGAGGATGAATAAACACAAAGACAGATGAGAAAAGATTTGCACTAAGCTGTTTCTATCCTATAAAATGGGCATGTAGAGGTGGTGACCCTTTACTGATCCAAAAAATAAATAAATAAAAATCCCCCAGTATCCCCTGAGGTCAAGGACAACACCGGCAGCGGACACATGCTGTTTGAACTTGGATTGAAGCATCAATCTGTAAACTCCCATACAAATGGCTTTATCTATTTATTTAGGTAGGGGAGCAAAGGCTGAGTGAAGTGATCCTCGTAGATTCAGCAAAATTGTCCAGTAGGAGCAGGAATTATCTGAAGGGCATGACACAGGAGGAGAGCGGAAACCTATTGTTTGCTTAGCGGGGAACTGACACAGTGCTGCTCTGGCATGTGGCTGCTTTGGTAAGAAATCGAGACTCACCTCTCTCTGATCAGGGTAACGATAGATAAAGTCTATGTTATCAGTTTTATTCAATTACGGCAGCTCATCCAAGGTGGCTAAATTTGTCTTTAAAAAGTGCATTTAATTAAAAACCCAAAGAAGACTAATTAAACCCAGCCAGCTTTAGAGTCAGAACTGGCAGTAGGTGTCCAACACAAATCTTGTTGTTCTTGTTTTTCCCATTGCACATGTTGTTACAAAGGGGTAAAGAAGCTTCGTGTGTTCAATTTTTCTCATTTGCCTGCCTAAGGCTTCCTCTTCATTTTGTCAAAACACAATTTGTTTGGTTCCTTTATGTAATTTACTGTTATAATACTGTTACTCCATCACACCCCCTGCCCACAGTATTGTTTTTGGAAGTCAGTGATGCCGTCTGGAGAGATGATATTAAATATGTCTGTCCTTAAGCTCTCATGGCTTTCTTTTCATCACAACCCCACCCCCATGTTAATCATTTAAAGCACCCTCTGGATATTTACACCTTTGAAGATGGCACTGAGCGCTATCAAATGGTTTGGGAGGTGTAAGCAGGCAAACACGCCACTGCAGAGTTGGAGAAAACAACCTCTTAGGGAAAAGTTTTAGTTGCGAACACCGACACGAGCATCACACTTTGCAGGATGAATGCAGTCGAACCTTTTGTTCGACGTGTGTGAGCAAAGGGGAGAAAGAGCAATAATTACGTTGAGGTGAAGCTGATCCGTCCAATGGCCAATGATTTTGTACTCAGCAGTTCGGTTTTGGATCTGGTATTGGTAGATCTCATAGCGACCGGGAGCATCTCCGTTTTCATTGAACAGCACAGGGTTGCCAGCTATGCCTGAAAAGAAGGAGAAGAACAATCATCATCATCATCTGCAGCACATTGAGTTATTTCCAGTGTTGCAGGTATGAATCTGTTCGAGAGAACTAATATCCGGTCATTGTTTATGTTGTTATCATGCCAACGCATTACAAACCAATAGATGTGAGTGTTTTTTCCCCTTCTGTCTTTCTATTGACAGATTGTCAGATGTTGAGATGGCTCTTTATTGGTTATATGACAACATATACAACAACAATTAGGGTCATAATGAACAATTCTAGTTTACATTAGATGCCAAAACAGGAAGTGCTGTACTCGTTGTGTTGAAAGGCAGAAAATTAGTGGCATGGTGACTTCACATGAAACGTGGCTGACTTTCCTGCCGCGACGGACCGACAATTAATGTCAGCTTTTTTCTACCCAGGCCAACTGTCACAGTTTGATTTCATACACTGTCAGAAAGTTGAGGTGATACAGTCAGCTATCAAGAGTTCGCACTCGGAGTTAAATAACTATCGAACTTACGGACACCAGCAGCATTAACCTTCTGACAGAAGGTGGCTGTGAATCAAATGTACAATCTCTTGTGCGATTGCAAGTTTAGATGCATGAAAATCAGGAAAAGGACACCAAAAATTGTGACAGACAACAACACAACTGCACAGATTGTTAAAGTTGGCTCACACAAATAAGAACTCAAGCTTATGAGAATTTCTTCTTTCCTCCTGGAAAGTCTTCGCCGCCCTAATAGCTTCTATTTCAGCTCCTATGAAAACCAAGGGGACAGATACATTGCTCCTTGGTAATTGGACAAGACAAGACATGCACTCCCAACACACATTGACATGAACACACACTGGATGACTGATTAAAATAGTCGTCAAGCGATAACAGACGGTTTTGTCTGTCACCTTAACAATACTGTAGCAATAATGTAGGAGGAAATCATTTTAAGCTGTAAGACAGCATATGCAGAACTGTGAGGTTCATTTTGCAAGCAGCTCTTTGCTGCCTGCTGTTGAACATTACCCATTAATCTATTAAAACTCTATGCCTACAAAGGACATAAAAAAAAAAAAAAAAAAAGCTTTCTTTGAACAGCCGGATTTCCCCAGGAGGTCCAGGGGTTCAGACCTGAGCCCCTCCTGACCGCAAAACACACTTTTTCCACCATTCACGCTGTCAGCCCAAGGTGTCCTCTGCTTTATCGCCGTGATAACAATGTAGTCCTGCTCACAGAGATGAGCTGTAATAACGTGTCATAAAGAAAGCACTCCAAGGATTTCTCCGTAAGCTTCCCAGTGGAAGCTAGATGAGCCACACGTCCAGTCCAGTGATGCGTTCATCGCGGCAGAATGTGCGGAGGTTCTCCTCAGACGGAGGACAAGAAAACTTCATGTCTGATAGCTTTTCGCAACTTCCTCAAACATCTATACCTTCGTATGGTGATTAAAGCTGGAAGCCAAGGCTGGTTTAGTATTAAGTCTCCCAAAACACAATGAGCATCGCAGTTAAGGACAAAAAGGGGGAAACGTGGCCAAATGCTGCTGATGGATTTCTGCTGATGAGCATTTTTTTTTTTTCTTATTCTTTGTTTCGATGCCGGGAGATGCAGCGCCCTAATCCACATCTTGATGAGTCAGCGCTGCTGGATTAGAGCACTACCTTTTTACTCAGAGTTGCCTGTGAGACAATGCCGCCCACATCACAAAACACTCAGTGAACATCGGGGGGGGATTATGGTGACTCTTTGAGGGAGAGAAGCATTATGTTTATATAAATATTTTAAGCACATCTATGCTGGTGATAAACTGTTCATCTTTTCTATCGAAGATTTTAACCGTGCCCTTTTCTAAAACTTTGGAACTCTAAACTTTGGAAAGTGCTTAGAAGTGGTCTGTCCGTCACTGTCACGGAGGAAAACAGTCCCTGAATGCAACACTGGGGTTTTCCAGGGAATAATGCAGCAACAACAGCAGCATGACAGCACGAATATGATCATATTTAACAGTTCTATTGATCCTTTGGTGATGCTTGACAGCTCTTTAATCTACTGTACTTATGCTAACGTATATACCGATTCCCCCGGCTTATATGTAACACACGTTTAAGTCCTAAAATGCTGCATAGTAAAAATTGTAAGGATTACAGATTAGTATTTATGTAAATTTTTGTTGTTGTTGTTTTTTTTTGTTTTGCTCAGTTTTATTGTGTGTGCAATATTTCAAGGTTATCATCAACATTTTTTTTTTTTTTAACCTTTTTCTCATCTGCCACAGGTTGACAAAGGTTGTTCCTCAAGCATTTCTCCAATTTGGATACATTACATAAATCAACAAAGTAATTCGCACCCATGGCAGTAACAATGAATCAGAAACACTGGACTAATAGGAGGTCATCTCTTAGAGGCGTGGCTCAACATCAAATACTTTCCATAAAACATTTAAACTAACCCCGTAAACCTTCATTATTTCCTCATGTTATGACAGCAGAGCAGGCTGCCTGTTTCCTGTTAGGGCAGCTACACAGGTACAATACTTCTCTCTAATGGAACTTTAACAGTTTACATTTTGACACATGAACGGTGGCCAGATGGTTCCGTGCACGGGCACAGCACATCACACCTCTCTCTAAATAAGCAGAACCACAAAACAAAAGCAACAAAGACCAAATCTGCTGTTTTCTTTAGGCACTGTGACTTTCCCGGGGGTCTGCCATTCCCCCGAAGTCAGTGGTGTGTGCCCCTTCATTAAGAATACAGAGAATGGAGCATTTTGGTGCAATATGGTCAGTGTTTGACTAGATGAGGAATTAGACCTGTCATGGGGCACAAACGTCTTGTCCAAACAGTCTGCTCCCAAGTTAGGGACGTAATGAGTTCCCTGGAGACATCTGCCACCGCTGCATTGCACCGTGCACTAATGTGACATGTGCATACCACAGGCAACTCGCTTGCTCATAGGAAACTCTTGAAGAAACATTGGGGTTAATGGAGTCCCCTTTAATTACACTTATTATTTAATGATTGTGGTATTGCCTGCCCCTACCCCCCCCCCCCCACTTGTCGTCTGTCAGCACCCACAGCATACACACTTTAAGAATCACCATATCCAACATGCGCTTGTTCTGCGTGGATGCACAACCAGGACACCTGGGTGAATGGCAGCACAGCTTGTTGCCCTCTACAACAGTCATTAACTCTTAATGACCTCTGTGCAGGCAAAGTCATGCAGAATTTAGCACGGATCCACTTCATTTTCAAAGTGTGTGTCAAGTCTTCCATGACCCTCCTGCCCATGTCATGGTATTTGCATGATTACTCAATCACAGTCTATAAGCTCCCAGCTCCCCACAAGTACTCTCACACTGGTGTGTTGTGAATGTTCGAGAGGCATTTTCTCATGAATAAAATGAGAGAGAGAGATGAAAACTTGTATCATTCAGTCAAAAGGTTAATTTAAACAAGAGCGCCGATATGGATATATTGAAATACTACTAATTCTCACAAAAACCCCACATATTTAAATAATGGCTGAGGCTCCGATAATGGCCAAAATGGGCAGGTAGGTAAAACATTACTGAGAGGTACAATTGCTTGTATTCTAATAGCTACCATGGTAAATTCAGCATAATACAAATTTACACAGCGTTAATTTTGTGAGCACAAGTCATGCCATATTCACCACTTACTCTTTTTAAAGCAATAACTGCTGTCTTTTTTTTTTTTTTTTTCCTAACTGTGTCTCTGCCCCTTCTATGAACAAGGTCCTGTAACTAACACTACAACTGAGCTGTTTGAAATTCAGAGTCAACCAGTAATGGGACAGATTATGCCCTTTGAGACACGGAGGGGCGTTTAATGGGAGAAAAAACGGTTAAGTTTCTTTGGTAATGACTCAACCCCTTGCTCCAAAAAATTCGCCAAATGGAAGCATCTGCTATTAACAAGCGAATTAAAACTCTATTTCTGTTAGAGAAGAGAAGCCTAGCTGCGGCAGAGAGGTGAAAATGGACATTACCCTGGATTCGTCAACAAAGGTAATCATTGGCCAGTCACTTCTTTAACCTTTGTGATAAAACTGCTGAGCAACCTGAGCCGTCAAAACATGGTGTTGCAGTTGCACCAGCAGAGATGACTCATAGACTGACTCAGTATAATCAGCTACACAGCAAAAGCTCCCATTAGCTCACATATACCGGTGAGAACGGAGCAAGTCAGGCTGGGGCAGTACTGATAGTACTGGCAAATCTTTTTCCTGTTAACCCTAACATAATCCTCCTTTCAGAACGTTCTTTTCTTTCAAGAATTATTAAAGATATATTTAGAAATGTCCCTGGCTCAATTTATAGCTATGAGACCTCTACCATACTACTGACTCTAATTCTCTTGCTCTCTACACCCCCCCCCCCCCCAATCTCTCTGTCTCAGTATAATTTTTATTTTTTTTTTCAATTCTTAACTAAATAAAATGAATTAAACAGTTGATTATTTTAAGGCCACAAAATGTCTTTAAAAGTCTTAATTTTAATTTTGGTGTTAAATAGAAATGTTATTTGGAACAATGAGAACTCTATTGATTGTTAACTCTAAAGACTTCTGCTCTCTTAATTAAGGATTTCCAGCAAACTGCAGTAAAAAAAAAAAAAAAAAGACCCTCAGCTAATTAGTCTTGAAATGTTTTGTTTCAGGTGAGTTATTTTTTCACATCTTGCATTACACTACAAGGCAGTTCATTGGATTAAACATTCAGACGTCAACTTTTTTCTTTTGGTGTGTGTTTTTATTCAGATGTTCATATTAAACTGGGGATTGATTTAAAATACATTTCCCTGCTATAATCTATTCGGTCAGCATTCAATTTGGTTTCAAAATGTGTGCACATGCGGTGCACTGTTAATATGATCAGACAACATGGAAATGACACACTAAGTGCGATGAAGGTGCCATTTGACCACACATTTCTAGCTTTATGCTGACGAAAACTGCAAATTACATTCTTTACCTTTAGATATGTGTATTCTCATTGTGTTAGATAGAGATTTTTCTGAAGAGGACTGGGTGTCATGCCCTTGAAAGAAAAAAGACCTTTTTCATTATGGGGGGGGGGAAAAAAGGTGTCAGATAGAATAATCTTTTGAGCTGAAAAACATTGAAGATGCCTCGCACTGTTGACAGGAGAGAAAGAAGTGCGGAAAACTCAACACTCGGCTGGCCGCAGTCAGAATGACACTGGAAAGGCCACCGCTTTCATAGACAGTCACAGAGTGAAAACACTTCACCCCGACATGATAGCAAGAGACAAGAAACACAAATGGGGTGCTTCATTTACTGAAAAAGCTTCATGATGGTAGAAAACTTCAAAGCTCCTCGGGAAAGACACAGACATTCCCCGACTAGTGAAAATATCCCAGTTCAAAGCACAAATACTTTGGTCAGATTACTTTTCATCTGTTCTAAAAGGTTATCTGTCATCAAGTAGCTTCCTGATGAGACCCAGACAGTCCACTGAGATATCACAGATAAATGGTTTTGTGAGCATGTCAGGAGATTGGCCACCTTCTTTGGTTTTTGGTTTTCAACAGGCTTTTGGACATTTGCCCTTTGATGAACTGAGTTTCAGTATTTATGAAGCCTTACGATATAATATATTTTCTGTGGATACGGTCGTGCCGGACTCTTGAGAGTTGTGCAGCTCTGCAGAGCAAGAAATTGGAATTATTTTTAGCAGATGTCCACCAAAACTGCTGACAATGAACAGAAATATTGTAACAATAGCTTCTTGCTGGCTTGGCCTCAAGAATGATTCATCACAACTGCAGGGGGGGAAAAAATGACCTACTTTAAAGATACTTCTGTCGATTCTTATTTTGTCCGAAAAAAAGGAGGGATGAATGTTGTGCGTGTGTTAACCGGTGCGCAACATATTAACATCACAGCGCAGAGATAAATATTGTCTGTGAAAATATAATACACAGGTCAGCAAGTCCCAATATCAGCAGTTAGTGCATTGAACTTGTCCGGATACATAAAACAACCTGCATGCTTTGTGCTGATGCAATTAGATGGCGTGTGGTGTAACCTCAAGGCAACCCCTCTGGTCAGATAGTGGTGTAACATTTATACATTGTGCCTAGTTGGGAAAAAAAGAACTGCTCAAAAGGATGTACAATACTGGACTGCCGCTTCATGTCCCTTGTTAAATCCACTTGATGAGGAGCACCACTTGCTCCTAATTGTGCAACCAATTATAGAGATTGATGATTTCTATTTTGGATGCCGCAATCATTCAGATTGGGTTGTTTTTTTTTTTTGTGTTTGTCATTCAAGTCTATTAATTCAATTTGATAGGATTTCTGAACAATGCTTGTTTTATTCTGTCCAAAAGGCAAAAACCTCTCCAACAGAAGAATACTAACCTCAAATAGATATCGAAAAAACAACAACAACAACAAAAACCCCAACTTGCTATAGTTTTCCCAAAGTAGTCGCATGGTGGTACCAGGCATAAGATCATATGGAGAGAAAACATTAAATTATTCATGTTCAAATGAAACGTATTCTATTGTAGAAATTGATATAGATGTCAAGGTATCTAAACACAGACATCAGAAATAAGAGACTTTTATCCGAGAAAAAAAACTGAAGCTGTTTTCCATCACATTATACATTACAAGAAGCACTGAGTCCAACACACGGCCTGTTGTGGATAGCAGCCCATCAGTTGTTTCTCTCCCACATGGTATTGGATTTTGAGCAGCCAGGGGTTGAAGATATTGGTTCTTCTAGAGGGAGACCGTTTACTTTTCCCACCTGATTTCCCAGCAAGTTGTGGCATTCAAATCAGTATCTTTACATTGAGAAAGTAGAGGCTGAGCAAATGTTGAATATCATGTCGTAGGAATGCCATCCGACCACCACCGAAGGACATCTAACACATTTCTGAGTTGAAAATGGCCACGTACATTTTTACAATTCCTATTCATACATAAACCTGTTTACAATGTTATTTACTGAGTTCAGCTCGTTGCTATAACAGTAAGGCGGTGGGTATTAGATATCTATTTTCAGGGTGGTTCCTTTCTCCATCTTCACGTTATAGTGAGAGCACACAAACAAATCATTAGCAAGTTTCGGCTGATACAGAAACTGCAATCGAGCTTTTTCTATAAAACAACTTACACCAACCTGATAGCTGTATCAGTCTCATTCACACTTGCGAATTATTGCCATTTTGGTTGTGTAGCTGTGTAGGAATGATGTCCCTTTAATGGTGCCTGCAAAGCTCTTATTGTTTCTGCATCTCATAAAAACAGCCATTATTATGAAAAGAGCACAATCATTTGAGTCACTGAACAAATCTGAGATGGGGGGGATTCAGATGCTTGTCTGTCTGAGCTGTGAGTAATTGTACTTGTAACCTTTTTTTTTTTGTACATTGACAAGTGAATTCCAGGCTTCAAATGCCAAAAACAGTGTGAATGAAAAGCAATGTTTGCTTTTCGCTCACCGCAGAGGACAGAGATGTTTGTCACACCTGAACATTTCCAAAGTACTTCAAACAACTTTCTCACAATAGAAAATGCCCCTGATCTTCCTTTTGAAAGAAAAAAAACTTTCTTTCACTTCTCAGATTTGAATCAAACATTAAATTGACATTCTGCCAATGCAACAAGTAGATATTAGAAAGAAAAATTTGTTTGAAGAGCAGGAGTTCAAATGAATAATTTATCTGTACAAACACTGCATACTCCAGTCTCCATGAAAGAATTTTAATTGTCTTAAATTGCTTTACTTTAAAGCAATTTATGGCTATGTCTATATAATGAAACTCTGGATCATTGCTCTTTGTATGAAAATGGTTAATTATTAATATGGCAGCCTTGAATGTGAACTTGACTAATAGCTGGAGATAATGTGAAGCTACAAGGAGGAAATGGGTGAATGAGATGTTAAAATTACATGAACTGGATATTCAATATCCATAACTGAATGTTTTCAAAACTGCCTACTTGTATCATTGTTGTCATTCTAATATTGCAAAGTGGTCAAAAAAGGATGGCTGGACACATTGAAATACATGAAATCTTATATACATATCCACGGCCCCCAGAAGATGAAACCCAATGATTTTGGTCATATTTTTTATTTATTTTTCCTCAGCCTGTGAAATATTTACCAGACACACTGGCACCAAATGTTGTTCACCCATTGAAGATTTCCAGAAGATGAATCCTGGTGAAGTTTGGAAGCCAGTGATTTCATCTTTCACGTTAATGGCATATTAATGACATGCTGATCATATTGTAACCATGGAAGTAATACATTGTGGTGTCGAGATCTGGCGTGACAACCACTTGCAGCACTCACAGTGTCTGACTGTTTCGTTTTCTTTAAATATCACACCTCATCTTGGCAAGATTCTGATCACATTTTATTTGGTTTATGGTACAGAAATATTCTATCTGTATTCTGTTAGCTTGCAAACTGAAATGTATAATATTTCTTGTCCAGTGTACAAAAGTTGGAAATGAAAAAATCAGTTGGATCCTACAGTTGCCCTGCAAACTACAGCACAACTTTTGGAACATTAGCAAATTAAGTTTTTGACACGCACCATCTGAATCGCAGCGGTTTCCCTTTAAGCACAATGACACTGAAATTTTTGTACAGCTGATTTTTCTGTAACCTGCCAACACTGTAGCCTTCAAAAATTCAGGGGTTTTTTGTGTGGTTTTTTTTTTTTGTGATTGCGTGAATGGGATTGTGTTGTCTGTTGAAATTTCTGAGTGTTTTAAAAAGCACACATTAGAATCCCTCTCCATCTTAGACAAACAGGCTTTTCAGTATCAATAAACATACTCACCGGCAAAATTTAGGCGCCGGATGTGTTTCAGCAGATGAGTGCCGTTGATAGGATCCATTTTAGCGCAGAGGCCAACTTTCCCTGGGCAGAGCTCCTGGTGCATGTTGTGCAGGGCATGGGCCATCGCGTACACTGCATCAATAACAAACTGCACCTTTCCCTCCTGCTCATAATTCGAGTCCTTTCCTATCCGCTCCTGATCTGTAAGATACAGACATATATGCATCAGATATACAGTATATACACATATATACACCACATGCATAACCTGCTCTGTATACGGGTGTTATTTTGTAAATTTGAAACCACCTCCTCTGTGGTAATCCCTTTGGCTCATTTTTAACCATGTCAAGTGCAAGGTTGAGTTAGACGTTTGCATCCATATAGTTAAGCAATCATGAGAAAAACTGAAAAGGATTTCATGAATGGGTGCAAAATCCCCAATCAGCTAAAAAAAAAAAAAAAAAAATCCGTAATTCAGATATGCCATGTGATCAGGAAATCATATTAACCCAGAAGATTCAAGTGGTTTTCTGTAAGTGGGTCCATCTTAAAGAATTATCTACTTGTGAATTTTCCCCTGACTGTTGTATGAAGGATGCTGACGGTGAAGCAGGATAGTTAGTGCCTGTTCCCACAAATTAATATGCATAACAGCACCCCCCCAAAAAAATATCCATTTCAATTACAGGAATCACTTGAAGGTCATGCTTGTGTTTGCCAACCGTCACTAAAACTCATCTTTTCAACACTTCACTTTTGGGAAGCAGCCCAGGTTGGACTGGACAGCTCTGTGCAAAACATTTACAGTTAAACATTTCAAATGGAGGGTGTGGCATCGGTCCAAAAGGCACACAGGAAAACACAGTGGTCCTCGGCCAGCCTTAGTCTTTCTCAACTGAATGGACTTGCCTCTTGCAATTAGTTAGAAGGGAAATATCTGAATAGCTGCAGAGAACCAACTCAATTCCAATATCTGGAATGCAAGGTTTTCTCCTCTGGGAAATGTCATCAGTTAAAAATAAAAACTCTGTTGTGTCTATCCAGCAGGGACACGTAGACCTCCCTCTAGGTGAAATTGCAAAAAAATCAAGCCCTCGACTGACTCTATAGACTATTACCTATATCCCAAATACCATTTTCTATTAGCAGTTGATAAAATGATATAGGATGCAATGTGACGTGACCTGTTTGACTGACTGTCCATGTGTGAATTTAGTCTATAATGCCTGAATGCATTTAAAAGCCAATACACCGTGGAATGAGAGAGGCAGGAAATGGAATCATGCATTCACAGGACAGGGATAATCCGCTCACCGACTCAATGGAATAATTTGTGATAGGAGTTTATTAATCCTGGGCCAGGTTAATCCAGAGGGTTGTTTTTTTTGTGATTGTTAATTGGTAGGAGGTGGCAGGTTCTGCAGGAGATACAACATGTCAATCCTAACTCCTCTTTTCTCCTCATGACCATCTCATCATAAAGCTCTGCAGCGTGTGCCCGGGTGATTATGAAAAAAAAAAAAAAAAAAAAAGCAGGTGTGATCCATTTAGATTTACAATAGACTCATTACCAGGAACGAGCTAATGATAGAGCTGCATACGTTCATACACCTACCAAATGTAATTCAGTTAAGCTCTGCAGGTTAACAAGCACACGCCGGGGAGTCTGCCACTGTAAATTTTCAAATAATGGCTGTATTGTTGGGGAAAAATTACTCGCCAGAGTGTAGCTCTCTTTAAATGAATCACTTAACAGCCTCCATCTTTAGCAAAAGTGTGAAACATTGCCAACTGTTGTCAAAATAGTTAAAATGATATAATGGTTGAACATGACTGATTTGTTTGGATCATTGCAGGGAATTTATTTTTCTATTCATTCTTCTTTTCTACTCCTATGATTACACAGACTGCAGAGTAACACATGCATTTGGAAGAACCAAGTCTAAGAACCCGGGGCTGCTTTTTTTTTTTTTTTTTTTTTTTAAGTCGCATTTTCTTTGAAACTGAAAAAACATAAAAATAAAAAAAAACTATAATGGGGAGAGATTATATCGAAAAATAAGTCAATATAGTTTTAAAAATTAACACGCACAGTTATGTTGCTTTGAGTAAAAGGTGTGTGGCTTCAATCATCAATGTTTTATTCATCTTTTTTGTCACGATTGATTTTCCAACCCTAACAAAAGCTACTAAATTAGGATATCAGCACTTTTAGGAATATTGAATGATTAAAAAAAAAAACTAAACTAAACTAGCAAACACTCTCAGCCGTTCACTCTGATGTTGGGGGACACTATTAATTTAACATCCAACATATACATATTGTAAAACTCTAACTACTCTCTATTGGCAACAGAATGGACCACCACAACAATGACGTGTGATGGCGAAGTATTTTGACATCAACATACAGCACAAGGCCAAGTGAACAGTTAAACAGAGCCCTGGAGGAAAATGTATGATGCTGTATATTGTTCTTAAGCACTGAATGCAAAAAACTGATAGCTGAATTTTAACTTATTTCATGATCAATTTTTTAATGTGTTCCTGGTCACCTTTTCTGGCCTTCACCATCATAGCATCAGTTATGGTAAAAAAAAAAAAAAAAAAAACTAATAATAATAATAATAAAAAAATTCAAACTACACTATGAAATTTTACGTCTACTCTTAATGTAGTGGCCCAAACTGATATTAAAGACAAACACATTTGTTTCTTGCACTGGCACCTGCTTATCCGTTTCCAGGCCACGGGGGTTGCTGGAGCCAATCCCAGCTCACATTGACCAAGGGCGGAGTCACCCTGGAACTCACACTCAGACCTACGGACAATTTAGAGTTACCAGTTATCCCAAACATGCATGTCTTTGGACGATGGAAGGAAACCAGAGCACCCGGAGGAAACCAACGCAGACACGAGGAGAACATGCAAAGTCCACACAGAAAGGCCCCAGGCCTGGGAACCGAACCTGAGACCTTCTTGTTGTGAAACAGCGCTAACCACTATGCCGCCGTGCTGCCTCATAACATTTCAAAAAAGGAAATTCGATATGCTACAATAAATGTCCCTCCTTATTAACCACTGTTAACATTTTGGACATGTGAATAGTTGTGATCCATAACCACACATTTTCTAATAGAACAGCCATTTATCATGCAACATCTCTCCTCTTAAAGTTCAAGCAATTTTCAACAGTCACTTCAGTCTGAAAGTGTGCTAGCCCTCAAATCAACAAAGGTCTCCTGTCAGCCATCTTCCATTTGCTGCATCTCCAGCAGACCAGAGGCAGTTTAATGTCCCTGATTATCTCATGAGCTTTTGAAATGCATGAATTATTGTTGGAGGTTATGGCTCAGTAATTAAGGACCACAGGGCCTTGATTGGACAGAGATTGTCACAGTATGGCAGACATGCTTGTGCCATGGGGAATCCTGCGAGCCAGAGTGGGTGTGACAGTTATATTTCTCTGGCAGGCTTGGCAGGCCACCACAATAACTTCATATTGTTTCTTCTCTGTAAGACCATTTCCTTTTTCCCCTCCATCTCCCGTTTCTCTCTCTCATTGTCTCTCACTCCCTCCTCATTGGCATTTTGGCTCTCACGCACATTTTCCAGGCTGCCGTTTTGCTTTCACAGAAATCCATTCAGATTAAGCAAAAGCAGACACAAAGCGTGGGTGTCTTCTACCCTGAAGTGCCACACAAGACATTTTGTGACTGTGTGTGGGCCCAAAACTTTTGACCTTTCTTTTGGGTTGTGACTGGCCACAGGCCATCCTGCCTTTTCCTGCCAAGGCAGTTGGGCTGGCGCTGTGTGTCTTGCTCTTTCATTACTTATCCCGGCATATATACATCTTATTATATCTGAAAACACAGCCAGTCACTTTTTCTTTTTTTTTTTTAGCTATCACAGACAATTATATTTGTTGTTAATCTGTTAACGGCGCTTTTGATTCAGCCGTTATAAAAGACTATCATGGCCGTAAAACAGAAGAAGCTGGAATCAACCGATGGCAACATAATCAGTATTCCTGCTTTAGGGCAAAGGAATTTGGCATTTTTATAATCAAAATTATAGTTTTATAGAGTTCAACAGAAGCCACGATTTAAATTAAAACCTGCAACATTTTATGCGTTAAACGGCTGGATGAGGTTTACAGATAGTCAAGTTGCCGCTTCTTGACCTTATCGGCTATAAAAACAACTGCAGCCAACGAATTTAGTCGGTTGTAATGAATAGAGCTCACTGCTAAGCTGGTCAAACTACAAAATTCATTGTTATCAACTTTATATTTTCTGCTTACCTGTGTCTGCACAATTTATTACAACAATAGATGTTTGCCCAGTTGAAAGCCTTCGCTTTGCCTGCTTTTGATGTCTGGGTAGACACAGTGGATGGAAGACTGTGTGTTTCTGTTCTTCAAAAAGTCCAATGCTTGTCTCTAACTATTTTAAGGATCAAGGTAGCCTTATGATGTGATGAAGTCTCAGCGGTTATAAAAGTAAAGGAGACTGAATGCCTGACAGATCAGCTGAAATCTCCAAGTTAAACTTCCACACTCAGCCAGTTAAACATATTTTCTTTTTATCGCATCAATGTAAGGATTGATTATGTTTTGTTTAAACTTGCCCCCCCGCAACCCTGAACAGGATAAGGGGTGTTTTGAAAAACAGATGCTCTGGTGAAAAAGGAAAGCATATGCTTGCTTCATCTGCATTGCTGCATTTCCTGCTGTTTCCGAGCATCACTTGTACACAGGAGAAATAACAAGTCTGAGACATAGGCCTCTGCTTCACCGCCGTACCTCTCCTTTCAACGTTCATCAATATCAGTTTTCCATCTCCTCCATTCACAGATAAAAGATAAGTCCCCCCCCGTCTTCTCCTTATCCTTTGATCCCGCTGAGCAGTCTAACCCTCTCAGGACACCGATGAGTCTGTAGCGTGCCCCATGTGGTTGTCTCACAGCTGCCTCTGAGGCTCGGCGGGGCTCTCCACTGGTGGAGAGGCGCCAGGAGTGTCACACTTTCACCTCAAACAAATGCTGTGGGACTCTCTGCCCGTGAACCAGGGCTCGTAGTGAAGTTCGACACTGAAATGTCTGTAATGAGCATGGCAAGTGACCAAAAAAAAAAAAAAAAAGAAAGATGCTCACTGCTTTATAAACACAACCACATTTGTTTTTCTACTGCAGTGAGATTCTTTATCCTGGTGATGCGAGTTATGTTGGGTCATGACCTTCACTCCCCCTTTTGTGAAAGACTAAATAACGTGAAGAGCATGAACACTCACAGCACAAAGAGTCTGTCCAAGTGTTTATGAATGGATCATTTACCTTTATGTTGACCTTGACTGTGTTTCTGATGTCTCACACTGTTGTGATCGCTTTAGTCAATGATTGTGTTCACTGCTCCAGATTTATGATGGCTGCTGCATGTCCCCAACTCACTTAATTCAACATCTCATGGCTGATCTGCTTTTTTTTTGAAAGCCATTTCAAGATTTAGTTTCCAAGCAGTTTAGCTAGACTAAAGATCTGCGATGGAAAAGATGTTGTTGCAGAGCTACAGTTTACACTTGAAAACAGTTTGACTGACTATGATTATCATTGTAATTTATGTTTGCTTTAACGCCATAAAATCTGCATTTGAGAAATGAGTCGAACTGTTTATTCGTCTTTTAGAATGACATAAAATGCAAATAAAGATTTTAGCTTCTTATTCAGAACCTTCAAGTTGGATGAATGCACATATACATGTTGAAAAATCAATATTATTATCAACCACTTAATTCCATCCTATATTATCACTCTAGGGGCAGATGGATAAAAGCCTCTTTAGATTACAGACTAGAAGATTGTATATGCCCAAGAGCAGAAACATAGATTGCCTTTGTGCCAGATTTAACCGCTGCCATATTGTTACACATTTTACATCTCAGCTACAGTGAAATTATAAACAAGTTTCAAGTGTTATCCAGCGTGTTGATCAGACATCAACACCTCCTGAACTGTCAAATCTGCTCCCCGAGGATATTACTGGTGCTCTTGCCAGCGTTCCCACCGGCAGTGACCCAAGGTCACTCCAAACAATCTCAAGACTAAACCATGTATCAATTTTATCTTATCCACCTGAGTATTACCCTTCATATAACCCTGCATGTTATCTCCCCGTGGTGCTCAGTGTTGGGATTTACTGCTTGTGAAGACAATGCCAGCTGTTGGTTTTTGCTGCCAACCTCTCGAGTAAAAGTTGTAGTTTGTCTCTGGTGAATTTAGTGAGTTTGTACAGTCTCAGCAGTGCGGTTCCACTTGTTCTATTGTTTGACTAAGAAGCGCCTTTGTTAAATCCTAAAAATAAACAGCTTTACTTTTTCAGCCTCATACACCGGAGCCTTTCTTTCATCATTGGATGTCACTGCAGCACACGTATAATCAAGATGGCCCTACTATACCCACAATGGATGTAATCACACATATAAATATGCTGTACATTCAGTGGCTTTACTCACTGAGAGGTCTATACCAACCAGAGACATTCAAAGAATTAAAGAGAAAGCGCTAAACATTTTCAATGTTATGGCAAAATGTCAGTAATATCAAGTAATATCCTCTAAGTACAATTCGTAGCCATTTTTGCAGCAGACTGAACGAATGTTGTGAAGCAATATGCACTTAGTTTCCAGTTTATTAGGTGCATCTGGATTAAACAAACGGTCTCATTTGGCAGCTGTACGATAAATCCGAAATTAATGACGGCTATGATTGTGTGTTTTTTCTTGGAGTGTTCTAGAGAGGTCCTCGTTCCACTTTATTATCAATTTGGAGGCTGTAGTTGGTGGAACTGTTGATCTGTACTGCCTTTCTAATATCGAATACATCCCATTTATATCAATGATTTTAAGTAAAGTGAAATAATGGCCTCCCTAACCAATGAATGCAAGCCATTCACGAAGGCAGAGTGAAAACAACAACAACAAAAAAAAAAGGGATCAGAAGCAAATTGTAGCTTCACCACAGCTCATAAGGCAGATTAAGCAAAATGTGCACTTCAAAAGCAGTAACTATCAGTAGGATAACTGTAATAGCATCTGTTTGTTCTTTGCCATACTACTGATAAATGTTAAGATATCATCGACGCTCACACTTCCTGCTGGGATATCACATTAAAAGCCTGTACAGAGCAAAAAGAGAAAGGCTGCAAAACTCCAGGAATTCATCCATGCAAATGCCTGACATGACTCTTTGCATTTTTGTATTTGAGCAGTGGACAGAGACTTGACAAAAAGTACACAAATTCTATCCGAAGGAAATGTCATTTTAAAATCACTCCATAAACTTTCATTGTTGTGCAGATGACACCCAATCGTATTCACCAACGATGCTGGATGAAACCAACTCGCATTAGGGGGGAAAAGGCCCTGTATGGTCTGAAATTTCACCCAAAAAAAAAAAAACAACAACAACAACAACAACAACAACAAAAACATTCTCTAGTTGATCTAAAATGCTACTGTCTGCTTCCTAATGGGAACAAGGATAACAGATCATGTTTATCTCGTATCATCTTGCTTCCTATAAAATCCAAAATGTATTTTGATCTTTTTTTCCCCCCTCCCCCTGAAACTGGACCCTAAATGGTCAGAAACTATCATAGCTCATATTAACCTATTACCCCACTAGAACAATGTGCTCCAAAAGCAGAAATGGAGGCAGTTTGGATCCAGAATGCTAACACCTTCTCCAGATTAAGGAAGAGGCTTCGAACTCTCCTTTTTGATAAAGCTTATAGTTTGGGCTGGCTCAGGTCCTCCTCGCCTTCCACCGCCTTCCACCGCCTTCATTATGCAGCTAAAGACTTGGACTACTGGGGGACTTCCCATGACTTCTCCACACTCATATCTCATTAGTGCATGTTACTAACTTGACTTCTCTCTCCTCTTCTCTGCTTTCTCCTCTCTCTCTCTCTCCACCCTGTCTATTTCTGCAGGTATTTCTGCCTCTGTGTTCTGTACAACTGTCCAGCTTTTGCTCACATAACCTTGTTCCACACCCATCATCTTCAACAGCAGCAGCATTATCATTACAATAAATATTATCATTATCATACACATCTATGTGCAAGCATGTGCAGTCAATATTTCCTTTCTCCTGCCCTTCGTCTCCTTTTCTGTCCCTCTTGCTCTCAATCCAACTGGTAGAGACAGATGACCGTGGATTCACAGCCTGCTTCTCCTTGAGGTTTTGTCTCATTAAAAGAGGCGTTTTTTTTTCCTCGCCACATTCCCCCCCAAGTACTTGCTCACGGGAATGCTCAGTCTCTGTTAATAATATTGTAAGGAGCTCGGAGCGGGCCTGCTCTATATGAAAAGTGGCTCCTGTAATGATGCGGAGCTACTTGGCACAACCTTCAATACATAAAAAAAAAATGGCAAGATTGTGCTTTTAGAATTGAAGTAAGAAAAAAATAATGAATATACAGATTCATAAAAGCTACAGCATGTAAAACCCTAATGCACTGACAAAAACATCTTTTTCCTCTTTGATGTTCCTTTTATTTTGCCGCAGTCCTGCAGTGTGTGAATCTCAGATCAGTCACAGAGGTCTGGATATCTGTTGTTGTGTAAAGCATGTGCAGACATACTGCACACACACTGTCACGACACATTCTTGTTTTTAAATACATAAGCGTCTGCGCAGAAAGCCGGAAATGCAAATCGCGCGAACAGACATCTGGCTCCGGGGCAGCGTGGTGGCTCAGTGGTGTCACACCACACAACACATCTTTCCGTAAGATGTCACTGTCATCTTACGGAAAAAAGGTTGTTGCTTTGATTCCCTTTGATTCGGCGGAGTTTATGTAGTTTCAGCCTGAAGACACATAGTTCAGAGTCTTCAAATTGCCCTCAAGTGTGAATGTGAAATTGATTGATTTTTTGACTTTGTGCCCTGGAATGATCTGTTGATTTCTTCTTCTTCTTTCTCCTGTATGTTCCTCAACTTCACACTCCATCTTCATCTCTATTATGTAATAAAGAGTAAAGCTGTTTTTATTTATCTTCATTTGTTGCAAATGCTCATGTCGTCGCTCTGTATCTTCATATCTTCATTTGAATGGTCTGACTATTACATTTGAATCTGTTGTTTCCATATCTGTGTGTGCACAAGCTTGTTGTGCTTTCTGGGTATTTCGTATTGTATCATTTTTGAGCGTGGTTGCTGATCCAGGACTGTATCCCAATAAATGAAAGAACAAATAAATAAACACATTTTAAAAAATGGTGTACCTATGAAATATATACATGAATAAAACTGATCAATTGTGTAAAGTTGAGTGTTTCGAGCTTTTTCTTTTTTGTGGTTGCTGAGTTGCTTGTGATGACAGTGACTAGCTGTTCTGATCTGCTCTGGATATAAATCTGCCTAAACGACCAGGTCCCTCTGAAAAACATCATGAAAAGTAGCTGAAGGCCTTCCAAACACATGGAACGTAATTACATACAATGTGTCCAGTTATTCCACTTGTCTTGAATCAAAACGTTTAATTGATGCTGCGACTCGTGTTTGTTAATTTTGCTTTCATTTAGACGACGTAATCCTTGATACTGAAGAGATTCTTGTAAGGCAATTAAACAGAAAAATTTTAAGTTGAGGGGAAATGGGTGGTGAGATTAATTCTCTATTTTACCCTCATCTTTTAAATATATCCCGAGTTACTTAATTGCTATTTTAATCTTAATAAAATATGCAGTGTTTTTTCCACCAGCACAGATTGTGCTATCCACAGCCGTGTAACATAGCGCTGAGCCTGAAGTTTTGCTCAGCCACTCGCTTCTTATAACCATGTGGGTAAACACGTGGACTCAGCAGAAACTGAGTACTGAAATGAGCTGTGAGATGAGATGTTATTTTGGAAAACTGAGTGTAAAGCTCCTCCAATCTTATTAGGTAGGTAAAGCTGTCAAAGCACATTCAACGTGAGATGAATGTGTCACTTCCCACAGGACGGCAAAAGACTATTTTGAAGTTGGTTTAAAGTTGGACCAGAAAGAACATTGGATCGTTCCCGAACGAGGAGGAGAATATCTTACTTGTGCACTTTTTGAGGCCGGACCCTTTCTTCACTGCGTGACGGCTGAGCTTGCAGTTGAAATTGTTCTCCCAGAACTCCGCAAACCAGATATTCCTTCTGTTGTTCTCCAGCGTTCGGCTGATGAAGTAACGATCAAACCCTAAAAAGATCAATGGCCGTGTTGTCATTGACAGTCGTCTGTGTCAGGGTAAACAACAGCATGGCTCCAGCTTGTGAGGCAGCGCTCTGTTGTTTGTTACTGTATAATCAATTGAAAGTCACATATGTTCAATTTACTTTGTTGCTTTTTTTTTTTTGCTCTGAATCTCAGTTGTTAGATATGTGATGATCAAATGCTTTAAGTGTTTAAGCATCGCATCAAATGTGGAGTATTCTTCAGCAAAGAGACACAGAACTGCGTCACATGAAAAGAATATTTAACTGAAACATTTCACATTATTTTTAGATCTGATGCATCCACAACACTCCACTCTGTACCTTTGATGGACTGGCGCTTAGGCAGGATGGTGACGGCTCCCTCTGCCATCTCCTCTTGGTGCACAACCGGAGAGATCTTTGAGCCCCAGCTGTCTGAGCCCACCCAGATGAAATGACCTGTCTGGTTGGCCTTTTTAGCCGCGTGAAGTAGCCGCCTGCAAAAGGTGAGGAAACAGATGTTGCCGCGGATAAGGTCGGCATCCCAAACAGCTCCACTTTGATTTTGTTTTTCAAATCATTTACAGAGTGGTCTGGCAGAACTGTGCTGAAACTCCCCACGCTCAGACGCGCTTCTGCACTGTCTGCCACGGCTGTGTATTTCCAATCATCAAAGTGGCATTTTGTAGCGATTTATCACACCTCACCTGATATCATCTTCATTGGCAAAAATGATGACCACTCTTGCGTTTGGGTTTTCTCGGAGTCGCCGGATGACCTTGTCAAACTCTCCCTGCTTGGGCTCCCGGGGTATCTTGACGGACTGGGAGATGCAGACACCACCTAAACACACAGAGATGTTGTTATATCATTAGGAAGTAAGTCTACCACAATACATCGACACTATCAGAGAGTTCAATATAGTTGTGAAATAAACAACAAAAACAGCAGTATGCATATTTAGTTGTGTGAGATGAATTTGCATATAATTACATTCAGAAAAACAATGCTGGCCAATGTGATGGAATCATCAGTCTACCTTGTGAATGACGGTGAAATGCTGCATTTCCCTGCAGAGTGACTGAATCTCAGAATGGGCCTTTAAAATACGTGTTTGGACTTTTTTCTTTGTCCGCATTATGTGGAAGTCTCCATTAGTTAAATGGAACATATTTAGCAGTTTTGCGGGACGGGGAATGGAGCGACAGTGTGCGACAGAGTGATTGCTGTTGCTCTAAATTATGACCATAAATCATAAATACGTTCACATTCCAATGTGGATTTAAAAGACACTTTTGTTCTGAAAGGGACATGATAACTTCTCTGGTGTCACATTTCTCTCTACAGTTACTCAAGTTACTTTAGGTGTGTAATTATCGTCTCATGTTTAGTTTTTACACTTTCCTATAAGAGGATAATGATGTGTGCTTAACAGGCTGTTCAGCTCTTGTTTCATTCTATGACCCAAACACGTCGTACCTTTTTTCTAACCTTCTTCACAGACACAATTTTACTTCCTGTGCTTTTATGACATATTTCACATTAAATCACATTAAATAGGTGTGGAGGGGGTTGGTGGTTAATGAGTGCTTAAAGCTAGTACCATGCGGTCATACTGAGACAGGAAATGCAGGAGAGAGGGTGGATCATTGACTTCTTGCTCAGGGTTTCTCTCCACTTCTTCTTCTATTCAAAAAGATAACTGTGTAAAAATGGCCCAAAGTATTTTTTAAAAATGTGAAGAGTGCGTATTGATGTTTTTATGCTTTTCGACCTTAAGAGATTTAGGAGTGGAAATGAATGCAATTTAATCAGGCTTCATGTGGCCAGGATTTATGTTTTCTCCACAACTGCAGGATGTTTCTGCTGTCGTCTGGCGCCAGCGGCAAAGCCCTGGAAGACGGCTCCAGTTTCCTGCCGACGACACATCACAGAAGTAGACCCACTAGAGATGCACAAAATGACACTTTGAGTCCCCACAAATGCCGACTGAGATGTGTTTGTCGCAGGCAGAGAAAAATCTCCAGCGCTCTCCGACAGGATTTCTCTGGTGAGATTTAGAGAGTCTCAGTGTGGCATGTTTGTCTGAAAGATTGTTTCGGAGCTCCCCGCAGCTCTCAGGACAGCGAGGACACTGTGCCCAGACACGTCTTTGTACATATTGCACACTGCGGATCTGTACCTGCCACTGCATGCGGCAGCTACTTTTGACCATTTTGGAGTCAGAGAGGCTTTAATAATTGTTTTTCAAAGTGATTGTGTTTATTTGCAACATCATAGGAACGCCTGATTTTAAAAAAATGACAACGAACAATCAAGGGAAATGCCCAGCAGGAAGTATCAAACAATCAACTGCAAATTCATTGAAATGACACATTGCTTCCAATCGGCGGAGTCATGAATTCATGCACCACCTACACCCCCGGGCATGAGGCTCCCGTTGACAGCAAATACAACTGCTTCATTTTAGGATAAATAGATTATTTTTAGTTTGCATGTTCTTCCTGTGTCTGCGTGGGTTTCCTCCGTGTACTCCGGTTTCCACCCACCATCCAAACACATCATCCATCCATCCATCTTCTATCGCTTTTCCATTTCCAGGTTGCGGGGGATGCTGGAACCAATCCCAGCCAACACTCCAGGCGAGGGCGGGGTCACCCTGGACAGGTCGTCAAAGAAACAACAGAGACCAACAACCACTCACGCTAGCATTCAGACCTAAGGACAATTTAGAGTCACCAGTTAACCTAGACGTGCATGTCTTTGGACAGTGGGAGGAAACTGGAGTACCCGGAGGAAACCCACGCAGACACGGGGAGAACATGCAAACTCCACACAGAAAGGACCAAACTTGTGACCTTTTTATTGTGGGGCGACAGCGCTAACTACTACTAACTAACTAACTAACTATGCCGCTTTGCTGCTCTCAAACACATCATGTTTAGGTTAAATATGTGCTTGAAGGGTTCTCAGTCATCCAGGTCATCATTAGTCTTGGAGTGTTTAGTGGGAAGCAACTGGACTTCTTATCTTCTTTGCACACACTGAGTGACACACTGAGTCAGTGCTCTTTCAGTCTCACTGTAAAATGCTTGTACTCTTAGTTTTTCTTTGTTTTTTTACAAATTGTCACACACCGTGGAATATGGGAGACGCATTTTTAGCCTGAGTGATCTCTGTGTGAATAAAATCCTCTGGCGCCATGATCTATAAAGTGGAATGCCAAAAAACATTTCAGATGGTATGTTTGTCCAAAGAGATCAATTTTGTTTTGATTCATTCTGTCAGCGTGGCATTGTATTTAAGGTGGTCGGCTTCTGTTAGTGACGGGCGATACTACACTTTAAAGATTCCATACGATACTGATAACTTTTTGCATAAAAGATTCAATACCAATCACTGCTAAATTATAAATAATAAATAAGAATGAAATAAAATTGGAAAAAACAAAAAAGTGCACATTTGAACTTTTACTTTGGTGAGCGGGATAATTGGGTCCTGACAGAGATGTAAGTGTACACTTTTGTACAGAAAGAACATTTCTTAAAAAATGAATTAGCTTCTCCGCCATTTGTCCATTTTCTCCGCTCCGTCAGAAACTCTCAGAAACACACGTGCTCCTCGCCGTGTTGTTGCTAGCAGGATGTAAACACACAACTTGCGGCTCTTCTGGTCACGTGACTCGGATGGACCAGTTCAATATGCTGCGGGCTGGGGGGGGTTTGGCACAAAACACTGGAGTAAGTTACCTGAACACATGCACTTTTATTTCGCATTTATTAATTAGTAGTGGATACTTTAATGGAGTACTCGGTACCAAAACGTGTGACGTGCGGGTATCGATATATCGATACCGTGGGATCGATCCGCCCATCACTAGTTTCTGTTTTGAAGAGGATGTTGTTTTGTTCTGTTTGGCTGGTAGTGAGTGATGTACTCGTCCCGCTGACGTGACTGTTTGCAGAAATGAAACCCAAGAGTGGTACATATTTTTTGGAAAGAGATTTGAAAATTAAGTTATTATTAAGTGGTGTTTTTTTCCTGCAGGGTGTCATACAACAATCTGGAAACACGTGGATGACAACTGTATGTGCGTTTCCATTGCAGACTACAGACTAACCCAGTCCCAGACCCTCACTGCAGATAGCGGGCTCTCAATCTGATGCTGCTGCTGTCGGGGAAGTCACATTGAGACGAAACCTTGGAGGAGAGATGAAGCTCTTTATTATCAGTAATAAAGACCTGAGGTAGTCTGCTGAGCAGCTGGAGTATCACCCCCCCCAACCTGGAGCATTCCGCTCTGTGGCTTGGCTTTCCTTAACCAAAAACTGGGTAAACACAAACCATGTCAACCGCCTAACACTCCTATTGCTCAAATACATGGCCTGATGTGGGAATAATGGGATGACAGGGTCTGCACACACATACTGTAATCACACACTTGGGGTAATAAGAATAGTTAGAATACGCAAATGTGCTTGAAGCTAATGTGACCTCATCCTCAAAATTCAAAGTTACACCCACAAAGTTAAAGCTTTGTGGGTATAGTACATTAACAGTCTCCAGTGAGCGGCCTTTTGACTATGTTAAAATTGGGTTTCTATCCAAAATGCCCCATCTGACATATTGATGTCACCGAAGTGGCATTTCTTTTTGACCAATCTGTCATGTTTTCACATGATTTTTGGGAGCCTCAGCTTTTTTGGAAGCTCGGCAGTGGTGAGGCTTCCAAAATAATTGCTGGGGATTACATTACTATCTGCAACTTTTTCACAATCATTGGAAAAAAAAAACTAGTTGAGGCAGTGAAAAAGGGGCTTTTAGTCCATTATAGGGTGTCCCCCTGTAGGTATGTAGCTAACAAGCTTTGTAGGGAAATCCTTTTCTTCAGTTCACCTGTAAAGAATAATGGCACAACTTTTTCCTCTAACTGGTAGAAACAGGAGTCGGTGAGCTTAAATCCAGGTCAGAGGATTTGTAGTGTCACTAAATAAACATGAAAGGCTAAAAAGCACTTGGTTGGTCACATTGGCTGTAACAAGGTTAGAAACAAACATTTAATCCTCTTGTTTTACTTTTTTTCTTTTCCCCTCACAGATCCTGAACGTGTGTGTTTTCTTTGATGCAGGTATTTTGAGTTCATTGCATGTTTGACTCTGAAAGAGATTTGCCGTAACCTTCAAAGTCACACTTTAGCTGTCTTAACGCCTCAGATCATCGTTTTGGTTCATGGTACACTTCTGCAGGGAGCGTGTGTTTCAACTCCAGTCGTGACATTTCATCACTTCAGCCATTTGTGTGCGATGACCCACACGTCCAATTTGACTCAGCCAGGCTCCATTATCAGTCATTTGGGGGCATTTACTTGATTGGATGGGTTTAGGTGAGTGAGAAGCATGCAAACAACATGCTGTAGTCTCTCCCATGCAACAGTAGAGGAGAATCTTGGCGTTAACTATGTATTCACCAAGATTAATGGAAACTAAAAATGACAAATTGCGGCTACAGTGTCAAGACAACCCCAGACTACATGTCTGCCACTGTGGTTCAACTACTTCCTCTCCATCTTTTTTTTTTTTTTCCCAATAGTGAGATGCCTTCCAGATATAAACAGTCATATTACGTGGGAAATCAACTGAGTCACATAACGTTTTCAAGCCAAGACAACAAATGGTGAATTTTTTTCCCCTCCAATGTGAATTACGAGAATGGTGATTTCCACCACAAATCAGATTCTGTCACAGCAGCACAAAGTGGACACGAGACTTTAATGTTTTCCACATGAGCAAGCAGACTAACATTTGCATTCATAACGTCGAGGGCGATGAGGCTACATGAAATTGTCAAAATAATTGTAATTGCATAAGTTAAATGAAGATAAATCCAAGTCAGTCAGTCAATCAACTGGTTTGTTAAATCTGCAGCCTCTGAGAAGAGCTGGACAACAGCACAGTGTCGCTACACACAGCGGCTCACTGTTTTTAGCTTCATTAAATCGCCTGGGAGCGATGACCTGCTGGTCCTTATATGAAGGAGACGTCCAGCTACCAGAGCCCATCAAAGGCTGTTTTACAACTTTGCTTCCAGCAAAAAAGAAAAAAAAAGAAAAAAGAAGGCATCTCTTGTCTGAACAGAACATTTTATAGTAACTAACTGAAGGAAAATCAGACATACTTCAATAACAAAAACAGATAGAACAGCAGTAACCATTAAGGTTAGAGTCAGGCGTGAGCACGCATGAGTATGTGCACGTACACATCCACACACGTCCCAGCATGGCTGCATCCTATTGATCGCACACAGATACACTTTCGGACACGCACGCGAGACCTTCAGGAGATAAGCTGACACATGTCACATGCATGCACACACAGATTCAGTGGCTGAACACAAAACCTGACATTGTATTCATTAATTCATCATTCCTGTCATTTGGTTCCCTGTGTTTTAGGCACTCTTCCATTGCACTAGCTGGATATTTCTGCAGTTAAAAAAAAAAAAAAGAAAAATCACAACTCATGCAGTTAAAATTATAATGATATATTAAAATCAATATTCAAAGTTTAAAAATCTCGATTGACTTTAGATAAACTTAACAGTTACTTTTGACTGACAATCCCTCTCCATGAGGAACTTCTTCTTCACTAAACACGCACGTTGACCAACAACTTCAGAAAACATGCACAACAAATAAACACAAGAAAACACAAAGCCACTCGGGTGAAACCTCCTGTTTTGAAAAAATAAATAGATAGATAAATAAATAAATAATGATTGCTGCTGGCCCCAGGAAACAACAATGAGACTCAATCACAACACAACCACAGCGGACCATAAAAACTAATGAGCACACAATTAGCAATAGGCTAAGACACCATCTTCTGCAAGATCCCAATCCACCCATTACAATTTGAAAACACAAACTCACAGATTCAACACATTTACAGGGGATGCATCTATGCCTTGATGAGCGCATGCGTTTGCGTTCACGAACAACACTTCAATTAACTATGTTGTAGCACAATATACTGAATTGTATATTTTTTCTTGTATCTTAATTCTTGGAGTGGTGCAGAACTAGTAAAATATTCTGTATTTCGATTTTTATGGATGCTGCACACCAGATGAACTGACAACAGCTTTCCATTTTGGTGTCACTTCTCTCATTCAGCCAGTATTTTATATTACCAATGGCCCATTTCTTGTCCCGTGTCTTTATTGTAATAATTCAAATACAAAAAACCCCCAAAAAAACCCATTCTTTCCTGCTTAAATCAGACTTTGAGAAAACAGCAGTAAGTCTACTAGCCTTGCAGAAGTCCTATGAAACAAGACTGCTTTTTAATTCCACTGCAAACTGCAGCCTTCCTGATCTGTGAGCCAATTTGAATACATTACGTAAAGACATTTTTGTCAGTGAGTAAAGTTATTCCCTGAAGAAAAACACACACATATGTCCTCATGTGAAATACTAATATCACTAAATCAGCAATAATGATCAGTTATTGCAGGATTAATGAGAATGTGCGAGTAATTGGATGGAGGTCAGAACAGAGTGAAATCTTACAGTATGCTGATATTATATGAACCAGCTGCCAGCTGAATCTATACCGGTGCTAGTTAATAACATTTACAATGATGTGTGTGAACCATTTGCCATAATTATGTTCTCAGGAACTGCTGTTTTAAAAGTAAATTGCGGATCGCAGGAAAGTCACAAAAGTTCAGGGAGGACTTGAAGTACCGAAGTGACAGCAAGTTCAAAGAGCGAAACCAGATCCTGCGATGCAGCCGTTTGATGCTAGAAAGTTAACTTTGCCTATGATGTTTTGCGTTTTCTTCCTTTTTTTGTTTTTTTTTTTTGCTTTATATACCTTACTTGTGCATTTACAATACAAAGTGTTGTTGGTGTGCTTTGCATTAGGAGGTTGTTTTTGTGTGTATGTGAGGAGATTTGAAATAATCTCTTCTTGGAAATTATTCCCTTTTCTTGCCAAGTGTAATTTTTGCTGCCTATGTGAGTTTGATGTGTCAGACAAAATTACATCTTACTGATAATGTGTTTGTTTGGGGGTTTTTTTTTTTCATTTTGTTTTTATAAAATTCCCATCCATATTTTTCACTATCAGGCCCTGATGTAAACTTCAATCTGTTATGCTGTGTCCATGCTCAGTTCATGTTCAATTAAACCAGAAAAATACAATACTATTAGGTTTGAAAACACAATTTGTTGTTTCTCTGCTCTACTGATCTTTCTAATAGTACATCTTTCCTCTGTTATTTGTTCACCACATGTCTTTTTGGGTGTTTGGTCTGTGGCACCACTCAAATAACAAATTTTGCTTCTACTTTTCCTTACAGTCCAGCTCTGGACGCTTCTTACCTTAAAGGGCTGTTTCATTTTTGTGATCTCAGGGCTAAGCTTGTAACACTGTGCTGGTTCCTCACATGTTTATTCTACAATTCAGGATACACAAAGAGTAAGGTGATGTTAAAGTATATATATATCTTCCTTTACAGTTTGTCATGTCGATGTGGTG
The DNA here is from genome assembly GCA_034769265.1 of Remorina albescens. Taxonomy (NCBI): domain Eukaryota; kingdom Metazoa; phylum Chordata; class Actinopteri; order Carangiformes; family Echeneidae; genus Remorina; species Remorina albescens. The sequence goes on from CM068494.1 coordinate 23,363,014, forward strand.
ATATTTAAAGTTAAATGCTTGGATACAGTCAAGCTCTCCTTACTTGGCTTGTCCATAAATCTGTGTGTGACATGCTCATGTGTCAAGAGTGCAACAGCTACTTTAAAGAAGGCTGACCATGAAAAATAAGAGGAATCTAAAAATCAATATCAGATTTAGTAATTTTCACCTCTGCCAAGGGGAAGTTCGTTATTGGCAGGACGTCTCCAAAACTTATTAAGAGATCTCAGTGAAACCTCAGAGATTTCAGTTTGTGTAACGGATACTATAACACAGATGTCTTACCAAATTGCAGTCCAATATAGAAAAAGCTACATGGTAAACCCTCACATTGAAGATTCACACTGAATTGGATGAACACTTATCTGAAAAAAAACAAAACAAAACAAAACTCAATGAAAAAGGAGACAAAGTTTGAGTGATGATGATGATGATGACCAACGGTGGTGGTGATATTCTCTGCAGTCTTCAGACGCGCTTTCTATGAAAAAAAAACCCCAAAACAAAACGCCATGATCAGTGAAAACAAAAACATTTGTAGCAATCATTAAATTTAACAATACCAGCTTCTACACAACGCATTGTTCTCTCTCTTTTTCTTTTTTTTACCTTTTTTTAGAAGGTCATTTATTCAATTTCGTGAATTGCAGCACCAATGAAACTTAAAAGTAAAATTTTATCCTGGACTTGAGTTAATGTGCTGAGGCACAAAGGAGGAAGGACAACTAGCTTTCGGCCTTTTCACATCAGTGTGAAAACTGCTGAAGGCTGACAGCACAGTGACTGTTTTCTTGCTTTCATGCTTTGTCACTTATTGAACAGGTTCTTGTCATTTTGCTATTTTAAAAATGAACTTTCCCTTGCGGGTATATTTCCACAATCGATGTGATTAGAGTTAGATTATAGAAAAACAAGGAATTTTTTACCAATTTCTGTAACTATTGCCATAAACAAGGCAAAACATAGACGTGGTCTTAGCACAGCTTTTACATTAGATTAGATAAAATATATTACATACGCATTTTTATTCAAATGTATTTATTCGTTTGGAAACTTGGTTAGCAGTTATTTGTTTACTGTTGAAAAAAAAAATATCATCCTATGCCTCAGGGTATAATTGCAGAAATGATTGTGTGATTCATATTTGACAAAAGTTTCATGTTTCTTAATATTAAATAAGAACAGACTGCAGCTTCACTTAAATTCCCTTCATCATAATGAACTTAAACATTTATTTAAAAATTAAAAATTAGAACTCCGATCAGATAGTGCACAATCTGACAATGTCACATTAGAAAAAAAAAAGTCTTTTTACCCCGATCTTAATAAAATGTTGCACTGACTCCGTCCACATCGTTTGGATGAATCGGATATTCCTTCAAGATTAAATTCCTTTCAGTCGTCTAACTTTCTCATTATTGTAAATGGGAAACAGCTATATTAGACAGATTGGGGTGATGAAAGAATTTGGTTTCTGGAAATTAATATGGAATAATTTCTTTTACACCTTGTATCCAATCATGATGCAATCTGTCCGTGTCTGAAATGTTGACCTTTAGTTGGTATCAGCTCCAATAAGATAATCACTGTGATGATTTTAAACACCACAACACAGAGCTGAAATGATTCATCCCTCTGAGCGTCAGCCATGCTGGATGGGGGTTGTGGCTGCCACATCACATTTAGGTACCAAAAAAAAAAAAGAAAAGTGAATTTAATTACAGACTCCTCTGTTGGGGCAAGTCAGTCTTCCCTTTTGGGACACCACAAGAGCGACACAAACCTTTTACTGCTTTCTTTGTGCCTGTATAATGCTCCATTTTATTTTCCACCGCTCTCACCAAGCAGGAGCAGGAGTTTCAATCAAACCAACTGACTCCTGCCTGACCTCTTTCGTATGACTACACCAAAAGAAACGCCATAGGCAGACCCAAAGCGGCACACTAAACCTTAAAAATAGGAGTGCTTCAGACTGTGGCCTACCTAATTGACTCTGTAATAGTGTCATAGTTCAGTGACACCAAATTGACTGAATTTTCAAGCATATGCCGGCGACACTAATACCATGACAGATGATAAAAAGGTGCTAGAAGTGTACCGCTCTTAGTACCAAAGAGAAGCGGCAAAATGGGGTCCATGTAGCGGCGAATGTTAAATTTACAATCAAGGTCAATCAAATCAACATGTTAAGTTGTTGTTTTATTGGGAGTATGTTTGACATTCACTGTGCAGAGTTTTTTTTTCATTACCTTGTTGAGGAAGAAAAGATTCCCTGTGCTCACCTTAAATCTCAGTTTAACGTTTGTCTAAAACCAAGATTTTGAGACACTACAACTTGTCTGAGAGCAGATTGTGGTCCAATAAGCAGCTTAAGACTTGTGTGATACAGAAACACAAAGGCCTCCAAAGCTCAGATTAAGAATGGACTTTTCTGTCGAGTAGGCCTCTTGTGTCCAACTGCTAAATTCAAAAATAAATAATTTATGTGCGCTATAAGGGGCAATACAAGACACCCAGTCAACTGAGCACGCACGGCCAAACATAAAAAAAAAAAAGAAAATACAAACAGCTCCACAGTTTACTAATGAAGTTCAACACCACTCACGACTCAAGTCGTCCAAATAATAAGTGCGTTTATGAGTGCACAACACGTTGTATTGGTTCTGGTGCTGTTGACCAAGCAAAATGAACCAACAAACAGATTAAAGCGCTAAAACGTGCAATGAAAAAGGAGTAAAAAAAAAAAAAAAAAATCAATATTCCCTCATTCGCAAACAATCACGTCTGTATTTTTGTATTCGTACACTCAGGTATTTTTCTGTAAGAGAACAGGAGGGGGAGTGATTTTGAGGATTTCTAACAAGATAAGTGAATATTTTTGTGCGAAAACACAAATTTACATTGCAAGAAGAGTATTTTTTTCTTCTTTTTTTTTTTTAAGTCTGGCGAGGATCATATGTAAATATTATGCCATAACATTAAGGCTGCACAAATTTACATTGCAGCTGAGCAGCTGAGCACGGCACGGTGATGTAGAGGTTAGCACTGTGGCATATATATGTGTGTATGTATGTAGATACATAATAATATTACGTTATTAGCTTATATTATAAATTTTAATGGCCTGGAAGAAATACATTTTTAATATATTGAATTAAAGTCTGAATATATTGAATATGTGGCGAGAGAAAGGAGGGAGATAGCAGATGGCTGCATAGATGAAACGATGGGTCAAATGACACCATGTATGTGTTAACCTGATAATCCAGCTGCTGTTGCTTGTTACTCTACGAATGTGTAGTGTGCGAGTTTGGCAATACCTTCTTTGTTGTTGATCCCAACGGGCCAAACATAATTAATTTAATGTCATTTTAAGTCTTGGTAAACTTGTCATCTGGGTATTAATCAGTTTGTATCGTTCCCATATTTAAATATGTTCGTTATTTGTCCTGCAAGAGAAACTTCAAATGAGCGGGATATTCCTGCGAATTCTCCCCGGACCTTTCCAGGCAGAACTATGACCTGTCCTTTGCCAAAAAGGTGCTGTTGCTTACTAAGAGGTGTTAATTAAAAAGAGGGAGAGAAAACAAAAAAAAAAACCTCAGGCACCATATGGAGGAGTCTACTAACAGCAGGCTCATACTGTTTTGGAATTTCACTTTGCTACTCGTCTGTCCGTTTCTGCAGATATGAGGTCATCTGCAGTGACAGGGAGACAATGATTAGGTAATAAGTCTTCACAGGACAGTCGGGCTTTATAAATCTACACCGTTGGATGACACACATGGCTCAGTCGCAAAATTGACTGCAGTTGTTTGTCTTCATCTGTCTTGTTTAAATGTGAAATGAAATGCTTCTTCACTAAAGAAAAGAACAATTTGTTGTTTTATTGAGAACTGGTACTTGGAGATTAAATGTAGAAAACAAATATATTATTTGGGACTTTATTTCCTTGTGAGGCAAAAAAAAAAAGAAAAGAATCAATAACAAAGACAACATCGTATGATAGAAATCCAAAGCCCCAGAGATGATGCAGAGCTGCTCCATATTTTGCACCATAACTGATGTGTCACAAGGACAAAATATGTGGACACCATACAGGCCCGTCTTTCCTGTTCATTATGCTAGATTGTGGATATATCATCAAGCATTTTTATTCAGACCTGGAGGAGCATTCTTATGAAAAACACTGCAAAGCAACGCAAAATAAGTGAAACCCCAACACACAGGTGAACTATAGTATATAAAAAAAAACAAAACTGGCTGAATAAAGTGTTCCTTCTCAAAGTTTCTCTTAGCGCTCAACTCCCTCCGCCTTCTTTCCCCTGAGATCACACTCATCCTAAAGAAACCTCGGCAGCAGGAGATGAACAACCTCTGCTCGTTTGTCATCATCATCGTCATCATCACCTCCTCACCAATTAAAGGTCAGCGAAAACACTGCAGTGGGAGCAGCTGCTTTCATCTTTGTAATTGACTGATTCGCCTGTTTTACTGTCACGTTATAAGATGTGTTTACAATGTGATGCCGCCAGTGTTTCGTTTCATTTAATCGGGGCACTGGCCTGGGCAAGTGACATAGAGAACATTTGTGCATTCATACTATATAAAAACCCTGTGTGCCGAGGAAACAAAGGATGGGGAGGAGAAAAAAAAAAGTGTTTTGTTTTGCTTATTTGTTGTTGCTCTGTAGTTCCAGTAGAATACACAGAAATCTGGACAAATAATGCAAAACTCAAGACATTTTAAAGATGATTTATAGATGCCCAAAATCTGAATCTACAAAAGGCCCAGTTTGTTTTGTTTTGTTAAGATTTTTTTGTTATTGTTGATATGTGGTTCAAGTATTGAGCACTGCATCCAGCTCTGACGAGCTACTGTTTTGGTATCTTCCACTGATTTGTAGGCAATCGTCACCCCAAACCATCAGTAGAACTGGTATTTGTTTATTTAAAAGGGGGAAAAAAGTGTGTTCTTTGGGGGGTTTTGGTTCTGAAAAAAAGCTTAAAAATGACTTTCAAAAAAGCAAGTTCTCAGTCCTGACATAAGGTTGATATCACGGGAAACATTAAATGGCTTTTATTATCAGTCTTTCCTCTGGGGCAAAAAGGAAAAATGGAAATTCTCCAAATGTTTATCTTCTGGACTAAAGTTGCTTTGCATGGATGCTGTTATTTTGTTGATTAGAGGCCTCTGAAAGTAATATTTCTGGTCTGATATGCAGTATCTTTAAGTTTAAGCTGATCTGTCATCAACAGTCTTATTTCAGTGTGCTAGGGTTGAATATATTTTTTCCCTTCGAGTAATATTACTTTGCTGTCATCTAGTCAACAGTCACTGATTACAGATGGTAGGAAATGTATATTTACGGAATGAAATCGGGGATAAAGACAACCTCCCCAAAAAATGTGGGGAAAAATACAAAATACAAGGTAACAAGCGTGCAAACAAATGTACACCACTAGACGAAATAACAATATAATCCCATACAATGGGGAATTGCCTTTTAGAGCTGGGGTGACACAGAGGTGGAAAAAACAAACAAAAATCATACAAATTTTAACACATTTTAACAATGATGAACCAGGAAACTGTTTGAAATCGCTGGTCCAACACTGTTAATGGCTCTAGATCGTTTTTAAAAGTGACAGTCTGACGTGGGCTCATAGTGTTGGCATCAATTCTGAAAACGCGTCACGTCCCAGCTTAAAAGAGACAAAATATTATGCCATATGGGCAGAAAGTGTCAACAGCTCATTAGCTGTATTCCACTGACAACGGAAGTAACCATCTTTGTGTCTAACTAACTACAGCAGGTGTCAGAACTTTATTATTATTAGCTTTGTTATCATAAATGCCAATGCACATTTATGTGAAAATGATGTGTGCAATCTGTAGATGTTGCTTTAACTTAATAGTAATTTTCTAAAGCAGCAGTCCCCCCCCCACCACCACCACCACATTGTTGATGCCCTAAATAGTCCAAGCCTCATTTGCACAGCTCAAAATCTCTCTGAATAAACAAAAGCGATTGCATTGTGGGAAGACTCACTCTAATTAACCTCTTTAGATGCTGACCAGCCCCTCTCGTGAAATATTCAGCAAATTTTTCACATGCATTTAGTCTTACGCTTGGTATTTTGCATGCATGAGTGAGTTTGCGGTAAAATGTACACAACACGCGGTAAACTGAGTAAGTGCTTAAAAACTTGGGTGTGAAACGCTTGTACGCTTCACACCCTCGCATGTCGCCATCTTGGCAATAAATTAAAAAGCAACCTATTTTCAGACTGGTGAAAGGAAGCTGCAGACGTTTCAGCAGCGTAATCACCATGTGAAACAGGGCAACATACAAACTAAAGGATATCCACATTCATTTCTAAGCCATGTGGGAAGAAGAAGCTGGCAGATATTTCTGTTAGTGATGTGGTGATCAATCAGTGTTATTCAGGCTCGTACGTGTTGCGTGCAAATGTACCCATGGACAGTATGTTTGGATGTGCACTGTCACAATGCCTGCATACTGGAGATTGCTGTTTCCTGTGCCAGCAGGAGAGCCAGCAGGAGAGACAGCAGCTGCCCATTTCAGCACAAAAATCCCACAAAGCATTTTGGGCAGCTCTCTCAGTCCAACTACAGCAGAACTTCACAGGGATTGTGCAAACTGCAGACCAGACTCGGCTCTGTTTGAATTTTCTGGGTTATACTGGATTAATGTCACTTTATTCAGGTCACCACCGATTTTGATTCAGCTTCACCAAAGCAGCAACCGCCCTCGGACATTCTGGTTATCGTGATTTTTCAGCTATGTGTGCGGCTTCAGCTGCAGGGTCGGTTGTTGGTTCACCACCTCGGTCCAGACTGAAATATTTTGGAGGATAAATCCTGTGTGTTTACATGCCTGGTTAAACTCAAATATATATGCTGCATGTGATTTTACAAGCCTGGTTAAACTCAAGTATGTATGCAGCAGGTCAGGTATCAAATTTCCATTCTTCACTTTAAAATCCCATCCCTCTTTCCTCCTTTAACCGTATGATTAATGACATTGTCTCGCTCCTGTTTTTGGCAGCATACAGGAGCAGAAAGGAGGACAGAGCACAAATGTGTCTGAAAATAACTAATAGCCAAAACTTATTTGGACTTCCAGAGGAAACTTTGTGGACTTTACTTGGACCTGGAGTGTAGAGGGTCTGGAAAGTAATAAAGTAAAACAAAGTAATTGAAAAATAGTGAACGTACTAACATGTTACCTTCTAGATCAGGGGTGTCAAACTCATTTTCACAGAGAGCCACATCAGCATAATGGTTGCCCTCAAAGGGCCACATGTAACTGTAAGACAGTGTAAATGTAACTAAATGTAACGTAAAATAAATGGAACTACTCCTTAATGTTAAATAACTCTGAATTTATTACTTATTTAAATTACAAATATTACATATGCATTTGTATCGATGTAAAAAATATATATATATTTGCTAGTTGCTCTGTTATTATAACATAATACACCTTTTAATTTGTCAGGTTAAGAAACCCACATTAATCCGTCAATCAACGATCAAACTATCCAAGTGAATAAAGAAAAATATCATCCAACATCAAATGATATTAACTTTGTTCAAAACTTTTTTGTCACAGTTGAGAGGGGCAGAATAACGGTACAACCCACAATTGTGACAATTTTTTGTTTTTCTGGATGGCTAACTTTGGCATACTTAGCTCTGTGTTTGGTGTCAAAATGCCGACGTAGATTGTACTCTTTGACAACTGACACCGCCTCATAACACAAAAGACATACCGGTTTTTCTCCTTGAAGCACAAACATGTATTCGCCTTCCCATCTTTCATGAAACAGCCTTCCATCTGCATCAGTTTTTCTCTTCCTGGACATTTTGGGATCATTTGTATTTCTCAATTCCAATTGTCGAAAATCACATTGATCTGGATACACTGCAATCTAGTGGCTGGATGCCGTCACTTCGCGGGTAACATAATCGGCAGTTTATGGTCAATGCACGGTTTTGAATTATTTATTTTAAGACAATCAGACCTTTTAAGCTCTCGCAGGCAACATAAAATGATGTGGTGTAATGAGCATGGCCTTTACATTGAAGTTATAACTCCTGTGCGTGCGTGGCCCTTTTGTTGGGGGGGGGGGGTGAAGTGGAGGTCTGCTTTGCTTTGTATTGCATGGAAGCCGAGGGAAAGAGAGCGTTTTCATTATGTGGGACGCACCTTTAACTAGTTAGCTGCAGCAACACCCCCTTCCGACATCAACAATCACATCCACCCAATGGTTTGATTTACCAGCCAGTTACACAAAGAATTTCTACCAGCCATTAGGTCTGGTGGGGCGTCCCAGCTGCAGACTCATCTCAGGTTAGCCTCTGTACAGCAAATCCATCCCAGTTACAGCTGGGACCACTTGCAAAGTCAATATACTCGATAGGTCCCTGCTCTGCTGCCTACAAATATTCATGATTGATATGTTTGCTGTTTTCAAGTGATTATGTAGAAATATATTCATATGCAATTTTGTGTTTGTGTGTTTAATGTTGATGTTTTTTTTTTCCTACCACCTTTCACATTCAGTCATCATAAGAACCAAGCTGACTGATTTACATTCCTGAAATATCTTCACTAACAGTCAATTTGTCCCCAGATAAACAGTTTAAGATTTTCTCAATTGCCTGTTGTATTTTTTTTTTTTCTCTTGTTAAAATTTTCTTCGGAGAATAGTCACTATAAAAACAAATCTTAATACTGCCCTTGAGGGATAACATTAAATAAATGAGTATGTGTTGCCACTCACAAAAACAATATTCAAAGACAATACCCTGTATTCAATGTTTTCTGTGCAGAGAGGAAGATATTCCTCACACTCAGTGATGTTAAGTGCTCGGCTGCACCAAGACAATTCTGAATCAGAGAAGCAAGATGAAAAGAATTCGAGGCGACAGTGATATAATTTTCCACGAAAATCTCATGCAGCAACTTTTTCCTCTGCACATGCAGCATTCTCGATTTGGCTCAATTCAAATATGCCTTTCTATTCACCAAATATCAGTGAATATCACTGCGTTGTACACAAAGAGGCGGTTTGTAAATTCTGTATTCTCCGTGACTTTCCAGAACTCCCTTTTGGCTCATAATAAATAATCCCCCTGAAAAGCCTTTTCTTGTGTAGGAAAGGTCATTCTAGGTGGAATCATTTGAAATACCTGTTGTTTAAATTCTATATTACATTTAGTTTGCTCGCCCCTGTAGAAAGCACAAGTACTTACCAACAGGCCTCCTCGTGTTTAGCAATGGCTGGAAGAAAAGGATGCATGTGATGAAAGCTGGTTTGAAAAAAAACAACAACGTCTGAAAGATACAGATAGCACAGTTTTGTTTCCAGAAATTAGAAAACTGACTTTGAATTTCATTTCCTGGACCAGCATAGTTATTGAACATTTATATCAATATAGAAAATAACACATGAAAACTAGGGATTGTTCCTCCTGTAGTAATTGTGGTTTAAAAATGACAATATAAATTGTCACCTTAGTATTCCACTAACCCTTACTTCATGGTTAGTTCCCTTGTATTTGTAGTGCCAACGTTTTAAATGAAATTATAGCTTTTGTATTTTATATTTAATGACTTTCGCAAAGAGCTGTAAATAAAACAGAGGAAATTTGATTATTCCAGTGAGTGCACAGTAACAATTAAAACCTAATCAGATGAGTCTATCAGCATTTATATCACATCGGAGCTCCTCTTTCTCCGGAGAAACACCTTTATGTTGTCCAGTCCGTTTCAACAAGAATACAATGTTATAAACAGAAAGGCTTCTGGAGCTACACGCAGGGTTTGTGACAGGGACACAGGTGTCCACGTGTTTGTACGTACGAGCTGTCCAACTCTGCCACGGTGCATCTCGGGGTCAGCGACAAGCCATCAAATGGCTGAGCTGTGCCACGCTGGCGTCCATTTTTGATGCATGCATATAATTTCACTGTAATATTGTCACTTGCCTTTGGGGCTCCAGACTTTGGGTCCAATGCCTTGCTCGGGCACATGCTGACAGTAGTTACAAAGTTGATTCAGCCCACCATAGTTGGCCTCTCCCAGCTAAAATGAGTCCTCAAACTGGGAAACTTTCTGTTATGGGCTGGATTCTTAAACCTCCTGGCTATTGCTGTACCAGAGTAATTTTTTTTTCCCCCTCAAATTGATGCTGACACATTATCTAGTGCTTCAGTGTGAAATCTCTCAGACACTCCTCACAGACACATTGCCACTCATATTGTTTAGATCAAATAAAATGAGTTGAGTCAGATAATGATGAGACTTTAATTTGCCAATGGCCTCGGGCCTTGCTGCCGGAAGATTTTGATTGTTCCCTTAGAAAAACATATCAACCACTCAGCCGGCCCAGTTTATTTTCATAAGCTAATTTGTGTTTAGTGTGCATAATGTAGTAAATATCCAAATATTATGACTGAAGGCAAACTGTGAATGAGCATTGTATTTAAAGATAATTTGGATTAGCTAATGTGCAAAATAGATTTGCTTCAGCTTTGTTTAAAACGGGGATTTAAATATGTGCTGCATCTACTTCAATATTAGTTAAATTGGCTGTCTACCAAAAAAAAAAAAAAAACAAACATCTCCTTTGCACTTAAAAAAATATCTCGTTATTGATTTACAAATTGGTTCATGTGATTCCTTTAGATCGAGATCTGTGGACAGGATGCCAACTTTAAGAGACAAATAAGTGAAAGCACCTTTAAGGAAAAAAAAAAAGAACAGCAACTCATTTGCAAAGGAAGACAGTGTGCCCTAACAAAGAAACACATGGAGATTTGAGTATCTGATAGCTGCTTTATCTTTCAAGTCTTGTCAAGAATTCTGTGGAGAATTCACAGAAGAGTGCACACATTGCTCGTCTCACAGTTCTACAACAAAAGAAACACTTGATGGAGGAATACGGGCCAAACATAAAATGCACAACAGATGACTCGCTGACATCTTCGTCCAATGGTGAATTACTCTGAAGACAGATGGGGGTTTAACCTTGACTGACGAATAAAGCAAGGAGTCGCCGCTTTTTAGCATGTTATCCGTTGTTTCTAATTACAGCGTTTGTCTTGGAGAACTTGACAAATGAAGGCAGCGATTGTGTTACTACAGTAACCACTGCACAGCGTGACTACACCTTTAAGTGCGTCTTTCAGGCTGCTCTGACTCTGACATCATTATGCTGCTGCAGGTACTGCAGATTTACTCAAGTCTTAGACAAGGTTGATGCAGATTTTCTCCAGGCTCTGACTGCAGGATGAGAGTGACAGTGAAACACAAGACACAAGAGGATCTTTGCTGTCCAGTACACGCCGGTTTATCCTCGAGCTCTGGGTTCAAAGATGTTAAACCTGGATGTGGTTCCGTAGCCTGTGGTGTAGTCTTAGTCAACCAGGACTACAATTTTAAGTCTGTGGGTCAGCTCAGTGGGAGCTGTGTTAAAGTGGGCTAATCCCAGAGGCCTGGTGCTGCACCTTGAAGCCAGCACCAAAGTCTAGTCTGAGTGGAGACTGACGAGCAGGGAACCATACAGAGGGAGAACCAGGCTGAGATTGCACAGTCAGCCGAATTCGTCAGATGACACTTTCATGGTTCATGAATAGATAATCGTCCCATCATTCTATTGCTGCGTAATTCCTACATTACTCCATTAAAGCTTTACATCACCGCTTTTGGTTGATAGCTTGTGCACTGCGCTACAATCCGTCGAGATATGTTTTAATCCTCTCTTCCTCTGTATCAATCATAAATCCTTTTTTTTCTTCGTCTTTTAAGAAAGCAGACCTTGTCCCTTGTTCACCTATCACCCAGAGTTAGGCAGTTTTGAAGGGAAGAAAAACTGGATCCGCTCATTTGCTTTGCTGTGCTGTGCTGTGATATTTGAGTGAACAGAGCCCCTCCTCTTCAGACAAAGCTGCCATAACAGGTAGAAACAATTTGACTGCCGTGAAAAGCACTATGTCATTTCCTCAGCTGTGTGATGTAGTATGTGACACGCTCTGTAGTCTCTAACCAGAAAAGCTTTTTTTTTTTTAACCAATGGGAAATTTCTCTCACTACCAAGAGGGCAGGCAGCACCTGTTGGTAGAAACACTCGCTGCCTTACGGCTGTGTGCTGGGTGACTGATGCTGTTGTCAGTCATGAACAGGTGGATACACCTTTTAAAATTCATGAAAACTCTGTTGAGCTGCAACGAAGAACACAGTGAAGAAAACTGAATTAAACCGAGCTTTTATTTTATATGTTTTTTTTTTGTTTTTGGGTTTTTTTTTTTGCTAGCCTTCAGACGAATCGGAATTGGAATCATTTGTATATCTTGGCAGCCTTGCCACATAATTGATGCCATTCATTACGGGATTGAGGTGTTGGGGGGGGGGGGTTGTTTTTCTGAGGTGAGTGGAGGTAGCCAGACCATTGCTGACAGCAACTCCCACTGTGATGATTGATAGGAGGCGAGCTGCATAAACGCTGGAGTGTTGGGTTCCTAAATGCAAGTGAGTGTTACTCTCTTTGCCAGCTCGGGGCGAAGCCATTAATAAACCCTGCAAATGATGATAGCTGTTGTATTGATTCGAGTTTGCACCCTCTATTCCACCAGCCCCTTGCGCTCCAATACTTTGCCTCAGTAAACATAGGCATCGAAAATGTTGACCTGGGCAGTCTCCGCCATTGATCACGCCGTTGATGTTGGGACACCACATTCTCTTTGTTTGCGTGCTGGCTTAATCCATTCACAAAGCTCGCTGATGGTACAAAAAGGATCGATACTGGAGGAAAAATGGAAGCATGAGATTAAAAATTATAGATTTAACTCTGAGAAATGGAACAATATCCCAGCCCGCTCTTCTGCAACTGATTGACCTGCATGCTACAAAGAACCAGGAAATGTATGTGGTGTTTCCAAACAAAATTCTGCAGGGAAATGCTGCGCTCAGCATTGTGCTCGGAGTATAAAGGCATGTTTGTTTTCTATTATGAAGTATAAAGAACGAGCAGTTTTATTCTGACAACTCCTTCATCAGCATGACACAGGAACAGATGAGTCATGAAATTCCCAAGTCAGAGCAGCACATTGACTTCTGGCTGATCAAACAGCTGTTTCTCTGCATTCTGGAAATACCTCCTTTATGCCTCTCACACACACACAACCCCCCCCCCCGGCTTCTTCTCTGAGCACCTCGTCATTTGTAGTGGAAATGACACACCCTGAGTAAAACCATGCATCGTGTCAAAATTTTATATTGCTACTCCTACCAGGCTAAATCACTCTTGTTTTTTTCTTGATTCATTCATTCATCTTCACCTGATTATCAATTTCCAGGTCATGGGTTTGCTGGAGCAAATCCCAGCTGACACTGGGCGAGGGCGGGGTCACCTTGGACAGGTTGCCAGTCCATCGCTGGGCCAACACACACAGACAGACAGAGATCACCACCAACAGCCAACAACCACTCACACTCAGACCTCGAACAATTTAGAGTCACCAATTAACCCAAACATGATGTCTTTGGATGGTGGGAGGAAACATGCAAACTCCACACAGAAAGGCCCCAGGCCGGGGAACCGAACCCGCAACCTTCTTATTGCGGGGCAACAGCACTAACCACTATGCCGCCGTGCTGCCCTCCCTATTCTTCATTCAGAATTAAATTAGAAACCCTCTTGCAAAACCCCCATAACTTCAAAACAACTCACAATAACGTGAATCCCTGAATTCCAGCCAACGTCTCTCACTCCGGTTTGACTTAGAAAGCTACTGCTTTCTGCAACTCTTACACAAGTTTGGAAATCTTATGGGGATTATATACAGCTTCTAAACTGCAACAAACAAATGAAAGGCCATTTGTTTTTATCCCTTCAACTGAAATAGCCACCTTGTCTTATTTGCGCACTAAAGATGGACTTTTATAGCATTTCCTCAGACGACATTTGTCTTGGACAGTGATGAGCAGTGTCACATTTATATTAAGCTGTGGAATTTCTTTTCCCTCCCCCCCCTTTTTTTTTTTATTGTAGCTTCCTATTGGGTCTAACAGATGAAAAATGAATAGAATAAATAAAACCAAAGGGAAAATATTTGATATGTCTGAATGCCCAGTTGGTCAGAAATGCAAACCTTACAGACTTGGTTTAAAAACACATTAATCAGCATTTAGCAGAATATGAATCCCAATGGTGTGTGCTTATCAAAAAAATAAATAAATAAAAGTTTGTTTCCCCCCCCACCTACAGCTTTGAGGAAAGTATTTACCCACAATGCAATCATGCCAGGCAGAAGCTCCTCTCAATCAACGCTTGATCTTTAGCTTGTCCCAGACATTTTCCTGATATCAGCACAGCTAATGGGAGAATAGGAATCCTATTTGTTTCCCACTGTGCAGTCTATTACCATATGGAAATCTTGTTGAAAATACAGCATCACTGTAAGACTTTTTTTTTTTTCCCCCTGCAAAATCAAATTCAGTTTCTACCATCAAGGTTATTTGAGCATACTGTGTATGGAGATTGCCTGCCCCAGAGAGTCAGCAGCTGGTTCATGCCGGTATTTTCCCATAACATCAGGATCCCCACCCCCACTCGCTCTCCATCCCCCATTCCCCCATCTGACAATGCTCTCTCTGCCTCGCTGACACAGGGGTGTCTTTCCCATCGCTTCCCAATTGACCTTTCAAGGTTCTCCTCAGGAGTGAAAGCACATTAGAGGAAGCATACAGTTTTAAAGAAATTGAAAAAAACAAACAAACTAATTTTTAAATGTTGCTACAGGAAAGGATTATTCACACATACTTGGCACATTTAGCTCCCTTTGACTCATGTTGTGGAATAAAGACTATGAAAACTGGACATCTATGGATGGAGGTTGTGATTCAAATACCAGCGCCAGTTTCAAATAATCAATGACTGCTACTCTTCTAAAAATCTTTTCAAACTCAAAAGGATAAAGACGCAGTCATGAATTTTGTAGTAGAGGTGTACAGTGAATATAAAGGAACATTTAATTCTATTTTCATTTCACCATCACTTGGAAAATATGCCCCACTATATGGAGATGGACTGAAATGGAATAAAGCTTCTTAGTGGGATTTTCATGTCACCTGGTTTACTTTGAATACTCAGAGCAAACTTGCAGCCATCCACAGAGTTTTTGGACATTCAATTCAGAAAGAATAATGGCTCGTGAGCTCTAAGTGAGCTGGCAAGCACTACAGTAAACAACCTGACCCACTAGCAGTCAAGAAAACTGGATCAACTCATGGTTGAGGAGTATAATCTTGTTTAAAGTTAGCTCACATCACGGGCAGTGCACCTGAGGCACAGCCTCAAAATTTATGAAAAGATGTGGGAAAAAAAATATCTAACTTTAACCTGCTTCACAATCATGAGCTACTCAAACCGAGTAAAAAATGAAAATAAAAGTTTCCGTTGAATAACAGAATAGTTGAATAGGTAGCTGAGAACTAATAAAAACATTGATTGACCTGTTTACTAGGCTGACAAACACTTTGACCTGGTTTTGATTGTTTTAGATTTATCTGACTATGTTGTCCTTTGCTTTTGTTAATGTTAAATTCTATTAATTTTGCTGCTGGACTGACCAAATTTCCCCGAAAGGCATCAATAACTCCTCAGTCAATAATCTAATATCAAGACTGATGCCTCTCTGCTCTGCCACCGGCTACATAGATTTGGTGATCCAGGTGCCAAGTGAGGCAAATCAGAAATTATATTGTGGAAAAACTGCAGATGTGACACAGAAATGATCACAACTAAAAGTGAATTTGATAATTTCACACATCGTTCCCAAATGGTGCTACGCGGTTCAGTCTTTGGTCCATTTCTGTTCCTTTTATATGTTACCACATAAGCTCGGTTTCAAACACACTTAATTCTCTTTTATTTGCTGATGATGAATTATTGACAATAAATTAAGCTGGAAATTGTACACTAACCATGTTAAATCGCAAAAGAACAACAAAACAAACACAAATTCAATATGAATCCTAAAATAATCATGAATAAAAACTATTAACATATTGTGAACCAACCAACCCACTATTTGCTTATTTAAACATCCAAGGACTTAGTTCATTATATCACCATACAAACTATGTACCATGTGTCTGTTAAAGAGGTGAACGTCTGGAACAATTATCCCAATATATTAAATTATGTTGCACACTAGTCAGTTTTAAAGAACTAAACTAAAAATAAAACAATATAATTTTAGGTTAATTTAGGTGTACTGATACGATACTATTACGTTCAGTTTTTTGTTAGGGAGGTGAGTGTAAGCTTTAGCTGCCTAAATGAGAAATCAGAAATTTTACTGTCTACTGTCTTATTTATATTCTGCTTTATTTTTTAAATGTACTGAAACAAACTTACTCAAATTATTCATAATATTTTACAATGTCCACACCTCTCCCGGTGTTAACTCTGATCAAACGGGGAGAAACGTCAGGGGCAGAAAACAGAATCCCTGGAAACAGTGTTAGCATGAGGCAAATAAGTCTCTTCCCAGAAAACTGTTTGGATCTGGTATAATGCTGAGTTGGTTGCCTGGCACACAGAGAGTGAAACACTTTAAATGCACGTTTAAGAGATTATTGTCAGATGTGGTAGCACTGATGTGTGTGGATTAATCCAATTAAGAATCAAGTAGGTTAGAATAAGAAGCAGCAGCAGCAGCCACCTCAGCAAGTGAGGGAAAGATTTGTTGCTGATTTTAAGTTACAAAAACCTGAGGGAACAGATGTCTCGGTTCTATTCACACTGAGTAATTGCCAAGTGACCTCTGGGAGTCGTCTTGTGAAAACACTGAAGATAAACAGTAAGCCTTTCAAATATATGTGCGATGGATAAATTGTTTGCGCCATCCGCTTGGAGGAAAAGCTGCAGTTTCGACAATATTCATTCCAACCCCTGAAAAAAGGGAGTCATCAAGTGAAGCAACAAATTCACATCTAAAATCCAGTCAAAATAACTTGTTCTGTGATTTTTCTGACTCCTGAAACGGCCCGTGAAGAATAATGGCCTTCTGAGAATCGGTCCAGAGGTTGTTGCATCACATTTATGTTATATTATGAGACCTGCACCGCGCATGTTTAATGGATCTGCTTCTGAGAAGCTTTAGCTTTTTCCTATGAAGATAAGCAAGCATATTGTGTTTTTCCAGAAGCAATGCCCCCCCCCCACACACACACACTTCCTTTCACGAAATCAGCGTTCCCTTGATCGAGTTTAGGCGGCAACTAGCAGAAATTATTAGGTATATTTGTACAGTAATATCGCATTCAGCTCTGTCGTGATTTAACCCTGGACAAAGTTTATAATGGCAAGTTTTCATGCAAAAACCTTTAACTATATGTTCATTACAAAGGCTAGAATTACTGACGGCACTGGTCTCATGTTATGTATTCATATTTTCCTGTTTGCACATGAAGTAATCACAGCAAAAGACAACAATGGGGAAAAGTTCAACTCAGTTCAACACAAAATACAGAACTCAATGATTAACATGTATTTAGGTTGATAACCATCTCGACAGATGTTACCAGATACACTTCGGATTTTATTTTTAATTTTTATTTTTTTGTGTACGTTAAAATTTATTTTGGCAGAGTTCGCCGATGCCTTGTTAATACGAAACTTCTCTTCTGTAAAGTGTAAAGTCAAACAAGACATTCTATTTAAATTAAATACTGCGTAATTACAAGGCAGTGGCTGACGGGTAAAACATGGTTAACACCTTTATTTATTCCATTAGGGTTCAAATTCTCATTTGGAGTTTCAATATTCGCCGCTGTAATGTCTTTCCAAGAAACATGGGATTGAATTCTACTTCTCTTAGCATGGCATCATCAAATCACTGTAATACTGAGTAATACAATAAGTAAGCCTAATCAAGGAATTATTATATGAGGCCATTCAGAGAGTGCTCAGTGGAAGCTGAGGACATTTTGTCATTGTGACAGAAGTGATATAGATATGCTCTAATGAATAATAACAGTATGGATTAGTTGTAGTTGTAATTCAGATTAGCTGCACAAGATTTCACTTTCATATTATTTATTGTCTAATGTTGTCTAATTGAGATATTTTCTTTTCTTAATAGATGGGGAAGATTAAAGTTAGAGTTAAGAATCATAATTACACAACCCAATTATGTCTGTCGCAGCAGTTCACATTCAATAAACTTGTTTAATTAGCTGCTCTTGATTCTTGTTAATATTCCTGTTGGAAACAACCTGGTGTGGGACAAATGTCAGTGGAGCTTTAATTTTAGGGCACGTGCCTATTGATAGGAAGCAAACTTGGTGTTGAATAATTATCTTTTTTTTCACCCCCTCTTCATATCCTGTATTGGTTTAGCAGCCACTAACCTTATCTACACCAATTCACATTGAATTTTGTGCCCAATTAGTGCAGCATCCCCCCGAGTACTTCAGGATAAATTAAACTGCAGCATCCTCCATAACCCCCCCACACCCTAATCCATTGCTTTGGTTTTCTGCTCTTTTGATCATATCAGTAAACTGTTTCTCTAATTTTATTCCTTGTTTGAATTATTTACTTTGTACATTTCCACTACAAAGTATGCATGCTTCCATATGGGAGATTGTAGTAGTGTGTTTTTGCATTCCTTTTGTATCCCTATGTCCGTAAGTACAGTATTATGTCACTTGTACCACACACACACACACACACACACACACACATCACAGTGATTCTCACTAACACGGCTACTGATATTAAATGGAGATCAAGGTGCAAGCAGCTGTATTTGCTTACGAAAATTGCCATTCACAATATCTCTGCACTAGAAGAGATAGATAACTAAGATGTCACTGACTCCCAGGTGACAGTGAGGGAGAGAGAGAGGGAGATGATGAGTGATGATTATAGAACCGTTCGCCTTGCCCAATTAACCAATGACAAGTAATTGTTTAAACAAATTCCAACAGGACATATTTCAGGCACTCAGGGGTCATTTGCGTGATGTCAAATCATAAATAAAGATATAACTGGCTAACATGTCACCCAGGAGTGTGAACCCAAGATTAAAAGGCCATATGGAGGGAAGCAGGAACATCATCAACAGATGTTCGGATGTGTTGCTGTTGTTGTATTTTTTTCTCCAATCGAATCAACCTAATACTTTGTTCATAAATGTAACTTGTAACTTAAGTACGTGGCAGTTATCAGTCAGATTAGATAGCCTATACTCTCTTCTGTGCCAAAATCTTTGAACTGACTGTCTCGGCCAAATGCATCTGACTCATTCATGTCATCACACTTTTGTCCAAAGCTGTTTGTGTGAGCCTCACTGTTCCTCTGGGTGTTATGTTCCTTTATTTTCACGAACACAGCCACTGTAGTCTATTTCAAGTCAAACCCAGATACCTTGTGCTCTTGCCATCGATACTTGCGTGTGCAGAGGTTCGGCCACCCCTCAGCAAAGCACATATTTCGTTGACTTTTGAATTGATAGGGAGTAAATGCAGCCTCCGGCCCTGGCATTAAAAAACACTTTCTTCAAATGTTAATGTGCTGTTACAGCTCAAAATAGGCAGGAGATAATACATCATGTACTCCTATGAGCGTAATATTTCCGTATACAGTCTTTTTGAAGATTTATGTTTCCAGCACCGGACTTGGAGCCGCAGACAGATAAGGGAAGCTGGGGGATGCTGAAACATGGACTAACATATTGTTGGTTTTCATCTTTTCATTGGCTTTGGTGACTCTGCTAGCCTCATTGATCTAATTAGTCAAAGAACCAACTTTTTTGTGAGAATCAATTTAAGTACAATTAGGCATCTTCTGTCGCAGTTCATATTTTACTTTGTAACCAGGAATAACATCAACTCAGTCTAACATTGTCTGCTCTCTGCATCTGCAAATAAGTCACCCAGGAGCAATGCAGAACTGTTTGTGTTCCCCTTTCCGTCGTTGTTGTCGTCTTCTTTATTTTACATTCGCTGCATGTGCTTATTTGTCCCAGCTCTGTGGCTAATGCTTGTAATCCTCCTCATCAAACAAGGAGGGCAGTTACTCCATTAGCAGGGTTTCACATGTTGATGTCAGGCAGGCCATTGGTTTTGCAAGGGAATCTTGTTAGGGTTCTTATTGACATTGTGTTTCATTAACTTGATTAATGACATCTATTGGGGCGTGCTCTACAGTAATCAACATCTCTGCAGAGAAGGGCTATCTGCAGCCAAAGATGAGGCTCGACAGGTTTCCTCTGCCCAGTGGTCCTACATTCGACCGGCCTCTCCGTCTGCCTTTTCTTTCCTAAAGGCTGCAATCAAAAGGAATCTCACAGTCCAAAATACCAAAGTAGTTAGTCATAAGCGTCCACGAGGCAGACTCCAGAGGACCACAACTGTCAGCTTTCCATTTCTGAAACTTTGTGTTTCAGAAATGAGGCTTTTTCAGATTAAAGATTAAGATTTTTTTTTTCTCAGATTAGATCAGTTACGATGCTCCTAACAAAATGATTTGGTGATAAAGGCAGTTCAGAGGATCATGTCATGTTGTTTGCTTTACTTTCTTCACAGTTTAAATCTATTTCCTGGTGAAAAGAAGGTTTTTGCCAAATATCAATTAGAAAAAAAAAAACAAAAAAACTTTACACTGATTTAAAACAAACACATTTTCATGTGATGTTCTCTGAAGTAGTTTTTATAAAGAGCCATCGTCTCTTTCTCATTTTTATTCTATACCTGCTCTTGTATCACTCCCTCAGGGTGGAGGGTTGAGGAGCAGAGAGGGGACAGGCGGACATTTCCTGAGCTCCTGAATTTCAGATGAGAGGTTGCTCACCTCAAATACCCCATAAGGAGAAACACTGAAGGCCCCTGCTTCCAGCTCCGGGCAATGTTTGTAAGAGAAGAGAGATACAAAAGGATAGTTAAAAAAAACCCCACCTGGAATTCTTATTTACCTTTCATCATCTGCTTTTTGCCCACATATATTTGTGAGCTCTCTTTAGAGAGCGAGCGGAAAGCAGCACGGGTGAACTCCAGCCTGGTGGCTGCCGGACTGTTTTTTTGTTGCCATTGTAGGAGCTGACTCAGTTCATTTGCCTTTTCAGATTACTCTTTTGGTGCATTTTGCTCGAAACAATGCTCTCTGGCAAAGCAAAAGCAAAAACTGCAGCATTAAATCAAAAGTATATCTATAATACAATATATCAGCATAAAATCTTTCCAGAGTTGAAGCCTTAATAATGTAATGGAAAGCATTTCAATTAAGAGACAGAACTATAAGCTAATCACTTGGCAGGAAAATATCTTATATCGAATAGCTGTTGATTTTTCAGTCAGTTTATTTTGATTTGATGAAGTGTCCATGGAAGAAGAACTTATCCAATCAGAGATGGAACAAACCTGGATGGAACTTCATGTACAAAGCCTGACTTGTAAGTAAGGCTGCAGCTTCTCACATTTTCAGCTGAATGAAAAAAATGATAATTTAAATTTGAATTAACCCCCCCCCCCCAAAAAAGAGAGAGAGACATTGGGTTCATTAACATGAAAGTATAAAGGAGGTGATCGATGATGTTCTTATCAGCCCTCTTTGTTTTCTTAATAAAAGTAGTTTAAGGTTAAAAAGTCAACAAATGTATTGTAGTGGTTAAAACCTTGAGCCGCTGTTTATTCTGCCAAACAGAAATAATTTCTTCATGTTACTAAAATTCTGTTTGGATCAATAAAGTTGTCTCTTTTTACCTTCGGAAACTCAACAAAAACTTACTTTTAGTGACTCAAGCTCCTCCTGGATTCATAAATCTGCCTTTTAATTCAGCTCTGTCGAAACGTTTGTCAGGAAACGCATCCTCAGATAAGGATGACCATTTAAAATGGGTAAAGATCGGATCTGACTGGTCTTTAACGAGTCTTTGAATACACGACACAGTTGTTTGCATAATAGATTTCCATTATATCTGTTTTGATACGTTTCTCACACACCAGCGTTGACGCTCTGAAATAATTGCAATTCAACCATCTCCTGCAATAAAATGACATGGAATTAGTCTTTAACTAGAATCCTTCCGATCTTGGAGACTATTTTGCACGGACACGCATTTCCAGATTTTTCAACCCTGATAAAATCCCTGACACGTTTTACCCAGTGTGACTTATTTCCCTCCTCTCAGCTGTCCTCGACTTGTGCCCGGGTGATTAAGTGTTCAGAGTGTGACGGACATAATTGATGAGCAACCGCAGCCAAGTTGGTCTCATTCTGTCCAGGCACAGTGAAAACAGGAGATGTAAGCCAGGCACCTCAGTCTCATCCTTTTAATTATACTTGTACTTAGTCAACCAAAACACTCATACTCCCTGGGAACTCCTGAAGTCATTTGTTGGATTGGGAGTAAACACAAGGGGAAGAGGATCCATAGACTTGTAAAGAAATCAATCTTGTTGTACATTATATTTATGGGAGAAATTCACCCCCCCTGTTGGTTTCATCCAACTGCCTAATTTATAGTTTCAGATTAAATGCACATTTACATGCAAGAATTTGTTACTCACTAGCTGCCAAAAACCTCAGATACACAGGCCAAATATCCTGTGAACCTATCACATCGCTCAGACCATTTACAGCAAACAATTGCCCAACGGACAAAACAACATGAGTGACTGACTTGCATCCAGCTTAACTAGTTTCTTTTGACTATTTGTTCCTTTCAGGGAAGGAGTTCGATTTGCATGCTTGTCTGGAAATGACACAGATTCAAGGATATTCTGACGATAAAACATCAATATTGAGAAATTTTCATATATATATATGCTTGAGCAGACCCAGTGCAGACGCTGGACCCAGATGGAGGACTACATCTGTCACTGATGCTGTGTCTGCAGAGGCAGAGCAGACCAACCGTTACAGGTTCTTTGAGTTTCTAAACTACATGCACAGTCAGTTTATTACACTATAAAATGATCCTGGTCTCACTCTGTTGTGTGCATTACAACAGAAATAATTTTGCTTTTTCCAGAGAAAACCCAGTAAATGGTAAGAGTGCGAATGAAAGCTGTTACTGGCTGCTACAATGGTTCTATGAATTATGGATGACGGTCGGATGATATTATGTAGACATTAAAATGGCTGAAAACTGATGAAATGCTTTGGTCTTGGATAGGTAGAGAGAAAGGGAGGAACACTGGAGCTACGGTCTGACAGAGCTATGTGTGTGGGAGGGGTATCAAAGGTCACGGGGTACCGCAGGGGAGAGACGACGTTCAAGTTCAAGTTAAAATGGGTTGCTCAGTTGCTCTTTAAATTAAACCCTTAGTGGCTTCACTGGCAGTTTCTTCATGTCACACATAATTCTGTTGATTCTATAGCCCAGAGAGCTTCACATCATAACCCCACGTCTAGCTGTAAAAGACAGACAGACAATGCGCTGTTCTCAGGCTCCCGAATGTTCTGTAATATTACATATTAAAGTTTCTCATCAATTTCTTGCTGTATGTGTACGCTGAGATTAAATCTAACATTTAACCCAGCTAATTGATTTTTGCTTGCCTGTCTCCAAGCTTCATGGATTTTCTTTCCTGAAACACGGTACGTTTGCATGGATTACATCTTCCTGTGCCCGAGCAATGATTATGTATGAAGCTGTGCGTACTCACCATCCTCCCGAGACCTCTGAATGAAGGCATCGACACCACTCTCCCCGTAGTTTCCCTCAGAGGCCACTGTGGAGACGTAGTTCCAGTGCATGGCTTTGACAATGTCCACCATGGCCTGGGCCTGGTAGGTATCCGGAGGAACCACACGGGAGAAGAAGTCGTACCGGGTGTTGTCACTGAGCTCTGGAGCGGTGGAGGCGTAGCTCACCTGGGGGATCTGCACAACAAACAAAATTGATAATCAAATTAGCTTCAAGTGGCTTCTAGTGAACAGTTATGGAATATGATAATAGAAAAGTTGGGAAGGTAATAAAAGAATGTAGACATCAGCTCTCAACAAACAAGGCAATTAAAAGTGCTTCACATTAGACCTAAAAAGTATTAAAAGGTAGAAGAAACATGAAGCAATACAAAGAGAATCACATAAATAGGATTTGAAAAAGAGTAAAGTAAAATAGGGGATAAAGACAAGCTGCATTAAACAGGCGAATACAAATTACAGTGCAGTGCAGAGGAAGATTTGGATAAATAGTCCCAAATTTAATTAAATGAAAAGCTGGAGCAAACAGAATCGTAGAGTTTGTTTTAAACTATCTGGGGCAGGAGCAGAGCTCAGGTACTCCACATATGAGCTGGGTAGAATTCAGGCAGAAAAAAAAACAGACCTGTCCTGGATGATCTGAAAGGTCTGGGTGGTTCATAATGTAGCACTGAGTGTTCCCTGCTTTGCAGAGCAGCAGCAGCATTTTAAAGTCTGACAAAGAGGCCTTCGTGGAGACCTGAGAACTGGAGTAATGTGATCTACTTTCCTGGTTTTAGTCAGGAGGTTTTGAATAAGCTGCTCTTTCAAGAGACCTTTAAAGAAACTGTAGTAAAACTTAACACAGTTCATCAATTTAATATTTGTATTTTCGAAATCCTGCTGAGACTCAACACAAATTTATTCATGATGTATTCTTGAAATACCAGTAAATGGTCTTAATGTGCAATTAAAATTTATGTCCAGAAAACAATAAATTTAGTGTTATTTTAGATAAGGGAATAAACATGAGTAAACTAGAAAGTATGTCAACATTTTCAAAGACCAGTTTGATGGCATCCAACAAGCTGCCTTCTTTTTTCAAGAATCAAAACAGAGCTGAGTCTTAACACCCAGCCTTCGTGTTGCCCTCCTGTCCAGTTCATGAGCTGAGATGAGACTCACGGGGGGGGGGGGTCATCTTATCATCACAGGTTTTAGAAAAGATGCTGTTTCTAACTTGAATTGGGGTAAATAATTAGTTGTAAAGCTTATAAATGTGAGAAGTTGCACCATGACCGGCCGCTGCTGCCCCCACTGCCACGAAAATTTGACTGATTTGAGTGTTTAAGAAATATATTGCATGAGAAATACTGTTATAAAAACAAATTTGTCAGCTAAAACACAAAGTCTCTATCAATTGACTCAAATTTTTATGGGAGATTTTTCCGATGATTGCCGTCTTTCCCGACACAGGAGGCTTTTTATTTTTCAAAGATTGCACCCATGTCAGTTTCGCTAATAAGTAAATGGTGTTTGTGTAAATAGAAATTTTTCATCTCAATGCCACACAATGAATCAGTGAACAGATGGCAGGGGTGTTTCCTGGTAATGATTCACAGTGTGCCTTTTTGATGAGAATCTGTCGTCATGTTTTTTTGTCTCTCTAAATAAAATAAGGGGAAGGTGCGTTCAGTGCAACATGATCCTAATGAAAAACAGTCCAGTTTCCCTCCAGATGCGTCTTTGCCACACGCAGTATTTCATTATCACTGACAGCAGACCTGTAGGCTGGGGCATGCACACACACGCGCACACACACACACACACACACACACACACACACACCACGTAGAGATAACATACAGGTAACCTTCATATCAAAACAACTCACTTAAAGCCAATTTCCTCCCACCAAGAACAACATTATTGTAGTCCTCCTTTGCTATTTGGGTCATATACATGATTTAAAACTGTACTACATTTAATCTTGACTGGTGCCAGCTTACCTGTGATATGGTTAATATAAAGAGAGAAGGTAGGTTAGAAAAGCCAAAAAGACAGACAGACTGAAGCAAATGACTGCATGAAGCAGACTTTGGACTAAGTCTGTAAACTGTTAGTGTGCTAAGGCATCACTAAAATCTCCAAAAAGGCTCCACATTGCTATTCTCCAGGACACTCAAACGCTGGACATGTAGATATTTATCTACTGTTTGCTCATTCCTGACACCTGTTTGCACAGTCGGAATATTCTGGGCAGTCTAAAATCCATAGAAATGACCCTAAAGGCTTTAAAACCAGGTGTAAAATCTCAGAGAAATAGGTTACTATACATAACAGCTAATAAATAAGCAGATTTTTGCCTGAATGAAGAATTAATGTTGACCTTTATGAGGCAGGTGCTGCAATCCAACAACCCTGCCAGCACTGAAAGTTTCTCAGCCTGCCATTGAGGTCAGGGCAGGATGGAGGTGGAGGCCAGTAGACACCGTGGATGCTACGGATGCTAATGCAGATGATCCTGGTGGGCACTAGAACCTGATACACACAAACACCACCGTGGTTTAAATGTGGCAGTAGGGAGTCGGGACAAGATTGGACGGCTGAGCCCTGTTGAATAAAATTCTTAACCCAATCTTTCTAGAAATTCCTATCGAGACCCTCCAAGTCGTTCCTCTGGTCATCAGCCTGCCTTCTGTGCCTGAAGAAAATCTTGGGCACATCCTCGGTGGCACTGGTCAAAGGACACTGCCACTGCCACCATGACCGTGTCCTGGAAGCCAGAGCAGGCATTGTCTGCTGTGGGATTAGCCACTTAAAGCACTCCCCAACTGTGAAAAAGACAATTGCTTTTGTCGTGGCTGGTCAAAAGCCAACACCAGCTGCCAGGGCCGCGTCCTTTGGCCGGCTAGCAATGGCACAAGACTGGGAGCTGAAAGTCGACCTGGGGAAGTAAATTAAGTTCCCAGAAACCGTCACAACAATGAAACCAGAAATAGACAACTCTTTAAGCAGATAATTTTCTCAATCCCTGGGAGGACTGCATTGATAAGGCCGGCAACGGGAAGAGGCAAAACTAAATTGAGCTGTTAAAGCGATGGGCGGTGTGCGAGGTGTGAGCCAATTGAGATGAAATGCAGATGGTAGGCAGGTTCATTGCTCTGCAAGACTTACAATGTGGAGAAAAATTACCTCGGGGGGGGCTGATGCTACCTGGCCACAAGCTTTTATTATTCACTTATTATACTTTTATACTACACAAAATTAAACTAAATAAACCAGGCCCCCCACTCAGTTGGTGGGTGGCTATACCAATGCTATATTGATGTCACATGTGTTTGCAATTCCAGAGACAATTTCATATTCTGAAAAACATTTTAATCTATGCCCGTGCAACATTATAATTTGTGTCTTTTTGTCAATATCCCTTGCCCATTACTGTCCTGTAAATCCTGTATCATATTCCCTACCCTGTACCCGTTGTACCCCTTATTTGTATCCGTCACTGCGTCCTAAATGCTGAAGTGTATCTCTGATCAGTAATGTCTTCACACTGAGAAAAAGAGACACTAAATAATGTACATTCAAAGTGAGCAGTCTGAGTGTGCCTTTGAAGCAATGCACAAAAGGAACTGAGGAGCTACAAATACCTGGAAAAAAAAAATTAAATTCATGAATCATGGGCGGTAGTGAAACTGCTCCAAAAACTAAAAATCTGGAGAAAAAAAAACCCAAAAATATGTCTTGAATATTTTCTTCACAGAGAAAGTAGCTTCCTAAATTTGCTGTTTGATTAACATCCAACATCACACTTGTATAATTTCTTATTAGTACAAGATTATAAAAACTGATAATACTTTTCTATGTTGCTTGTCCGGCATTGAAAGAATCAGTACATAGTGTGGATTTCATACAGCAGCTCATGACTTTTTGCTTGTTCTTGTTATGTGTGTTGGGTGTAGGTTTTGTTCAGTGTTTCCCCCCCCCCCCACGCCCGGTATAGGGATAGGGTTTATTTGTGGTATTCTCAGTCTCATCTGCAGCGGCCTTATCCATGCTTGTCCTACCTACCGAAGTTTGGTTTGAAATGTATTCATGAAGACAGGTTCGGGGCCCGAGTCACTGAGGTACTTCACTTCAATACCAGGACCTTAAGATGATTGCCTGTGCGCGCCTCAGCAAGGGAGAACATGAAACAATGATATGGGAAAACAAAATAATGGAACCGAGTGTATTCATGGAGTGAAAATTTATTAAAAAAAACAAACAAACCAACAAAAACAAAACACCAAACTCACCTGACGAAGCGTAACAAAGAAGACATTGAGGTTACGTAAGGGAAAGAAAAGATGGAACTATTTTATTCAACTAAAATCCTTTTTCTGGGTGTTCACTACCTCTCTGGGAAGCAGCGTTGGGAGCATTTCTAATAAGGTCTATGAGTGTCCTGGGTAATGTTTTAAGTAGTTAAAAATCCTTCGCTCGGTGGAATTATTTATTCTGGTGTGTGACTAAATGATTGTAATTATAGTCATGTTTTGTAATTTAAAAAAAAAAAAAAAAAGGTTCTGTAAATTAAAAACGTGTTCCTTTTTTTCCCCCAGGTATATTGCTCGTCGCACAATCTCCTCTGCACCGTAATGCCTTTTTCCTGCCCCCTCCCACATTAAGATCACATACAAAATATCTGCATGGACCTGCACTGCACCAAATGATCAAGTGTTTCTTTACATTATATTGACAGAAAACGGCTGAGTTGGCCCGCAGAAAGTGGGGTAACTCATGAGTATGCACAACATGATGCATGGATTAAGGTGTTGTGCATCGTGTTATTCATCTTGCATGTAAAATTAATAAACTTGCATTATTTAATGGAGAAAAAAAATCATAGGTTACTATTACTTTGGAGAACTAAGCAGAGCCCAAAACTGTTTAATTGTTGGAAGTATTAGCAAGTGCTGTTAGAGGATGAAAACACATTTCTGTAACACCATGTCAGCATGACAATCTGTTAGGTCTTATAGAGGTGAGAAGTTGCTTTCTGCTGATAGAGATGTGCAAATTCTCTGTCTTGATCAGAATATTACATGATCTCGCTTTGTCAACGAAGTGAGGAAACACAGATTAAACTAATAGTGGAAAAACTACAAAAAAAAGTTGCTTCAAATCAGAATCACAAATATTTTATGAATCACCACAATGTGGTGACTATAAGCAAAACAGGATTAACATTTTCTAGGTAAATGGCTAACGCTGAAGTTGCCTATGTAGTAGCAGCAAAAAATTATTCAGTTCAAGGCTAAAATTGAATTCATATAAAAGAAAAAAAAACAAACAAAAAACTCAAATTTCGGATTTCATCTACTTCCTAAATCCATTTGGAGATACATTGTTTGTTTTTTTAAGTTGAAAGTTTTACACACCAGTCCCATCTGGACTATCTCCACAAAGTCAACTCTCACTCTGAAACGCCTAATTTCCAATTCATATTTTGCCCTATTGATACGAAAAGACGTTTTAAAAGTAACATTTTTGAAATGTCCATAGATCACCTTAGGTCTCAACGCCTTTCGTAAAATTAAAAATGTGGCATTAACGTAGAACCATTGTGTAGCATAATGTAATGTTTTAAAGCAACATTTCCATCCTTTTAAGCGACTCTCTGGCACCACGTTCACCTCAACTGTTTGTTTTGTCGAGCATCCTGTTGAGACAAAGAGGAACTTAATGATGATAATGTAGAGACCCAAAGGTGTAGGCGCAGTATATTTTTCTGTGCAAATTATGCCGGCATGCAAAATAGCTGACTATATTTGCATCTGCAATTCAGACACCTGACAGATCCTCGCAGCCCGCTGTGCGGTCCAATTGCAGAGCATCTGCTTCAGTCAAGATGCATATGGAAAACATGGATGAGTAGACAGAGCATTCTACTATGTTGACTGCATACTAGTAGGTTAAAGCTGTCTTTCAGCATCTCACAAGCTAAACCGAGTTGCGTTTCTTCAAGACAGTCAACAACAAAAGCAGTAAGTATATGCCATCCTAATTAGCTTTTTATATAATTCTCAGAAGCATCAAATAGAAATAAGAGCTTTTGATTAAAGCAGAAAGGCTTAAAGGCTTAAAGGTTAAAGCAACGATGAAAGTTGTTTCTGCTTCATTTTTAGTTGACTGATGAAACATTGAATCCATTAAAAGTGTTCCCTCACAGGGCTGTGGAGTGGTTTCAGTTATCTCGTGCCCACGTATAAGGAAGCACATGTACTGTATATACGCACGTACAGATGCAGGTGACGCAGCGCTCAGTCCTGCCAATACTCTCACATTATCTTTACGCCCCCGCGGCAATACATCACCAGTCACAGGCAGCAGGAAGTCTTTGTATGCAAAATATAAAATGGAGGTAAGCAATGAAGGTTTTGAAACTTTCCATAAAATCAGCTTTGCTAAAGTTTTATGGTATATTTGACCTGTTGGACCTGAAAGTTACACACCACGGCCAACATAAAGTTCCCAAGTTGTGTTTTGCAAGTGCGAAGTTGTTTTGTTTCTTTGTTTTTCCCCATTATTCCATTACTTTTGACTGAGAACAACATTTTGTTTTTATATATTTACACATTGTTAAGCGTGTCTTCAAAACAAAAGTGTCACATAATGAAAATGATCCTTAAATAGCTCTGAGCCCTGAACACCCCGCAGCTATCTCATTAGATTAGTTTATCAGATAAATGTATTAAAAACATTGTATTATAATTAATCCCCCCCCCCCAACATCAACATTAAGCTGCTCTTCATGTACTCTGCACTCTAATGTAAAAGTTTAAACACACAGTTGTACAAACCATTCACCAAAATATCTGCCAGGTTCCAGAGTCTGAACTGTTCTGCTCTGCTCTCATGAACCCAGTGGGCTCTGGCATTGTTTTGCTCAGTGTCAGAGAGCCACACAACAGCAAAAGCTTGCAGTGCAAAAAGCGCCTCACTCTCACACAGCAGGAGCTTTGTGTGTTGGCTGCAATACAGCGAAAGGCTGCATTATACCTCAGTGTCAGCGGGCAGCACGGCAGTGCACTCGCTGTATTCAGGCACAGATAACAGCCCCAGTTTTCAGCTCCAGCTTCACGCAGATTAAATTTGCTGAAATTACTACTTCTAATTTATGATGTTTAACTGTATAATGGCCACATACGAAAGGAACAGAATCGGTAATATTTCGTCAGCGTTCATGCCTGCACAGCATCTGCACCAACCCAAAAAAGAGAGACACGCATGTTTCCTTCACACGGCTTCTTAATGTAATTTAGGCCCTGAGAAGAAAATTTGGACCTGGACAATGGCTACAGGGAATGAAGAGAAGTTGTTTAAATTTTGTGAACTCTGAATCAAACACGCCACTTCAGAATCCAGGCTTTGTCCTTAATTGCTATCAGCTGCTGTTGACACTGAGGGGATATTAAAGTTTCACTTTGTTACTGTCAGGGTAAGTGGAGCAGCAAATAGCTGAGAGTCCTGAATAGAAAACCAATTCCTGCATAATGATATAAGAAAACAGATTCTCACAGCTCTGGGAGTGAACATCGCAGCACTAAAACACAATGGGGACATTTGGCAATAATTCAGACTGATGCATTATTATATAAAGGCTCTGTATACTCGTGGTAGAAATCAATTCATTAGCTCAATTTTCTTTCTGTTCAGTGTCCACGCCTTTATTTTGGTCTGACATGATGGTTATGAGTTTAGGTCAACGGTTAATTGAGCTTGAACGGTACTTTGAGTCCAGATAATGCGACCGACTGCTACAGCCATGCAGCGTGGTCATACTGTTCACTGTCAAATGCTCAGTCCCAAAAGGTTGGCGATAAAATCTCTGAGCATGCTTTAGACCTTTTCAGAATATTTCCATCTTTCAGATTTGACCTTTAATAGTTTGTCATTCGATTGAATTGAGATGAGAAGGCGAATCCAATAGCATTGAGCTCATCCTGCTTTGTCTTTCACCAGGACTGACATCTCCCTGCTTCAATCATGTGGATCACTCTGGGGAACCGAACGCTCTCCGCTGCCTACATCAGCTCAACTGGAGTGATGGTAACTCTTGAAAAAGGGATTTGTGAACTGAGCTGAACCTGCTGCTGATGTGGCCGTTAAGGATAAGGCAAGATGAGGTGGTTGCCTCAAGAAGCTACATCCACAGGAGGCAGCACTTCTTTCTCTAAAACAGAGGGTTAGGGTTTCAATTCCTGGCTGCCATGGTCCACATTTCGAAGTGTGGATGGGAAAAATACTGAACCCCAAATCGCCTCAGATGTCTCACAATGTGTGTGCATAGGCAAATAGCAATAGAGTCTTCTATGAACACGTGTGCAAATGGGTTAAATATTGGCTGAATTGAATTGTAGAAAGATTGCATTTGGACAACACTTTTGCAGAGTCGGAAAAGGGCTATTTTGATAACATCATTTTTGAGCCACTTTTTTTAAAGAAAGGAATTGCTAAAAATCTTTGGTCTAGCTTCTGCTATGCAGGTATGTCTGGTTGCCTGGTGAGACTGAAGTGAATATTGTTGGCTTTTGGTCAAACAAAACAAGACATTGACGCCAAATTGCAGAGCTTGGGTACACAGACGCGGGCATCCTTTTCTTTATATTTTAAAGACTAGATAATTATAGGTAGTTTCTCCTTGTAACAGACTTTTTGGTGACAATGCAGACCATTACTGTCAAATAGATACCATGTCTGTGGATGCTAAAATTCAGAAAAGTGCTACTTCACACGATGAGGCTGCATGGGTGTTTCGGTGTACATGTTTGCGCATGCGTGTCTGCTTTCTGACAGAAGACACTCCAGATATTGATGTTTTCTGTAGTACTTCTGCTTTGCATGCTTAGATTAGCTCTACGAGTAGGCACCGCTTTGATTTTGTCTGGAATTGATGAGACGCATGACCTTACTGTTACTGTGCACAGAATTTTGTCTGAGCTGGGTCTCTGTTGAAAATACTAAGAAATGTTACTTACATTGGCCAAACTTAAAACGCTGGCTGATTTGAAGCCTATCTTGTCTGTGTTTGATAGAGCTTTCTTCGTTTTGGACAAAATTCAGGAATTTCTTGAAAAAAGTTATAAAAGGTAATTTGGCTGCAAAAAAAAAAAAAAACTAGACTTGGAAAATTTGATGAATGTTGTTTAATCCTGTGGCACAACCTCAGACCTCCTAATGAGCTGTTCAATTGGTCCAGCCTATGAAAGAGTAAGTGAATTAAGCCAAACAATAATGACATGATAAATCAAGCAGTCACACATTCAGGCAGCGAGTGAACTGTCAGTGATGAAGCATCAGTGGACCACATCACATATGTGTTTCCTGGACATAGGCCACATGGAACTAAATGCAGGTACCTCGTGGATTTGAATAGATTTTTGATTGTAATCAGACACTTTTTGGAAAGCAAAAATGACAGTGGGCTGCAATTACGGTTTTACAGCACAATCAGTGGGACATTTAACTGAAGTTTGTTTTAAGGCCGCGTCCCTTTTATTACAATGTATGAAGAGTTCAAAAACTTTGCATAGTTTTAAGATGTTGGATATTGGATGATGCTGCATTTGTAAACTCCCCAGTTTCCGCATTCAGAGCCAAGACAGTAAAGCAGTGCACCTTTACAAAAGCAAGGGGAAATGGAAAGAGTGTGTAGCATGTCTGACTTTCCAGCCGAAGAGAGGTCTTCTTCTTCTTCTGCCTCTAAAAGAGCTGCAAATGATTGTAAAACTGTAATGCCAATCTTTGCATGTGTTTCTAGGTGACAATATTTTACCTTAAACCTTTAAACTTTGCCGTTTTCCAGTAAAAGAGCGACAGAAACAAACAGTGAACAACATATTGGCACGCTGCCACGTTCTGAGTTAGTACGAT